>CM028129.1:660720000-661447500 GCA_016271365.2 Neoceratodus forsteri
AGCAGGAAGGGAACCCCCAACAGGGATGAGGTCCCATTCCACAAGGGCACAGCTGCTACCTTAGCAGCTGCCAGGGATGTTCAATTAATGGACATCTGTAAAGCAGCTACCTGGAAATCGGTACACACCTTCACAAAGCATTACAGTTTGGACATCTTGTCCAGGAGTGATGCCAGGTTTGGCACAGCAGTCCTGCAGAGTCTGTTTCCAAAATAGGTTCTGTGCCCACCTCCAAAGGTACTGCTTCATAGTCTACAGAAGTTATGAATACCTGAGTATTACTGGGATAAGAAGAAAAAAGTACTCGGCATGGCAATCTTGCTTCTTACCAGTGATACGCTGGTATTCATAACTACCCACCCTGCCTCCCCTTCAAGAACTAGTAGCCTCTGCATTCCTGGGAGTATGTATGTGGCCTACTATGTGGGTACAGCAATCTGGCACTATTGTTTGTAATTCGTGTTCTTCTGATTGTTCTTCCCCTTCAGGTGATCCTGACATTCAGGGGTATGGTTGTTTTTGTTTATCCTCAATACTGGGGGTTTTGACCTCCCTTCGGAGCATTTTATGGGGTATTACTTATTATTATAATTCCAATCAGTTGGATGGTAGGTATCATTTTGTAGTTCTGAGACCCGTCTTTTCCAGGCTCCAAGTAAATCTGAAGGTTTAGAACCAAGGCAGTTGGTCAGAGGCAGTGTTTTGAAAATCAGCACGTGCAAAGATTCCATCATTTGCATAGCATTTCACCTCTCTGGGCAGCTCAGTCTTAAAGGGACACTGCAGAAGTTATGAATACCTGAGTATCGCTGGGAAGAAACAAGATTACTATGGTGAGTAATTTTTTCTTCTGGGAAACAGGAGAGCATCCTATTAAACTTTTCTAGGTTACACACAGCAGCAGCACAATTCCTAATAATGGAGTCCCCCAAGACTATATTGTTTTGGTGGTCAAGATGGGTGGCCACTAATACAAGTTTGGTAGTTCAGGGATTCTTGCCCAAAAGGTTGATGTCTGTTTGTCAGTTTGATAGATACTGTAGGTTACCTCCAATTTCTGCCCTTTGTCCCTTTTTCCCCTTTAGCTTTAATATGTTGAACTAGTGTCAAGTCACTACCTGAGGAGACCTCCTCCGGTTCTCCTCTTCCATGCTTGTTCATTTAGGCTACAGTGATCCCCTTCCTCTCCCCCCTCCTTCCTTTTCCTACTTAATGCATTTTGGTCTGAAACCTCATAATTGCTCATCCTTTCCTCCTCTTTAATCAAATCTTTAACATAAGATATGAATCTGCCAGCAGAAATGGGCCTCGTGGTCTGTCAAGTCTGCTTGAATGCAGCTAGCCCCTACATTGTATCTGCCCCTTCCCCCCTTGCGTTCACCCCCTCACTCTGTCCCATCCCCTTTTAAAACAGCCCACCGTCCTACAGGATACCACCTCCTCTGGCAGAGTGTTCCACTTAGCCACCACCGCC
The DNA here is from genome assembly GCA_016271365.2 of Neoceratodus forsteri. Classification (NCBI taxonomy): domain Eukaryota; kingdom Metazoa; phylum Chordata; order Ceratodontiformes; family Ceratodontidae; genus Neoceratodus; species Neoceratodus forsteri. Next base: position 660,721,475 of record CM028129.1, read on the forward strand.
TCTGTTAATAAAAAAAAAAGTCTTCTCATCTGTCTCATATCCCCCACCTGAGACCATGTCCTCTCGTGTCCCTCCCCCTCAACTTAAATACCCCTTCTGTACCTGTGTTGTTTATCCCCATCATGTATTTAAAGGTCTGTCATATCCCTCCATTCCCTTCTCCCCTCCAGTGAGTACATGTTCAGCTCCCTCAGTCTGTCCTCCAAACCCTGGATCATCTTCGTTGCCCTTTGCTGCACCCCCTCCAGTAATCTGACATCCTTCTTCAGAAACTGGTGCCAGAACTGCATGTAGTAATCCAGGTGTGGTCTGACCAGTGACCTGTACAGAGGCAGGATCACCTCCCTCCTTCTGGAGGAGATTCCTCTCTCAATACACCCTAGAATCCTGTTGGCTTTATCGGCCGCCCTCCTGCACTGAGCTGAGTTGTTGATATTCCCCGTTATAAGCGCCCCTAGATCTGATTCTTTCTTGTGGTACCTGACTGAATCCCTCCCAACTGGTAGCTCTTCCCAGGATTCCTTGCCCCGAAGTGCAGTAACCTGCACTTCTTAGGGTTGAACCCCAACTGCCACGTTTCCAGCCACTCCTCCAGTTTTGTTAGGTTGTCTTGTAGCCCTTGCATGCTACTGTGTTGTCCACCACCGCCCCCATCTTGGTATCATCAGCAAACTGACTGATCTTACTCCTGATGCCATGTGAGATATCGATATGAAAATCCCAAACAGCACCGGGCCCAGTACCGAGCCCTCTGGAACCCCACTCATCACAGCCCTTGGAGATGAGTTCCCTCCCCTTTAGCCAGTTCACAATCCAGTTCACTGTCTTTGTCCCAGCCCCTACATACTACCAACTTCTCCCCCCAGCTGCCCATGAGGCACTGAATCAAAGGCCTTGCTGAAGTCCAAATACAGGACATCCACTGCATGGCCCTTGTCCAGTTTCCTCATCAGCCAGTTGTAATAATCAGCTAGGATGGTCTGGCAGGATCTCCCAGAGATGAACCTATGTTGCTGACTGTCCTGGAGTCCATTGTCTTCCAAAAAGGTCACCAGCCTCTCCTTCAGGATGGTCTCCATTAGTTTCCCTACAATGGATGTGAGGCTTACTGGTCTGTAATTGCCTTGTTCATCCTTTGGGCCACTTTTGTGGAGGGGCACCATGTGAGCCATCTTCCAGTCCTGTAGTATGCATCCTGTGTCCAGGGAGATAATAAACAGGTTTGCCAGTGGCTCCACCAGGACCTCCGCCAGTTCTTTCAGCATCCTAGGGTGAATGCCATCCGGTCTTGGTGCCTTAGCCACCCTCTGAGCATTCAGACCCTCCAGCACCCTACTCTTTGTAATTACCTCATCTGTCACCCCCCCGCCCACCTTCCCTATCTCCTTAGGTAGCTGCCCGCCCTTCTCTTTCGTGAATACAGAACAGAAATACTCATTTAGTGCTTCTGCCTGCTCATCCCACCCCTGTCCTTCTTCTCTCCCTTGTGTACTTGAAGAAGTCCTTTTCCCCATCCTTGATGCCCTTTGCCAGCCTTGGCTGTCTGGAAGCCTTGGCTGCTCTGACTAGTCTGGTTACCTCTTTGGACTTCTTCACATGTACTTCCCTGTTCTCCCGCCTCCCAGATTTCCTGAACCTCGTAAATGCTGCTTTTTTGCCCTCACCCATTCAAAGACCTCCTGATTCAACCAGCTTGGTTTCTTGGCCCTACCCTTTTTGCTCTGTTTTGGTATATGACCCAGTAGTCTCCACCAGACCCAGCTTGATGATTTCCAATTTTTGGCATGCATCCAAGTGTGGATGAATTCCTGCCAAGTGTCTCTCCAAAATTTGCCCCATCTTAACAAAGTCTGCCTTTCTGAAGTCAACCACCCCTGGTTCCTGTACCTACAGCATCCTTGCCCACGTTGAGCATAAACCACACTGAGTTACGGTCACTCCCAACCAGCGAGTCTTCCACCCCCAACTCCCTTACAGCCTCCCTGTTAGACAGTACTAGGTCTAGAGTTTTTTCCAACAGAGTCCACTCTTTAATCATCTGTGCCAGGAAGCTGTCCTGGAATGCATCCAGTTGGACCTGTTCCCTTGCACTTGAGGCGGCTGAGGTGCTCCAGTCCACTCCTGGTAGATTGAAGTCCCCCACAATCAGTTTCCCTTCCCACAGATCCCCCTGATCTGCAAGGGTAATTCTCTGTCCATGTCCTCAGCCTGAGTTGGTGGCCTGTACACCACTCCCATCCTAAGTGTCCTACTTTTTGAATCCTGGAATTGCGTTCATAATGCCTCGGTCCTACCCTCCTCCCTCTCTTCCCTTACACACTTTATCACCTCCCTTACATAAATAACCACCCACCCCTTTCCCCTTGCCCCTGTCCTTTCTGTACATCCTGTACCCTGGGATCATCTGATCCCATCTTGGTGTTGGGTGGCCCAAGTCTCTGTGATGGCCGCAATGTCCACCACCCCACTGCCAAGACAGCCTGTAACTCAACTGCTTTGTTCCCTGGGCTTCTTGCATTCAGAGAGACGACCCTCCCAACTTGTTCCCTTCCCTTCCTTTTACCTGTGTCTCTCCATTTGTAACCCCTTCCCCCAATGATCTCTCCCTGGTACCATCCTCGTTAGCTTAGGAGGGTAAGCTCATTTGGCTCCCCTCTCCGGTGGTGGCTCTGCATTCCTGCTGCGCACACTCCTCTTCCCACACCTAGTTTAAATCCACCTTAGTTGCTATGTATTCCCCCAGCCTCTGCTTTAATGCCCCTGCCCCACCTTGCTCAAATGTAACCTGTCCTTTACGAACAGGTCACTGTTATCCCAGATGTTACCCCAGCCTCCCACTAGCCCATACCCTTTGGTTCGATATCACTCTCCCAGCCAAGTGTTTAAGTCTTCTATCCTTACTTTTTTGTCTCTGCTTACCCTGGGTACTGGGAGCACTTCCGAGAAGGCAACTGATCTCCCTGCCTCCTCACACAACTTCATCAGTTCCTCGAACCTCCTTGAACCTCTCCCTTACCAACCCGACCATGCTACCTGCCAAGTCATTTGTACCCAAGTGCATCACTACATGCGGTTTCTCCCTTCCTTGTCTTGCACACTTGAGAATACTGTCCTGCCCTATCTGCTGTCAGTCCAGGTACTGATTCCACCCATATTTGACTATGCCACTCTCCTTTGCTTCCCCATCTTACTCCTTTCAGGACTGAGTCACCCAGCACTAAGACCCTTCCCCCTCTCACCTTTATGCCGCCACACCAACCTACCTTCCTTGCTGCTTTCAGAACCCAACCCATCCTGCATATTCGTGGCTTGATCTGCTCCCTGCCCCTACTGGCCAATTTATCCCTCTGCTTTGCCCCTCACCTATTGCTCCTCTCATCTGACTTGGCCCCACCCCCAATGTCCTCCCACATCCTCCTCCTTACCTACCTTGCTGGTCCCCATTTCCCTTCTCCTTCTCTGCCTTATCCTCCTTGCCTTTCCTTTTATCCTTATTCCTCTTATACCTGCTCCCCCTACCCCTGTCCCCATTCTGAGCATTTCCCCCTGGGCTTACGCTACCACCTCTTCCTCTTGCTCGGAGAGCCCTTCCCAGGGTGGGACAAATCAGTTTGTGAGCTGGTCAGTTTGTCCACTAGCTTTCAAAAATCTGATAGCCAAACCAATATTTGTAGTGGCCATTCTTTTTAAGAGCTCAATCACTTTGTAGGCAAGTTTCTAAGTTGGCCAGTACCTTTCAAAATCTGGTAGCCAAACCAGTTTAAGTAGACATTGGCCATCTGACTTTCCTATTTGTCTGACCCTGGCTGCTCCCTCATCATCCACCGTTGAGGTGGACAATTGTTGTTTAGCTCTATGAACTTATTATATTCATCTGTAATGTGATTTAATTCATTTTGTAGTTAATAATATGCTTGACATCTTATGCATCTCAGGGTTGTAGGCAAGAGTGAGGTAGCTTTTCAGCATACATGACATTTTGAGCATCTGATAATAGATCTCTCTACACACAGTAACTTCAGTATATCCTTAGTCGGATCCATTCACTATGACTAGTACTTACTTAAATGAGTAAAAAAGGATGACCAATTTAAAGGAGATGGCTGTCTTCCCCATCTGACGCTGTCAGAGGTGCTTACCTCTGTCGGCACTTCTCCAAGGTGAGCTCACTGATGCTTGCGAAGGAAGGGTTCATTCTATGTTGGCGGACTGGAAGTGCTGCTTGTCGGTACTTCTGTTTTCATGAGGTTTGGGTCCCCTAAGTTTTAAAAGCTTAAAAAAAACAAACTGCTGCCCAGAACACCTTGCTGGGAACAGTGCTGTAGGAGTTTATAGCTCATGTTTCAAACACCAAGAAATCTTACTGTATTCTGATTTGTGCAGTATGGTCTCGCCATAATATTGTCCCGGAGCTGAAATGGTTAATAGAACCTATTCTAATCATGGAATGTTAGGCTTGAGCTCGGTTTTCAAAACACTTTTCTCCTGGTAAACATTCTGCAACTATCAGATTCTTTACTCTACTTGCCTAGTACAGACGCCTTGGAGAGCCCTCCTTCTTTCTTGAAGATTTTATTTTTCTCAGTCTTTTGAAATAAAATTTATTTCTGTTCATTTTTAAAACAGTGTCCTTCAGTTTACAGGTAGATTATTCTAGATTTCGTTTTATTCTGGTAAGTTTTTTGATTTCTTCTCGGTTCGTTTAACTGGGAGGGAACTAAACGTTTGTTTACTTTTTTAAAGTTTAATTTCTGTCTTAAAATTTTCCTTGGGCCAGTTATTTCAGTTGTGGTCTTTGAGAGAAAACGTAACTCTTGGGTCTCTCTTCGGTCGCTAAACCAACCTCAGGGGGGAAAAAAAAAAATAGGAGACCTTTGTTTATTGTGTGGGCTTCTGGCTCACAGTAAACCCACTTTTAAGGGGGGTTTTACTGGTTATGTCAGTACCCAAGAAAATAACTGACCCAATGGGTTTTCAGCATTGTACAGAGTGTGGGGAACCATTTGCTAAAGCAGATCCTCACTTGGTTTGTATTGTCTGCCTAGGGTTTGACCACCTGAAAACAGATTGAGAAATCTGTAAGAATTTTCCTCAGCTGGTGCCTGATAGGCATTTGAATCGACTGAAGGAAAAAATGTCAGAAAAGGCTGTTGACCCAGCTTTGGATAAACCTTCCTCCTCCTCCCAGAAGGAGAAACCCAGTGAACCAGTTGAACAGCCCTCTGACCAGGGTGACTGTTTTCCTGGTAAGAAGAGAACCGCAGACACTGCCGCTGAATCGGAAAGTTCTGCCAAGAAAGAGAGGAAAGAAAAACACATAAGGAACTGCAACTGACAAATCTGTCTGTTCCAACCGCAGAAGCAATAACCAACACTTAAGTGTTCTTCAGGCGCTGCAAACCGTTACTGCGGTTCTGGTTCAGTGGCCCGGTTTAGACCTTGGTTAAGGACCTGGCTTCCTCCTCACTTGAACAGTTTGCTGAGGTTTAAGTGGAAGGGGAGGATGAGGATTATGCCGAACCTCTTAAACCAGAAGTATCCCCTGATCCTCACCATCCTGACTCCCCTGAGAAGGGAGCTAAAGACTTTTCCTCTCACTTTGCCTTTATGAAGCAGGTGGCACAAACACTGGACCTCACCATCCAAGTATCAACAGAGGAGGAAGAGGAACCAGACTATAGTATATAGAAATGATCGATGTGCCAGCAACAAAAGGCAGTTTCCCATCCATAAGTCCTTAAAGAGACAGGCCCCCAAGAGTTTTACATACCCCCACTTCCAAATCCCCCAGTGGAGGAGAGGATGGACAGGAAGTACTGGGTGGCCAAGTCTGGAGCAGAATTCCTTTCTGGATACTCCAGCCATGAAGGGGTGGTGCAGGCTGCTGCATGTGACAAAGCAGGGATCCCCCTGGCATCACACCCACCTGAGAAGGATTCTAGAAAAATTGATTCTGTGGCCAAGAAGTCCTATTTGGGGACCTCTTTGGCCATTAGACAAGCAATTTACATGGCTTGTGTGTCCAGATACCAAAAAAGCCTCTGGAACACTGTTTGAGATGTCCAAAGCATGCCCTGGACCCATGGCATCAGACTTGACCGAAGCTGCGAAAAGGGGCATAGAAGCTTCTAAATGCCAGTTTCAGATGGCAGTGGATTCAAATGATATTGCAGCCAGGCAAATGGCAACCTCCGCCTCTGAGGAGATTTTCTTGGCTAAGGGCCACTAACTTGTCCCAAGACTTACAAAGGCACTGGATTTTCCTTGTGATGCTATATCTCTTTGGTGAGCAAACGGAGGCTTACTTGAAGATGGGTGAGTATAAAGTGGCTTATAAGAGTGCTGCTGCAAAGGTGAAGGCAGCATCACCATAGAAATACCAAAGCAAAGGGCAAGGGGAGATCCCATTACAGGCCCTTCTTCCAGGCTTTGGCATCACCAGCCTCAGAGGGGGTTACTTCAGAAGCAGAAGGGTCAGCAGCCATGCTGGCCCCTGCACTCCGCCAAGTGCACAGACTAAGCAGATCCCCCTGAGGGGTCTGCCAGGGTTGCCTCCCCACTTTCCGTAGAGGCAGGCTGACTCACTGTCTCCAGGCTTGGGAATACGGCACTACAGACCAGTGGATCCTGGAGGTAGTGGGCCAGGGCCTTGCCCTCAGTTTCAAGGTTCTTCCCAAACTGAAGGCAAGACTTTTCAGACTTGCCAGCCTATCAGAAACAACTCTGTTGGAGGAGGAAGTAGCAAAAATAATTCAGGACAAAGCAGTAGAGCCTATTCCCTTGGCCCAAAGGGGAAAGTGTCTGTACTCAAGATATATCCTCACTATACAGAAAACAGGAGTGGCGTCCCATACTAGATCTCAGACATTTTAAACAGACATTTGACAAAGCCAAAGTTCAAAATGGTCACCCTGGCTACCATTCTCCCTACACTCAACTTTGGGAAAGGAGATTGGCTGGCATCTCTGGACTTAAAAGATGCCTGCTTCTGTATTCCATCAGGCGATCGCACTAACAGTGCCTTGGGTTCAGATTGCCGTCATGCCTTTTGGCCTGACTTCTGCTCCAAGGGTACCAAGTGCCCAGCAGTAGTGGTGGCACACCTAAGGAGACAAGGGGTTGCAGTCTTCCCATACCTGGATGTCGGGCTAGTGGTAGGCCAGTCCCCTCAACAGGGAAGAGATGCACTGACCATCACTTAGGATACCCTTTGTACACTGGGTTTCCTGGTAAACCAGAAAGTCAGTTGTAATGCCAGTTCAACTCCTGGAATTCACAGGGGCAGAATTAGACACTCTGAGAGGAAGAGCCTTTTCCTTTCAGGGAAGGGTAGACAGCTTGGTGCAGCTGGCAGGCTCCTGCCAATTGCATATCCCCCAGACCAGCAAGACATTTTTTTCCAATTGTTAGGTCACATGGCTGCATCAACAGCAACAGTGTCAGGGTCAAGATTCCAGATGAGGGACATCCAGTTCCACCAGAGGTCTCACTGATGTCGAGATTCCCTGTCAAAGATGGTGCCAGTCACAGGAATCCTGCTTCAAGCTCTGCAATGGTGGCAGGAAAAGGACAACCTCAGGGAAGGCGTGTCTTTTCTCCAGCTGCCACCAGCGGCAGTCTTAACAGATGCCTCCCTCCTAGGATAGGATGCCCACCTAGGGGAGCATACTGCACACAGTACCTGGCTCCAGTGGTTCCAGGTGATCAGGGCACTGGCATCAGGCGCCGGCAGTCAGAGCGCCGGTGAGAGGGCGCAAACAGCAAGGACACCCCCACAATTAAAGCGTTGGTGTAACTAGGCACCCAGTGCTCTAGAGTACACTGCATTGCCTGTGTGTACAGCGCACTGCTGCCCCTGCCCATCAGCACCGTGGTCATCTGCATGGTCCTGGGGGGAGGGGGCACGGCACCATGCATGACAGCTGAGCAACCGTGTGCGCCTCCTGGCCAGGATGTGGTCGGCTCCACTGACTGCAGCCATCCTTGGCTATGCTGCAAAGGTGTCCAGAGAAGGACACAGACGAGAATCAAGACCAGCCATGGACAGAGGTCCTACATACCAGTGGCATAGGAGCATTCAACAGAGCAGGTAACCGACTACTCTGCTAGCTGCTCTGAGGCCGTCTTGGTTATGTCCAATGGAGCGAATACAGATTATACAGCCCATTGGTATACAGCATGGGAGCGGTTTGGCACACTTTGGTGAAGGAGCTGGGGTAAGAGCCTTCTGATGTGAGCGCACATTCAGATCTCTGTGTTGTACAGTTGTCAGTGGTAGTGGTCTGTCATATATGCATCCGAATTGTGCAGAGTCATGTCATTCTTGAGCTGTATGCCCTATGGGTTTATTCCATTCCACAGCATTTGCAGTTCATACCCGCAGCATTATGCACCATGCGCCTCCTGTGGCCCCGCTGGCTGTTGGTGGGTGGGGTCTGTGGGTGTGCGGTGTGTGACACTGCTCAGCTGCGCTGTGTTGGGTGGCACACCCGGTCCTTTGCGGTTGTGTGGTCTAGCGCTGTGCTTGCTTGGTGATCACCTGCTGGCGCTCTGATTGCCGGCATCCTGATCACGTGGAACCGGCTCCAGCAGGAGTCCCTGCTTGTCATAAACCATCCCAAAGTTTTAGCAGGTTTCTGGGCATTCAGTCCTTCGCTTCTGTGCTGCAAGGCACAGTGGTTCAAGTCAGAACAGACAATACAGTCACAATGTACTATATCAACAAGCAAGGGGGCACAAGGTTTTGCCACTGTGCACAGAAGCCATGAAGGTATGGAACCGGGCTTTTTCCCTAGGGATCTCCCTCTCAATAGTTCATCTTCCAGGGAAGGACAACATCCTCGCAGATGCCCTCAGCAGGATCAACAAGAACCACCACGAGTGGTCACTAAACGGGAAGATCCTGCAAGTGCTGTTTAGAAGGTGGGGCACCCCAGAGGTGGACCTCTTCACAGTCCCAGACAATAACCGACTGCCACTGTTCTTTTGCAGGCCTCCTGTACTGGATACAGTGCCTCTGGATGTACTGCTGTTGGATTGGACAGGGAAGTTTCTGCATGCCCCCCCCTCCCAATTTCCCCTGATTGTTCAGAGTACTGAACAAGCTCAAGGTTCAGCCAGCAACAGTGATTCTCATTGCTCCAGACTGGGCTAGGCAGCCTTGGTATTCCCTGCTACTGACCCCGTCAATCTACAACCTACTGACCTTTCAGGCCAGCGTCTTGTACCCCAATCTCCAGTCCTTCAGACTCTGAGCTTGGCTCTTGAGGACTTAGAATATGCTGACCTACACCTTTCGGAAGGGGTGCTAGAGGTCCTCAGGGTACCTAGAAAACCCTCCACTAGAAAGACTTGCTCCTCCAAATGGAAGAGGTTTTCTGTTTGGTGCCAATAGAGACAGACCACCACCAGGCTAGCTTATCAGTAGTTTTTGGACTGTTTGGCACACTTGCATTCCCTTGGCCTTTGGCCTTCCAACCTTAGGGTACACCTAGCATCGGTCTCTGCATACCTCTGTGCTGGAAAAAAGAGCATCCCTGGCTGCCAACCAGGTATTCAGAAAGTTCAAGGGCCTATTGCACTTGCACCTACCTCACAGGGAACCCACTCCTGCATGGGACCTCAACATATTCATTGGCCAGCTAATGCAACCGCTGTTCAAACCCATGTCCTCAGCAGAGCTTAAGTGTGTGACATGGAAAATGGTTTTCCTGGTAGCCATCACCTCATCCAGGAGGATCAGTGAGCTCCAGACTTTGTCCACAGAACCAGATTACATAGCAGCCCACAGAGACAAGGTGGTCCTTAGGACCAATAGGAAATTCCTTCCTAAGGTGGTCTTGGATGTCCACCTTAATCAGCCCATGACCTTACCAGTCTTTTTCTGATTATTTCAGCTCAGAGGAATGAAGACTGCATAGTCTTTATGTCAGAATGCTATAAGCTACTACTTGGATCACACAAAGGGACACAGGCAGGTTAGAACCCAGCTCTTCCTGACCTATGGAGAAGTGGGGAAGGGTAAACCCACCCCGGAGAGGACCATTGCCCACTGGATTGTTGCCTTATCCAGTTTTGCTACAGCAAAGTGGCTAAAGAGCCTCCTGTAGGCATCAGGGCCCACTCTACAAGGGGTACAGCTGCTTCTGTAGTAGCTGCGAGAGATATCTCGTTGTTAGAAATCTGCAAAGCAGCTACCTGGAAAACGGTTCATACCTTTACTAAGCACTACAGCCTGGATACCCAGGCCAGAAGTGATGCCAGGTTTGGCACTGCAGTACTGCAGAGCTTGTTTCCTAAATAAGTTCTCTACCCTCCTCCAAATGTACTGCTTGGGAAGTCTGCAGAAGTCCAAATACAGTAAGATTTCATGGGGTTTGAAAAAAAAATTACCATAGTAATCTTGTTTCTCTCAAGGGAATCTTACTGTATTTTGAGCTCCCACCCTGCCTCCCCTGCTAGAACCTATGGCACTGCATTACAACTGTCCATGTTTGAAACCTATGAGTGTTTCTTTATTGAGCTTAGTGACTTGAGTCTGTGTTGCCCACACTTTAAATAAAAGGTGATTGTTTTGTGTTGGATGTTAATTGGCTAATTATTAGTATAGTTTAGATAGCTTGTTATTATGTTTGCTTCGTAAGAATTTGACGGTTGCAGAATGTTTACTAGGGATGGTGGTTTGAAAACCGAGCTCAAGCCTAACATTCCATGATTAGCATACTGTAGGTTCTATTAACCCTTTTGGCTCCGGGGCAGTCTTATGGTGAGACCATACTGCAGAAGTCAGAATACAGTAAGATTGCCTTGGAAGCAACGAGATTACTATTGCAAGTAACTTTTTTTTCTTGTGCATCACTTTAAATATAAATGGCTGTAGTGCCAGGTACCACCATGTTATTCTAGAATTGTTATCCTTCATTTGGTTAAGTCAACGGAGGATTGTGATCTGTTACAAGTACAAATTCAGCTCCTAGTAAGTAAAACTTAAGGGACTCCATGGCCCTTTTTGCTGCAAGGCATTCCTTTTCAGTGGTGGTGTACCTTTTCTCTCTGTCGTGCAAGTTTCTTACTTATGTATAGAATAGGATATTCTTGCCCATCTATATGCTGACTCAAGACTGCACCTAGGCCTACCTCTGATGCATCAGTCTATAAGAAAAATTGTTTTTCAAAGTCTGGGCTTCTTAAAACAGAGGCTGAACATAATGCAGCCTTAATGGCCTGAAATGCCTTGTCACACTCTGGGGTACATTTCATATTATTCGGGGACCGTTTCTTTGTGAGTTCAGTGATAGGAGTAGCTAAACCAGCAAAGCTGGGAACATCCGATTAACCAGCCAGCCCTAAAAATGACCTGATGTGTTTCTTGGTTGTGGAGACAGGGCTGTTAGCTACAGCTTCTATCGTGGAAACCTCTGGTTTGACTTCTCCATTTCCTGAAACATAGCCCAAATAGCTGGTTTCCTTCATGCCCATTGCATACTGGTAGGATTAATTGTAAGACTTGCCTTTTTGGTCGATTGAATAACTAACTGCTAGCAAGGTGTTCCAGGTGGCTTTTCCAGTCTGAACTACACACCACAACATCATCCAGGCATGCAGCACAATAACTGGTGTAGGGGGGTAAAATATCCATGTACTGTTGGAATGTAGGGGTGCGCCGTGTAAACCAAATGTCATGATGGTGAACTGATAGAATCCTATAGGAGTGGCAAATCAAATTTTGTCTCTGGATTATTTAGCTAGGGAGATTTGCCAGTAACCCTTGGTGAGATCAGGGGTACTGATATTCTTGGCACTTCCCAGTCTGTCCACCAAATCATCTGTTCTGGGCACATTGTAAGTTAAATTCTGACACTTGATTAAAAGGGGCAGGAAGTAATTTCTAACTGGCAGCTGTTTCATAAAGGTTTTTTTTTTTTTTTTAGAAATGATATGCATTCTCTAACTTATCCATATTTAACTATGTGTAAATAAAAAGTTATGTGAAAACTGTGTTTTATGTTTTTATGGGCAGTGTTCTGTTACAGTTCTCATCATGGAACCAGTAATTTGGAGTTTTTACTATGTCATGGTTTGTGTACAGAATGCTTGTGAGTTGTTGGCCTATCAGAACTATGCTTAGAGTTCTATGCAGAAACCATGACATGGCTAAAACTCCAGATTATTGGTTCCATGAAGAGAACTGTAACAGAATGCTGTCCATAAAAACAAAACAATGTAAAATAGTTTTTCATCTTTTTTTTTTAATTCGGCTACAGTGAAATATGGCTAATTTAGGGAATGCATATCATTTCTGAGAATAACAACTTTATAAACAGTTGCCAACTAGAAATGCTTTTCTGTTCTCTAAGTTTCCTAAAATAAAGGCATATTTTTAAAACACCTTTCTTGTGTTTTAGAATCACCATTTGATGACCAAGCACTTCTCGACTCTTCTATGATACCCAATTCTTTCACTTTCTGCATTTCCTTAACCATGTCCGCTACATTGTTTATTTTCTGTAGTGGGTAACAGTAGTAAGATTTTTTTTCACTTGGCTCAAAAATTTTTTAACCCCATGGTCATAATACACCTTCTGCTGGTTTTGGGCCTTCTCATTACTATGGGCGATTTTCAACATATTTTGCCAGGGCAAGAGACAAATAGGGGAAAGGGACCAGGCGGAAAGGAAGCGGTGGAGCCGTCCCCATACGGGGGGAACCAGGGAGGAGTGACTAGGTTGGGGGCGACACTCCTCAACCAGTCACTGGGCAGGCTTGGAGGAAGGGCCGGCCGAGGGGCCTCGTGGACCTTTCCCTCCCGGCTTCCTGCTGGAGGAAGCTGTAGGCTTGCCTTTGGGGTGCCAAGTGCGAGCCTGCTGGCTTTGATGCTGGTGTTGCTGGGCCGGATGTGCCACAGGGGCTGAAGGCCAAAAGGGCTTGCGCTGCTGCTGACGGCCTTTGTCCTTCTGGGCAGACGTGACCGAGTCCAAGGTGGCATTGGACTTCTCGATCCTTTGCAGATGACCTCCACCCCGGGACTGAACAAGTCGGTACCCAAGAAGGGAACGTCTGCCAGCTTGTGCTGGGTATCTGCTGTAAAAGTGGAGATCCGCAGCCAAGCTCTGCGACGCATGGCCACTGCGGCCGCTACTGACCGGGCACACGAGTCGGCCATGTCCAAGGAAGTTTGGAGTTGCTGTTTGGCCACCGCCCTTCCCTGACCTCACACCTGCTTGACCATTGTCTGGAGGTCAGCTGGGAGATGAGGAATCACCTCATCCAGGAAGCCCAAAAGGGCATGCGAAAAGTGTGCCATCAGAACGGCCGAGCTGGCCTGACGAAGGCCTAGGGAGGAAGCAGCGTAGACTTTCTGCCCGGAGTAGTCCAGTTTCTTGGACTCCTTGTTTGGTGGCTTGTCCACATCCCGAGCATTTCTGAAGTGCCGAAAGACGCTGTCTGTCACTAGTCCCTCCGCGGAGGGGTGCTGCGAGAAACCGGAGAGTGAACCAGTGGGAACGGCATACTTTCGAGCCATCCTGGCTGAAGGTGCTGGACAAGAAAACTGGTCGCTGCCATAGCTCCAGGGCCAGGCCAACAATGGCTTCAGCCACCGAGAAGGCCTCCATGGGGGAATCCCCTCGGTCTAGTATCTCCGTGAGGGGATACTTGGCCCGCTTTGAAATGGGTTCAAGCTTCATCCCAGTGGACTCTGAGATGAGCCGAAGCATTCCAAGGAACGAGAATGGGCTCTTGTCCACCGACTGACCCCCAGTGGACTCCAGGTCGAGGGGCTTGGAGAACAGGGAAGAGTCATCGTCAGACTCCAAGGAGTCTGCAAACACCTGCCAAGGCCGATCAGGAGTGAGGGTGACCGACAATCGATGGGGCAAGCCCTGACCCGACCAAGAATCCTTGGTTGGGGCCCCAGTTTTAGGTTGTGGAGGTGGGGGTTCCACCACAACAGGTGGTGCAGCCAGCTTCAGCTGCTTGATTACAACGAGGGGTTGTTTCGGCTGCTCTGGTGACAGCCACTTAATGGCCGGGGAAGGCGACGGAGTCTGCTTATTCCCGGTCAAAAGGAGCTGCTGCCATATCAGATCCTCGTAGCGCCGACGCAATTTGCGCTGGAGCCTATCCTCTGAAGAGGACAAAGATGAGAATGAGCGGTGCCGCCGCTTTCCACAGTGCAGAGACCACCGATGGCAGGATCGGCTGGACCGGTAAGAGGTCCGAGACATTCGGTGTTTCCGAGGGTGGGTCTGAGAGGGGCCGGGGAAAACCTGCTCCTCCCTCGGTTCAGGGACCTTAACCGTGGACTCCGGCACAGGAGGCACAGGCAAGTCCTCTGTTTCCACCGGGGGAATCGGTGAAGGATTGTCTGCTTCTCCAGTAGACAGCCTGTTCGATGGGTCGAGAAAAATCTCGACTGCGTCGACTGGTGTCTCGGCCGGCTGATCTGACGGGAACACTGTGAAGCCAACGGCCTTAGCTGCAACCTCAACCGAAGTAGAGTCTCGATTATCCGGGGAAGGGGACCTCTCCCGCTCCCACGAATGTCAACGGTAGGACTTACCCTTGGAGTCCTTCTTGGACTGAGAGGAATGTCCCAAAGGCCCCTCTCCCTTGGTGGAGAGGGATTGACAAAGCTCCTTGAATGAAGCCATGTAGGAGGAGCAAAGAGAGAGTGTAATAAATGCCGCGACTGAAGATGATGATGCGGCTTGGGCCGCTTCCTCCTCGACGGCGATCATCTGTTCGAGCTGTTCAACCGAGCCCACCGCCGGACACTGGCCAATGGGCCTCCTTCGACTTGACTGAAGAATGTTTCTCTGAGCACCCAAGTTGCAATCTGGCAGCGTGATCCTTTAAGACCGTGGCCGAAAAGGACTTGCACAAGTTGCAGGCCTGCGAATCGTGCTCAAGCCCAAGGCAGTACACGCACTTGGAATGCGGATCAGTCCGGGACATCTTCTGCCCACAGGGCACAGACAAAATCCGGGAGTCGATTTGTCCATTGCAGCCATGAGGGAAGATAAAGACTGAAGTCTTGTAAATTTTAAGATTAGTTTCGAGTTAACCAAATAAATAGTATGGATCCAGGCCTAAAACGCAGAGTGCAAAGGAGGGAACCTGAGCTTCCAAGCAGTAAGGAAGATCTGGCGTCATGGGGCAAAGCCGAGAGTTTTACCACCCGGGTGGGTGGGAGGAGCCAGCTTGGAGACCTTCCGGCAAGATTTAAAGTGGCAAGGAACCTGCCAGTAAGTATGGATTGAACAACATATCCATGTCCCTAGAAATGGTGGTTTCTTTGGCTGAAAACTACCAAATGGCCAGACAGACACCACAGCAATGAGGTAAAAGCCAAGCACGGTAAGATATTCCCCCACCCCATTTAAACTCCAAGTCTGAAACTCTGGTGAGGGTAACAAATCTGCACCCAAAGACGTTATTTGCTGTAACTGTAATAAGCCAGGTCATACTGCAAGAAACTGCCATAGTAAGGAGTGTGACACTGGAGCAAATTTGTCCTTAGCAAATTGGGGCATGTACTTAACAGATGTGAAGGGACTTATAGATTCGGGAAGCAGACAGACCCTAGTGCATACTGAAGTGCTGGGAAAACAATGTCCAAAAGGACCAAGCACTGGTGTAATCTGCATTCACGGGGACACACTATACTATCCCAGCAGCCAAGTGACTCAGGCTATTAATGGGGTGTCGCACCAAATGAGTGGGAATAGTACCCATGATTATTGGAAATTACTTTCCAGGATTCAGAGTTCAAAGATGGAGTAAATCTTGATGTTTCAGCAGCTGTGGTGACAAGAGCTCAGGCAAAGAAAATCTCAGATGGTGGGGACTCTCCTTTCGGTGATTTTGATTGGGACTTGTTTGAGCAGAGCTCCAAGACCCGGAAGTCCAGGAAAGAAAGACACCTGAAGAAACGATGGCAACTAAAGACTGATGTACATAATTTAACATATGAAAATGCGGACACTGAACTGATCATTGATTGTGATTTTCTTTCAGAACAAGCCAACGATGTTTCTCTCTAAGCTTATTTTAAGCAGCAGGGGGTGAAACCAAAACAGGGTAAACCTAGCTTTAAAAAATGTAATGGGCTACTGTACAGAGTTTGGGTTAAACCTCAGACATAGGACCAGACAGAACAATTGGTTATACCACAAAAGTATAGATCTGAGCTGTTACAGATAGCACATGATAGTCCTGTGGCAGGTCATTCAGTGAGGGATCTCGCCCTTGCCAGATTGCTGTACAGATTTTCTGGCCTGGAATTCATGAAGATGTTGCTACAGATTGCAGTTCCTGTGTTGAGGGTCAGAAAGGAGCCCCAGTGCCTAAAAAGACAAAGTGCCCCTAACCTTAATAGATATGCCTTTTGCAATTTATTTATATGCCCTGGTCCTTGGCAGTGCTTCATCTCGTCATATCCCCCAGCCCCGTCCCCAGCTCACAGCCTACCCTTCCAACTGCCCCACAGCTTTACCCCCCCATGGCGGCGTGGCGGAGATCCCTCAACCCACCTAACTCTGGATTCGGTGCTGGCAGGGTTACTGCCCAACGTGGGGACGACACCTGAGGGGAACAGTCACTCTTACGGCGCCAATACCATTTTGTCTTATTTTCCTTACTCCCCTTGAGCCAAGGCGTGCAAGGACGCCGCAAGGAGCGAACATGCTTCCGTACATGCTCCTCCAATCATTTGCCTCATCTCCCCCTTCCGTAGCCTTGGTGCACCAGCCCCCAGCCTCCGCTTGCCCTCTCATTGACCCTTCCCCATACTCTTACACCACATTCCAGCAACTCTTGTTGTTCTCCCACTCATTTTAGTGTTTGTTTCCTTTCTGTAATTATTTTGAGTTGTACCTGCACATTATCTGTCTCGTATCCCTTGTGCAGTTAGCATTGTTTTTGTATCTGCTGCCCTGATTTCTGTGTATGGAACCTAAGTAAGCTGTACTTGCACATTACTTGTGTTGTACCACTGGTTTTGTACCACTGTTGAATCTGCCATTGTGATTAATTCTGTGTACCTCGTAAGTATGTTAGTCCTTCCAGGACTGCCTCGCAAATGAGCTGTCTCAGTGGTGTTATCCTGGTAAAAAAATTGAATTGTACAGTAAATAACCTGCCCAGTGATAGTTTAGTTAGACAGTTTTAAGAAGTTTTGCTGTTACACGTGTTATCCGTTTTGCTCTCATATTTCCTACTTAAGTCTTTCAGCACTGAGCAGCGATTAGTAGCAATATTAGTTCAGTTTGTTTTTGTTTACTAAAGCAACCAGCTGTTTTATGCTGTACCACTTAAGCATCTGACAAAAGCTTTTCCCCTTTCTGTTTTCTTTTTATATTAGAAAACCGCAGCAAGCCTAGTTTTAGCTCTTTTCCCAGACAGTCTTTAGCAGGCAGGTGGCTAATCTAAGATACTGTATAAACAGGCTGGTCTCACCTGACAAAATCGATCGTGACAAAACTGCTGCAAAAAGGGTCCTAAGCAACCTTCTCTCTCTCACTACTGAGTGTTTGGGTCTTAGAATTCCAAAACTAGGAGAAACACAGTAGGGTTTCTTTCTAGTGCTGTTTAGAAGGTTGCAGTCAGAGTCTGGTTTCAGAGGTGCGGCACTGATAAGTGAGCGAGAGAGAAAGTCTTGCTAACTGTAGTATGAACTGGTGCTGACTTGTGTTTGAGTGCTGCATTTTACTTGGAGAAAACTGTGAGTGCTTCAGATTCTTTACTCTGCCTGCCTAGTGAAGATGTCCCGGAGAGCTGTCCTTCAACCTCTTCAAAACCTGATTATCTGTTTGACAAGTAGTGTTTTTTTCTTTATTTTCCAGATTTCTGCTTTGGTTTTAGTTTATTTTAGAGTTTGTGTAAAATTATTGTATTTAGCGGTTCCTTGGAACCGAGGGTTCCGCTATTTCTAGTGAGGATTTTACCTCAAACGTTTGTATTTGTCATTTGTCATTTTCTTCCGGTAGGTTCCTAACCGCTTATAATTATTTAAAATTTTATCTAGGATTTCTTAGTCTTACTGTCAGGAACCAAGTAACACTTGGTTCCCGGAACCGTTAGCGGTTGCTTGTATTTGGTGTATTCGGTTCCCAGAAACCGATAGTCTTATTTTCTTTTGTATTTATTGATTTTGTAATCGAATCTTACAAAGCAAATGCACATAGGAGGATAGCGATACATAGTAAAGTACAAAGCTGTTCTCTTAAAAAGTACTAATGGAGGACACCCCCTCTTGAGGTACATCATAGGGGGAAGTAATGTAGCATTCATCATATATAAAACGGGTTAAAGTAATGCATACAGCCAGGAAGGCCCAAGGGGACGCGTATCAAGGATGGATCATATACCAAAGTCCCTTTTAACATTACGACTATAATAGTCTACTTGAATCCCCCAGTACTGTAACCAACAATAAAATTCTAAAGAAATGTTAGATTTCCAAAGCTCCCAGGAAGAACTTCTTAAAAGAAAACAGCTAGGCATCATGACACAGCCTAAATCTTCAACTAAGCTCATCCTCACAACTCTTGTATAACTACAAGAGGAGAACATTGTAATAGTCCATACAGAAATACATTAGGTCCCAACCCAGTGATCTAACCTATCAACAGAAATGCTGTCCCAATAGTAGTAATAAAGGAAAACAGGTATAGCACATTAACATCAGATCTATAAGAGTTCAAGCTTCTTATGTATGTAATGATAGGGTATTATATCTACTCCACTTCATTCCATCATGAGACTGACGAACATAGGCAAGTCCCGTCACAGCCAGGGAAGTTATATGTCCTCCACCTCCGCACAGTCACACCATATAGTCCAGGCCTGTCAAGCGCTTCAATCCTCGTCAGAGGAATCAATCTCATTTTCTTCAGCAATCTCTGATTCCAGCTGGGAAATCAATTTCTCAGCATTCCGCACTTCATTAAATAGGTACTGTTTCCCTTTCCACACAACACGAAGTAGTAGTAACTGATGAGAGATTTTCCTTGATCTCAACTGACCTCTAAGCCTGTGAAAGGCTTTATGCCGTTGCCGAGTACTATAAGATGGGTCCAGAAACATTTGCAGGCTGTCTTCCCCATATTTCAAGGACCTACAATGTCGAGCTACTGCCAAAGCCTGATCCCTGTCCCCGATGCCCGTTCACATGATGAGAAAGGTTCGTTTGGCCGTATAGTCGGTTGCTGCATGGCGGGGCAATGCAGTAAGCTTTTTCTATATGCTGGGGAAATGGAGTGCCTCTAGGCCTAGGATAGCCGGTAACATCTTTGTAGCAAAGGCTAGGGGATCATCTTCAGCCCCTTCCGAGAGGCCAAGGATTCTCAGGTTCTTTTCCCTTGCTTGATTTTCCACAGTCTCCAAGCGTTGTCCAAGGAGCGAGTTCTCCTTTATCAGCTTCATAGTTGCATCCATGGTTTTTAACACTGATGTCTCAGAGCGTTGAGTAGCCGCTTCACACTGCTCCATACGAGTCTCTAAAGCAGACACCCGAGGTGAAAGGGTTTCAAACTTCTTGTCAAGTTCTTTAACTGATTTGACCAGCTGATGCAGAGTTGACAAGATGTTAGTCAGCGAGGCTTCTTCTGCCGGTTCGGGAGTGGAGTCTGATGCTGCGCCACGCTGCCCAGGCCTTTCCTCTCGATTCTGCAGCCTCTGAGTAAAGAACTCCCCTGCTGCAGCTGCCATTCCTTTATTCTAGCCCATTTCAGCACTGTGTAGAATAAGTCTACACTCGCAGCTCTCCAATTATATTTCAACGGAGTAGTTTATGCAAGAAAAGCCTAGTTTATTTAGTTGAATTTCAGATTTCTCCCGGGAGCTCAACCTAGTTGCTGCTTCCTGCTAGGCTGGTCGCAGCGCTCCCCGCCCCCCCCCGAATTATTTTCTTTAACGATTCCTGCTCAGTGTTAGAGGATCCTGCTGTTAAGCCTAAAAAACGCATAGGACCCACTGGTTTTAAATTTTGCGAGTCTTGTGGTCAGATAATAGCCAAAGCAGACAGGCATTCTTTGTGTATGTTTTGCCTGGGTACTAGCCATATCTTTGCAAATTGTGACATTTGTAGTACTTTTTGCCCTAAGACTCTTAAAAGGTCAAAAATATTAGAATAAATTACCTCTGCTTCTTCTGTTACTGGTGAAACTAGTTTCTCCACCTCTGGCACAAGAAAGGATGGAGGTAAAGCTAAGGATCCTGATAAAGTATCAGATAAAGTTGAGCAGGGTAAGTCAAAAAGACCTGTGGACTTGGGCTCTGAACCTGTGCCAATGAAGAAAAAATGTAAAGAGAAGCATGTTGCTGCGCCTCCGGCCGAGTAGGCTAAGGAGCTCCCAGCTGGCAAAACTGGGATGCCCTCGGCTGAGGACATTGCCAAGGCCTTACAGGTCTTGCAAGCACTGCAAGCTACAGTCCCGGTTCCAGTACCAAATGCCCTGGTTCCTGTACCAGTTCTACCCCCTCAGGAGCCACTGGCTTCCTTTCCTGAGGAGGAAGAGGAGGATGTTTGAGGAGGAACAGATAAACCCTGAGGTTTCTCCAGAACAGGAGCTCAGTTCTTCTCCCCCCCAAGGGTCCGGAGGATTATTCCTTGCATGGTAGAAACACTTAACCTCCCTCTGCAGGAGACAGAGGAGGATGTGGAGGAAGCAGAATTCTTGGATATGATGGGGTTAACCCCAACCAACAAAACATTTATTACTGCCTATGCATAAGTCCTTAAAAAAGGCAGCAGGGCGCTGATGAGCATCTGACCCGGACAGACGTGTCTCTTTACTGCTTTCCCTCACTAGCCAAAATAAAGTACTAAAACAGAATATAAATACCTCGATAAGCATGTAAAATATATACCTCTCGATGGCGGAAGGCAGGATGGACTAATATCTGACGCACAATCCGGCAAACAACCAGCGACTCGCCAACAAAAGTGCCAAGAAAGCTACAGCTGGCACAGGAGAAAACTCGGGCCTAGTTTCAAAGTCGGCCGCGGAGGTCACCGCGCTGGGTCGGGAACTAACCGGACAGGTTATAGTGGCGCTGGAGCCATGGCTTATAAAGCTGGAGGGAAAGCTAGACCTAAAACTGCAAGAAGTCCAGGAACAACGGGCAACGCAGGCTACTAGACTTAGAGGCAGAAGACAGAATCTCACGGCTGGAAGACGAGCTGGCAGCGGTCCCCGGGCAAATCTTGGTGCTACAGAAGGAGCTGGCTGATTTTCAAAGAGGCTTTTGACTATCAAGAAAATTACCACAGACGCCTCAATTTTCATCTGCGAGGATTACCAGAGGGTAGGGAAGGAACAAGTGTTTTAGACTTTTGTGCCCGGGTGCTGCCCGAATTGTTAGGCCTCCAACTTGCAAAAGGGCGCATTAAATTGGAACGTGCTCATCTGGCAGTAATGGCCCAGCCGCCTGCAGATCAAGACGAGACAAATAATTGAGATTCCAGAATTTTCCGGACCGGGAGGAGGTTTTGAGGGCCTACAGAGAAAAGGGAAAGCTGCTCAGTGAGGATCATAGGTTGTTCTTTTGTCGGGATTATTCGGTGCACCTGCTTAAGCGCAGAAAAATGTTTAATAGCACAATGCAACAGCTCAGAGAGCTCAAGGTGGAGAACTTTCTGGTTTATCCGGTAACGTTAAAGATCAAGCATGAAGGAGCTACCTTCTCGTTTTGGGAAGCAGAAAAAGCGGAGCAATTTGTCTGTACCCTGAAGCAGAAGCTGGGCTGAATTAAGTAAGAGAAGGTACGGGGGCGAAGTGCTTGCGTTTACTTTTCTTTTTGGGTTTTCTACGATTTTCGCGGCCCTCTGTCTTGTATGTTGGTGACCCCATCCCCCTGCTCTGGAGAACAGAACCCTGAGAAGGGAATGGACTCAAGGTGATAACCCTGGAGGGTGAAATTGGGATTTTTTTTTTTTTTTGGATTAAATGAAGGAAGTCCTGAAATATGAACATAGCTGAGAGACTAACTTTGCACCTGACAGTGAGGCCCACTCCTGGTGGACTAACATCAAGACCCGGTGGACATAAGAGGGCCTGGACTGAAAGGCTTAACGCTATACTGTGAGTGGTTGAAGAAATTAGGCCTGAGCAGCAAATGGGACGTACGAGACTGTCAATGGTACTGGACTGATGGTGTGGATGAGGGCCTAGCATGTGATATTTATGGTGCAACTTGCATTTCAAACATGAAGTCTTGCTGTATTCTGACATATGCAGTGGTCTCCAACCCTTGAACTGCCCCGGAGAACAGAGTTAACTTTCCATGCAGGGCATGGAACGCTGAGCTCGAGCTCAGTTGAAGCCTCTGTCTGCTGCTGTTTGAACTCCAACCGTCAGATTCTTTACTCAGCCTCACTGAACAGTCGCTCCGGAGATTTCTCCTTCGCTCTGTTCAAAAAAGTCGGTTAAAGTGTCATTTTTTTCGCTCTGTTTCAACCGAATTTCTGCTTCTAACCTGTCGGTTTAAGTCTCTGTCTGTGGTACCGTGAGTACTAGATAGGTTTTTCTATATTTGTTTCTGTGTGGAACTTGTAAACATTGGATCGGTTCGGTTTGAACCAATCAAATTTGTGTGTGTGTTTATAAAAAAAAAAAAAAAAAAAAAAAAAAAAGTTCATTACGTTTTTTCCAAGACCTGTAACACGATCAGGAACCGATAGAGGTGTCTTGCCTGGTGGATTGCCGAAAAAAGGGTATGTTTTGGTTAGGATTGGCCTTGTCTGAGAAACCCAAGAAAAAAAACGGGCCCACTGGGTTTAAACACTGTAGTGTGTGTGTGTGGGGAAGCCTTTGCTAAGGCTGATCCCCACACCACCTGTGTTTGTCTGGGTTTGATCACCTCAATTTAGACTGCCAAATTTGTAAAAGTTTTCCCAAAGCTACTCTGGATAGGAAAAGGGAGGCCGAGAAGTCCGCTGACCCGGATGGCCAGCCCGGTTCAGTTCCGACTGAACCAGAAGGAGTGCCCTCTGACCAGGGCGAAACTTCTTCTGGCAAAAGGAGAACCAATTCTGAGGAGTCTGTTCCGGTTAAAAGAAAAAGAAGGGATAAATCATCCAGTTCAGATCCACAAGTTCTTTCTCCGACCGCTGATGAGATAGCCAAAGCGATAAGGATAGTTCAATTGCTAACTTCGATTCCGGCCGAACCGGCACCATCGGTCAGGGGCTCAGTTCGGTCGGTTCCCCCGGTTCCGGATTATACTTTAGAAGAATTTTATGAACCGGAGGAGAAGGAGGGAGATGATGGTGGTGATGGTGGTTATGAAAGTCTGGATGTGCCTATTGACCCGGACATCTCCCCAGACAGACCTTCAGGTGTTTCTCCTCCTAGGCTTTGAGTCCTCTTCCCACTTTGTTTTACAAAAAAGTGGCTGAAACCCTCCAGCTTCCTATGGAAGAAGCAGTAGAGGATCAGGAGGAGCCTGATTTTGTTGAGATGATGGACATCCCAGAGTCTAGGAGATTGTCTATTCCCCTCCATAAGTCTTTTGGGGAAACAGACATTTAAAATTCTAAACTCCTCTAATTCCATATCTCCTGTGGACAGAAGAATGGACAAGAGGTATACTCTTTCAGGCTCAGACACGGAGTTCCTTTCTCAGCAATGCAGCCATGTTTGGGTAGTGCAGGCTGCTGCCTGTGATAAGGCAAATATTTCCTTGGCTTCACACCCCCCCAGATAAGGACTCCAGGAGGATTGACGCAATGGCAAAGAAACGGTACATGGCAGCATCTTTGGGACTCAGGCAGGCTAACTATATGGCCTACACAGCTAGATACCAGAAGTCCAGGTGGGACACTGTGATGGCTGTAGCTAAACAGGCCCCTGACCAGCTTGCCAAGGAGCTGGAGCGGGTGGCTGCGGATGGGATTGAGGCATCCAAGGTGCAATTTCATGCTGCTGTGGACTCCAGTGATTCATCTAGAGTCATGGCTACATCTGTGGCCCTTCGGAGGATGGCTTGGCTCAGATGTACTAGCCTATCACAGGATACCCAGGCTAAGGCCATGGATTTTCCTGTCGTTGGTAATTCTCTGTTTGGGGAGCAGACAGAGAACTACATGAAGAAGATGGACGAGTACAGGACCACCTACAGGAGTGCTCAGGCCAAAGAAAGGCAAACCACTCCTCAGGGGCAGGGGCAGGCCCTTTCATAGGCCTTTTTACCAAGCCCAGGCCTCCTCTTCTGCTTTTGCTCAGAGGGGGTTCTTTAAAGGGAGAGGCAGACCGGGTATGAGCAGGCCTGCTTGCACCCCTCAGCCTAAAGCCCCTGCCAAGCAGACACCCTGATGGGTCTGCCCGGGCCGATTCTCCACTACCTGTAGGGGGCAGGCTGGCTTACTTTTTCCAGGACTGGAAGTCTTTAACATCAGACAAGTGGGTCCTGGAAGTAGTAAGCCAGGGACTGGTTCTCCACTTCAAAAAATTTCCCAAGATGAGAACCAGATCTTTTCCACCTGCAAATCCTTCAGAGGCCCTTGCCCTAGAGGCAGAGGTTTCTTCCCCCTTGGCTCTCAGAGCTATAGAAAGGTTCCTACCCCTACACAGGGGCAAAGGTTGTACTCCAGGTACTTCCTAACCCCCAAAAAGACAGGAGAATGGCGGCCCATCCTGGATCTGAGATATCTAAACAAGCACCTTTTAAAGCCTAAATTAAAAATGGTGACTCTGGGAATAATTCTGCCCTCTCTAAGGCCAGGGGACTGGCTAGCCTCCTTGGACCTCAAAGATGCCTATTTTCTCATTCCCATCAGGTGCTCCCACAGAAAGTACCTCAGGTTCGAGTTGCCCTCAGGCCACTATCAATTCAGAGCAATGCCCTTTGGTCTAACATCAGCCCCAAGGGTGTTCACAAAGTGCCTGGCAGTAGTGGTTGCTTTCCTAAGGAGAAAAAAGATCTCCATCTTTCCATACTTGGAAGACTGGCTCATAGTGGGTCAGTCTCCAGACCAAGTCAAGTCACATCTTCAGATAACTCAGCAACTGCTCACTTCCTTAGGATTCCTCCTAAACCTTCCAAAGTCTGTTCTAGAGCCAGTGCAGCTCCTCACCTTTATAGGGGTGGAGCTGGATACAGTAAGACCAAAGGCCTTCCTTCCCCTGGACAGGGCAAGGACACTAATAGAACTGGCCTCTTCTTTCACCCTTCAGGTGTCTCGACCAGCAAAGGCACTTCTTGGGCCACATGGCAGCCTCTACAGCAGTGGTCCAGGGGGCAAGATTTCAGATGAGGGACATTCGGTTCCACTTGAGAGCTTTCTGGTCCCAGAGAAAGGATTCCCATACCAAACTAGTCCCAGTGACTTGTACCCTGATCCAGGCTTTGCAGTGGTGGCAGGATCAGGACAATTTAAGGCAGGGAGTTCCTTTTGTCACTCAGTCTCATTCTCTAATCCTCACCACAGACGCCTCCCTCTTGGGCTGGGGGGCCTACTTGGAGGATCTCGCCACCCAAGGGCTGTGGTCACCTCAAGAATCTCTGCTTCACATCAATCTCTTGGAACTCAGAGCAGTGTTTCTGGCACTACAAGCTTTTTCCAAGTCTGTTCAGAACAAAGTAGTCCAGATCAGAACAGACAATACCACCACAATGTGGTACATCAACAAGCAAGGGGGCACTCGGTCTACGGCCTTGTGCACAGAAGCAATGAAGTTGTGGTCTCTGGCCTATTCCCTGCAAACTTCTCTGGCAGCAGTTCACATCCCAGGGAAGGACAATGTCCTAGCAGATGCTCTCAGCAGGATATCTCAGGGCCACCACGAATGGTCCCTAGATCCCCTAATTTTGAAGGTGATTTACTCCAGATGGAGCACTCCACAGATAGATCTTTTTGCAGCCCCAGACAATCACCAACTTCCTCTCTTTTGCTGCGGACCCCCAGTATTGGGCTCAGTCCCCCTGGATGCTCTGGTTCTCAATTGGGAAGGGAAGTTCCTGTATGCTTCCCCCCCTTCCCTCTCCTGTTCAAGGTGCTAGTCAAGATCAGATCTCAACCCTGCAAAGTGATTCTGATCGCTCCAGACTGGGCCAGACAGCCCTGGTACCCACTGTTGCTGTCCTTAGCAGTCCACCTTCCCCTGTCTCTTCCCAGGAATTACAACCTATTGACATCCTCTCAGGGAAGGGTTTGGTATCCGAATCTCCAAATCTCTCAAACTCAAGGCCTGGCTCTTGAAGAGTTAGTTTGCTGATCTGCACCTCTCTCAAGGTGTTGTGGATATACTAAAGGCTTCTCGAAAGCCTTCCACCAGAAAGACTTACAACTCCAAATGGAAAAGGTTCACTATTTGGTGCTCTGGTAAGCAAATTTCTCCAGAATCTGCTGGGTTGCCTACAGTCCTGGACTATATGGTTCATCTCAATGGCTTGGGACTCAGACCAGCTGCACTCAAAGTACATTTAGCAGCTGTTTCTGCTTTTTTGTCAGTAGGCAAGCCTTCTTCTCTTTCAGCCCATCCTGTATTTTGCAAATCCTTCAAGGGATTGTTGCACACCAATCCCCTCTTCAGGGACCCTGCTCCTGCTTGGGACCTTAATGTTTGCATTGCTCAGCTTATGCAACCACCCTTTGAGCCTTTGTCCTCTGCAGAGCTCAAGTACTTGACTTGGAAAACTGTGTTTTTGGTAGCCATTACCTCTGCCAGGCGCATCAGTGAATTGCAGGCCCTGTCAGTGGAGCCTGATTTCATCTCTTTCCATAGAGATAAAATGGTCCTAAGAACCAACAGGAAGTTTTTGCCTAAGGTGGTTTCAGATTTCCGCCTTAATCAGTCTGTGTCTCTCCCCGTTTTCTTCACTGACCATTCCTCCTCTGGAGAGAGGAGGCTGCACAGCTTGGATATTAAGAGGGCCCTCAGCTACTACATAGAGCACACCAGGGGTCACAGGTTTGAGTCCCTCCAGTTGTTCCTCACTTATGGAGAGGTCAGAAAGGGCAAACCTGCCACTAAAAGATCCATTGCCAGGTGAATTGTCTCTTGTATACAATTCTGCTATGAAAAATTGAGTAGAACCCCATCCTCAGGTCTGAGGGCTCACTCTACTAGAGGTACATCTGCTTCCCTGGCTGCTGCCAGGGATATTCCTCTCTTAGAAATCTGTCAAGCAGTCACCTGGAAAACAGTTCATACATTTACCAAGCATTACTCTCTGCATATCCAGGCTAGGAGTGATGCTCGGTTTGGCACAGCAGTACTTCAGAGCCTATTCCCAAAGTAGGTTCTGTCCCTCCTCCTTGGAGATACTGCTTGGTAGTCTGCATATGTCAGAATACAGCAAGACTTCATGTTGTTTGAAGAAAAAATTACTCACCTTAGTAATGTTGTTTCTTCTAATGGAGTCTTGCTGTATTCTGACCTCCCCCGCCTCCCCTCTCAGAACCTGGTTCTTGGGATATGGGTGGGCAGGAGCAGTGTTGACACCTAGAGGTGCTCCCTTTTTCCTCGCCCTCCTTGTTTTTGGGTGGTGTTGTGTTTTGTTTTTTGGGTTTCCTGACGTGAGTCTTTGCTTTGAAACGAAAAAAAACCTTTTTGTTTTATCAAATTTAGTTGCCAGTTGGCTAGTGTGAGTTTACAGTTTCCACACAGAACGCCCAGTAAGTATAGCTCGTAAGACCTGACTGTTGGAGTTCAAACAGCAGCAGACAGAGGCTTCAACCGAGCTCAGCGTTCCATGCCCTGCATGGAAAGTTAACCCTTTGTTCTCCGGGGCAGTTCAAGGGTTGGAGATCACTGCATATGTCAGAATATAGCACGACTCCATTAGAAGAAACAACATTACTAAGGTGAGTAATTTTTTCTTCGTGCCTCTCTGATTCTTATGGGTAAATGCTAACTTTCTGGCTTATCCAGCGATATTAAACATCAAGCATGAAGGAGTGACCTTCTCGTTTTGGGAAGCGGAGGGAGCGGAGCAATTTGTCTGTATCACGAAGCAGAAGCTGGGCTGAATTAAATAAGAGAAGGCACGGGGGCGAAGTGCTTGTGTGTGTCTCTCTCTTTGCTGGCTTTTGTTGCGATTTTCGCCGCCTTCCGTCTTGTATGCTGGCGGCCCCCTCCCCCTGCTCTGGAGAACGGAACTTCAAGAAGGGTCTGAATCTTGCGTGTTAGCACTGCAGAGTGAAAGTATGATCGGATTTTATGGATTAAAAGAGGGAAGTCCTGAAATATGCGTGCAGTTGAAGAATAGATGAACTTTGCACCTGACAGTGAGGCCTGCTTCTGGTGGACTAACATCAAGATCTGGTGGACATAAGGCCTGAACTGAAAGGGTTAATGCCACACTGAGGGCGGTTGGAGAAATTGGTCCTGGGCAGCAAATGGGATGTACGAGACTGTCAGTGGTATTTGCCTGACAGCGTGGATGAGGGCCTGGCGCGTGATGTTGATGGCGCAGCCTATATTCCATGCCTTTCGGATTCTTGTGGGAAGATGCTGTTGGAAGGTAGTGCTGTGATGAGTGGGAGGAGTTGATCGTCTCGTACATCTAGGTGAAGGGGGATAGGTAAAAGAAAGAGAGGTACGGGGGTTTGAGAGCTGAGACCAGGAAGGCTATAGGTGCTGATACAGGGGAGAGTGACAAATAACATGCAGAATATGGCATAATGACGGGAAGAGACCTAACTGAGAGGGATTGGATGTGTATGGATAGATGGGAAGATTGGGTAGACAGGATATTTTAGTGAGAGAGGGGTAGAGGGTCACTTGGATGGAACGG
Source organism: Neoceratodus forsteri (assembly GCA_016271365.2). Taxonomy (NCBI): domain Eukaryota; kingdom Metazoa; phylum Chordata; order Ceratodontiformes; family Ceratodontidae; genus Neoceratodus; species Neoceratodus forsteri. The sequence goes on from CM028129.1 coordinate 660,750,218, forward strand.
GGGGGGAGAGATGAGAGATGGTATGGAACATTATAATTAAGAGGTAGTGAGAAATCTAGTTTGTCAGTGAGGGGGTGGGGTCACAGACATCGAGTTTTTTTTTTTTTTTTTTTTTTAGGAGGACACTTGAGCTGTTGAGGCAATTAGTGTCAAATGGAGGGGAGACGGAAAAATTAAAAGGGGAGATGAGCTGAAAACAATTGCAAGGAGAGAAGGTAGAGTAAGGTGGAGGGGTGAACAGAGAAAGGGGATGGTGGGAGGGAGAGTTGGAACAGAGAGGGCTGATAAAGAGGGAGGAGAGGGGAAGAGAAAATAAGGGATAAGAGGGGGAAGGATAGAGGGGGAATAAGGAGATGAGGAGAATTGGGAAGGGGAAGGGATTATCACTAATGATAGGGAAGAGAGAGGACAGGAGGGGATAGGTAGAATAACAGTTATATGTGTTACTGTTAGTGTTACTGTTTTGTATGTTGGTGCAATCATCTTAATATGTACAATGACAGGATATAGGTATGAAGAATAAGGAGATGTATAGGGAAATCTTAAAGCAAATAATGGGTCAAATAGATTCAATCCTATTAAGGATGAGGAGTGGAAAGAAACATATGTATATATAAATGGATAATATACAAAATATTAATGTAGTCTCATGGAATGTGCGAGGCAAGTAATTTTTTCTTAATTGACCCTGTGTCGGACAGTACAGCTCTTCCTGTCCCTGGGCATAACTGTCAACTTATTTATTTGGTAACTGGGTAGGTGCACTGATCCAGAGGACAGTTTTCCGGCACGACCTGGGCCACAAGGTGGCAGCAAAACAGGAGAAAGGCAGTACATACTTAGTCAAAATAATTACACACCCTGAGCACAAGGTGGTGAGGAAAACAAAAAAAGCAGAAAATCCGTGTTTAACGTAAGTGGTGACATCCTTATAGGTGATCACAAGGAGCTTAGGCTAGTGGAGGTTAACTGATATAACATGGTGTACTGATTATACATTCCAGAGCAAAGACATCAAGGAAGTAATGGTCAAAGAGAACAGACTATTATCACATACTAATTAAGCACAGAAAGTGCGGCTACTAGGCCCAAGTCAGAGAAACTGCTCCTGGGTCAGCTCAGTAACGGGGGTCCTGTATTGTTTGGTACAGTCACAGTACTGTCTTCCTTGGAGGAGGTATTGGAGAGATTGTGATGGGGGCGTGGGAGGAGTGCGGTGGTTGGGGGGAGGGGGTCGGGAGGAGAGAGAGGGCTCCGGATCCAGAGGAGAAAGGAGAGCAAGAAAGGAGGCTTCGTTGTCAGTTTGTTTTATAGTGGCACAGTTACAGTGGGCATTATTCAGAAGCCAGTCTTTCAGGTTGTGCTTGAAAGCTACGTGAGTGGGCAACGAATAGACTGAGAGAGGGAGTTTGTTCCTAATTGTGGGAGCTGATACTGAGAAAGCCGTACCCCCCCATTGCAGTGGAGACACTGGGTACCACGAGAGGAGGGACTGAGGATGCTCTGACAGACCTCGAGACCACTCTGTCCCTCAGGAGCTTAAGAGTATGGGGACAGGTCCTGGTTTCTGCACGAATTGTCCACTAGGCATTCCATGGCATGGTCGAAACATCCTTGGAGGGGGAGCCATCCCAGTGACTGATAGAGTGAGCAGTGGTGGGTGCAGGGAGGAGCTTGGAGAACAAAATGACGAATTGAGTTGTACGTTATGGTTAAATGCGAGTGCAGGGAGGAGGATACTTGGGAGTACATCAGGAAACAATAGTCGAGTGGTGGGAGCAAGTTCCCGCACACGATGGCAAGGTGCGTCTCTAAGGACAGGAAAGGCCTTTAGTTGGAAGGCGATATCTAGCTTTCATTGTGTGCTCCATATGGTGTTTAAATGTTCAGCGAAGGATAGGTGGGGGTCAAGAGTGACTCCCAGGTATTCGAAGGAGAGAACATTTTCCAGAGGGGGGCCTGCAGGGGTGAGGACTTGGAGGGTGGAGTTTGATTTGGCAGCTTTGGGAAGGAAAGATATATAGCTGAAGAGCATGGACTTGGTCTTTTTTTCATTGATCAGGAGTGTGTTTGAGAGGAACCAATTGTGGGCCGAGCTGTAGTTCAGTGTGAGGAAGGAGGATATGGCCTCTATTGATTTCTTACTATGATGGAGGACCAGGTTATCTGCATAAAGAAGTGCATCACAATTTAGGCCCTCTCTGGGGAGCGCATTTACGAACATGGAGAAAAGCAGGGGTCCAAGTATGGAGCCCTGGGGTACACCAGTGCATACAGGTAGTGGAGCAGAGGAAGATTTGCTGATTAGGAACAGACTGAGACAGATTGGTGAGGTAGCTGCAGAACCAGTTGGCTGTTTCAGAGGAGCAGCCAAAGCGAAACAGGGTTGAGTGGAGAAGGTTGTGATCCACTAGGTCGAAAGCCTTCAATAGATCTACAAAGACTGCGCCTGTGGCTTTGCCCTGGTCCATGCTTCTAAGGACATGATCAGAAAATATATTGCCAACGCAGAGGATGTTACTGTGGCATTTATGGAAACCGTGCTGAAGGGAACACTTGAGTTTGTATTTTTCAAGGTGCTTGGACAACTGGAGATGGACAGTTTTCTCAAGCAATTTACTTAGATGGGGGAGCAGGGAGATAGGCCTGTAGTTGTTGGAGGAGTATGGATCACCAGATTTAAAGATCGGTACCACATTTGCATGTTTCCAAGAGTCTGGAACAGCAGAAGTGGTGAGAGCAAGATTGATAATGAAAGTTAGAAGTTTGACAGTGGCAGTGGAGATGAGTTTTAGGAAAGCAGGGCTTTTCCTTCACTACCTGGACTCCCAGTGGCTGGGAGAGATTTCAGGAGTTTGATTGTATCAAAGTGCCCGATAGCTGTGAAATAGAAGGTGGGTGGGGCGGTGGGGGTTTCATCGGAGGTGGTGGGTTTTGAATGCGAGTTTGATACGGGAAGGCTGGGCGGGGAGTTGATTCAGGTAGGGGATAGGTCAGTGAATTTAGTATTGAAAGCATTGGTAATCTCTGCAGGGTCAGAGATGGGGCCAGCAGGGGATGAGAGCTGGGAGATTTGCTTGTTGGTTGTGGGGTTGAGGAGGGACCCAGTGGAGGTCCAGAATTTATGTGGATTGCCAAGGCTGTTGCTCTGCTGAGTAAGGTAGAACTTTCGTTTTTAGCGATTTTAGTCACCTGTTAGCAGGTATTACTCATTTGTCTGTAGATGTTCCAGAGTTGGGGGGGAGGGAGATGACTTGTAAGCCTTCCATTTACTGTCTCTAACTTTCATAAGCATCAGCAGATCCTTAGACAGCCAGCAGGTAAATCCACCCTTCCCCCTTACTCTTCTGGTTGTGATGGAGAAGTAGGTGTCCTGCAGTTGCGAGAGTGTGGAGGTGAAGAGTGTGACTGCATCAGAGATGTTGTTGAATTTGTAGAGCGAGGTCCAGTTTAATGCCAGAGTTATGCAGAGTATAGGCTCTGGGCAGACTTGCTCAAAAGTCTGTTAAAGTAGCGTCCCAATGATTGCAATACATAGGGGCCATTCTGGATTCCAAGCAGGGAAAGGCCTTCTTACCCCAAGACAGTGCAGAATGCCTTATAGTTCAGGCTAAGACAGTAGCTTGGTTGCTGTGTTCCTGCTAGGCTATACCTGAGACTCCAGGGTCTAATAGCCACAGCCATTCCCACTGGCCAGGCTCCACATGTGCACCCTTCATTGGGCCCTCGGGGTGCAGTGGGACCAGCAGTCTGACAAGTTGGACCAGCAGGTATTGGTCTCTTCTCCTGTCTGCAAGGTACTCCAGTGGTGGATGGATCTCTTGAATCCCCTTCAGTGGGTTCCTTTCCAGATAACTTCCCCACATCAGAGCCTCACCACGGATGCTTCGGGGCTAGGCTGGGGAGCACACTTGTGCCCATTTCAGACTCTGGGTTCCTGGTCCCAGTGGGAAGCCACTCTGCATATCAGTGTCCTGCATATGAGAGCAGTTCTCTATGCCATCCAGGCATTTTATGAGCATCTTACTCCAGGTCAGGTGTTGGTGCAGTTAGACAATCTTAAGTGTAGTGTCTTACATCAACAAACAGGGTGGGACTCGCTCATTTCCCCTTTGCAGGGAAGCCATGTAAGTGTGGTACTGAGCTCTGGAACACAGCATAGCAATCTCAGTGGCATACGTGCCAAGCGTTTTAAACACCCTAGTGGACAGCAGTCTCAGCAGGACTCTGTCCAGCATGCACGAATGGGAGCGTGTCTCATCCGTAGCAGAAGGTCTGTTCAGCAGATCGGTACATCTTTCCGCTTCCTAGATCCAGGGCCTGGAGTTTTCTGGCGAGATGTTTAGTCCCTCTCCTTATTTTAATTAACACATACACTAAATGATCGATGGTAGAATCCTGGTAAAATCCAGAAGTTGGGTACAATCTTGGAATTTCATATTTGGAAAGCAGAATTTCATTATTTCAGTCACCATAAATCAGTGAGGGCATCTCTGCCACAGTACCATATAATCATGCTCAAAGACGAGTTTACTTATCAGTAATGCATCTTTAAGAGGGTCTCCTCCATAAAGCCATACTTTTTCCCCACCTACTGGAGTAATTTCCCAGCATATTTTACTTTCTGTAGCCTATTTAGCAGTCTGGGTGGTGTCTGCATCTCTTCACCTGCCTTTCCTATTTGATAGGCAAGGTCTGGTTTCTTGGTTCCTGTCGGCTGTTCCTGGTTCCTGTCAGCTGTACTGGTTCAGACATCCACTTCTCGCTGATGCAGCTGTTGCCCTGGGGGACAGTCCTCTTAGTCTGGCTACTGGCTGTTCTCTTGCTGTACTTGGTGGCTATCTGCAGGTCTCCTTCCCTGTCTGACATTCTGGTAGATTCGACATGTCACCGGTGAGATTATAATGAATTGTAGGGGATCCAGGTCAGTTCACCTTTTGTAGGCAGAACTGCATGGGTCTGGGTCCAGCCAGCATAAGGTTGACATCTTCAACTATAGAAATTCCCCAAGTTGCCCTAGTGCCTGCCAGCTCTAGTCCAGTGTATTATGGCTCTATGGAGGAGATCTTCTCAAACATGTATTGAAACTAGTAAGTAACTGACCTTTCCTTTTCTATATATACTTCACAGCTCCAACTCGTACCATTTATTTCCCTTTGTTAGACAAATATATTCAGTTTTGCAGCTCCATAAACTTGGGCTGATTAACATTTTGGGGAGTTTATCTGGGCCTTTTTTTTTTTTTTTATCACAGCATTATTTTCTTACTCACCACAGCTTGGTCTGCCTGTCATCCGGCCACCGTCCACTCACCCCATTCAATTTAGCAGCTCACTCGCATCCGGCTAGCATGCACACAGTACCTGTAGAAGGGTCCCCACTCCCCCTGCCAGGCCCGGATCTAATACCGGAGCACGATTCAGAAAGATAAATCCCCTGGGTGATAAGAGGCACGGCCATCAAGCCGCCACAACTGATCGCCATTTTCCTCCGGGCTTTTTTTCCCTCGAAGCACAGACGTGCAATGATGTCCAGACACAGCGTGCTGACATCCACCATGCTTCCTGCAAAGAACACCGCACCTGCAATGCCACTGATTTCCATCAGGGTTCCCCACAGAGTGATGTATACCCCAAACCCACCCCAGGGAGAGGAGAGCAGTTCATCAGACACTCGATACTCTCCCTACCCTGCTGACCTCAGACGGCCTGGGTGCGTTCCCAAACCTGGGTCGCTGGCATAGTGTGAGATGAGGCATCTAGCTCCTCAGCCCTCAGTGCCACCGGGTCGAACTGGGCCTTTAATAGTGCTTTGAACACATACTCTACTTAATCATAGCAACTTCTAAAATTGGAATGGAAAAATTCTGCAAATTCTGATTGGCTACCTGGCCTGCTTAACAGTATTGCCAACACTTGATTCTGCCATCTAGCAATTTCACTTTCAAAACGGACAGCCTGAGTTCTCTGCTCCATAAACACCAAATACAAATGTTTAAACTTTCTATCACTTACTTTTTGAGTTATTTATACATTCAGCATTGAATCAATTTCTGGACCAAGCAGAAGTAGCATGTGAAAAAAAATAATTTCAAACCCGTAACAATTTCTTTTATTTTTTTATTTATTTGCTTTTGTTAACCGGGTAAGCACACTAGACAACCAAGTGCCTATTTTCAGGTGCGTTTTTTTTTTTTTTAACTATTGTAAACCCATTTGATAAGTGCAATAAGACACTCTGTTGCTGGTAGTAGTGCTTTGAATGCACTTTCTTGGACTGAAGGCATACGGTCTTTGTCCTTGTGCTTTAAAATGCCCTTGGCATGCATTCACGGTACTGCCAACACACTGTCTTGCCTTACTACTTACATGTAATATAATCATATTCCATTGTGCCATGTCATAAATCTGCATAAAAATTTGTTTTTTGTGTCTCTCCCCCCCCATACAGAAATGCTAAAAAGGAGTCTGATTTAAGTGTGGCACTGGGTCATTCAAGAGAACTTCAAGCACAGCTAAATTCCAAAGAAGCTGAATTGGTAGCAGCTCTGAGTGAGAAGAGGCATTTACAGGGTGAACTTCAAGATCTCCGATGTCAGACAGCCACTGTAAGAAAGCTTCTTTTCTCTTAAGATGGATTACTTTTAAGGATCCTGACACTTATATTTTTGAAATTAAAAGGTGTTAAAAAAATAGCAGTTATGTAACATTCTCTTGCTGTAGTATAGAATGTTATCTTTTGACTTTTCAGCGTAAACTTACATATCGTATGTGGGTGCTGCCTATTGTGAATGGATTTCAGCAACTGCTGAAATCTTGTTGTAGTACAGTTCAAAGGTCAAAAAGTTGTTGTACTATTGTTCTGACGTCACATCGATAGTACAACAACTTTTACCTGACCTGCTGCCTTGATTGGCTCAGACGACACTTTCTTAAAAAAAAATGCATTTATTTAGCGAGTTAGCGGAGCCACCGACTTAGAAGTTGGAATCGGGACACAGAGAGCCATACATGGCTCCTTTGTAAAAACACAGTTACTTTCTTTTTCTCCCGATTTTAAAGCGGATGATGTGCAGGAGAAACTGAGAAGCAGGACGGAGCATAAGCGGGAACAGGCTCAAGCAGAAGCACCAGAGGGAACGGGAGCAGCGCCTACGGCAAGTAACAAAAAAAAAAAATAATGTAAAACAAAAAATCCATATACTATTAAAAAAAAAAAAACAGTGGATTGGTGAACATCCACAACTTCTCATGTTCCCATCTCGGCAGTTGATGACATCAACGAGACCTCTTGAGCCGCCTCGAGGTCTCTGTGATGTCATCAACTCCCTCGATGGAAACACAGCCTTGTTGTGGATGTTCACCCGTCCACTATTCTATATATAGTGTATGGATGAACGCGGTTGTGTATAGAAATCCATATACTGAAGAAAAGGGGAAAAAAAAAATTGTGCTACACTAGTGACGTGCGTACTAACGCTGAGTGACTTTTTGTTCTGCGTTGGGTACATCACAATGCAACTGCCCCAAACAGTGCTGCTCATTGGACAGGGGGCGGTTGACTAGCCGCATGCGTGGACTGAATGGGCAGGCAGCCAGAGGAGATGGGAGGGTCTCCGGCAGCAGGGACTGACATAGAGAGCCATGGGAGTAAGGTAGCTTGTTTTTTGGGGTTCATACACTATATGGAAAAGTGTATCGGAGCCCTAAATACACAACCCTCTACTCAAATACCTCATGGATTCCGTGATGACAGGGACGTCTTGAGCCTCACTCTCGAGGTCCTTGTCACGGAAACCACTGAGTACTAGAATAGTGTGGTTGTGTATGGGCTGCCATACACTATCCTATATATAGTGTGTGGTGGAATGTTTGGCGTGGAATTACATGCCTACAATACAGTTGTGCTGTATTAGTGACATCAATATGCTGTGCCTCAGTGGTGATGTCACTACTGGAGCAAAGCAACTTAGAATGCCGCCGCACTGCTGTCTTTCTTTAGCCAGTTGAGCTGGACACTTTTGTTTTTAAACTTGAACTTGGAGAAACAACTGCAGCAATCGTTGCTGCGTTGAAGTCCACCACCAAACTCAGTGCAGCCCCCCCAGTGCAGCCAATTCACTGAAAGGAAGCGGAGAGTCTGAAATGGGTATGGAAGACTATACACTATAAAAGATCATGTATTGGCATTCATACAGAAAATAAGCCTGCGTCTTCATCCTGAGTTTCTATGGCAACTAGGGAACTTCTTGAGCTTTGTTCTCGAGGTTCCTGGTTGCCATAGAAACCTCTCGATGCAGATACAGGCTTTGTGTATGGCTACCCATACATTCTTTTTTACTATATACAAGGTAGGAGTTGTGCAGTGCCCACTGTGACAGGGTTTAAAGCCTGCATCACTGTTCTGGATTTTTGTAGTCTAGTCTGGTGGGGATGGTATCACCATATTTGGACACCTTTATGGGAAAATGAAGTGAGTAAAACAAAATTGGGATCTGCAAGAGTGCTGTAAATCTGGAAAAAAAATGGTCCTTTTGAATAACCAGTTATGTTATGAAGCACTGTTCTGTGGAGTGGGGTGCAAATGTTGGGTGAGTATTGGTACTCATTAAAAAAAAAAAAAAAAAAATTCTGAAAAGTATTTCCTAAAATAGGTCGGTATTGACCTTATCTGGAGCCTTGGGGCAATAATTCGAGAGAAACTACCCTGTACAGTACAGCACCTTCAATTTGAGATTTTTTTTAAACTTGGAGGGATGGATCTATTATAGAATGACTAGGAGCACCTAATTGTAATGAGAATAGGAATATTTAGTGACATGGACAGCTCAAAATAAAAGGAGGAGGGGGCGACAGCTGGGGGCCTATCTCGCCACATAGGGGCAAGTGGGAGTGGCCCCAAAGATTAATCCGTGGCGTAGGGCTGAATCGGGGAAGGGTCTGCGTGCCTGACATCATATAATAAATTCTGATCTATGTTCTGATGCATATAAAAACCAAATTGTCCATCTCTTTAAAAGAATATGGTTTCTGTCTTGTAACTTAGCCATCGTCCTTTCCATTTTATATATATCGTGTCCTCCCATTGGGGGATTGTAGGGGGATCCATTTGTAGCCATTTGTGGGTAATGACTTTTTTTGCTGCTGCAAGGACATTAAATAAATTTGTTTTGGCCGGAACTATGTGGGGTAGTATAATAAAACAGTTGCCTCAGGAGTGAGGTTTCCTAAGCCTGGGAACATACCCAGGAGAACATCTGATGCCGCTCTCCAAAATTGTGTCAACACTGGGCAGAAACAAAGGATGTGTGCTAGTGTAGCAACTTCATGCCCAAAAGGTCTCCAGCAGGAGTCTTCTCCGGAAGGGTGATATTTAGTCGTAATCTGGGGAGGGGGGTCCTAAAACATCTCGCTACTGTTTTCCACCCATATTCCTTCCATGTATAGGAACCAGTGGTGTGCATTGCTGTTGTCGCCAAATGCCGACCCAGTCCTCTGGTGGAATAACTGTTCTAGGGACATGGATATGTTGTTCATCCACACTCATTGGCAGTATCCTTGCCGCTTTAAATCTTGCCGGAAGGTCTTCAAGCTTGCTCCTCCCACCCACCCGGGTGGTATAACTCTCGGCTCCGCCCCATGACGCCAGATCTTCCTTACCGCTTGGAAGCTCAGGTTCCCTCCTTAACGCTCTGCGTTTGTGACTGGTTCCTATTTCTCCGTTTGCGGATTTAAAAATAATATTTTGCAAAAAGACTTCAGTCTTCGATCCCTCGCGGCTGCGATGGATAAATCGACTCCGATTTCGAGATGCCCATGCGGCAGAAGATGTCTCGACGGATCACACTCCACGTGTGTCTACTGCTAGGCCTTGAGCACGACCCGCAGGCTTGCGACCTGCTCTCATCTTTCTCACTTCGTCCTCGAAGACCGTGCTGCCCGATTGCAACTGGGCCGTCCGGCGTTTCCTCCGGTGAAGTCAGGAGGCCCGGTTGGCGGTGTCCGCGGCGGCGCGGTCGCGGATCAGCTCGAGACGAGCGGATGGTCGCCTCAAGAGGAGGCCGGGCGCTGGCCGATCTTCCTCGGCCGCGGCATTTATCCCGCCCTCTGGGTTCTTCCTACACGGCTTCCTTTAAGGAGCTTTGTCTGTCCCTCTCCACTAAAGGAGAAGGGCCTGCGTCTGCTGGACCTTTTCTCGGTCAAAAAGAGGGACAAAGTGCAAAGTCCCTCCGTCGCTCTTGGGAGCGGGAAAGGTCCCTCTCCGGCCGCCGACCGTCGTGCCGTCGACCGCCGCCGCCACTGGCCTCACGGGTGTCCCCGCCAGGTCAGTTGACCGAGACTCCCACTGATGAAGTCGAGATTTTCTCACCCATTGACGGCTGTCGCTTTAGCAGCCGAGATTCCCTCCCGGTTCCCCGGAGGAGTTGAGGATCCCGTGGGCTCGCTGTGCCTCCGGTTCCGGAGCCCTCGGATGGACCTTCCGAGCCGAACGGAGTGTCGGTTCCGCCGACACTCCCTGCACCGACTCCGGAAATTCCGGGACTCTCGTCTCGGTCTCGACCTCTTGTGTCCAGCCGCTCCCACCGCCATAGGCGGCCCGGTCTCGCATCATGTAAGCGGCGCGCCGTGCCCTCGCCCTCCTCCTCGGATGAGGGAGGTCATGAATTACGCCGACGGTACGAGGACCTTATGTTGCAACAGCTCCTCCTGGCCGGAATAAGCCGCCTCCGCGCCTTTCCCGGCTATTAAGTGGTCACCGAACGCCGACACCAACCCTCGACTTGCCCGAGGAGCCTATACCCAGGCCGGGTTGTTCGGCCAAACCAGTTGCTCCACAGATTGCGGTGGAACCTCCGCCCACAGCCACCACTGGGGCTCGACCAAGGATTCTCGGTCGGCTAAGGGCTTACTCCATCGGCTGTCAGTTACCCTCACCCCGCCACCGACCTCGGCAGGTGAAGGGTGGTTCAGGCCAGAGGCAGTTTCTTCGAGGACTCTTCCGAGTCCGAAGATGATTCCTCCTTTTCTTCCAAGCGACTGGACTTGGAGTCTTCAGGAGGTCAGCCAATGGACGATAGCCCGTCAGTCCTTCCTAGGACTGCTCGCTCATCCTCGAGTTCTACCGGGATGGAGCTCGAACCCGCTTCCAAACGGGCCAGGTATCCTCACGGAGATTCTGGACCGAGGGATTCACCGGAGGCCTTCCGTGGCCGAGGCCATAGTGGGTCCAGCACTGGAACTTTGGTAGCGCCTGCTTCCTGCCCCGCGCCCCGCCAGGATGGCTAGGAAGTATGCTGTCCCTCAATGTTCCTGTCCGTTGGAACACCTCTGCTGAGGGGTTGAGTTATCGACAGCGCTCGCCACGGCAACGCCAGGGATGGGACAAACCTCCTGACAAGGAGTCCAAGAAATTGACTATGTCGGGCTGAAAAGTCTCACGCCATGCCCCTCTCTCGGCCTTCGCCAGGCCAGTTCCGCGCCTCATGGCACATTTTCTCATGCCCTGTTGGCCCCTGGATGAGGTCATCTCTCATCTTCCTTCCGATCTGCAGACTACGTTAAGCAGGTGCGGGACCAGGGCAGGGCAGTGGCCAAACAGCAGCTCCAGACTGCTTTGGATGTAGGGGACTCATGTGCCAGATCGGGTGGCGGCGCAGTGGCTACGCGTCGAGCGGGCTTGGCTGAGGATATCCACCTTTACTCGATACCCAGCACAAGTTGGCGGATGTTCCTTTTTGGGACTGACCTCTCGCCCTGGGGTGGAAGGTCACCTGCAGAGGATCGAGAAGTCCAATGCCACCTTGACCGGCTCCTTCCGCCAGAAGGACAAAGGCCGCAAACCACAGCCTAAGCTCTTTCGCCCTCTGTGCCCCGCCTGCCCAGTTAACGCTGGGGCCAGCAGGCCGGCCTTGGCATCCCAAACCCAAGCCGCTTCCTCTAACAGGAGGCAGGGAGGAAGGGCCCAGGAGGTCCCTCGGCCGGTCCCTCCTCCAAGCCTGCCCAGTGACGGGCTGAGGGGTGTCGCCCCATCCCCGCCACCTGTTTCTCGGGTCTCCGTGGGGACTGCCCGCATCTTCCGTTCCACCTGGTCCGCTGTTACCACGGGACAGGTGGGTCTTGAGGTGGTGGGAAGAGGCCTGCCTCTGGAATTGCAGGCACCACCTTCAGAGCCGCCGCCTCGGGGCTTCGGGATCCCCAGCTCACTGGCGGCTCGCCGAGCCGACATCGCCCTCCTCCAGAAGGAGGTGGTAAGAGAGGTGGTGGACCCTCCTTCAGACCCAGGGTTTGTGTCCAGGTACTTCCTGGTTCCTAACGGACGGGGCTGAGCCCATTTCTAACTTCACACGACCTAAAACAAGTTCCTAAGGTCTGAACCTTCAGGATGGTCACTCTGGCTCAGATAATACCATCCTTGAACGCGCGTGGTGGTTCTGCTTCTGGACTTGCAGGACGCTTTTTCACGCTCCTATCCGTCCGTCTCACCAGAGATTCCTTCGCCTCGAAAGCGGAAGGATCTCTTCGAGTTCCAAGCCATGCCCTTCGGCTTGTCTCCAGCTCCCAGGGTCTTCACCAAATGCATGGCAGTGGTGACAGCACTCTGCGGTGCCGAGGTCCGTACCCTTACCTGGACGACTGGCTGATAGCAGCTCCTCCAGGAAGGAGGCGGAGGGTCCAGAGATCTGGCCCTCCAGGTCTGTCTCAACCGGGCCTCCTTATCAACGAGGCCAAGTCGGAACTCGAGCTTAAGCAGGTGATTCTTTCATCGGGCGCAGCTCGACTCTTCGAGCCAGAGCGCGCTCCCGGTGACAGGGCCGAGGTTCTTCCTCCTTTGCCCGATCATTTCTGGTTGGGCACTGCGCCCTGCCCGGGACTTCCTGGCGCCCTGGTCTCATGGCGGCCTGTACCAGCGTGGTCCGCTGGGGTCTGCTGGAACATGCGCCCCTTCAGTGTGGGACTGGCCAGCCAGTGGTCACAACGCTGTGATCCCTTTGACCAGCTTTAGGTCGGTGACATAGGGATGTGAACGCCTCTCCAGTGGTGGACCGCTCCAGATCATTTGCAGGAGTGGGCATCCCGCTCGTCTGGCTTTCGAGCCGACGGTCTTCTGTCTACATCGGATGCCTCTCTGATGGGTTGGGGTGCCCATCTGGGGAACACTGGCTCATGGCCTCTGGTCCCCTGGGAGTCCCGATGCCACATCAACCTGTTGGAGTCTCGAGCGTCCGCCTAGCTCACCGCCTTTGCTCCGCTCCTCCGGGTCAAGTGGTCCGGTCCAGACCCGGACAATACCACGACCATGTACTATCTAAACGCCAGGACTGGCCGCTCCGTGCTTATGCAAGGAAGCCTCCGTGACGGTCACTGTGCGCAGCCTGGAGGCGGATCTCCTGGCTATTCACGTGGCAGGAGCCTCCAACACCCTGGCCGATGCCCTGAGCCGGATAGGGGCTGCATCCCACGAGTGGTCTCTCCTGCCGGAGGTAGTACAGCATCTGTTCTCCCTTTGGGGCACACCTCAGGTGGACCTGTTTGCCTCCATGGAGAACGCGAAGCTGAGTCTGTTCCATGCCCGCCCCCTCAGCAGGGGCTCGCTGCAGGGGATGCCTTCTCGAGGCAATGGACCCGGGCCTCTTTACGCCTTTCCCCATTTCCTTGATCCACAGGTGCTTCTCAAGGCGAGGAGGGACAAGGCAGGTGATTCTGATAGCCCCAGACTGGCCTCGCCAGTTCTGGTACCCAGATCTCCTCAGTCTCAGCTCCAGGACTCATGGCAGCTTCCAGCTCGCCCGACCTGCTCTCAGTCAATCAGGGAAGGTGTTCCATCCGACCTTCAATCCTCTGCACCTGACGGCCTGGTTCCTGAGCTGCTAGAGTTCCAGGCCTTGGGTCTTTCCGACGAGGTCCTCAATGTAGTTGAGGCGTCCTGCATGAGCTTTCCACCAGAAAATGTTATGCCTTCAAATGGAAAAGGTTTTCCATTTGGTGTCAGGGCAAGGGCTTGGACCCTTCCTCCTGTTCCTGGCAAGCATCTTGGACTATTTATGGTCCCTTTCTAGTCAAGGGCTTAGGTCGACGACCCTAGGGTGCCACCTGGCAGCCATCTCTGCTACCGGGCGCGGGCCGGAAGCAGTCGGTGGCGCAGGAGAAGGTGGTTCTGCTGCCAAAGGCCTTGATCACATTTCCTCCAGTGCGGGAACCCCACCTCCGTGGATCTACTGCTGGTACTGGCAAAGCTCATGGGCAAGCTTATCTAACCTATGCACAGGTGTGCTCTCTCTCACCTGTCGTGGAAGACCGCCTTCTTGGTGGCTATCACGCCAGCCAGAAGGATGGGAGAGCTCAGGCGACTCCATCGAGTCTCTGCCCTGGTCTTCCACAGGGTTCTGCAATTTGTCCTGCGCCCCACCGAAATTCCTTCCGAAGGTGGTGTCGGAGTTTCACCTTAACCAGGTGTTGACTCTGCCGGTGTTCTACCCCAATCACACCTCGGAGGCCGAATATAGGCTCCATACTCTGGATCCTAGAAGGGCGCTCGCTTATTATAAGGAGCGCACGGCTGAAATTCGGGGAGAGGTTCGCCAGCTGTTTGTCACCTACGCTGAAGCCGCATCTGGCAGACCTGCAGCCAAGCGGACGATAAGCAGGTGGGTAACCTCCTGCATAGATCTCTGCTATAAGTTAGCTGGCATGGAGCCTCCCAGAGGGATAAGAGCTCATTCTACCCGCCATACTGCTGCAACGGTGGCTGCTTCCAGGGACGTCCCTATCCAGGAAATCTGCAGGGCTGCTACCTGGAAGTCAGCAAACACCTTCATTACCCACTACCACATCGACCTTGAGTCACGCCGGGATGCTGGTTTGGGGCCTCGTTCTCAGTCTCTCTTTCCCAAGTAAGTATGTGGGGTGTGCGTCTTGCCTCCTCCTCCGGAGAACTGCTAGAGTCTGCCAATGAGTGTGGATGAACAACATATCCATGTCCCTAGAAATACAGGTTACTCACCTGTAACAGGAGTTCTAGGAATGGTATATGTTGTTCATCCACACGACTCCACCCGACTCTCCCTCTCGCTTCGACGACGACAACCTGAGCTTCCAGCGGGCCAGATCTGGCGTCATGGGGCGGAGCCGAGAGTTATACCACCCGGGTGGGTGGGAGGAGCAAGCTTGAAGACCTTCCGGCAAGATTTAAAGCGGCAAGGATACTGCCAATGAGTGTGGATGAACAACATATACCATTCCTAGAACTCCTGTTACAGGTGAGTAACCTGTATTTACCAGGCCGCATCCCAAGCCTCGTATGCACCCTAGCCCAACTTGAACTGTGGGCAGTCTACATTGACGTGTAGAATCTTGATGTCAAATGTCTTGGTAGGAATTCGTTCTGGACCTGCAAGAGCAGTGTTAAGGTGGGGGCGGGTTGCAACATTGTCACGTCCATCCCCAAAGTTTTGGTCAGGAAGTGGCGGATTTGCAAATATCTGTAAAACTCCTGGTGAGGTAGGCCATATTCAAGCTGCAGTTGTTGGAAGGTTTTAAGAACGCCTTCTTTATAAAATTTGATATGTGTGTGTGAGACCCATATGATGCCAGCCTTGATACCCGTGGTCTAGGCGGGCTGGGGTAAAGGAGGAATCCAGGGAGGGTATACCTATCCATCTAGCCCCAGATATGTTTTCAGGAGTCCTTAGATATGCCATCCAACACTGTAAACATTTTTTAAAGTAAAGCATGGATTATTTTGTGTGGAGAGATGACAGGGAGGTTGGTAGAAAGTTGTATAGTCTAGAGGGAGTGAGGAGATCTTGCTACTCTATCCCATGGCAGAGCTCTGGAGGGGAAGAGAGCCAGTGGGTTTGATGTGTTAGCATTGCCGCCATGGTGTAGTCTTGTAGATTAGGCACTGCAAGCCCGCCTTGACATTCTGTTCTTTTTTTTTTTTTTTTTTTCCAAAGGCCACTCTAGGTGTCTTCCCTGCCAAAGAAAGCCTGAAATCATCCTGTTCCACTTGGTTGACGTCGTCTTCAGCATTGGGAGGGGAATATTTTGTATCAGGTACAGTAGCCTAGGAACAAAATTCATTTGGATTGATTGAACTCTATCCTGGACCTGGGTAAATAAGGGGTCATAATTTATGGTATACACCCTGGATGGATCTGCAGCAAGGAGAATCCCTAGGTTATTGAATAGAGTATATAAATTTGAACTGCACTACTAATGGAACACTTACTCCTTACTAGTAGGCAGGAAGGAGGGCTGCTTACTTATTTTTAGGGATTTGCAGCAGAGCTAGCGTCCGTGGGCGTCACGTGACTTGGGAGGTCGTGTCTGATTATAAACACAAGCGGCAAGCGAGGTGAGCATGCGCAGAGACGCGCATGTGTCTAGAGTGGAAAGGGGCACTAGAATCCACATCCTTGGTGAGTAATTGTTAGCTTTATTTGCTTTGGGGGCCATAGTAAGAGTGTCCATTCCATTATATAGCTACAGCTCAGTACTATGCATTATATAAAATGAATATTAATGAAAGATTAGTCACTTTAAGCACAGGAGAAGTGGCCATGTTGTGCTTCCTCTGTAATAGTTTTTCCATTTCTGAGAGTAAGGTCAAGATGGCATGAAATGGAAACAATGTCTGGAAACTGAGACTCTGAGAACACAGATATCTAAACTTGAATCTCATGTAAAAGCGCTGTTTAAAAAAAAAAAAAAAAAAAAAAAACACTCTGACATCAAACCTGTATATGCCCAAACATGTAGTCTAGAATGTGTACTCCAACCTAACAATCCTACAGACCATTCATTAAAAACAGATAGGGAACATGACAGTGAGGATGATTCAGGCTGGTGGTCTATTGTTAAAAAGAGCACTTTAACGCGGAGTAGAAGAGCTATGAATTTTACTATTCTGCTTCATAACAGATTTGAAACACTGAATAATTTGGATCAAGACACCAACTCATATGCTGATGAAGGTTGTTTAAATTAGTCAAACAATTTGGAACCCCTCCCCTCAACAACGGAAGATAATGTTAGTTACCCACAACGGACCCAAGTCTTAACAACTTGCCCTAGTGAGGTTCCTCCTATCAACCAAGAAGCGCATCACCCCAAACTGTTCTCATGATTTAGTAACATAAAAATACCAGACAGGGGTGATATTGAAGCAGAGTCCATAGCCCCCCAGCACAACTGCGCAATCTCTTCAGTAGATGCGCCAAGGCAGGTAATAGTCCTCGGAGATTCAATTCTGAAGTACACAGATGGAATTATATGTCCTGATGACAAGGTCATTCTGACCTGTTCAAGTTTCAGAAGGGCTAAAATAAAGGATATAAAGAACACTGCTAATAGCATCCTAAAAACTGCTGGCCCAAACCCCCTGGTAGTGGTACATGTAGGAACAACTATCAATTCCTCCACTACGGCTATAAAGGAGGATTATATCTCTCTGATCAATACATTAAAAGGCTTTGGGGCTGAGATTTGTATATTGGAAATTCTTCCTGTCCCTAGGGCAGGTAAGTAAATCTTTACTTATATAGCGCCTTTGTACAACCAAGGTGCTTAACATTTAAAATTCAGTATACAAACCTAAAATTAACAATAAAACAATAAATATAGCAATAAATTTAAAATTTGTCTGGGAAGGCCAAGTTAAAAAGATGCCTTCAGCTCATTGTTGACAGTCAGGCATTCTCTTAATCGATGAGGTAGAGAATTCCAGTGTAGGTGCTGCAAAAGAAAAGGCACGGACACCAGATGTTTTTAAATGAACCCTGGGAATCTCTAGCAATCCCTCGTCGGTGGATCGGAGAGGACAGAGGGAGCAGTAGGGAGTCGGGAGATTTTGCAGGTAGCAGGGTCCCTGTTCGTGAAGGGCTTTAAAGGTCAGCAAGCCAACCTTAAAAGTGATCCGCCACTGAACAGGCAGCCAGTGCAGTCCACGCTGCACAGGCTTAATATGACTGGCCCTCAATGTACCAGTCAAAAGACTGGCCACGACGTTCTGCACTAGCTGCAAGTGGCGGATATCAACCCCAGGAAGCCCTAGGTAAAGGGCATTGCAGTAGTTAAGGTAAGTGGTGACTAAGACGTGTACCAGTGTTGGAAAGTCATCAAGGGGAACCAGGTTTTTCATCCAGGCGATATTCCTCAGATGGTAAAATGAGGATTCAGCCACAGCAGACACCAGAGATTTCAGGGTCAGGCCATCATCAAAAATAATGCCCAGGTTACGCACCTGGTCTGAGGTGGTGAGCTGAACACCATCAAACCATAAACCTGACGCCTGTCCAGCCCCCATACCCACCCCTGGATGACCTGTGTCCACTACCAACACTTCAGCCTTGTCAGGATTCGGTCTCAGCCAGCTGGTGCTTATCCAGTCTCTGATCTCGGCGAGACTGTTAAGCAGAGACTGCATCAACCTGTCTCGGTAGAAAGGACATATGCAGTTGAGCATCATCTGCATAGCAGTGATAACTCAAACCGTATCACCTGATACCTCCCAATGGCAGCATATATACTGCAAACATGGGTGCCAATATAGAGCCCTGCGGCACCCCTCAGGACAGGGGGGAACGGCGTCAGGAATAAATTCCGGTGACCACCCTCTGAGTCCTGTCTGAGGAAAGATCGAAACCATTTGAGGACTGTACCTGACAGCCCACAAAGAAGCTGCAAGCACTCCAAAAGCACACCATAGTCCACAGTGTCAAATGCTGCCAAGAGAACAAGGACCAGGATGGTACGAGCCTTTCGATCTCTTGCTATTAGGAGCTCATTCAATACCCGGATAAGTGCAGTCTCCGTGTTATGTCTTCCTAAATCCAGATTGGAGAGGTTCATAGACATTGTGGGTCACAAGATGATTGTCCAGTTGCAGCGCAACCACCTTCTCAGTAACCTTACCTACAAACGGCTGGTTAGAGACAGGCCAGTAGTTAGTCAGACAGTCTGGATCCAAGGAGGGTTTTTTAAGGAGTGATCGTACAACCACTTCCTTGAGGGGATGGGGGGGGGGTGGCGGACCCTCTCCAAGGAACTCCAGACAATTTCTGCTAGGATCGGGCAGATAACATCTACACAACCCACTAATAGGGGTATAGGGCCTGGATCTAAGCTACAACTGGTTGGGCGCAGAGTCTGGACAATCTTCACAATGTCTGTAGAAGGGGGAAAAAAAAAAAGGCAAAGATGAAGACAACAAACGAGTGGTTAAAGAAATGGATCTTTAGGGAATCTTTATTTTGTCTAACCCATTGGGAACAGTTCTTCGATAATTAGTTTATATTGCTGGGATGGACTACATCTCAGTAAAAGGGGCAATACTTTACTGGATAGAACTATGCTTAAGTATATAAATATTTAAACTAAGAAGAGTGGGGCAAGTGGGATACTCTTTACCCACATCAGTCCATAGAAATGTTTAAAAAAAAAAAAAAAAAAAAAGGTTTATAGTAAGAATGCCAGAAATGGGGAGCTGAGCCAGCCCACTGGTGCAGGGGCAGGGTGCCTACCTGTGACGCCGGCGACTCGGGTTCGGAAACGGACCTAGGTCATCAGAGAGCCGGCTGGGGGAAGAGAATTGAGCATCTGACTGCTCTCCTTTTCCGGGGGGAGGGGGTAGAGTGATCGGCGAAATACGGACACCTAGTGGAGGCTGGGTGTACCAGTTGCACCAATGCCTAGTAGCTTGGGGGGGCAGACGCTGGACGTCATTGCACGTCCTGCCCTCGCACATCTGGGGAAAAACGCTGCTGCCAGCTGCCCTAGATGAGTCTGCCTTGGCTTCAGTTAGCTTCAGACCGGCCCTCCGACCTATCCTGTCGTCTGTAGCACTGTGGGGGTATGGTGCTGCAACCCGGCCCTGGGGGTAAGCCAGGGGTATTTGAGCGTCACAGCCAATCTGGAAGTGGAAGCCAGAGGTCTGTGACCGGGCAGACGTACCAGGCGACTGGCAGCGGAAGAATGAAGTAGAAGGAAAAAAAAGTGGGTACCTACAATCTATTATACACCAGCTTGAACTAGACATTATAGCCATCTGTGAAACCTGGTGAGTTGGTACATCTGATTGGTATAATTTGCCTGATTTCTCTTTATATAAAAGAAATAGGCCTAATAAAAAGGGTGGAGGAGTTTGCATGTGTGTCAAAAATTCCTTGGAGTCAGCAGAACATACACTAAATTCAGATTTGGTAGAAGGGATATGTGTGCGTGTTAAATCTCAAAATGGCAAAAATCTCATCATGGGAACATATTCTAGACCACCTTCTGCGAATTGTGTTCTGTCATTACCAGTCTGGCTGAAAATTATAATTTGGTCATAATGGGTGATTTAAACCTCCCGGGCATACAGTGGGACTTGCTATGGGCATCATCAGATACTGAAAATGTAGTACTGGGTGCTATTGTAGAGGCAGGTCTGGACCAATTGATTTTAGCACCAACAAGGGGCAATAACATACTTGATGTTGTTTTGACAGATATTACCATAGAATCAACCAATGTGACCATTTCAACACCACTGTCAACTAGTGATCACAACAGCATTATGCTGTAATCAGACAGAACAGACAGAACACCAGGAGGAAGGCGCTACTGATATAACTAAAACTTCTCTACTGGGACTAAGAACTAGAAGTCTTGTACTGAGACCTTCAATTTAGGGTAAAAAAAAAAAGTGTCAGAGGTAGCTGAAGTAAATTATCTGTTATCCGTGTACTGATCTAGGTGCTTGTCACAGGTGTCATTAGGGAATTATCTGTGAAATTAAGTGTAGAAAGATCTGCAAAGTAGGGAGAGTGCCTTAGCTAGAAGGAGCCAGGTTAAGACCAGATTTAAGCACTGCCCTAGATGGCTTCTGCCAGAGGACAGAACACCAGGAGGAAGGAGCTACTGGTATAACTAAAACTTCTTCACTGGGACTATATTGCCCTCCTTCCCTCCACCCTAAACCAGTTCTACTTTTATATGCACAGGATTTAACGGACAACAGGAACTTCCTGTTTGGGAGCAGGAAGTGAGTGATCACAGAGCCACCAAAGACTCACCATCCTAGAAGGGCAAGAGTATCTCTCTGCCCCCCCAGCTGCTGGAGGTCTGACTCTGAGCAAGTAAGGAGACTATTGAGAAATATAGGAACTTCTTGACTCGGAACAGGAAGATCCAGAGCTAAAAGGGCACAGAGGCAGTAAGTAAATAGGGAGAGAAAAAAAAAATAGAGGAAAGAGTAAGTATTCCACACAATAGTTGGGGGGGGGCAGAAAAAAGACATGAAGAGAGTGGTGCAGTGCAGTGGCTGTGGAGCAGCAGTCTTCCGGGAGACGTTCTGGAGGATGCAGTGTTGTCCCATCTGTAGGCACCTCTCTGGGCTGAGGGAGGTGGTTGCTCATCTCCAGGCTGAGTTGGCCAGGATTTGTGGGACCTCCTCTCCCACCCAGGGACCACCAGGGTCACTGCCGTTGCCTCAGAGGTTGCCAAGAAAGAGGGGCGGTTGGACCACAGTGGGCTCGGTGAGGGTGGTGGAACAGAGGTGCATCCCTCCAGTTGTACCTCTCCACAATTTCTATGCCATTTTGGAAAAGTATGGTTCCTTTTAGGAGGCACCCACAGTGGAGACCAAGGAGGATGCTGGAAACCTCCACAAAGGAGACCCACAGGAGGGTGGCATGGGACCCCACAGGGGAAGGAAACCACTCCTGGTGGGGAACTCCATTGTTAGGAAGGTAGAACTAGGGGAGGAAAGGGAGAGGAAGGTGAGGTGCCTACCTGGCGCCATGGCTTGGAGGGACAGGGAGCGAATCTTCAGGATCACAGGAGCAGCTACACAGGGGAGGGAGCTGGATGTCATTGTCCACCTAGGGACAAATGACCTGGCTAAGAGATCAGAGCAGTGCAAGAAGGGTTTGTGGAGATGGGGAGGGGCCTTAGACAAATGGCACACACGGTAACATTCTCGGAGGTGCTGCTTGTCTATGGCATGGGTGAGGCTAGGGTGCTCCAGACCATGGGATTCAATCAGTGGTTGAAAAACTGGTGCAGAGCTCAGGGATTTGGCTTCATTGGGGACTCGGGGTCCACCTGGAGGGATGCAGGCCTGTACTGGTGTGATGGTCTGCATCTGTCCAGGAGGGGAATCAGGATCCTAGGTGATAGTTTAAATGCTTGCAAATGAAGTATTTAAACCTAGCCAAGGGGGGAGGCACTGGAAAGGAGCAGGGGAAATCCTAGCACCCCAAAAATCAGGGTGCTAAGTGAGGTAGACACCAACGTAGAGATGTCAATAGGGAGAAGCGCAGGGGTAAATGGAGAAAGTGGCAAACACAATAAGGACAGGGATGGGGCAAAAAGGGGTAAGGCCATCAAGAAATGGAGGTTAATGAGTACCAATGCCCGTAGTCTGGGCAACAAGTTCCCTGAACTGGTGGCCTTGATGGAAGAGGGATGTCTGGATATCGTAGCAGTCACAGAAACATGGTACACAGAGAACCATGACTGGGATGTTAACATACCAGGGTACACAACCTACAGGAGAGACAGGGAGGGCAGAAGGGGGAGGGAGTAGCTCTCTATGTAAGGGAAGAGATAAAAGCAACTGAACAAAAGAGTGAATGGGGAGGAAAGGAGGCACTGTGGGTCACCTTAAAGACTGGAAATGGCGCCACAATCCACACGGGTTGTATACAGACCCCCATGTCAGGGGGAGAGAATGGACAAGGATATGATAGAAGGCATACTTAGGATGGCAGAGAAAGGGGAGATACTGTTGATGGGAGACCTTAATATGCCAGATGTTAACTGGAGCACCTTTGCTGCAGCCACATCCAAAAGCAGGGCCATTCTTGATGCCCTTCAGGTGGCATGCCTCAGTTAGTTTTGGAGCCTACTTGTGAGGGAGCAATCTTAGACCTCGTACTCTCAAATGGGGACAGTGAGAGGATCTCGGATCTAGAAATGGGTAGCCATTTGGGAACAAGAGACCACCGAACAGTGTGGTTCATGATAAACTCAGCTACAGAGTCGAGCCATACAAAAGTGAGGGTTCTGGACTTCAGGAGGGCTGACTTTGGCAAGATGGGAGAGTGCCTTAGAAAAGCACTAGCAAACAGGCTAGAAGGAGGGGTGGAGCAACAATGGGGAGTCATCAAAACTGCCATCACAGAGGCAACAAGCCTTTGTGTGAAGCAAATAAACAAATCAAAACGAAAGAGAAAGCCACGTGGTTCTCAAAAGAAGTGGCGGTGAAGGTTAGGGAGAAAAAGATGGCATTTAGGAAGTATAAGGAAACACAGAAGGAGCAGGACAGTGAAATGTACCAGTTAAGGCAGAAGGAAGCAGAGAGGGTAGTCAGAATAGCAAAGGCACAAACTGAGGAAAAGAGAGCCAACTCAGTTAAGAAGGGGGATAAAACCTTTTATAGGTATATCAGGGAGCATGGAAAGATAAAGGGAGGGATAGTGAGGCTGAATAGAATGGATGGTGGGTGGGCAGAGAGTGACAGTGAAAAAGCAGGGATACTGAATGAATACTTCTGTTTTTAAATATTCACAAAAGAGGAAGTGGGGGAGGTGCCTAATCCATTAACAGAAGCACTCTGGAGAGGGGGGTCGATCCCAGTCCTTTCACAGAAGAAAGGGTTCTAAAAGAACTCCTAAAACTGAAGGTGGACAAAGCAATGGGGCCAGATGGAATTCACCCCATAATTCTAAAAGAATTAAGCAGAGAACTAGTGACACCACTGACTACCCTTTTTAACAAATCATGGGAGGATGGTGTGGTACCTGAGGACTGGAAGAAGGCTGGTGTGATTCCCCTTCACAAAAGTGGGACCAAGACATGGGCAGGAAACTACAGACCTGTCAGTTTGACCTTTGTGGAAGGGAAAGTAATGGAATCACTTCTGAAGGAAAGAATTGTTGAGTACTTAGAGGCCATTGGGGCAGAGGACCCAAGGCAGCATGGGTTCACAGCGGGAAGGTCATGTCAGACGAGTCTAATTGATTTCTTTGACTGGGTGACCAAAGTAGTAGACCAGGGAGGGGCAGTGGACATGGCCTACCTAGACTTAGCAAGGCATTTGACACAGTCCCACACAAAAGATTAGTAGTCAAATTAACTAGCCTGGGAGTGGGTCCCAGGGTAGTAGCCTGGTAAAACATTGGCTGAACAGCAGGACACAGAAGGTAATTGTAAATGGAGTCCACTCTGAAGAAAGAGGGGTTACTAGTGGGGTACCGCAGGATTCGGTACAGAGTCCAGTCCTTTTTAATGTCTTTATAAGTGACATTGCAGAGGGACTGGAAGGAAAAGTATGCCTCTTTGCAGATGACACAAAGATCTGCAACCGGGTTGATACACAAGGAGCAGTGGAAAGGATGAGAAGGGACTTGGCAAGGTGGGAGGAATTGTCAGAAGTATGGCAGCTTGGATTCAATGCAAAGAAGTGCAAAGTAATGCACCTTGGAAACAAAAACCAAGGGGAAGATTACACAATTGGGGGAGGTAGTAACAACACAAAAAATGGAAAGGGACCCAGGGTAATCCATATCAGAGGACCTTAAGGTTGGCAAGCTATATGAGAAGGCAGTAGGGAGGGCTGGGGAATACTGGGATGTATAGGGAGAGGCATCACCAGCAGAAACCAGTAAGTTATTCCCCTGTACAGACAGTTGGTGAGACCCCATCTGGAGTACTGCGTCCAGTTCTGGAGACCCCATCTCCACAAGGACATAGACAGGATGGAGGCAGTTCAGAGGAGGGCAACTAAGGCCCTGTCCACACTATGGCTCTGTAACGTTACAGAGGGTGGAAAAAGTTACAGTAACAGGTCGCGTTTACACCTGTAACGTTACAGGAGGCGAGTTGCAACCGTTACGGAAACCTGTTGGGGGGGTGGTTTCTACAGGTTGCAGAACAGAAACATTACCGGCGAGCTGTAACGCCCACCGTGTAGCCGATGGTCATCAGACAGACCATGCAAAGCACAGCACAAGAAAGTCGGAGGGCAGGGGCGGGGCAGGGCCAAGGAACTTGGAAGGAGACTGCATGTGTAGAGTGAACACTTGCAGAGGGCTGCTGTGGTACGGGAGCAGAGCCAGCACAACAGTGGGAAACCAAGCACCCGAACCAACGGAGGCACACACAGGAACTCGGAGCAGTGGGGAAGCACTGGGAGCCCAGTGGGGGGCAGCCAAACAACAGGATGTGCCAGCAGGACACTGATGGTCCCAGGGCAAACAATGGGACAGTGCTGGAAGGCATAATGACGGCAGGGTACAGGCGGCAGTCAAACAGACCACAGCACAGACCCGTGTGCCACAGGTGGGAAGAAGGCCACCAACAGCCGCCAGAGGCGCAAACCTAGCCCCCACAGTACAACAGTGCCAGACCACACCACCCCTGGCACCACAGCAGAGCCTATCCTGACCCCCAAGCACAGCCGCGTGAGCGAGGTCAACCGATACACCCTGCTACCCAGGCACTGGTGAGCACAGCAGTACAGTACCACCCACCCTATGCTGTGCGCTAGCTTGAACCATGTCAGCCCGTGGCGCCACCTGGTCAGACGAGGCCACCACATTGCTGGTGGAGTTCTGGTCACAGGAGAAGGTGCAGGCGGAGCTAGCCGGTGCCGGGCACAACACCAAAGTCTACCAGAAGATATAGGACTGTTTGAGAATGGCGTGGAGAGGATGGCAAAGCAATGCCGCGACAAAATAAAGCAGATGAAGGTGCGGTACCACAAAACCAAGGACAGCGACAGACGCTGGGGGATGTGCATGTATGGTATGCCCTTCTATAACAAGTTGGACTCCATACTAGGCACACGGCCAACCACAGCACCGGCATTCCTACTGGAGAGCTCACAGGCGGGCAGCCCAGAACCGGAGTCAGATGATGGGGACGCCACCGGGAACACCTGCCCACACCAGGGGCCTGGAGGTGTGGACAGTGTGCATCGGGAGACACCTGACACTGGTATCTACAATGTGCACTGCACCCATATGGTGGCTGAGACGTGGGGGGCACTGCATAGTGGTGCTGCCAGGGCATGAGGCAGATGCTGATCACATATGGGTTTTGCACAGCGATAGGAGGTGGCACGGTTGAGCATGGTGGCGCATAGAGCACATGCCATGGCCCATGGGCACGCAACAGGGCAGTGGCACCTGGGGTGTGGCATTGGCCACCGGTGCTGGGGAACAGTGGTGTGGGGATGGGGCTCGGGCGTGGTGTGGTGGGTGGGGCGACTGCATGTGTACGATGATGATTTGTGTGTTCTGCCATTGCAGGGGAAGGTACATCTGCAGACACTGATGGAGTGGATGCATCCTCAGTGTCCTCGGGCATGCAGGACGAGATGCCGGGTACCTCCAGTGACACCTCCACCACAGGGCAGGCTGCAAGGCAGCGAAGTGGTCAGGAACCCCTGGTGAACCTCTGGAAGAGGAAGTCCAAAGCGGCACGGATGGCAGATGTGCTTGGGGCAGTGCTGGAACCAACCTGTAAAATGCTGCAGGAGCACCATAGGGAGATTCTGGAGCTGGAGAGGGAGCGGGCAAGGGAGGAGAGAGAGAGGGCTATGGAGCAGCGTATGCGGCCACAGGAGGCTGCACAGACACAGCAGTTCTTTCAACAGATGGCCATGTTCCTGGCCATGCAATGCCACCAGCCACACCCTGCGGGTGCACCGCATCGTATGGGTGCCACTGTCATGCCCCCAATCACCACCACCCCATCCCCATCCCTCAGGGCGCAGCCCACTGGTTGGTGTCTCGCCATGCCCATGGTGAATCCCACTGATGTACAGGCCATGGCCATCCTGCACCAGTCTGCCACTGATGACAGCCAGGCAGGCTGCAGTGCACCGCCTGACTACACCGTTGTGCTGCCCTAGCCATGCCTGTGACCCACAGACATGCATCCCCTGTTCAGGGGTGTGTATACACAGGCAGCGCCACCGCCCAGGACACCCTGGCCACCACATCCCAGGTACCGCTGTCATGTTGGCATGGCACGGTAGTGCCCCACAAGTGGGGTGCCCGCCACAGCTGGTCCGCACACAGCTATCCAACCCCGATGCATGGTGCTACTGTCCAGCTCAGTGCTGCTCCCACGGCACCCACTGTGGGCATGCCGAGCTTCATGCAGGACCTGTACAATGACTAGTTCAAGTGGACCACACTATGATGGCATGGGCCCCCTGCAGGGAACTGTTGTCCAGTGTGTCCCGCGGGCCATCCCCGGGTCACCCATTGTGTTCTCCACACTGGTATGGTGATGGGACTGAGGGTGGACCGGTGTTGTCCATGCCTGTTATGGTGTGGCACAGGGATCTGTGCTTACAGTGGCACTCCTGTATTTAGTGTGTTCCCACTGGGGTGTTCTGCAGTGATGCGTGGCGTATCTGTCACATGGTCCACAGGGTTTCGGGGACAAGGGGTCCTCACCGGGGAGGGGGAGGGGGGTGCTGGGTGTTTGCCCATTCTGTGTATGGTACCCCAGGATGTTGTGTTGGGACATGGGGACGTTGGGTTCGTTACTGTTTGGTTGTACACTGTTGACCATATCGTTGTCTTGCATAGTGTGTTACGTGGCTGGGTCACATGTCCCATGGGTGTCCTGCATCCACCGGACAACGCCTATCACTGTAGGGGGCCTTGGAGGGTGGTGCAGTTTCAGTATTATGTTGTGTGTCCACTGGCGGGTTTGCAGTGGTCACGGGGTCATTACAGTGTTCCTTATGCCATGGGTTCAGTCCTGCACGGGGTTTTGCTGTTGGACGTTGTATGTTCTTTTCCTATGTGCCTCAGCAATGCACAGGGCATGCTGCCTGTTCATGCTGTTGTCTGATGTTGCTCTCCATGTGTTACAGCCACCAGAGGCCATGGTGGCATTGCAATAAAGACCGACATGTGACATGATACTGTGTTGCTTGTTTGCTTGGGCAGGTTGCTTGCATGCCCACATTGCTGTGTGGGGGCACTGGGCCTCCGCCGACATGGGTCATGGTGTGGTGGGACTGTGTGCACTGCCTGGCAGCCTTGTGTGTGCTGGGCACACGCAGCCTGCGTCCAGAGGGTGGCTGTTGTGCATGGCATGCCTTGCCCAGGCGGTGCACCTCATACCTGCCTGTGGCATGCTGCTGGGCTACGGGTCCTTGCTTCTGTGGGTGCACCACGTCCCTCCATGCCAGGTGTCAGGGCCCTCCTCTGCTTTTATTACCACCTCTTCCGCTGCATCACACCATCGGTCCACCACGGCTGCCACAGGGCACACATTGCTGTTGACCCCCTTACCATGTTCTGCCACGCTCTGTGTACACTGTCCGCTGGATGGTCATGTGGGTGGGTGTCTGTCTTCGCAGCTGTCTTCCCCATGTGCACCCCGGGATACGCTCTCCATTCCTGGGTTTGTGTCCACTCCCTGTTCACAGCTCAATGTGGACGGGCTGTAACTGTTCTGGACCACTTTCACACCTGTTCCCTGGCAGTGTGGACGTGCTGTACCG
This sequence comes from Neoceratodus forsteri, assembly GCA_016271365.2. Taxonomy (NCBI): domain Eukaryota; kingdom Metazoa; phylum Chordata; order Ceratodontiformes; family Ceratodontidae; genus Neoceratodus; species Neoceratodus forsteri. The sequence goes on from CM028129.1 coordinate 660,778,730, forward strand.
TTTCCAGTCTGTAATGGTTCGGAACTGTTTCAGCATTTTCAGGTGTAGTGGGGACAGGGCCTAAAATGGTGCAGGGTCTGCAAGAGAAGCCATACGAGGAGAGGCTAAAGGAGCTTAATTTGTATACCCTTGAGGAAAAGGGTGGGGGGGGGACATGATAGAAATATTTAAATACCTCGGTGGAATCTGCAAAGTCCAAGAAGGTAGCATCTTTCAGAAAAAGAAATGTGCAAGAAAAGGGGACACAATTCGAAGATAGAGGGGGGACAGCTCAGGGGCAATGTGGGGAAGTATTTTTCAGAGAGGGTGGTGGATGCATGGAACAGCATTCCTGAGGAGGTTGTGGGGTCTAAAACTGTGGGAAAATTCAAGAATGCATGGGACAAACATGAGGCAATTTTTGTAGGGGGTAGGAAGAAATAGGCTGTTGATTAAATAGGATCTGCAGCTTATCCTCTTCGTAGGGAAATGGGCAGACTAGGTGGGCCAAGCCATCCTTATCTGCCGTCAGTCTGTTTCTATGTTTTGAATTAATAAGCAACTACAAAATTCTTACGTCCCTCAATATTAGTATCAATATAATAAAGGCAACTATAGTATTAGAAGTGTCCTGATGCCAATAGATTGGAAAACAAGAACACGAACGAATGCTAGGAAACAATTAAAATGGTTATGAACAATATGGAGGAATCTTTTGTCCCAAAAAAGAAAAATCAAATCCCAGGAAATCTTACAGTATTCTGACTTGGGAAGTGTGGTCTCACCATAGGGCTGCCCCGGAGCCAAAATGGTTAGTAGAACCTATGCAAATGATGGAATGTTAGGCTTGAGCTCGGTTTTCAAACCACTGTCCCTGGTAAATGGTTCTAAACTGTCAGATTCTTTACTCCGCCTGCCTCAGTAAGACGTCTCTGGAGAGCTCGCCTTCATCGCTTGAAGAAACTTTATTTTCTCTGTTTATTCACTAGTAAAATGTATTTTATTGGTATTCTTTTCACTGTCCTTGGTTTTCAGGTAGTAATTGTTTCGATTTTAGTTGTCTATTTCCTCCCGGTTCTTCAACCGAGGGGGAACCGGCAGCCTTCCTATTTATTGTACTGATTTCTAATTAAGATTACATTTTCTGTTCCGACTCGGTATAGTCTTTTTTTTTTTTTTCTTTCAATTTTGTGTTTTAACCGAGGTAACTCCTGGTATTCTGTTCTGTTTTCATTCCTGGGTAACTCCTGGTTTTTCTGTCAGTTCGTGTAACCAAAAACAAACAAAAGGGAAAAAAAAATAAAAATAAAAAAAAGATTTTACTTTGATGTGGTGGTCTGGGTTATGTATTTTCCATGTGACCCTGGGTCTCTGTTTGGGGAGCAAACAGAGGCACATATGAAGAAAATGGATGAATACAAGGCTGCGTACAAAAGTGCAGCAGCCAAAGAAAGAGCTGCTACCACCCAGAAGCATCATGCAAGGGGTGGCAGAGGCAGGCCTACTTATAGGCCTTTCTACCAGCCTCAGGTTTTTCCCCAGTATCAGCCCAGGGAATACTTCAGAGGCTGGGGCAGTGGCTGCACTGGTCCCAATATTCAGCCAGCAGCACAATCCAAACGGACACCCTGAGGTGACTGCTCAGGTTGCCTCCCCAATTCCAGTAGGGGGCAGGCTGGCCCACTACTTCCAGGAGTGGAAAAATATAACCACAGACAATTGGGTCCTGGAGGTAGTGGGCCTGGACTTGTCCTCAGCTTCAAAGCTATGCCAAAGCTGAGGTCAAGAGTTTTCGAACCCTCTTCCCCATCGGAAACAGCCCTGCTGGAAAAGGCAGTGGAACCAGTCCCTTCCAACCAGACAGGAAAGGGGCTGCATTCAAGGTGCTTCCTCACAATAAAGAAAACAGGGTAGTGGCGACCCATTCTGGATCTCAGATACTTAAACAAGCATTTGTCAAAACCAAAATTCAAGATGGTTACACTGGCTACCATACTGCCCACCCTAAGACAGGGGACTGGTTAGCATCCCTGGATCTGAAGGACGCCTACTTTCACATCCCAATCAGAAGGTCACACAGAAAGTACCTCGGGTTCAGGTTGCAATCAGGTCATTACCAATTCAGGGCAATGCCTTTCAGACTGACATCTGCTTCAAGGGTGTTCACAAAATGTCTAGCTGTGGTAGTGGCACACCTAAGGCGACAAGGGGTGTCTGTGTTCCCCTACCTGGACGACTGGTTCATAGTAGGTCAGTCACACCAGCAAGTAATGAAGGCCCTGTCAATAACACAAGACACTCTACTCACTGGGGTTCTTGGTGTATCACAAAAAGTCTGTTTTGGAGCCAGTTCAGCTGCTCTGATTCATAGGGGCAGAACTGGATACAAAAAAAGGGATGGCTTACCTACGTCAGGACACGGTGGACAACCTTATCCAGATGGCCAGTTACTTCAGACTTTACGTTTCCAGGCCAGCAAGGCACTTCCTGCACTTGCTAGGCCATATGGCCGCTTCCACAGCAACTGTCAGGGGCCGGGTTCCAGATGAGACATTCAGTTTCATTTAAGAGATCACTGGCTCCAGAGAAGGGATTCTCTCTCAAAGCTAGTTCCACTAGCAGTGACTTTTCCCCAAGCCCTACTGTGGTGGCAGGAAAAGGGCAATCTCAGGCAAGGAGTACCTTTCTTGCAGCAGGTTTCCTCTCTTGTACTCACGACAGATGCATCCCTCCTAGGGTGGGGATCACACTGCACATGGGAAAAGCAGGAATCCCTCCTGCACATCAACCTCTTGGAGCTTAGAGCAGTTCTTCTGGCTCTTCAGTCATTTCACAATCTAATAAGAGGAACGGTGGTCCAGGTCAGAACAGAAAACACAACCACCGTGTACTACATAAACAAGCAAGGGGGCACAAGGTCAACTCCCGTCTGCACAGAGGCGATGAGAATCTGGGCATTTGCTTACTCTCTGAATGTTTCCCTCTCACCTGTCCACCTTCCAGGAAAGGACAATAGCTTGGCGGATGCCCTCAGCAGAATAAATCTGAACCCCCACGAGACAGGATGGAAGCTGTCTAGAGGGCAACTAAAATGGTGCAGGGTCTGCACCAGAAGACACATGAAGAGAGACTTAAGGAGCTTAATATGTATAGCCTCGAGGAAAGGAGGAAGAGGGGGGACATGATAGAAACTTTCAAGTACCTCAAGGGAATCAACAAAGTCCAAGAGGGTAGCATCTTTCAAAACAAGAGTTGTGCAAGAACAAGGGGCACAATTTGAAGATAGAGGTCGGCTCAGAGGTAATTTAAGGAGTATTTTTCAGAGAGGTTGTGGATGCATGGAACGGCCTTCCGGAGGAGGTTGTGGAGTCAAAAACAGTGGTGGAATTCAAGCATGCATGGGACAGTCATAAGGCAATTCTAAGGGGTGGGGGCAGAAAGAAGTAGGCTGCTGGTTAACTAGGATCTGCAGCTTATCCATTAGGTAGGGAAATGGGCAGACTGGGTGGGCCAAGCGGTCCTTATCTGCCGTCAAATTCTGTGTTTCTATGTCACTGAATAAGCGGGTCTTGGAGGCCATTTTCAGGAGGTGGAGAACCCAGAGGCGGATCTGTTTGCAGCCCCAGACAACCAACTCTCACAGTATTACTGCAGGCCCCCATCAAGAGCACAATTCCTCTGGATGCACTTCTGCTGGACTGGATGGGGAGGATCCTGTATGCCTTTCCTCGTTTTCCTCTCTTACTGAAAGTGTTGAACAAACTCAGGCTTCAGCCAGCCTCCGTGATCCTCATTGCCCCAGACTGGGCCAGACAGCCTTGGTACTCCATGATCCTATCATTGTCAGTAGCCAAGCCAGTCAGTCTCCCCAGGAGTTACAACTTGTCATCCTCACAGGGCAGGATCATATATCCCAATCTGCTATCCCTCAGACTCAAAGCATGGCTCTTGAAGACTTGAGTATGCAGATTTACATCTCTCAGAAGGAGTCATGAATGTACAGAGTCTCCAGGATGCCTTCTACCAAGAAAACATATGCTTCCAAATAGAGATTTTTGATTTGATGTCTGGGTAAGGGGTTAGACCATACCCAAGCCAATCTCTCTACAGTTCTGGACTACATGACCCATTTGCATTCCACAGGTTTAAGTATTTCCACCTTGAGAGTGCACCTGGCAGCTGTTTCAGCTTATTTATCAGCAGGTAAGGCATCTTCTTTGGCTTCAAATCCAATATTCAAGAAGTTTTTTTAAGGGATTACTGCATTTGCACTCACCGCACGGAGCCTGCTCCCATGTGGGATTTGAACATTTGTATTGCCCAGCTAATGCAGCCTCCCTTTGAGCCCATGTCTACCACAGACCTCAAATATGTGACTTAGAAAACCATGTTCCTGGTAGCCATTACCTCTGCTAGAAGGATCAGTGAGCTCCAGGCACTGTCCACAGAGCCTGGGTACATTGCTGTCCATAGACAAAATAGTTCTGAGAACTAACAGGAGATTTTTTGCCTAAGGTGGTATCAGAGTTCCACTTCAACCAGTCTGTTACTTTGTCAGTCTTCTTCACAGACCATTCCACCTCAGGTGAGCGTAGGCTACACAGCCTGGATGTAAAAAGGGCAGTCAGCTACTGTCTTGACCACACAAAAGGTCACCGACTGGATCAAACCCAGTTCTTTCTCACTTATGGAGAGGTGGGAAAAGGAAAACCTGCCACCAAACAATCCATTGCACGATGGATTGTAGCCTGTATTCAGTTTTCCTATAGCAAGGTGGGCAAGCAACCACCTGCAGGTCTCAGGGCCCGTTCAACTAGGGGTACTGCAGCTTCTCTAACAACTGCAAGAGATATCCCCATAGTGGTCATTTGCAAAGTTGCAACTTGGAAATCGGTCCACACATTCACCAAACATTATTGTTTGGATGTCCAGGCCAGAGGTGGTGCCAGGTTTGGCACAGCAGTCCTGCAGAGCCCGTTTCCTAAATAGGTTATAGACCCACCTCCAAAGGCACTGCTTGGTAATCTGCATAAGTCAGAATACAGTAAGATTTCCTGGGGTTTGAACAAAAAATTGCTCACCATAGTAATCTTGTTTCTTCTATGGGAATCTTACTGTATTCTGAGCTCCCTCCCTTCCTCGAAACCTGTGGTCACTGCACTAAAGCTGTGGTAGAGATGTTGCAAACCTGGGGGTATACAGTATTATGTTCTGATTTTGGGGCATCTGTGACTTAAGTATTAGTGATGCCACTTTAAAGTTTTTCAAAGAGGGGGTAAATCCTTTATTCATACCCTATTTGTTTAGGAGGGTTATTATTATCTGTTTTAGTGATCGGAAACTGCTTAGTGTAGGTTTCGTAAGAATCTGACTGTTTAGAACTGTTTACCAGGGGCAGTGATTTGATAACGGAGCTCGAGCCTAGCATTCCATCATTTGCATAGGTTCTATTAACCATTTCGGCTCTGGGGCAGTCCTATGGTGAGACTATACTGCACAAGTCATGATACAGTAAGAGTCCCTTAGAAGAAACAAGATTTACTATGGTGAGTAATTTTTTCTTACAAAGTCAAAGGGAAATAATCCACAGTGGCTAACAAGGAGAATTCAAAAACAAGAACTAAAGAAAGGGCATTTATTAAATATATAGGGGACCCTAATGAATATAATAAAGTTTATAAATCGGAACAAAAAAAAATGAAAGAGGTGGTAGGCAGGAAAGGAATAAGGTTGAATTAAAACTAACAGTGAACAAAAACCCTAAGGCATTTTTTGCATATATTAGAAATTTTCATAAATTTAACATAAGATAGGACCTTTAGTTGATAACAGCAAAGAAATAAATGATCCTTCCGATATTGCAAATGCTTTTAATTCCTTATTCGGCACTGTTTTTCTCCAAAGCTGATGAACTTATAGGTCAAATTGCTACTGATAATGACTGGTATATACCAATAGCTAAAGAGGAAGTAAACACAGTTTTGAAGGAATTATTTATTTTTTATTTATTTTAACATCAGTTTAACAACCTTTGAGCCAGAGGCTCATTTACAAAGGTACCTCGTCAAGAAGGGAGACAAAGACATACATATAACAGACAAATGCAATACAGCACAGCAAAAAGGCACAGGCAGGTACATGTAAGGCAAAGCAATCAGCAACACAGTTCAGCAATATGTGATTCCCTGGCTCTTGGCAGCCAATATGAAACTCCTCTTTTTTTTTTTTTTTTTTTTTTTTTTTTGAGAGGAGGTAGTGCAGAAGAGTTGTAGGGTGGGAGCTGGGGATAAGGAGGAATGCAGCTCAGCGAGCTTTGTCTGGGGGTGGAGGTAGGGGGTCAGGGGCAATGGCAGGAGTGAGAAGTGAGCAGGTGAGTTTTCAGTCTGTATTTGAAGCTAGCCAGCGAGGGGGCGTTTGTGATGCTTGCTGGGAGGGAGTTGTACCCGGAGGGGGCTCTATAGGCGAAAGCCCTTTGGCCCTGGGTGGTCCGAGCCCTTGGGACAACAAGGGCAGCTCTGCCGGAGGTACGAATACGCGCTGAGGAGTTGGATCGATGAATAGAGTTAGCAAGGCCAGGCGGGGATAGACCATGGAGAGCTTTATAGCCAATTTGACAGGTTTGGAACAGGAGGCGCTCATCAAGGTTGAGTATAGAGGACATGGAGTATAGATGGCAGGTATGGGTGAGTCTGTCGGCACCGGTGATAAGTCGGCAGGCTTTATTGGCGTTTAAGGCATACCTTGCGGCAAGTCGCCTGGCCAGCAGCGCCACACAGGAAGGCCGTAGTCGATTAGGGATAGTATCGAGGAGGTAACAGCCAGGCGAGGGCATTTATGGGAGGCATTTTTTGCTGGTAGAGGATGCCCAACCGTGCATTGGGCGGCAGAGGTCAGGGGCAGCGATGTGGTTATGGAAGGAGAGAGCAGAGTCGAAGATTATGCCAAGGTATTTATAAGAGCTGACAAGTTCTATAGGGCTATAAGGGCGGAGCGGACAGAGGAAAGTTTCTGGACTTATTTTGAGGGTGTAAACAGCATGGATTTAGTTTTCTTAAGGTTGATGACTAGACGGTGGTCAGAGAACCAGGTTTCTGCCGAGGTGTGTAGCACGCTGGAGGGAGTTCTGGAGAGCGACGGGGTTACTGTCTGAGGCAAAGAGTACTGCATCATCAGCGTAGAGTAGGACATTTCCAGCACAGGCATTGGGCAGGGAGTTGAGGAAGAGAGAGAACAGTAAAGGACAGAGTATGGATCCCTGGGGAACTCCCGAGCGGATTGGGCAGGTATCAGAGAGAGTGCCACCAATCCTAACACGTTGGGAGCGGTTGGACAGATAGCTGGCGCACCAGAAGGCTGGGCCAGAGGCAAAGCCCACACTGGCAAGTGCTGCCAGAAGGAGGGGGTGTGAGACGGTATCAAAGGCTTTTGATAGGTCTATAAATACCGCACCGGCGAGGGAGCCTGCATCAAGTGAGTTATGGAGGAAGTTTGCAAACTTCAGGAGAGCAGTATTGGTGCCATGTCCGACTCTGAATCCATGTTGTTCAGGACAGAGGACATCGTATTTCCTGAGGTAATCAGATATTTGGGTAGCAACAATTTTCTCTAAAGCTTTAGAAAGGGGAGAGAGGATAGAGATAGGGCGATAATTGCCTGGGAGCCGTCGTATCACCACCCCTTGTGAATAGGGGTATTATGTGCACCCTCCAGGCCGAGGGGAATTTCCCAAGGCAGAGGGACTTATTAAAGAGGCAGGTGATGGGAGAGATGACTTGTTCCAGGACCTGGCGTAGTAGAGAGGGATCGAGGGAGTCATTGCCAATGGAATTGCACTTCAGGGCTTTTAGTAAGTAGGGCCTGACCTCGTGGGAGGTGACGGAGCGAAGGTGGAAAGGGAATTAAGACCCATCATCTCCAGGCCCTGACTTTATTAACAGTAAGTTTTATAAAAGAGACCGCTGATGCACTTACTACTTCCCTCACCATTTTAATTAATAAATCCTACAGCTCTGGGGAAATGCCACTTGACTGGAGGAGAGCTACTGTTGTCCCTATTTATAAAAAAGTGAAACAAACATGGCTTTCAGTTATAGACCTATAAGCCTAACCTCCATCATTTGCAAATGCTTGGAAAAGACACTAAAAGCAAAGTTGGAAAAAGAACTATGTGACACAAAGCTGGTTGATGCAGCTCAGCATGGTTTTGTTGAGGGGAAATCTTGCACCACCAACCTGATTTCATTCTATGATGGTATTAGTAATAGTTTGGATAGGGGAATCGCAGTGGATGTGGTCCTTCTTGATTTTAGGAAGGCATTTTTGTTTTTATTTATGCTCCCACCCGCACCCTGGCCAATCCCTCTTTCAGGCCCCTCAGGGATCTCTCACCCTGGCTGCTTCCGACCCCACCACGCCACATCACAGCCACCCCAGGTTACCTAGGTGTATTCCTTCACCGGATGGGTCCCCTACCTTCATAGGGAATGAGCCTTACTGGCCATGCCAACAATCCTGAGTGCTGCTGAGGTGGCTGATGGAGGTCCGGGAGCTCGGCGGCAAAGATCTGGGAGGCCGTCGCCCGATCAGCCAGGGTGCCATTTTCCGTTTTCTCCCGCAGGAGCGTGACATGCAGGATGCAAGGCAACACCAGTGTGTCACACTTCTTGGACAGTGGGACTCTGCGCACTGCTGTACCCCTGGCCTCCGCCAGAGGTCAATAGGCACCAGTCCTTGGCCCCACTCTGCCCCCGAGAGAAGGCATGCTGTCAGCGGATGCTCAAGCCTTCTCTCCCTGGCCGGCCCTCCGACACCAGAGTCCATTCCCAAACATGGGTCACTGGTGTTGCAGCGGGTAAATCTTCCCACTGCGCCGGCGGGCCGGCTCAGGAAGGCTTTTGACAAGGTCCCATGTGTACAACTTGTTTCCAAAATGGCTAAGTTAGGACTTAATTCTTTTATAGTCAGATGGGTCTCAGGGTGGCTGACAAATAGTTCACAACAGGTGCAAATATCATGCTCACTGTCTAATGAAATTGAGGTGACAAGCGGTGTCTCCCTCAAGGATCTGTGCTGGGCCCTGTCCTGTTTGGCATTTTAATAAAGGATTTAAGTGGCCAAATATGCTGATGATACCAAGGTCTGCTCTGAATTTGATACCATCTCGAAAATGGATCTGTTTTGACAAGATCTTATGCAAATAGATCAACGGGCCGAGACCAATAAAATGGAATTTAATATGGACAAATGCTCTGTTGTGCACTTCAGAAAGAAGAATCCAAATACCATGTACATACTTGGTACAGTCATGATTAAAACAGTTGAATCAGAAAGTGACTTAAGAATAATTATAAATAGACTTCATACATGTAGACCAGTGCAGAAAGGTAACCCTCAGAGCAAATAGAATTTTGACATCGATCCAAAAAGCCTTTAACAGAAGCGGAGCTTGTATTCTCCCTCTTTATACAATGTATGTTAGAACCCACGTGGATTATGCTGCTTCCTTTTGGGCTCCTTATTTAGGGGATCTGCTACCCGCTGATTAAATTCTACACTCCTGTCCTCTCAAAAAGAGGGATAAAGCCTGGAACAAAGTTAAGTTAAGCTAACCTAGTCCCCATCGGACTGGATGGATTACAGAAGACTCTGAAACCTATGTAAGGTTTCAATCAGATCTGCTAAGGGCAATTACTATCATCAGCTCCATAGTACCTCTGTCAGTGACTCTCGTGGTTTTTGGAGTCATGCTAACACCATGATAGGGAAAAACAAGTGCAATACAATCTCTGATATGGTCGTGGATGATTATAATTGCAATAATCTGCTCACTATCGCTGAGGCTCTTAACTCCAGATTCACTGACCTCTCCTCCTATACTGCGCCTTCTGGGCCTTTTCCTGTCACTCCGCAGGATAACCTTAAACCTTCCAACCCATCTTTCACCCTTCGCCCAGTCTCTGAGTGAAATCTTACGCTTACTTAAGTCCATCTCTCCTGCTGGATCGGCAGGGGCAGATGGACTCTTACCAAAATTCCTAAGAACCGTTACACCGTCTATAGTCTCTCCAGTGACTAGACTTTTCAACCTGTCTCTTCTTACAGGACATGTCCCTTCCCTTTGGAAGATTGCTCGAGTTGTACTGGTCTACAGAAAGGGGGACACCACTAACCTGGATAACTACCACCCTATTGCCATCCTCTCCACCCTCTCTAAAATACTGGAGAAAATTGTTGCTACCCAGGTCTCTGGTTTCCGGTACTCCTTCAAACTCCTCACCCCTGACTAACATGGTTTCTGACGTGGGCACAGTACATCCACTGCTCTCATGCAGTTTACAAATGTCAGACTCTCTATGGACGAAGTCTCTCTCACTGGGGCTACTTTTGTTGATCTTCCAAAAGTGTTTGATTTCGTTGACCACCCGCTGCTCCTATCAAAGTTGTCATCCCTAGGCTTCTCACCTTCTGTCACCACCTGGTTCCAAAATTATCTTTCAGAGCGGCAACAATTTGTCCAGATTGGAGAAGCTAAGTGCCCTCTTGCTCCTACTTGGATCGGAGTGCCCCAGGGTTCGATTCTTGGTCCTCTCCTGTTTATAGTCTTCATAAATGACATCTCACCACTCACTGGTGCTTGCTCAGGTCCGCTATATGCAGATGATCTTGTTCTTTACTCATCCTTCTCAAACCTCTCAGATATCAACCTGAATCTCAGTAGTAACTTCAAGGCTTGGCCTTTTCTGTAGATTAAAACCCTTCCTAAACAGAGATTCAAAGATGAGGTTAGTCCAGGCCATTTTTCTCTCAGTTGTTGACTGTGCAGACTTCCTTTATAGTCACTGCCCCATCACCTACCTACACAAGTTGGATACCTTATACCATAGAGCAATAAGATTCATAACAGATCTGCCATCTCATACCCATCATTGCTCTCTTTATGCTGCAGTTGGATGGGTTTCCCTACACCTCAGAAGGAACAGAAATGCAGCTCTATGGACTTACAGAGCGTTATCAAAAAAACTTCCAAACTGTATTCTGGACTGCTTCACCCAGTCCATTCCTAGTTCCTATGCCCTAAGAAGCAACAACATCATCCTGTTCAAATTGCCCAAATTCAGCACCCGGGTAGGGAGGGAGGGCAGCAATCTGCTATTCTCTAGCTATAGCATGGAGCACCCTACAAAAATCCCTAAAACTGTCCAATCTTATACCATTTGCATCCTTTAAACAGCGTTGTACGGTTTTCTTCACAGAGAAATGCAGTTGCTACCGCTAGAGCTACTAGCTTTGTCATCTCACAATCTCCCACCCAAAAATTCACCATATATGGCATAATCTTTGTTCTTCAGTTCTCCCTCCCAGGCAGACACCCCATCTTATGGCACCCAGTAATACCTTCCACCATCCTAGTATTACATTATGCTGTGTTTGCCATGGCCCCTCCACTGGGATATGTATACTGTACATACTGTAAATATTAGCTTAACTTTCCTATAACCCATTTTATCATGTGAATTTTACTATACATCACTGTGTTTATAAATGTTTTTTTTCCCCTGTATGTATAAGTGTATTGATGTATCTGTGTATCAACTGTTGAACCTTGACCTTATCAGGTCCATCTTGTAAATGAGCCTTGCTCAATTATGCTCGCCTGAATAAAGATTTTGATTGATTGATTGAATACCTTTCAGAGCTGGCTATTGTAAAACAAGTTCATCTTAAATAAAAATAAAACTGTGACTATCCTGTTCAGTTCAAGTTAAAACATGTGGTCCTGCATCCAGCCATTGAGTATCGGAGCGCTAGATGGGTCTCCCCTTAACATGGCTCCCTCTTTTAAATACCTAGGAGTAACCCTTGATCCCGCCTTGAATTTTGACCTGCACCTAGCCTCTGTCATTAAATCCGTCAATATTCAACTTGGACTGGCATATAAGGTGAGACGTAGCCTAACATCCACAGCGAGGATGGCCATTGTACAGGGGATCCTGAGACCCAAATTGGCGTATGGGTTAATAGCCTTTCCGGCAACTCCTGGAGGGCTCCTTCGAAAGTGGGATGTCTGCTATAACAGCATTTGATGTTATGCTTTGTCTTTGCCCAAACTTACTCACCAATGCACGCTATACTCCATTCTGGGATGATTTACCCCCTCAGCCTTCTGACAGTTTACTTCCTACTGTTTTATAAAGAATATAATAATCTCCTCCCAGATACCTGACAAACTGGCTCTACTGCTCAAACCTGTGACCTCTGCCTACCCACTGAGATCAGCTGACAAATCCCTTCTTGTCCAACCGAGATGTAAAACGAAAATGGGGGAGAATGCTTTCTTTAGCTGGGCCCCTAAACTACGGCACTCCCTTCCACGGACTCTAAATCTCCCCTTCTCCACACAGCTTCAAACAGGAGCTTCATATGGCTCTTCTAAGCTCTGAACCCTGCTCCTGTCCTCAATTCACCCACTCCTGTACTGGTTCCTCCTAGTTGCCTACCGGCTCCAGCCTCTACTACACTCAAACCTGCCTGGAAATCTTATTTCCTCTCTTCTAGCACTTACTCACTAGTTGTATGACTTATGACTGTTAGTTATTTGCACTTATATTTCTGTTTTGGTACTACATATAGATTCCTGCAAATGTACTGTCATTGCTGAAAATTTTGTATACGTGTACTATGGCTGACTTCTACTTGTTCCCATGATGTTTTCTTGTATCTACTATTGTCTACGTACCCTTTGTTGTAATCTGCTGGGTCGTACCTGAAAATGGGCAGCTATGCTGTCTAGTGTATCTACCCGGTTAACAAAAACTAAATAAGTAAAACTAAGGCCATCAAGCTAATGGAATCGGTACAAACAAAAGCCACAAAATTGCTAACCGCTTTTAAGACACTTCCCCGAAAGGTTGAATGCACTAAACCTTTACAACCTTGAGACTCATAGGATCAGAGGGGTCATACTTATGCTATTCAACATACTAAAAGACCCAAACCTCCAAAGGGATTGTAACATAGAATGGTTGGATAAACCCGATGGCCTTCAGTGTCATAGTAAACAACTGAAGGTACCTAAAATAAGAACCAATAAGAGATGATTTTTTTCACAATTAGGGTTACCAAGATGTGGAATGCATTACCACCTTATCTAGTAAATATAAATTCATTTGGACAATTCAAAAAAGCCTTGGATAGTTATCTACTTGACAATGGTGAAATAATATACACCCCGCAAGTGCGGGGAAGGTGGTCTCAATGGGCTTATGCCTTTTTCCATCTTTTTCAATCGAATAATACTGAGTAATACCCCACTTGAAAGGGTATTTGCCTTGCAGTTCCGGAAAGGGGTCATTTTGTATGCACAGAATCTTTTATTTGGGTTTAATTTGTATCCAGACATCTTCTCTACTTTGGCTAAGCTTTGCTTGACCGCTGGGAAAGACCATTCAGGGTTGGTGAGATTTAACAAATCAACAGCATACTATGCGACCTCATGTTCCTCATTAGCTACTTGTGTTCCACTTATCAAGGACTGTTGATGCAGAAATTGAGCAATCTGTTCTGCATATAATGCACAGAGGTAGGGGAAGTGGGGCACCCCTGTCTTGTTGCTTTATGTAAGGGGAATTGTGGGAAGTTAGAGCCATTCATTTTTACTGTGGCTTCTGGGTTGGAGTAAGTGCCTTTTGTTTTAGAGAAAGAGTTTAGGGAATCCACATTTCTGAAGAGTGCAGAACAGAAAGGGCCAGGAAACTGTCCCTTTTGCAGCACAACCCTGCATCCACCTACCTATGTGGATTTAAAGGTCTTCTCTCCTTGCTTAGCTGCCCCAAAAAGTACAAGATGACTATCTGACTTAAGAAATTCTGTTGTACGTCGAAGGTAAAGCCTAACTACCCGCCCGAGGTCCAGTTTATGTAATTCCTTCTCCTTAGGGTGAGCAGGATGGCAAGCAGATCTCTTGGTTTACATAAAAAGCCACGGGCACTTTAGGGACGAAGGATGGAACAGTCCTAAGTACCACCTTGTCCTTATGCATAAGGTAAGGCTCCTTATGAGACAAGGCTTGGAATTTGCCCACACTCCTGACTGAGCACATGGCCACTAAAAAACAGACCTTGTAGGATAACACATCCAGGAGTACGGATGACAGTGGTTCAAAGGGCTCAACACAGAGAGCATTCGGAACCAAGTTAAGATGCCAAGGGGGAACCGGGGATCGAAACAGCAGTCGGTTCCTGCCAACCGCACACAGCAAACTAAGAACTTTTCTATTTGTTCTTAGAGAGGAACCCAGGGACACTCGGAGCAAGAAACCTGACCTCTCTGTGTACTCAATGCCAGCCCTTTATCTACGCCATCCTGAAGGAACTCCAGAATTTGAGCAATGGAGATCTTCAAAGGTTTAATTCCTTTCTCTCTGGCCCAAAAGGAAAATTTAGTACAGACTCTGGTGTAAGCAGCCGAAGTAGAGGTTTTTCTAGTCTCCAGTAAGGTTTCAACTACCGGGGGGCCCTAATCTTTAGAGTCTCCTCCTTTCAGAAGCCAAGCCACGAGCTGCATTACACATGGATTCAGTGGTGAATGGGGCCTTGCAGTAGGAGATCCCTTCATACTGGAAGGCGGAAAGGAGCTTGCTGAGATAGGGTCACTAGATCTGAGAACCACGGTCTTCTTGGCCACTCCAGGGCTATCAGAAGAAAGTTTCTACATGAGTGTCTTATTTTTCTTAAAACATTCTGGAGGAGAGACGTTGGTGGGAAGGCATACACTCTCTGGAAAGACCATGTCTGAGTCTGAGCATCCACTGCCTCTACATGAGGATGCCGATACCAACCGAAGAATCTGTGGGTCTGAGCATTTCAACTTGAGGCAAATGGATTTATTTGTGATGGCCCAAACAGATTGCTTAGAAGTGCGAACACCTCCGGGTTCAACTGCCACTCTCCGGGGTGAACATCTTCGCGACTCAGTCAGTTCACCTGAATGTTCAGTTCCCCCACGAGATGTACCGCAGACAGAGAAGATTTTCTTCTGCCCAGCTCAGTAGTTTGGAGGCCTCCCAAAGCATTACCCTGCTCCTTGTGCCTCCTTGATTGTTTCTATATGCCACTGTGATGGCGTTGCCCGACTGCACCTTTACTGCTGTGTTCCTCAGTCTGGACTGAAAGTGAAGTAGAGCCAAGTGCACCACCCGCATCTCCAGAATATTGATATGGAGACCCTGCTCTTTGAAGTGACCAAGTCCTGAGTGGGAGGTTGGTCCAGGACTGCCCCCCATCCATGCAGACTCGCATCTATCACGAGAATCACCTCTGACGGTAGTTTGAATGGAGCTCCCTTGTTGAGATTATTCACATTCAGCCACCAACTCATTGAGTGAAGAAGTTGAGGGGTGAAGAGGATCCTGGGTTGATAGTCCTCCGATGACTGACTGATCCCAGGCACTCGGCAGCTCCATTTGAAAAGGCCGCATGTGGAAACTGGCCCAGGGGACTAAGTCTATTGCTGCCATCATAAGGCCCAGAATCTGCAGCAGAGTATGGGCCGAGGATGGAGTCCTGAGCCACTGCATCTCTGACATCTCTTCCCAGGAAGGTGATAGGAACACCCTCCCTATTGTCCTGTCAAAGATCACCCCCAAGTGTACCAAAGAATGTGAAGGCTCTAAGGAGCTCTTCTCCCAGTTCATCCAACCATGTAATTCCAGGATATCCAGGGTCCTGGACACAGATCTCTTTGCAAGAAGCATTGTCTGTGCTCGAATTAGCAAGTCAACTAGATAAGGCAAGGCAAAGCAAATTTTATTTAAAAAAAGATGCCCATCCCGAAGGCTGTGGGCGCCGTACATCAAAAAAATAAATACAGCACAGCACAATAATAATTAAATACACTGCTCCAAACAAATTAAAACAAAATTTTCTACACAATTTGCTACCCTCAGCTACAGCTACATTTAGAGTCTCTAATACTAAAGTAAACATAAAAATTTTTTTAAAAACAAATATGAACTATAAAACATAGTCCGGGAATGCCTGATCTACAAGAATGCCTTGAGGCAGGCCTTAAATACCTAAACAGATGGGGCCTCCCTAACAACTAAAGGGAGCGAATTCCACAGGACGGGGGCAGCGACACTAAATGCTCTGTCACCAGCAGTTCTTAGCCTCGTCCTGGGAATCGCAAGGATGCCTCTAGAGGAGGAGCGGAGGGAGCGGGCCAAGACAGCAGGTGTAAGAAGGTCACTCAGGTAGCCAGGGCCCAGGCAGTGTAGGGCCTGAAGGGTGAGCAAACCCACCTTAAAGAGGACCCTCCACATAACAGGCAGCCAGTGCAGTTGACGCAGCACCGGAGTAATATGACAGTATTTAGACTGTCCTGTCAACAACCTCGCTGCCGCATTCTGCGCCAGCTGCAGTCGGTGCAGGGTACCCCCAGAGACCCCGAGATAGAGTGCATTACAGTAGTCAAGGCTGGATGTCATGAAGGCATGCACCAAAGTGGGGAGGTACAGTGGTGGAACTAAGGGCTTGATCCTGGCGATATTCCTCAGATGATAAAAGCTAGCACGGACAACAGAAGCCATCTGAAACTCAAGTGTCAAACCGCTGTCGAGAATAACACCCAGATCATGCACCCTAGAGGAGGCCTTCAGTGGTATAGAGCCAAGGCAAAGTCCTGTCTCTGCACCAGAGGCCAACCTATCACGCCCTGTGTTTGACACCACCACCAGTACCTCCATCTTACTGTGGGGTTCAGTCGCAACCAGCTGGAGGCCATCCAGTCATTGATTTCAGCAAGGCAGCTGTTAAGCACTTCTACTGCACAAGATGTTCCAGGGCCAAAGGAAAAGTACAGCTGGGTATCAGCATAGCAGTGAAAACCCAAGCTGTACTTCCTAATGAGCTCTCCCAGGGGTAGCATGTACACTGCAAACAACATCGGTGACAAGACCGAACTCTGGGGAACTCCGCACAATAGGTGGTCAGGGGAGGAGGAGAAATTCCCCTTCACTACCCTCTGCCTTCTGTTAGATAAAAGACTCAAACCAGCAGATGACAGAGCCGGCGAGTCCGCAGAATTCCCTTAGGCGGTCAAGTAACACTCGATGGTCCACCATGTCAAATGCTGGAGAGATCGAGGAGAACAAGAATTGTCCCCTTCCCTCGAGCTCTAGCCCTAAGGAGGTCATTGTGCACCCGAACTAGTGCAGTTTCTGTGCTATGCCTTGCACAGAACCCAAACTGGAGCGGCTCATAAAGCTTGTGGGCCACAAGATGCTCCTCAAGCTGAAGCGCCACCACCTTCTTAACAATCTTACCTAAAAATGGAAGATTGGAGATAGGACGGTAATTTGCCTTGACGTCAGGGTCCAATGATGTTTTTTTTCAGAAGGGGTCTCACCAATGCCTCCTTCAAGACATCACAGAAAATCAGGGCAAGCACCGGGCCAACTGAGTCAACACATCCCCTTAAGAAACGAGTTGGCACCAGGTCCAGTTCACAAAAGGTGTGCCGAAGCTTGGAGGCAATCTCATTGACCTCGGCTACCTCCACCAGTCTAAACTCACCCCAAACGGGCGGAGTGCTCTCTGGTCACCATGGCGACCGCTGTTGGCCAGATTCTGGTCCACTGGCGGAACCCCCTGCCTGATGGCAGACACCCTGTCCGAGAAGAACTGAGAACTAGTTGCACAGTGCATTCGAAAGGCTACCTTCGGCTGTAGACAGGAAGGATGAAGGAGCCTGTCTACAGTCCGAAAGAACACAGTTGGTCAGTTCCTCCCGGGAGCAATCTCCTTGGACAGGAATTCTGCCTTCTTACGGTTGATTGCCCCCTGGTATGCACCATAGTGCATACGTAGGGCCAGTTTGTCTACCACCAGGCCAGACTTCTGCCAGCAGCGCTCTAATCTCCAACCCAAGGTCTTCATCTCCTTGAGCTCCCCGTCATACCTAGGGGACCTCAAGTGAGAAGACCTGGGTCGTACAAGGACTGGTGCAAGAGGCAAGCGCACCAGAAAGCGCCTTATTCTAGGCTTCCACTACTGCGCACCCCCCCCCCCCAACCGCATGCACTGTCCACACTAGATAGGTCAGCCACCGCCAAGAAACCCATGGGGTCAACCCCCCTCAAAGGGTGATAGCTGGCCATCTCTGCAGGGGGAGGGCTACCGAGGGGGCCCCCGAACCGGAACTTCACCGTGCAATGATCGGACCAAACGACCCCATCAATAATGAGACTATTTATCTCAAGCCCCAGTGAGAACACCAAAACCAACATGTGGCCACCCTGATGAGTCGCAGAAGAAACTCTATGCACAAAGCCCAGAGATGACATTATCTGGAGGAAGGTATGACCAAGCTGAGAGGATTCATCCTCGGCCCAAACATTGAAGTCTCCCAGCACTAAACATCTGGGGGCCTCCAATGTTTCCCCGATGATGAAATCGGCCACTTCCTGCAAATAATCTCCCACCACCCCAGAAGGGCGGTAAATCAGGAGAACCAAGCAGCCTGCGCCCGGACCCCCATGAATGACCACACATTCAAATGAATGTGGTGCTCTCACTGGGTGCACGGTGAAGCCCAGCTCGGGTCTAAAACAGATGTCTCTCTTCTCTCCCCCCCTCCCCCCGTGTTCCACTCTGGGGCAGTGCACTATGGTATACCCGGACGGGATGGCTGCTTCTGAAACTGGGCCAGCATCATCACTGATCCAGGTCTCCGTAATGCAAGCCAGATCGGCCAAAGAAATTAAGTCCACCATAATTACAGTCTTGTTTCTGACCGATCTGGCATTGCAAAGCACCGCCCTCAGGGGGGATTGGTGGACAGTGCAGCCCTTCTGGCTACCTGCCCACTTGGTCTGGTGGGAACCCTGGTGACAGGAACTAAATACGTTGAGCCTCTCCCCAAGTCCTGTCTAACCCCAGGGTGCCTTCTGCGCCCCACTACCTTGGTCTACCACCCACAGTGCAAGGGGCACCCAGCCCTGATAGAAATCCTATGACTCTTCCCAATTCCAACCTCCCTACAGCTCCTTGCTGTAATATCTGACACAGGGAGGCTGAAGAAAGGCCAAAGATCGAGCAGCTGGGATGCCCCATACACTATCCGCCCCCTGCCTGCATACATTCCCAGACACATTCCCCCCAACAACTACGTAATCCCAAGACCAAAACAAAACTCAATACCACAACCTCCACACACAAACACATACATACTTGCACACACTCACAACACAAACACACACACAAATCAAATAAACACTAAACTCCCCAAACAACCCCCTAAAAACAAAACTCAAAATTAAATCTTCGAAAACAGTTCAGGAAAGCAAACTGCAAATCGCATAAAAAAATGCCAGTACTCAGGTGGCACAAGTCACTTTATAATCAGATCTTCCAGAGTCTTTCGGCAGTCAATTTAAAAGATACAACCCGAAATATACTCCCCAGGAAGCCCCGGTGCTGCTCTCACCAGCCGCTGGGACCCCTAGGAAGATCCCAGAATTTGAAAATTTCTTAGGCCCCCTAGTCAATATATCCACAGGGGCCCAAGTCCCAGAAAGCAATCCTCAGATGAATATCCCAAGTGGCACTCTCGCTGCCAATAGGGAAGTCTTTTAAATGGTAATTAAAACTACAGAGGTTCTCTCACTACCTTTGAAGTGAAAATACAATTTAAATGCAGCAAATAGATTCCCAGTAAACTTTTTATTTGGTAATTGAATCTTTTTCAGGATGGAAATGATTTTAAGGACAAAGGAAGAGCCCTCCACTGCTCACCCCAGGAGGAAATTACTCCTGTGCTAAGGAGCGCAACTATGGTCCCTGCTTGGAGACCGCTAAAAGAAAACTCCCAGAGAGACCCAGCCGATAGCACATCTACTCTTTCACTAGACATGCATCGGGCACTTCCCGCAGCGCGCCCCAATGCACACATATAGTCACCCTCAAAGGGCTTATAGAAAAGAGGTATACCAAGTGCCCAAGTCAGCCTTGACTCAGTAACACGTCACAAATCCTCTAATGAAAAGCAGCATAGTGTTCAAACAAAATAAGCTTGCCAACACAAAATGCCAACAGTACCTTGGAGGAGCCCACAAAAGACTGTTCGTCTGAGAGAAAATCCCCGCCTCAAACAGCCAACAGCAATCAGCCGCTCTTGCTGGGGAAATCCTCCTGATTTCCTTAAATCCAGGTCCACACAAAAGTCCCCTTCGAACTCTGACTTCAGGCCTCCAGCAACAACAAAGTAGCCACATACAGTCGCAGGAGCCAAACGAGCACTACAGCAGCTGAGAACAAACAGCGAACAGTTTCGTCTTCACCAGCACACGAAGCACAGGCAGGAATCTCCCTCCAGTGTCTTCTTCCTAATGCCAGATGACTGCTGGAAGGAAGTGTCTCTAGCTGGTCCCACTTTCAAAGGTTTCTCGCTTTTCTGCATGGGTTGATTTTTGGAATGCCCCGGTAGTGTTTTGTATACTAGCACAGCTAAGGGTAGACATGATGATCCTCCTGTCATAGTTGAGCTACCAGAACAATCCATACCTTCAAAAAAAACTTGAGGGGCTGTTGTAAGGCTAAACGGTAGTGCCATGTGCTGAAAATGTTGGCCCAGAATCGAGAACCCGAGGTACCTTTGGTGGGACTGATGGATGGGGATGTGAACATAAGCATCCGTCAGATCTGTGGAGGCTAAGAAGTCCCCTGGTTGAAAAACCTGGATTATCATCATTCTTAGACTCTATCTTGAACGTCTCGTGGTGCACAAACTTGTTTAGATGCTTCAGATCCAAAATGGGGGCCTGAACTTCCGGACTTTGGGATACGGAGTAGAGGGAGTAGAACTCTTGACCCTGCTCGTTTTTTTGTGGGACTGGAACTATGGCCCCACTTTGAATGAGGTGGGTCAGAGTGTCCAACTCCGCCTGGTGTTTTGCCCCACTTGCTTTGAAACCGGGGATGACAGAAAACATCCCATTGAGGGAACCGTTAAGAACTCTATGGCATAGCATAGGTGAAGGATTTCCAGAACCCAAGTGTCTGATGTTGTTTGGGCCCATCTTGCAAGAAATTCCTGTAGTCTTCCACCAAGGGAAGGGGCAGGGATGGGGCTCAGATGGTGTGTGTGAGGTACCAGCCCTTTGTGCTCGTCCTTCTCCTCCTCCACGGCTCCTGGGAAAAGAGCCTCTGCTGCTGCATCCTCTGTTGCCTGAATAGATACCTCTGTACCTTTGTGTACTGAAGTTCTGAAAGGGACGATGCCCTCCTCAGTACTGTCTGCGCAGACCCCTCTCCCTGGCCTTGCTGAGGACCCGTGGCCTTGCATTACTAATTTGACACAGGGAGGTGGCCCTTCTCATAATGTACCTCCTGTAAGACCAAATCCAGACCAGAATCAAACAAACTTCCTTCAAACGGAAAATTAAACAGCTTTGTCTTCGAAGACAGATCAGCAGACCAATGTCTGAGCCACGCGGACCTCATGTCTGATGCAGAGTGGTAGGCTGAGCGGGCCGACAAGTGTAAGTTGTCCACTGTGGAATCCCCAAGAAAGTAGGATGCATGGCCACCAACTGCAAAATACTCGCACCAGAATCGGGAGAGATGTAATCGGTCAGTGTAATGACCCAGTGGATCAAGGCCCTGGCAACAATAAAAGAAGCATAGGATGTACAAATGTTTGTGCCAAAAGCGGTGAAAGCCCTCCTGCATGCGGTATCTGTCCGCTTGTCATGTGAATCTGATGGTGCCAGAGCCCCCTCCATTGGAAGGGTGGTGTGTTTTTTACAGAATTATAGACAGCCTTATCTGCCAAGGGGAGGGGTTCCCACTTTCGAGACTTTTCCCCTAGAAAAGGATAATTCCTACTCTTTTTGGTTTTGGGAAATTTCTTCTCTCATTCATACCTGACCATTCCTGTTCAATAATTTGGTCACAGTGGACAAAACCATGGAAACATTTTGGAGCAGAGGAGGATGCTGACAGAGTTGGATTAACCTCCAGAGTCTCCTTGGACTGTTCCTCCTTGAGCTGTAAAGATCTACATGCCTCAGCTATTAAAAAGGACAAGGACTTATCAAGGAGAGGTGGAATCGGTATCCTGGACTTGAGTTCTGTCCACTCTCCTTCCTGTACCATCACCTCAGAAGGGCTGTCCTCCTCGTCTGAAAGTAATTTGCTATGGTCAGGTGTTTCCCCAAGATCCTCGTGATCATCAACCTGGCCTTCCAAAAGGGCAGGGTCGGGATCTACCTGCATATTTGACTCTGTAGCCTGCTCCTGCTGCGTTGCACCTGGATATACCTGTGTGGGGCCCCATTCGGGGTCAGTTGTACCTGCTGGGATGCCCTGCAGGACATCGGTGCTCAAAAGCTCACTGAGGAGCAACCATAGATTCCTGCGCAATTCTGCTTTGCCACTGCCAAGTGAAGGACCAGGTGCCCCTCCCCCCAGCTCGGAGGACAATAAGTACCTATGGGAGAGGGCTTCATTACCCTTCTGCAGGTCTTGCATCATTTCATAATGTTTGGTCTCCTGAAAGCCATGGTGCCAAGAAAGCAGTAAAACCTTAAATTAATACTGCCCTTAATATAGCTGCCCACAACTCGAACACTGACAGGGGGAAAAAACACTTTTTTTAAACTACGTGGAGAAAGAATTCCACAGAAACAGCCAGCCAACTAACTATACAATTATATGTCCAGCAACTTTAAAAAAAAAAAAAAAAAATGAAAGTGCGCTCTCCTGATGTAGGTAGGGCAGTGCGTGCTTGTGCACAATGAACGTATGCGTGTGTGTGTACACGCACGCACTGTGTTCCCCTGCTTTTTCTGGTGCGAAACTGGACTAACGAGGAGGCGCGTGCTTGTCCTTAATGGTGGCGCAGCTGTAGCGGGAATGGAGGACAAGGCGAAAATTTAACCAGCCTCCTCCAACCCTTCAAACAGTAACTTTATTGTTGGCAAAAAAGCACCGTAGACGCAGCAACCTAAAACAACAACCTCAACCTTGTGTGTGGTGGGGAAAAAAACTGACGCCAGAGATGAGTGACCCCTCAGAGCCCCTACTCTTCCTAAACAAAACAGAAATATGTACCTACCTGAGGTACCTTTGCTTTTTTTTTTTTGTTAGTCAAATATACTAGGAGACCATACAGAACACCCTAGTAAGGCAGAAAGTAGCTCCCAGTTCACATAGGGAGTGAATGAAAATAGGCAGGTTAGTCAATTTAAAAGCCGCAGCTTAACAGGCATGATTTAAGAAATTTAGGGGTGCTCCCTGTAAACGGCCAGCCCCAACCTGCAGAGCAGAATTGCAGCCCCAAACTGAACTCTTAAACTGTCCCGAAAAGTGAAGTTGCTCCCTCTCCCCTTCCGATGGCGCAGCGAATCTGGGGAGCTGCCGTTAGGGTATGGAATCCTCAGGTGCCCAGCATTTGAAAGCTTGGGGCTGTGCTATTCCCCTGGTAGGGGTGCACTATACCAATTTGTAATGATTACCCATTGACAGTGTGGAGCACTATGGAAAAATGAAGTAACAAAGTGCAAACTTGGTTATTAAAAATCGAAAACTAATTTTCTGCACATTTTATAGTATAGTACACTATACTGAGGAGGAGTGCTACAGATGGTGTACTTCCAAGAAAGTCAAAGGACAGTCCTTCCAAGTTCCAGTGCACATTGCGCATGGGCACTGGGTGGGCAGTATTGGGCATGGGCTAGGATGGGCAGGACCAGGCAGTGGCATGGGAATGGACACTGCAGCAGCAAGAGTCAGCATCTTCTTTCCTTGCCACCCCCTCATTCATCATCTGCAGCACTAACAGT
Source organism: Neoceratodus forsteri (assembly GCA_016271365.2). Taxonomy (NCBI): domain Eukaryota; kingdom Metazoa; phylum Chordata; order Ceratodontiformes; family Ceratodontidae; genus Neoceratodus; species Neoceratodus forsteri. Next base: position 660,802,548 of record CM028129.1, read on the forward strand.
GCCAGACAGTGATGTAATGTCAGGCCACATGAAGACTGACACTGCGGTGTGCACACTGTCATCATGCATCATCAACCATGCCAGTAATTTAATAAAAGATGAAAAAAAAGATTTTCCATCCATCTGAGCTGGAGCGATGAAATAACATCCTGTAGTGGGAATTTGGGAAAGGGAATCCATTCCATACGTGAACTGTAGCAAACAAATGCGAAAGGTTATGTTTAGGGTGGAGGGGGAGTTAACAATAGCTTTGTATGTAGTAGCTGTGCATAGAATAGATTAATCTATTCTGGCAGACACTCGGACAGTACTGTGGTTGGTTGTTGTGATGAGATGGATGGATATAGGCAGTGCTGTCCAGCCTGGCCTGAGGCATGAAGACATCTTCCCTCCCTCATCCATATTTCCATTACATTCCATCCCATCCCATCCCAGTCCTCATCCAAACCATAACTGCAGTTGTAACGTGCATACACACTGTAGACAGAATCAAATTTGAACACAGCTGCAGTACAGAGACAGAAAGTCTATTCAAAGATTCATCATTCCCCGTCCCTGAACACACCATCTACACCTGACTGACTATCCTGTCATGGGGCACAGCAGAGGCTAGCCATGCTGGGCCAGCAAGGGACAGGCCAAGTAGAAAACCATAGCTTCTAGGGATGTGGATATGTTTTTCTATCCACACGTCTTGGCAGTTGCCTTTCCCTTTAAGAATCTTAAATCTTTAAGCTGGCTCCTCCCACGTACCCGGGTGGTATATCCCTCGGCTCTGCCCCTTGATGCCAGATCTTCCTTTCCACTTATAAGAAGCACGTTCCCTCCTTACCGCTCCCCCATTGAGTAGGCTCTGGCGCTTAAGTCTTTTGATTTTCTACCTAAACTTAAACTCTTAAGAGTTTTTCTGCTATGATCTTCAGTTGCGACCGCGATGAAGGACAAGTCCTGCCTGTGTTCCACTGGTGCCCCTGCGGACTGAAGATTTCTTGCACCGACCCGCATGCCACATGCGTCTGTTGCCTGGTTCATGATCGCGACACCCAGGCTTGCGAATTTTGTTGCTCTTTTCAGCCAGACATGCTTGTCTATCGTCTCTCCCAATTGCAGCTTGGCAATCTGGAAAAACGGAACCCGCCAGTCAAATCTAAGGAGACCCATTGAATGGTCTTGCCGGCTCAGGACACTGAGTCCTCTTCAGTTTCGTTGTTCGTCCCACTAAAACTGGGCTCCATCTTGTCAGGCTCCTTTAAGGAGTTGTGCCAGTCTCTCCTGACCAAGGGAGAGGGTCAGTCGGCTTCGCACAGCTCTCGTTCCTGTAAAAAGGAAAAGGAATCAAAGGGGGGAGAGAGGGAGAGGAAGAGATCGTCGTTCATGGGATCAAGAACATTCTGGTTTCTTCAAAACTGCGGCCTTGGCCACTAGCTTCACGGTGCCCTCGTCAGGCCAGCTGGCTAAGACGCGGAATGACGACCCAGTCAACCCATTGCTGCTAGATGAGGCAGACAACTCCCTGTTCAGGACTCCGGTCCTACCTGGACCCACTGAGGAGGAGACCCAGCCTGCTGGGAACCTCTTTATGGTCCCTGGTCTTGACGAGCTGCGGTCTCCCCAGTTCAAGCACAGCACCCCTGTTGGGCCCCTGGTGGTCGAGGTCTGTGTCATTTTCTATTGAAAAGGCCTAAAACCCCATAGATGCTACTCTAAGTGATCCAAAAAGCAGTGCTGGTGCTGTTCATCCTCGTCCTCCTCAGAAGAGGGGAGGCTTTGGTGCAAGTTGCGCTGATGCTATGAGGATCTAGTGGCAACAGTTGGTGTTGGCCGGTCTGAAGTCGACCCAGCTTCCACACCGGCCATCACATGGCTGTCACCTTCTAGGTCAACACCAACATTTACGGAGTTGGTTGACGCCATCCCTCCATCTGCAGAGTTGGTGAAGGCCCTCCCAGCTCGGCAGAAACCGGCCTCTCTGCTGGTTTTGATGGAGTCAACACCTAAACAGCCTCCCTCTGGGGCTCCAGTCAAGGAGTCTCACAGGCTGTCCGTCAGTCTTACTCTCTACCGACCATGGCGGGATGAAGGTGACATGGGTGGTCGGCCGATCTATCTGGACACCTCGGAGTCCAAGGAATCCTCGCTGCTCTCCCATCCGCTTGATGAGGAATCACTCAGGGTTGGGGGGAGGGTGTCTTGACAGAGGAGGGTCCCCCACATCCTTCATGGGCATCCTCTGTCTCCTCTCCGAATCCACGAGGATGCCTTTGGAGCCTATTCAAAAACGGGCTTGATATTCCCTGACGCACATGCTGAACAAAGGGGATTCTCTGACTGAGGCCTTTCCAGTGGCTGAAGCCATTGTTGGCCCGGCCCTGGAGCTTTGGCATCACCCTATCTCCTGCTCTGCACCATCAGCACGGATGGCTCGCAAATGGGCAGTGCCCATCAGCTTCCTTTCAGGGTTCATGGAGCACCCCTTCACTGAAGGGTTGGTGACCGACTCAGTGTTTCGGCACTCTGGCAATTTGGGAGAGACTGATAGACCTCCGGACAGAGTCCAAAAAACTGAACCACTCTGTCAGGAAGGTCAATGCTGCCTTCTCGCTTGGTCTCCATCAGGCGTGCTCAGATGTCGTTATGGCACACTTCTTCCATGCCCTTTGGGGCTCTTTGGATGAGGTGCTTCCTCAACTCCCTGCATACCTCCAGACTACGGTCAAGCAGGTCCGGGATCAGGATCGGGCTGTGGTGAAACAGCAACTCCAAATGGCTCTGACATTGAGGACTCCTGTGGTTATTCGGTGAGGTCAGAGCTCATGCGGCCATGCAGGCCTGTCTGAGGGTCTCTATCTTTACGGCAGACACCCAGCACAAACTGGCAGACATACCATTCTTGGGCACCAGCTTGTTTGGTTCTGGGGTTGATGATAACCTTCAATGCATCGAGAAGTCCAATGCCAACTTGGACTCCATTGCTTCTGCCCAGAAGGAATCTCTGGGTTCAAAGAAACAGAAATGTAAGCCCTTTCAGACTTCTGCCCCTGCGGCCAAGCCAGCCCAGTACCAATCTGGGCAGCAGCAGCAGGCTCAGTCTTGGTTCCCTCAGCCCAAGTTAGGGGCTTTGGCGGCCCATAAGCCCGGAGGGAAGGGTCCCGGCAGTCCTCGGGCAGGATCCTCCTCCTCCAAGCCTGCACAGTGACGGGATGGGGGTGGCTACCCCATGACAGTCAGACCTCCTCTGGATCCTCCTGTGGGGGACCGGCTCTGCCACTTCATTTCCACCTGGTCCGATGTTGCCACGGACAGGAGAGTTCTGGAAGTGGTTGACCAGGGTCTGCCTCTGGAATTCGAGCAGTACCCACCAAGCCGAGCCTGCGCCCCATAGGAGAAGATATCTGTGGACACTCAGTCGGCTCACTGAGATGACATCACCCAATTCTTCTGCAAGGAGGTGGTGGTCAGTTGTGGATCTCTGTCAATCCAGGGTTTGTTTCCAGGTACTTCCTTGTCCCAAAACGGACATGGGGGCTGGCGCTCCATTCTAGATCTGCGCGACTTGAACAAGTTTCTCAGGTCACACACCTTCAGGATGGTAACTGTCTCAGATCATACCATCTCTCAAGTGAAACATGGTTTTGCTACCTGAATCTCCAGGACTCATTCTTTCATGCCCCGATCCATCCGTCACATCAGATTCTTCCACTTCAGAGCAGAGGGAACCCTCTACGAGTTCCAAGCCATGCCATTCTGCCTGTCATCAGCCTCCATGTCTTCACCAAATGCATTGCAGTGGTGGCGGCCCATCTACGGCGTCAAGGGGTCAGAGTGTACCCCTACCTGGATGATTGGCTAATAGCGGGTCCCTCCAGGCAGGAGGTGGAGAGGTCTAGGGATCTGGCCCTCCAGCCCTGCATCAACCTTGGCCTCCTGGTCAATGAGGTCAAGTCAGAACTCATGCTCTTGCAGACGGTCTGCTTCATCGGGGCAGAGCTTGACTCTTGCCAACCCAGAGCCAGGCTCCCAGTGGACAGGGCAGAGGTTCTCTCATCCTTTGCCAGATCATTTCTGGTGGGGCACTTGTGCCCTGTCTGGGACTTCCTGCGACTTCTGGGCTGCATGGCGGCTTGCACCTCCATGGTCCGATGGGCCTGGTGGCATATGCGCCCCTTCAGTGTGAGCTGGCCAGCCAGTGGACTCTGGTCACTGTGACCCAGAATATGTGGGACGCTCTCCAATGATGGACTGTCCTGGAGCATCTGCAGGGAGGGATCCCGTTTGTCCGCCCTGAGCTGATGGTCTTCCTGATGACTGATGCCTCTCGCATGGGCTGGGGAGCCCACCTGGGGGAACACAGAGTCCACAGGCTCTGAACCCCCAAGGAGTCCCGATGTCGCATCAACCTGCTGGAGCTCTGAGCAGTCCGTCTGACGCTGACTGACTTCGCTCAGTTTCTTTGGGGTCGGGTGGTCCAGGTCCAGACTGACAACACCACGACCATGTACTATCTCAACAAACAAGGCGGCATGCACTCCTAGCCTCTGTATAGTAAAGCTGTCTGCATCTGGACCCTCGTGAGTCGACTGGAGGCGGATCACCTAGCCATTCATGTGGCAGGAGCCTCTAGTCAGCTGGCGGAGTCCCTCAGTAGAGTGACTGAAGCATCTCACGAGTGGTCTCTCCATCCAGAGGTAGTACACGTCTTGTTCGCCCAGTGGGGCATGCCTCCGGTGGACCTGTGCACCTCCAAGGAGAACGCAAAGCTGAGTGTTTTGTGCTTGCCCCCCTCAGCAGGGCTCACTGCAGGAGGATGCCTTCTTGAGACTGTGGACCCCAGGCCTCTTGTGCCTTCCCTCCACTTCCCTTTATCCACAAGGTACTCCTCAAGGTCAGGAGGGACAAGACACAGGTGATTCTGGTGGCTCCAGACTGGCCCCACCAGTTTTGGTACCCCAGTCTCCTTGGCCTCCGCATCAGGCTCCTGAGGCGTCTTCCAGCACACCCGGACCTGCTTTCCAACCATCAGGGGAAGGTACTCCACCTGGACCTTCAATCCCTGCACCTGACAGGCTGGTTCCTGAGCAGCTAGAGTTCCAGGCTTTGGGTCTCTCTGAAGATGTTCTCACTGTAGTTGAGGCATCTAGGAAGGAATCGACCAGGAAGTGCTATGCCTTCAAGTGGAAGAGATTCTCCATTTGATGTCAGGGCAAGGGGTTTAACCCTTTATCCTCTCTAGTAGCTAGCATCCCAGACTATCTTTGGTCTGTTTCCAAAGGGGAACTCCGGTTGGCAACCCTTGAGGTGCACCTGGCAGCCATCTCTGCTTACTGAGCTCGGGCTGGTCAGCAGTTGACACAGAAGGTGGTCTGGCACTTTCAAAGGCCTCAACCACATTTTTCCTCCAGTGCATGAACCACCACCACCATGGGACTTGTTGATGATTTTGCCAAAGCTCATGGGCAAGCCATTCGAACCGATGCACAAGTGCGAGATGTCATATTTGTCCAAGACCACCTTCTTGGTGGCTATCATGTCAACCAGAAGGATTGGTGAGCTCCAGGCACTCTGTCAAGTCTACTTAGCTGGTCTTCCACAGGGACTTTGTCCTGCGCCCCATCCCGAAGTTCCTTCCGAAAGTTGTCAGAGTTCCATCAGAACCAGGTGATGACTCTACCGGTGTTCTACCCAGTCACACCTCGAATGCTGAATACAGGCTCCATACTTGGGAGCTGAGATGAGCACTTGCTTACTATTAGGAGCGCATGGCTGGAATTGGGGGGGGGGGGTTCGCCAGCTGTTTGTCACCTACACTGAAGCAGAAGCTGGCAGATCTGCAGCCAAGCGGACGATTGGCAGATGGATTACATCCTGCATTGATCTCTGCTGTAGATTGGCGGGTAGGGAGCCTCCCAGAGGACTAAGGTCTCTTTCCACCCACCACACCGCTGCGTCGGTGGCTGCTTCTAGGGACGTCCTTATCCAGGAAATCTGCAGGGTTGCTACCTGTAAGTCAGCAAACTTCATTTCCCACTACCACATCGACCTTGAGTCACACTGGGATGCTGGTTTTAAGGCCTCAGTTCTCCAATCTCTGTTCCCTAAGTAGGAGGTGTGTGTCTTGCCGCCCTCCTCCTGGAGAACTGCTAGGAGTCTGCCAAGATGTGTGGATAGAACATATCCATGTTCCTAGAAACACAGGTTACTCTCCTATAGTTCTAGGAGTGGTATATGTTCATCCATACGGACCCACCCGACCTCAATGCACAACCACAGCGGGCAAGGTCAGGTGTCGAGGGACACAGCTGAGGGATATACCTCCTGGGTGGGAGGAGCCAGCTTAGACTTCCAGCTGATCTTAAAGGGAAAGGCAATTGCCAAAATGTGTGGATGAACAACATATACCATTCCTAGAACTACTGTTACAAGTGAGTAACCTGTGTATATTAAGTATAGAAGATAATGCGTAATTAATAGCAATTCTCCTATTAATTGAACTCCACTTCCAGGCAATGCAGGCACCTACATGACCAGTCATTCACAATACCTCCAGTCTCCAACACCAACCCCTCCCTGAAGTCCCAGTCCCATACTTCAACTCATCACTCGGTAATCTTATTCTCTCTCTTCACCATGTGGCATTGATGGTGGCCAGGCCCAGGCACACTAGGTACTGTACCCATCACTGAACCATTAGTCGTAGATTCCACATCCAGTCGACCGTGAACACTGACTACATGCACACGCAGTCCTTCCCTACCAGTCCGTCATCTTAATCATCCATTGTCTCGTCCGTTTCATCTGTTGGTCTCGTCGTCATCCTCCACTCACACTTGCAATTTGCAATGCTTGGGTCTGAGGCCGAGGGTGAAGGGAAGTTTTGAGTTTAACAATCTCTGCTTAGCTTCTGCTGCTGGCATACATGCAAACATGATAGTCACAGACACCCCTACTCAAGTTCACATACTGAACAAACTGATTGTAAACAGAAGCAGCACAGTCCAGTTGCATGGCCTGAGTTGCGTGATGGCGTCCACCACCACGGATCAAGTAAAGTGCTCTCACTCCCTTACCTTGGTAGCACTGCAGTCATGTCACTCACACTACTGTTGCTGAACAGTAGCGAACAAGTGAAGTCATCACCCTAATCTGTCATCACCATTCACCACGAGGCAGGAGCAGGCCAGGCACCCACTCTGATCCCCCTCCCCCCGGTCAGGAGATCTAATTATAACAGCAGGCAAGGCAAGCCACACATTCTTTCCATTCAGTTCAGCCCACTGATGTTTTGAATGATTTGCGATAATTTAAATACTTAAAAAAACATTCACCACATGTCCTCATCCTCACTAGTCTGCAGCAGCCAGGGAATCAGTAGTTGACTGAGAGGACTTCCAGTGACGTCACTGCAGAGATGGCCATCTAGTAAAGGTGTTCCGGAGTTGCTCATTATTGAAGTACAGTTATCCAGCAGCTAAGTTAATCCTCAGCAGTAAATATTTAAATCAGAAGAGAAGGTGGATGGCCTCTAACAGATCAAGGCATAGAAATTCTCAGGCAGCAAAGTTAAAAAGCCTGATGGATTCGGACAAGAGACCGGGCCTATCTAGGGACGCTCGCTCAGCCTCCCCGGTGAGCAGCCTGGCAGATTCAGAAGACAATATTGAAAGTGGAGATCAAAGGACCATCATGTCAAAACTGGATGGGATTATTAAAGCACTGCATAGAGTGGAGTCATCCGTGGCAGACCTGAAGGCGATGGACAAGAGAACCACAGCAGTGGAGGAATGTGTAGGGGGCCTAGCAGATTTCTCGGCCCAACACGATCGGGCTATTCTCTACCTGTTCACAAGGGAGAAAGAACTTCAATTTAAGCTAGATGATCAGGAGAATCATGCACGTTGGAACAATTTCTGTATCTACGGAGTTCCTGAGGACATGGAAAAGTCCTTTGAGTCGATGGAAGCCTTTATCCTACATATTTTTAAGAGTTGTACTAAAACTTATAGAAGATATACCTTTCCCGATCGAAAGGGCACACCGATCTCTTGCCCCCAACCAAAAGACCAAACTGCAAAGCCCCGTTCCATAATAACCTGAATGAAGAACTAACTGGCGGTCTTGATAGTTTAACAGCCTGGAAATAGAGAAGTTAAAATCGATAATCAAAGACTGTTCTTTGACCAAGATTTTTCAGATTTGCTTAATAAAAAAAAGAAAATTGGTACAGGAAGTCATAAAGCAAGCTAAAGAGAAAAATCCGGATACAGTTATTATCCAGCTAAACTGCGTATACATACAGATAAGGGCCCAGTCCTCTTCTACAGTTTGCATGATGCAGCTCCTTTACTGAAACAGTTAGGCCTCCAATGTCCTGAGATGCATGCTGAGATCCTAGAAAACGAGATCTCCCGCTTGGCATGGTGACGAGCTGGTAGACCTAGAGGAGCACAACCTTTCATAATCACCTGGCCTTCTCACTTGGGACATGATTTGAAAGCAATCTTAAGCAGAGAGAACAAATTGATGCCTCCAGAAACGCTCACAAAACTGAGCGAGACGCTGGGACTCCACCTGAATTCCTCAGAGGTACTGTTTATTGCTTTAACTCCCTCACAACTTGGTTTGGAGAAGGTGGGTTATTTACTGAAGAAGAAAGAACTAAGTACATATGAGAAATTACTGGTGAAGCTTTAGCAGTCACGCTGACTCTAACAGGTATCAAGAGGGCTGAGGACTACGTAATAGAAGAATATTAAGGACTCAATATAATTAAATGCTGCTGAGACATTTAAACGCAGCCAAATAGGGCTATGCAGGGTAATGAGATTGTAAACTACTGGAGATTTGGTTTTAAAGATGGGAGGGTTGCTAAACTTAGAAATTACGAATGTTTGCATTGTGGTTTTCTTCTTTGATTAGTCATTTCTGGGACTTTTATTAGTTTACAGCATAGAAGGCCTCTTAAGGAAATGTGAGGGGGGAAAAAAAAAAGGTAGGGAGGGAAAAAAAAGTTTGATTTCTATTAGCCCAGATTAGCGCCTTTGGGGGGATGAGCCTTCGAATATGGAGCTGCTAGAAAAACAAAAAAGAAAAAAAATTGCTAGTAAAACAATAAGGGCAAAACACATTTCATGGCCCTTCTTTCCCTTCCCCTCCTGTTTTGGTGAGAAATGGGCAGCCTTGGGGACAGTGCTGGGCAGCAAACAGTGACTTGAGGACTTAAAGGCCCTTTGGCCTCCTCAATCCCATCGGGCGGTGATACCCACACCTACTGATTCTACGGAATCAGGCCTACACGTAGTAGGAGCTAGAGCCTAGGCTCAATACCCCTGCTGCAGCAGGGCAACATCGTTAACTGTGTAACACCTAGGAAGTTAGTTTTGGCAGTTTTAACTGTTTCCAGTTGGCTGTTCCAACTAGCTGGTTCAAGTTCTGTTTCTATACATATGCATATGTGTTGGTTATTGTGCATATTCAACTACGTTTATTTTTTAACAATGTGTGGCTGGTTTGAAGGTAGTATGTTTGGAACCCTGTGGGGAGAAATTCTCATTTGAGGAAGCTTGGGGCATACGGAGGGACTTTCGACATTTAAATATCATTAGGTGCATTAGTAAGGGGATAAATCACCGTCCTTTAGAATGGGTACCCTTAAAGTAACTTCTTTAAATGTTCAGGGTTTCAATTCCCCGATTAAAAGGGCAAGGATACTCCATTATTTGCAGAAGATGAGGACAGACATTGGGCTTATTCAAGAGACCAGGCTCTCTGATTCAGAACATGAAAAATTGAAACGGGATGGGTGGGTCGGGTAATATACTCTATCACCCTTCAGGTAAGCGAAGGGAGTTACTATTTTATGTCTTGAGGAATTTACCATTTGAAATCGCATCACAGGTGACTGTAGAACAAGGAAGGGGACTAATAATTACAGGGAAGATATTCACCCAGGTAATGCATACAATAAATGTGTACGCCCCTAATAGGGATGACCCCCTCTTTTCTGTCAAGATGTTTGGAGAAAATAGCAGAGCTAGGAGAAGGAATGATATTAATGGGAGGAGATTTCAATTGTGTACCCAATCCACAGTATGATCGATCATCCCAAAATATGGTTACAATAAGGGGATGAATAGGGCATTTAAAGCAGGAATGAAAGAATTAGCTTTAGTAAACCTATGGAGGGACTTATCAAAGTCGACTAGAGAATATTCTTTCTACTTCCCACCTAACAACGTCTATTCAAGAATTGATTACTTTTTGTGTAGAACTCTGGATTTTCACAAGGTCCAAAAGTGACATTCACCCCCGGGTGGTGTCTGATCACTTGGCAGTAGAATTAATCCTGGCATTGGGAGACTGGGGTAGGACTACACATTGGAGAATGAACTCCTCCTTGCTAGACGGAGAAGAGTTTTGAACCTGCATACAGGAGGTAATTAAAGACTATATCTCACAAAACCCAAGCATGGGTCCTGCCTCCCTTAGTTTCTGGGATCGCTGTAAAGCAGTTATGTGAGGGGAAATTATTTCCTACGCTTCCCATCTTAAAAGATCTCGCCTGGAACAACAAAAAAACCTTAGAATCTAAATTAAAACAGCTGGAAGCTAGAGCCAAACGGGGGTGGAGAAGGAGCGGCCCTCAAGAAGGAACTACAGTGTAACCTCCCTGTTACCCGGGGTTACTAGAATCCCAGTAAGACCTAGTGGTAGGCAGGGAAGGCAGCTTGTGAAACTCCAGTTAAATGGATTTTACACTGTCTCACTCTTTTCTCAGTCTCCGCTGAGACTGAGGGATGACATCACTATAGAACTCTCACAGCTGCATGAGCCACACTGGAGTGCTGCAGTTGGAAGTTAGGATAGAATGTTGGGGATTTTGAACATAGTCTTGTGTGCAGTCTTGGGGAGAGACAGCAGCACTGCAGTCTGTGTGCAGGCTCTCAGAGCTTTAAGCTCTGTTTTAGAGCTACTGTTAAGAAGGTGTGTTTCCACTGTAAGAGGGACACACAAACTTATTGCTGAAGTGGTGGGGACCGCTGTCACTGGTCCAAGTGCCCCCTCCCTGAGGGGATGGGAGAAAAAGGTGTGCCTGTCTTCCAGGGGCAACCCTCCTGGTTCCTGCTAAAGGAAGAAGCTGCCTATTTCAAGTTGTGCTGCGGCACCAGAAGATCTGAGAGAGAAATTCCTGTGGAGGAATCGCCTGTGGGGCACCTGCAACCAAAGGGTGAGTTCGCTCTGACTGAGGGCCAATGTTTTTCACCTGAACTGTTGAAACGTGGGGATTGGACTACTTAATTGGTAGGAGGTCTAGTGTAATAGACATTGCCGGTTAACTCAGGTAGGTTCAAGCCCAGCACAAAGAGTGAAGTAAAGTGGGGATTGGACTGCTTAATCAGTGGGGGGCCTAGAGCAATGGGCTAAGCCAAGTAAAAGTATGTTCAAGTCCAGCACAATGGGAAAGCAAGACAAGTAGAGGAAATGTGACATACATTTAGCCTTAATCTACATTGCCAAGCTTTACAGAATGAGATGTTTAATGTCCAGAGAAATGACCGGGTATGAATTGTGGGAGCGACAGGTGGGAGACCCCCCAACAGTAGTAACCAAATTCACCTCTACGGATTTGCTCTGTGGCACCTTTACTTTCTCTCAGGTACTTGGCCAGTGCCTGAGGAAAGTACCCAGACGTGGGATTAAAAGGAAGTTTCCCTGATAGAGCTGAGGTGCTCTTAGGTGGTTTAGGGAGCCACCAGAAAATGTTTCCATGACATATGGAAGGTGTCCAAATGGCTGACAAGGGAGCCGAGCCAGAGAAAACCCAGATCAGTGTACAAGTTCGGGCTGTGTACCCAAAGCAGCATGCAAGTCTGGGCAGTGTGCCCGGTGAGTTCAGAGCCTGAGGGCTGAAGTGTTGAAGTGTTCTTGATTCTTTTAATCTGCATTACCAGGAATGTAGCCCCATGGGGGTCCATCTATGCTTTGTTTGTTCTGCTTGGATGTGAATAAAAGCCACACTTTAGAATCCCATTCCAGGTATTGGACATTACAGTTATTGCTTTGTGTGTACGGAGTTACTTGGGTACCCCTGTGCAGAGTAGCCAAACCTAGCTTTTGTGCGGAGTGACCTATTCCTCCCCGAACCCAGTCCCCACCTGGTACTGCTGTCAGATTTAAACAGCATACCACCTGTCATTTGCAAAATGATGGGGGTTACAATAGGACACCAGAAAAACAACTGCAAGCTATACTAGATTATCAGGTTGAACGGAAAGTAAGGTATGTGAACCAAAAGTTCTATGAATCGGGGAAATAAAGCCAGCCGACTACTAGCATTCAGGTTAAGGCGTGTACAAGCGGACCGCTATGTGAAGTTCCTGAGAACAAACAAATCGGGACTTTTGTCCCAGATATTCACACCTAAAGACATAACTGATGCCTTCAAGGATTATTATAAAAACCTTTGACTCACCCTTAAAAACAGTACAAACTAAAGTCCTTATCCGCAGATTCTTACGAGAGAGTTTCTCTCCCGAAATTAACTGCAGACCTTCAAGCACAATCAGGCTCCCCCATTACATCACCGGAAATAGCCCAGGTCATTCTTAATTTGAAAGGGGGTAAATCTCCCAGTTCGGATGGATTCAATGCTGAGTTCTACCAAAACCTCAGAAAGGTCTTGATCCCCACTCTGGTTCAGGTTTTCAATGGGGAAAAAAAAACAGGAAGAGGGGTTTCCACGGTCATGGAGTGAGGCCTATATCACGGTTATTCATAAGGAAGACAAACCTCCAGATATGTCACTCGTATAGACTGATTTCACTCCTTAACGTGGATTCAAAAATCTTTACAAAAATTTTAGCAAATAGAGTGAATGCTGTTCTTCCGGGTCTGATACACCCGGACCAGGTGGGGTTTGTTCAAAATAGATATCTTAAAGATAGTGTTAGACGTTGTTTAAATGTACTGCATTCAGAAAGCAAGGGAAAAGATCAACAAATAACCATAGCTATTGATGCTGAAAAAGCGTTCGATCGCTTACACCGGGACTTCCTCATGGAGGTGTTATTCAAATTTGGATTTGGACACCAAGTCATAGAATGGATAGGAGAAATTTACAACAACCCCACAGCTAAAGTCAAAGTGAAGGGAACATTGTCCCAAACACTGAAAATCAACTGAGGCACATGGCAGGGGTGTCCTCTATCCCCTATTCTCTTTGCTCTCAGCATGGAGCCCTTGGCCCAGATGATTAGAGACCACAAGGAATTGGTGGGTATTATTATGGGGGGAGGAAAACAAAATTTCGCTTTACGTTGATGACACCATATTATATTTGAGGGACCCCATATGGACGTTTCCCATTATAAATCAGATTTTAGAACAATATAGTCAAATCTCTGGCTTTAAAATAAACAGTGATAAAACAGAGGTGATTCTTGTTAGCGACCAACGCTCAGAAGAACTAAACCAAATATTCCCTTGTAAATGGTTTTCGACCCAGATTAGATTTTGGGAATCCATATTCTGATTGACCTGCAACAGTTATATCATGTAAACCAGGGGTTATCAACCTTTTTTGGTCCATGCCTCCCCCCGGTCAAGTGTCAGCCATGTTGGGGACCCCCTACCAACTGGTTACAGATTGCATACGTTGTTGTGCATTTTGTACTACCACTTTATGTGCCTTTATAAAACACTAACCTAAAACACACCAAACAACTGTAAACCAGTATAAAATACTGTTTTTAGTGTAGTTTTAAACAAATATAAATAAAATAAAATTAATAACTTTGGAAATTCAAATTATCATTTACTGAACCAGAACTGCAGCTAGTAACTAGACTAACAGTGCTTGGGGCGCTGTCCAAAACGAGCAATTTTTCATATTACTGCTGTGTTAAAACTAAATTCATTTTAGTGGGGCTTGCAGTATAGCCTAGAGGTTAGAGTAATGAGCTGTGAATGAGCTGATGCATCCAGCAGCCCTGGGTTTGATTCCCACAACCTCCACTTTCATACTGTGCGACTCTGAGCAAGTCACTTAACCCCCAGTGCTCCCACGTCACCCCTGAAACAGGCACTTGTACCTAGTGAGCCTTACCAGGTTACCAAAGACTAAAAAAAAATTCAAAGTGCTGGTCACAATAACTACTGCTTGGGGAGGGGCAAAACTGTCCAAAATGCACATTTCTCTATTACTGCTGAGTTAAACTAGCTGAATTTGCAAGTAAAACAGTAACTGGCTGTGTACAGACACTTCTATATATTCTTATATTCCTAGTTTTAGTTATATTTTTTTGCTTACCTAGCATCTATCAAGTAGCAGAGGCAGAAGGTGAATACTGTAGCTGGAGAACGAGGAGAAGTCTGTTTTATATGAACTGGAGCAGTCTTATTTTTTTCTTTTTTCAAAAGGAGTTAGTCCTCTGCATGTGGGAACTGACCAGCATGAGGGAAGCCACTGAGTGAAGCCACACGTTTTCAGTCGGAGGACACCGCAAATCATACTAAAAGCATGGGCTCGAGTCCTTTTTTTTTTTTTTACGATGGGGGCTGCAATGTGCTGCCTGTATGGACCAACCAGCAGGAGGGAAGCCATGGAGTGAAGCCGCACACCTTTTCAGCCTGAGGGACCATACGATCAGAGTAAAAGCAGGGGCTCTGCAATCTGTTTTTCTTATGGACTCCAGATAATACAGTGGAGTTAAAGATGACCGGAGCAAAGGGCAGAACAAGGAATGGAAGCCAAAATGTGAGGTGTACAAACAGATTAAATCCTGGAAAGGGACAAGACAGTTTAATGGTATTAATGACAGAGCATTATCGGTGAGATCAGTCATTAACACCATTAAACTGTTAAAAGCTGTTGGTATACTTGACAGGCAACTAAATGTGTTTTTGACCTGAATCGCGGTCAGGACAGTCACACATAACTGAGACTGCTAATCACAGTTTCAGCGTGCTTGTGTTTTTCTGCAGGTGATCTGCGGACCCCCTAGCAGTCAATCGCGGACCCCCAGTTGAAAACCCCTGATTGAGGAGATGGAGTGTTCTTCCCTGTCCCTTCTTGGGAGAATTGAGTCTATTAAAATGAATATATTGCCCCAGTTTTTATTTTTGTTCAGCACCTTCCCCCTCCGGATTCCAAAACCAGAGTGGAAGAAGGTAATAAAGCCTTACATCACTTTGTTTGTGTGTGTGTGGGTGGGTGGGATTCATCACGCCGACCCAGAATTGCTTGGGAAACATTGTAAAGATCCAGGGGAGAGGGGCCTCTGACTTCCCAACCTTAAAACCTACTATAAGATTGCACAGCTTGGAGTCTGGGTAAATTATCTAATTAATGATCCCAGTAATAGCTGGGTACTTCAAGAGATACAGGGAGAGGCAGGCCTAAACCCACAATTGGATTTTAATGGTCCTACAGGTTATCTTCTCAAAAAGGTAATAGAGAACCCTTGGACCAGACAAACTTACAGGATATGGGGTGAAATAAAGAAAGAGCTTGACATTGTAGATACTCTTAACTAAAATAGGACAGAAATTATAAACTGTACAGAATTTACGCCCCCTAGAATGGATTTGGCTTTTACCCAGTGGAATAAACTGGGTCTAAGGTTTTTTTAATCAATTTATTCAGGCAGGTCAGCTTAAAACCTTTCAAACCCTTGAAGGTGAATTTCAGCTTCCCAGCTCCCATTTTTTCAGATACCTTCAGGTAATATATTTTATTAAAACAGGAAACAATATGGCCTCAGTGCAACAACCCCCATCCCAGCTAGTTCAGGCAATTTGGGATTCGGTCCTTGTATTGGGTGAGAAGAAATTGATATCTAGGCTCATGGTAGCTCACGGTGCCTCTAAAGAATTACCTCCCCCACTCTGTCAAACAGAATGGTAACAGGAGCGGCACATTAAATTTTTGAATGTTTATTTGACCACTAATTTGTCCAAGGACAGTGAGGTGAAGGCTAGGAATTTATACATGAAAAAGGTGGACAAGTACAAAACCACCTACAACAGCAACTCCGAGAAAAAAGCCTCCCCTTCCTGTAGGCCTCATGGAATGGGAGGTAGTTTTTTTTCCCTTGTGCTTTCATCTCCATCCCCTACGATTGCTCGGATGAGACGTTTACTTTAGGAGCAGGGGCAGGGGCAGGAGAGCTCCTAAACTGGCTGAACTGGCACTGGCCCCTAAGGTTCAGCACAAACAGGACCCCTGAGTCGGTCCAGATGACCTTTTTATTGCCAGTGGAGGGAAGGCTGGCTTGCTTCTCCCAGGAATGGAGAAGCATCACCACAGACAAGTGGGTCCTGGAAGTAGTGAGCCAGAGGCTCACTACAGTTCTAGAGACTTCCCAGGCTGCGGGTTTGCTAAGACTTCAAACCTCCCATTCTAGCAGAAAGGATTTTGCTGGACTTGGAGGTCAAAAATTTCCTGCAGGTAAATGCAGCAGAGAGAGCGTCTAACTCCCTGTGGGGATTCTGTCTGGAGGAGGGGCAGACATTTGAAATGGTGTCACCCTCGAGACCGACTTATTACGTAGTGCTTGAAGTTTGACCAGTAACTGACACCAGCCCCCCACCACCTCAGTTCCATTTTTCCCGCTGTCGTGGCACAACTTTGTGGGACAACTCTTCAGAATCCTCCAGAAGGTCGCATTTTACTTGGTTCAGCTCGATTGCACAGTTACTCGACACAGTTTCCATTGCCAGAGTCTGGCATCATTATTTCTTTATCTGTAAGGTGCGGCGTCGAGTTTTTTCTTATTATTTTTGTTCGGCCGATCATGTCAGGTTCGGGGCAAAAACATTTGAAGGCGGGGACTACCCCAGTGCATTGGTGCCCCTGTAGTGGTTTTTTTTTTTTTTTTTTCTGTAACTGACCTGCATGACTGGTGTTTCACATGCCAGGGGCTGAACCATGATATGGATCTTTGCGGTGCCTATTTCTTTTTTCTTTCTCTTTATGCCCCTCTTCTCACCGCAGTACTTCCTTTCTTCGGGAGACTCCTGTATTGGCCTTGTACGTCCCTGCTCCTCATGCCAGGCATCGCTGCAGTCCATCTTCCCCCATGGAGCCTTGGTTGTACTCCCCAGGCAGGTACTGGACAGGACCCCCCTTTTCACCATCCTGATGTGTCTATTTTGTCGGAGGGATGCTGTCATCAGGTGCCGGCTGGGGCACTGGGATCAGGGCCTTGGAGCTCAGTCTACAGGGAGCACTGCAGGGGATTTACGCCTTTTCTGTCCCCTCACACAGGACGTAGGCATGCTAGGGGAGCCAAGGGGCGGCACACGTCGAGACGAGAGCACTCCAGCTTCTGGCCCACGTCCCCACTCCCTTCTTTCTGCAGTCCCGCTGCACCTCCACCCATGGTCACCCAGGTGGCGGTAGACCGGCAGGACATCCCACCCCACCCTGGAGGAGGAGAGCAGCCTCTGGGCGCTCAATCCCCCCCCCCCCCCAGCCGACCCTCCAGCAGCCCAAGCGATGCCTATTTCTTGATGGATTTTTGCACTTTGGTTAACCGCGCAGCGAGGTTGGGGCTGGATCTTCCAACTTTCGGTGGTTAGTGTCACACGATGGCTGATAAGGTAAGGTCTGTGAGACCTTCCCCTTGGCCTCCCCCTGCTGCTATAGCTACTGGGGGAGAGCAGGCCTTTGTTGTCTTGGGTCTCTCTGAGACCGAACACATGGATGGGGTGGACCGCCAGTCTCCTCTGGGGGACCAGTTGAGCACACCCTGTGACTTGGTTCCCCACTGGGGAACCATGCCACCCTGGTGTTGAGGTCTCGGCTATATGTGGGGCCTACATTGGTGGTTCCCTCAGAGGCTTCAGCTGGTGCAGCTTCAGCTACTGGAGATGACTCTGTTGCCAATGAGTGAGGTAGTGCTGCCATTGCCGCTGGGTCCCCTCCCGACACCATCCCCAGGATGGGTAGAGTGTCCAGGGTTGCCTCTCTCAGGATCTCCATGGTCGCTTCCTTGGAATCTGAGGATGAGCTGGACTGGCAGCCCAGTTCTCCGGAGCTCCTGACTCTCCCCGGACTCAGTAGAAGTTCCTCTCCATTGCTCTTTTCTCAGGCTACCGTCCGTGGCACCGCCTCTGCTTCTGTCACCCTTGGTGCCACAGATGCCTTTGTTGCCATTCCTGGTGCCATTCTGGAGAGCAACGTTGCTTCTGGTGACTGCCTCGTCCGAGGTTGGCGCCATGTTTGAGGTCAGTGCCACATTCTTCACAGTTTCTCATGTAAGTGCTGCCTCTGGGGGCAGCACCATGGTCAGTGCCACGGCTGATGGCTGTGCTGCTTTGGTTGGCTACACTGCCTCTGGTTCTGTTTCCATTGCTAGTACCATCTTCAGTGCTGTGTCGGTAGTCGGCGCTGACCCAGAGTCCGAGGGGGAACTGGAAGCCGACCCAGGTGCTGGTTTTGCTCTTCCCCATTCCATGAGAGGAGTGGCCAAGGTAGGGCCTTTTGAGGGGCAGGTCCAGGTCCTCTAGGTCAGGTTAGGATGGGCCTTGTCTTGCGTTCTGTTTTGTCCCAGAGGCGTCTGCCACCCTGGGGCAGAGTTGGAGCGCTGAAGTGGTCTTTCTAGCTATGTTCCAGAGCCCTGCTGGGGATGGGGGCAGGAGCTGCCGTTCTGGGCCTGTACTGCTCCAGTCTCCTCACCGGGTGTCTTCCCCACCGGCACCACTTTGTTGTTTCAGAGATTGAGCAACAGTCAGCTGTGCAGCGCAGTCCTCTCCTTCGGGAGGGGTCCTACAGCTCTGGCAGAGGGGCTTTGGTCTCTCGGGACCATTCTGCTCCCCTTCCTTCCTGACTGCTTCCTGCTGCCCTTCTCCCATAGTTCTTTGGGGCCCCTCACCTGGGAATGATATAGGGCGAACGCGAGTGCATTCTTTTATTTTAGGGCCATAGACTGAATGGTCTTTCCACCTTCCACTCCAGCACCGTCGCACCATGTACAGAGCCCTTCCACAGTCTGCTTCCTCCTCTGAGAAAGTGGACTCTCCCTTTCACATTTCTTCAGATGCTCACTTCATGGAGTATCAGCGGTTCATCGCAACTATGTTGATGGAACTCTATCTTCCCCCATCTCTAGACTTCAGTCCTGCGCGTATAACACTGACCTTCCTTGGGGAGTTAGTCAAGAATCCATTGTAATCTCCTGCTCCTCCCTACAAGCTCCTATTTAGCTTCAGCCTCTGATTTTCTCCAACTAGTACCTAACTTGACTTATCCACTTTTGTCTGCCCTTCTGTGTGTACTGTATCCCCTGTACCTACGCTCTGGTTGTGTTGCATTTGCCACCTATGTTGTGTTGCTATTACCAATGTTATTGATTACTGCTGATCACATTATGATGTCCTTGACAATGCCTGTTTAGCTGCTATTGACTCCCAAACGCATGTATTCTCCTCCCTTAGATGAGGAGCCTTTGTAAACGAGCTTTTAGCTCAAAGGTTGTAATTCCGATTACTCCATAAATTAAACAAATAATCCTTCCATGGCCCCGCCCTTTCATGGAGTCTCCACACAGTGCCTTGCAGCTTTCTGCGTCCTCTTCTCCAGCCACTCAGGACTGCCAGAACAGGTATTTCACTCCCCCAGGACTCCAGAAGCTATGCCCCATGCCAAGTCTGGATTGGAGTGGCTGGATACACCCTCAGGGCATGTTCATCCTTCGAGACCATGCCACAGAGGCTGACTCTGCTCAGTTTGATCACTAGGGCAGAAGAGATCTTACTTCAAGAAGGTTCCTTCAGTAGGTCATCACATATAGGACTGGCGCCACCTGGTGTCGGGCTGCATGGCTGACTTTTCTAGCAATCCTTGATGGGGGACCGCCCACCCGATGTCACATGACTGACGTCAGCATGACTGTATATAGTGGGCAGTCCGCACGCCCGCTCCACAGACTTCCATTTGCGATCATTGAGAAAGTTCATCGCGTCGGTAGTCCCTCGCTGCTTTATTCTTGAAACTTCTGTACTTTTTGATGTCTTCTCCTAAGAAATGCTCATCCTGTGGCACCCAGATCCCACACGAAGACGGTTACCTCTAAGTGCATCATCTGCCTAGGCCCAGACCATCCAGTCTCCTCTTGCCCTGAGTGCCAGTCATTCAACCAGGCCATGAAAAACCAGAGACAGCAGGCTTTGGAGGCCCACCTGCTCAAAGCCTGCCTAGTTTCTCTAGAGAAAAAGATGGATCGGCTTAGGGACTCATTGGAAAAATTTCCCCTTCTAAAAAAACACAAGGAGAGAAGTCTAGGGAGCCGGCTCGCTCCGCGGATGACGTCAGGCCCTCTATGAGTAAGGCCCAGCTGCCGCCCAGGAAACTGGATGGTAAATCTGACAAAACTCCGGTGGATAAGTAGTTTGTCGGCTTCTCTGGCGACCGTGCCGCCTCAGCCGGTAAGTCTGCCTCCAGCTCCTCTGGAGACCGCGCGGCGGACAGCAAGTCTGCCCCCCCCCCCCCGGGGCTGGAGACAGCCGCCCGGCTCCAGTCGATAAGTCGGCCGGGGGTTCCACCCCTGACCGCCTGACTCCTCCCACTAAGTCTGGTGTCTCTTAAACCTTGTATTTATCTGTCTGATCTGCCTCCTCCCTCCACTCTCTCGGACATCCTCAGTGGACCCTCCAAACCCAACCATGGTCTGCCCCTAGAGTTCCTCGTTCACACACACACACACTCCCTTGAAGACCCCACGGTATACCCCCAGGTAGGGATGGAGGGAAACCCCCGTCACGTACCTCTTCAAACCAGCCACGTGTGTGTGTGTGTGTGTGTGTGTGTGTGTGTGTGTGTGTGTGTGTGTGTGTGTGGCGCGGATCTGCAGAGATCCTGACTTGACAAGTGTTCGGAGAAGTCCTAGGAGGTGTAAATCGCCTAGGAGGGACAAGGTGTTTTTCGATTTCTTCCCCCAGGGTGGGCGTGCAATGAGGGCTATGAGCTAGGAGGCATGCTGAGATGCATCTCCTGCTCTACCCCTCTGCCGACATTCACCCAATTCCTTGCTGCTTCTCCACCAGCGCTATCCACCCAGAAGCTCCCTAGGTGAGTAGCATTGTGAAGACCTGCAGTTAACCCGGAGAAGGAGAGCTGCCATGGCGCTCTATTCTCCACCCTGCGACCCTTGCTTGTTCCCGAACCGGGTCGCCGTGAGGTGTGTCCAGTGCCTCAACCCTCAAGCGCTATTCGGCCGGTGCGTCTGCCGCCCTGATGACCGCACGGCTTGGTTCTCTGTCGGGGGGCCTAACTGCACCACACCCATATGGCAATGGCAAGTGAGACCCCCTTGAGCCTCTTGATATGTTGGGTTCCTCTCTGCGCTCCCCTGCCGGGGTCCAGGTGCTGGAGGCTCTTCTTCTGTGGAGGCCCCTCCTCAGCCTGATGGCAGACTGCAGGCCCCTCCTCAGACACCCAGCAATCCCGACAGTCCCTCTGCCGGGATTGGCTGTCCGGCCTCTGCCTTTGGCCCTGATGCCAGACGTGACTCCAGTGTCAGAGCCCCTTCGTCCGGTCCTGACGCTGGATCCCCTAACGGCGCCGGATTGGGTAGTGCTGGTGCCGACGTCTGTTCCTGACGTGGACTGTCCTGATGCCAGGCCCTCCTCTGATTTATACTATGGTGGGTCCGACGTGGGTTCCCCCGATGTCAGGGCTGCTGATGGGGATTTACACCTGACCCTAAACTGTCCCCCATTACCCATACGGGTATCCTGGGGATCCTTACCTGGGGGGGTTCCACTCCCGATTTGAGTCATCTGGGACAGTTTTACCTGGGATTTGACCCCTATTCCCACTATATGGGACCCCAGGGTTATTATCCCCAACCGGTTGCCCTTCCCCCCCCCCGGTTGTTCTGGATTTCAAGACCCTAATACAGTCTTGGTGGCAGGGGGCTAGGTTGGAGCTGGTTTCGGACCTGGAAACTAGACTCCCACAACCACAGCTTCCTAGGTCCCCTTCCCCGAGAAGCTTGCTTCCGACTGTCCACATCTCTGGGAAGACTCGGCAGGACGTTTCCCTTCTGGATTTTTCATGTCATCCCATCGAGGAGGCGGATGATGACAGCTCAGACGGGAGGGAAGATTCCTCGGAGGAGGAGGTCCTGGAGGACCCTGAGGAACTGAAAGGCAAGGCCTCGCCGAAATCACCACCGGAGGACCCTTCCTCTTCTGACCTCTTGAGGGCCTTGAGAGACTACTTCGACAGGGAGTCAGAGGAACAGGACCAGATGAGACAGACTCGCGGAACACCTGGACTTGGAGTCTCTGTCTTTTATCCCAGTTCCTCCGTGGATGGGCCCCCATCAAAACCTCACCACGATCATCTGGCAGATGTCTCGGTCTATTCCAGCTGTCCCCAAATGGGTGGACAGACTCTACCGGATGCCGAAGGATGCCCCTTTCTTAGTCTCATCCTAAGGCTGACTCTGTAGACATTTCAGCGGCTCATGATTGCTCCTCTGCTCCTAAGCACATGAGCACTACTCCTCTGGACTAGGAGTCGAGGCAGATGGACCAGTTCGGGAGAAAGAGGTCTACTCCTTGGCCACGTGTGCCCTTCGTTCCCTCAGTTACATGGCCCACATGGTGTCCCACCAAAAAGCAACTATGGTCAAGCTGGAGATGAAGATCCAGTCTATGGATCCTTCACCTCTCAAGGAGGAACTTACCAAGGATCTCCACCTCTCCAAGATCTCCTGCAGGCATACTCTGCAGGCCACTTACGATTCTGTTGATGCTGTGGCCCATACCTCGGCAACTGCTGTTGCCCTTAGACTGCATTCCTGACTTCGCCTTTCGGGCCTTGCTAATGAGGTCCAGTCGGTGATTCAAGATGCCCCTTTCAGGGGCTCTGCCCTTTTTGGTAAGGACACCAAAGATATAACAGACCTACAGGACAAAGGTGTCACTCTTAGGTCTGTTAGGTCTATGTACCAGTCGGGCGCTCAACAAAACCAGTAGCAGCTCTTTTGGAGGCAGTGGAAGAACGTTCAGGCACGCCGCCAAGGGGAGCATAAGGCCAAGGGTACAGCCACCCCTCCTGTCTCCAAGAATCTGAGAAGTTCAGGAGGCCTTCCCCTGGACGTCACGCCACTTCTTGACTCCTCGACCCCACTGCCTCCTCAATCTTGCGACGGGGAACAGGTGGGGGGGGAGGTTTGCCCGGCCTGCAGGAGTGGGGGCGATTACCTCAGAATGGGTCCTGCAACTAGTGTCCATCAGGCACACCATAGAGCTCCTGGAGTCCCCCGGAAATCCTCTGCAGAAGTCCTCGTATTCTTGGGACCAGGCACTTCGATCAGAGGAGGTATTCGCTCTTGCTCAAAGGTGATCAAGCACTTCCCCTCAGGGGAAAGGGATTCTACTCCCATTTTTTTCTTGCTTCCAAAAAAGACCGGGGACTTCTGACCCATACTCTATCTAAGTTGGCTCAACCAGTTTGTCGAGTACAAACAATTTCGAATGCTGACTCTCCAGAGCCTCCTACCTCTCCTCATGGAGAACCACTGGCTCTGCGCCTTGGATATGCAGGATGCCTACCTACATATCCCCATTTTCCCCAGCCACCACTGATTCCTGCATTTACACTTCCAGTTCTGGGCTTTCCCCTTTGGTCTGTCTTCAGCACCACAGGTTTTTACCAAGTGCCTGGCGGTGGTTGCTGGGCGTTCCTGCATCGCTGGGTATTAGCGGTATTCCTTACCTGGACGACTGGCTGATTGCAGCCCCATCCAGGGATTCCTTGCTGGAGTCTTTCCTTTACATTGGACCTGTTCAGCCGATTGGGGATCACGGTCAACGTGCCCAAGTCATCCCTTATCCCTGCCCAGAAACTCCAGTTTATCGGGGCAGTCCTGGCGGCCTCCATCACTACTGTTCCCCTAGCAATGCTCCACATGAGGATCACTCAGTGGCCCTTGCGGGTGCAGTGGGACCAGCTTCTGGACGATCTGGGCCATTTGGTCCAGATCTCTTAAGCGGTTCAGAAGGATTTGCACTGGTGGATGGATTCTAGCAATCTTTTCTTGGGACTTCCTTATCAGAACCCTGCACCAGTAGCTACCCTCACCACGGATGCCTCAAACATGGGGTGGGGCGCTCATCTGGGGTAACAGCAAGCCCAGGGACTTTGGTCTGGCTTGGAGATTTCTCTCCACATCAGTGTTCTGGAGCTCAGGCCGGTTCTGTACGTGTTACAGGCTTTTCAGACCCTCCTTCTGAAGGGAACACTGCTGATCCAAACAGACAATATGTCTGTAGTTTGGTACATCAACAAACGAGGAACCCGGTCGTACCCTCTTTGCAGGGAGGCGACCAGAGTGTGGAACTGGGCAGTCCAGCACCATCTGGCCCTTGTGGCCGTGCATGTGCCGGGCATTCTAAACGTCCTGGCAGACAGTCTCAGCAGATCTCGGACCCTAGCTCACAAGTGGGAACTGCATCAGGAAGTGGAGGAATCCATCTTCCAAAGTTGGGGGCATCCGGAAATCGACCTCTTCGCCTCCCAATCTAGTGCAAAACTTCCCAAGTTTTGCTTACTTATTGCAGAGCAAGGTGCTTTCTGGAATGACGCATTGTCTCTATCTTGGACAGGGAAATTTTTGTATGCTTTCCCTCAGTTTACCTTCCTGCAGAGGGTTCTTCTCACCTCTCAGGTGGAGAGGGCAAGGATGATCCTCATCGTTCCTGTCTGGCAGAGGCAGATCTGGTTCCCACTGCTACAACAGCTTTCCAGAGAACCACCGGTTCCACTTCCAGTGACTCACGACCTCCTTACTCAGGATCAAGACCATCTGGCTCACCCGGGGCTCAGGACCCTGCATCTTCATGCATGGCTTGTGCAGATATAGCAATATCCCATTTTGGGGTTTCCTCTCGGGTTGCCCAGGTCCTAATTGAGGCCAGAAAACCTTCTACCCGTCCCACTTACGCCATGAAGTGGAAGCGGTTTTCCATATGGGCAACCGCAGAGGGCTGGAACCCCTTCTTTTGCTCAGCCCCGCAAGTCATGGAATACCTCCTTCACTTGTCAGACTCCGGTCTGTCCTACTCTTCCTTAAAGGTACATATATCAGCTATCTCAGCGTACCACGAGCTAGTGGATGGTAAACCCATGGCTCAGTTGGATGTCTCTAAAACCTTTTTGAAAGGGATTCTCTATCTGGAAACCCCCCATCCGCAGCCCAACTCCACCTTAGGACCTGAATTTTGTCCTGGAAAAGCTCACCCTTCCTCCTTTTCGAGCTGGCTATGAGCTGTGATCTGTGCTTCCTTTCTTGAAAGGCACTTTTTCTGGTGGCCATCACATCAGCCCGAAGTATTTCGGAGCTTCACGCTCTAGTCTGTAAGGAGCCTTACTTGATTTTCCATCGGAACTGGGTGGTCCTTAAAACCCATCTGAGGTTCCTCCCAAAGGTGGTGTCGGAAGCCACGCTGAGCCAATCGGTGGAGCTTCTGGCGTATTACCCATCCCCCTCTAACAGAGGTGAGGCACTCCTTCACACGATGGATGTCCATTGGATTCTCCGCTGTTATACACACCAGACTAAGGAGCTTCGCTCTTGCAACCAGTTGTTTGTCTCTTTTGCCCAGAGATCGAAGGGCAAACCAGTTTCTAAACAGGGCCTTTCCAAATGGTTGGGCAACTGTATTCGATTCTGTTACCAGAAGTATGATAAACCTCTGCCGGGTACCATCCGAGGTCATTCTACTAGGGGCATGGCTGCTTCCACGGCCTTCCTACGGAACGGTTCCGCGGCTGACATTTGTGCTGCCGCTACTTGGAGTTCTGTCCATACATTTAACAAACATTATAGTCTGGACATTGCTTCTAGGCAGAGGGCTGGCTTCGGCCTAGCCGTCCTGCAGAGCCTACTGTCCTAGACTGGGTCCTGTCTGGACTCCAGTTCTTTTCCGTTGGAGTTGTTTCTTCCTCCCTAGTTTCTCTTGGTCTCTCCTTGGAGGGACTGCTTGGGACTCAGTCCTATATGTGATGACCTACTGAAGGAGCCCTCTTGAAGGAAGATAGTACAGTTACGTAAGAACTTACCATAACAGTAGATCTTACTTCGAGAGGGCACTTGCAGTAGGCAATTACATATAGGACTGATGCCAGCAGGCGGCAGGACCCCACGGAAAAATTTCTTGCTAGCAGTTCCTAGCGAGGGACTGCCCCCACGTCAGGTGACCGGCGTCAGGAGACTGTATAAAGGGGCGGTTCCGGATGCTTGCCTTCAAGTTCTTTCCCACGTTAGCTTGTGCAGCACCTCGCGGAAAGTTTGCTTCGTCAGCCCTACCCAAGGCTGCTTTTTACCGAAATAATTGTTTTTCTGACTAACATCAGTACTGTCGCTGTGTGTATGTCGTCCCCCACGCCTCCCGAGCACAAGAATAAGTGTGATTCATGGCGCCCAGCTACCGCAGGACGGCCACTCCCGCCTGTTCTGCCTAGGCCCCGATCACCCGGTCGAGAAGTGCCAGCACTGCCTCAGTTTCAACGCGGCTACCCGGAAAAGGCGACAGCAATCCCTGGAAGCCCATATTTTGAAGAAGAAAATGAGTTCTATGGAGAAGGAGCTCAAAAAACTGAGGCAGGCTTCCACTTCCCCCGAAGGCCATCTGAAGAAGGAGGAGAAGGAGAGGCACTGGGACAAGGGCTCCTCCACTGCGTCTCCCTCAGGAGTCGCTGGGACGCAGGTAACATCTCCTCCGGGGGATTGCTCCTTGACGGCTGCCTCGGAGGTTTCGAGGGGCATTGACCACCCATTTGCTCGCTGGCCTCCTGCGGTGCCTCCGGCAGTTGGAGTTCTGGTTCGGCCGCAGGCTCGCGGCTCACCACTGTGGGCCTACTCCGGTAAGCCGGGTGTCGGCTCCTCTGACGCTCCGGCCCGGAGAGGGCCGGTAAGATCTGACCTCCGGGCGGCGTAACGGCTCCACTCCACTGGACCAGGCAGATCTCTGCTCGGCCCGCCTCCGGTGATGGCTTCATAAGTCGGACTGCCTCCGCGCCCGCTAGAGCTCGCCGGAAGCCCTCACGCCGGCACATCCGATGTCTGGCTGGTGAAGGAACAGACGACAGAGACTCCCCCCACACATTTGTCGCACCTGCTCCCCGCAGCTGCTCGCTGCCGCCTGGGAACCAGAGTCTCCCCAACTCGACCCCGTGGACATTTCCCCTCTCTCTGGGCAAAGCTGGGGATCTTTTGCCTCCATCAGTCCTTCCTCCACCTGGTGCGCCGGACCTGACGTTGGCTTCCCTGATGCCGGCCCCTCCGACGTTGGTATCTTCGACGCCAGGGCCTCCACTGTCAGCCCCGACGCTGGCCTTACCGACTCCGGGAGACATTCCGCTCCCATCGGGCCCTCCGTCCTCCGGACTCTCCACTATGGACCCGTCTGTGAGGCCACCGGCCGGCCTGCCTGTCTGGCAGCCCTGGCTCCCGGTACTCCTCGTCCATTCTCGATGCGGTGTACCGGGACCGCAGTATCCAGCGCCACAGTACCCGATGCCGCAGTACTCAACGCCACAATACCTGACGCCACAATACCTGACGCCGGGCTACCCGCAGCTGGGTTTTGGATATGCTCCATACCGTTACAACCCTCATCCTTCTCTCTCTCGCCTCCTTCTCTTCCACCACCCTCGCGGCCGCCGGTGGACCTGCAGGAGACTCTGGCCTCCTAGTGGGCTGAGGCCAAGGCTCAGCTCACCAGAGGTCGAGAGCCGCCTTCCAGCGACGGTGCGGTCCCAGGTTCTCGTACGTCTGAGGCGACACACTCCCTCACCACCTCCGGACTTCAGGGTTCTTCTGTCTGGATCCAGAGAAGGGCAGGACACACTTCCCCGGGGACTTCCCAAGGGGTCCGTTCCTCCCCTGGGTTGGGAAAGGGAGTCCTTCTCCTCTTCATCCTCCTCTTCACCCTCTGACCCTTCTGACTCTTCCGATGGTTGCTCCGAGAGAGACGATGAGCCACGCTCTCCATCGAAGCCCAGGCCAAGGACTCCTCCGAAGTCTCCTCCGGAGGACCCTTCTTTTACGGAGTTGCTTAGGAAAATCCAGGAGGTTCATCAGTGGCACTCCCTGGAACCAGATCCTCAGCATCTGAAACTCACTGAACATCTGGATCTGCCCGTGACGGCTCCTACCTTGGTGCCACCATGGATAGAGCCTCACGCTGACCTCGTTACCACAATATGGAAACAGCTGTTGGCCTTGGCCCCACTTCCTAGGAAGTCGAACCGGCTATATCAGGCTCCAGAGGGTGTTGATTTTCTGGATTCTCACCCTTGTGCTGACTCGGTTGTGATTAGCGCCACTTACAGCCGGTCGGCGAACCCCAAACATCTTAGCCCGTCACCACCTGATAAGGAATCACGCTTTCTGGACCAGTATGGGAGAAAGATTTTACGCTTCCTCCATGCTGGGGATCGGGGCCCTGAACTATGTCGGCCATATGGGGGACTACCAGAAGGCCACCCTGACTCGGGCGGAAGCAAAACTGGACTCCTTGCCTGACTCCCAAGTCAACTTGTTCAGCCAGTCGACACATGCCAGTCAGCTCTACTCGTTCAGCTAGTCGACACATGCTACGTGCGACATCCAATGCAGTGGACACTGCTGGGCGGAGCTCAGCTTTCGCTGTAGGCCTATGGCGTAATGCTTGGCTCCGCGTGTCAGGGTTGGTCCCGGAGGTGCAATCTGCTATCCAGGAAGCACCCTTCAGGGGATCGGTGCTTTTCGGGGGTGATGTCAAGGACATCACCACAGATTTTTTTTTTCCCCCCAAGAGAAGGGGACGACACTCAAGTCAGTTGATTCCATGTACTGCCCCCATCGGCAGCAGTGCCATCCCTTTCGCAGACTGAATCGGCTCAAGGCTAAACCCCAGGGAAGGCGGGCCACAAAACGCCAGGCCCCCACAGCTGCCAAGTCCCCCCGCCCAAAAAAGCAGCAGGTGCTTCAGCTGCGGCGCTGCCCCACACCACCTGACTCCTTTTGTCTCCCACTGCCTCCAGACTTCCCGGAGGAACCAGTAGGAGGGAGGTTTTCCCTCCACCTTCCGGGATGGGAGAGGATAACCACAGATTCTTGGGTGCTCCAGCTCATAGCAGGACGACACTCCATAGTTTCTTCAGAAACCACCCCGCCACCCCCCTCTGAAGTCGTCTTATTCACAGGAACATCTTCTCTTGGTCCAGGAGGAAATTTAGGCTCTTCTGGTGAAGCAAGCAATAGAGCCTGTCCCTCTTCATCTGCGGGGGACGGGTTATTATTCCCATTTCTTCCTGGTCCCAAAGAAGACAGGAGATCTCAGACCAATTTTGGATCTCAGTTCCCTAAATCTTTACGTAGAATACAAAAGGTTCAGGATGCTCTTTTTGCAGAGCCTTCTGCCCCTCCTCCAGCCGGGTCAATGGCTTTGTGCTCTGGATATGCAGGATGCTTATCTGCACATTCCCATTTGCCCATCTCATCGCAAATACCTTCGTTTTGCATTCCAGGGAGACCACTACCAGTTCAAGGTGCTCCTGTTTGGTCTATCCTCGGCCTCCCGAGTATTTACCAAATGCCCGACAGTGGTGGCGGCCCACCTGCGTACCAGGGGAGTGCAGGTTTTCCCGTACCTGGACGACTAGCTCCTGGCGGCCTCGTCCAGGGAGGAACTACTGCATTTCCTCTCCCTTACCCAGCAGGTTTTTGCCTGCCTGGGTATTACCATCCACCATTCCAAGTCTCATCTGGACCCATCCCAGAGGCTACAGTTTATTGGGGTTATTCTCGATACGACCATGGGCAAGGCCTTCCTGCCTCCGGACAGGGCGTCCACCCTTCAGACCCAAATAAGACTGTTGTCCGACCGCAGGATGGTCTCTGCGAGGTCGGTCCTTCGCCTTCTCGGGCTCATGGCGGCTGCTATCCTGACGGTGCCTCGCGCTCGACTCCACATGAGGCATCTCTCAGTGGACTCTACGCTCTTAATGGGATCAGCTAGTGGACGACCTTGATCACCCAGTTCTGATCTCCTCGCCGATGATTCGAGACTTGCAATGGTGGATGGTTCGAGAGAACCTGTTTGGGAGTTCCTTTCTTTCATCCTGCCCCAGACTCTAACCACAGATGCCTCAGGCGAAGGTTGGGGAGCCTATCTAGGCCCTCATCAGACCCTGGGCCCTGGTCCAAGCTAGAACAAGCTCTCCATATCAATGTGCTCGAGCTTCGGGCTGTGTTGTACGCTCTCCAAGCCCTTCACCAATACATCCTTCCCGGCCATCTAGCCGTCCAGATGGACAACATGTGCATGGTGTGGTACATCAGCAAACAGTGAGGGACTCGGTCCTACCCTCTATGCAGGGAGGCAGTGAGGGTTTGGGATTGGGCAACTCAACACGGCCTTCACCTCACGGCAAGTCACGTTCCGGAGTCGGACAACACCCTGGCAGACAAGCTAAGTCGCTCTTCTGCTCTGACTCACGAGTGGGGAACTGGACCAAGGGGTCAGAGACAATAGCTTCCAACTTTGGGGAACACCACAGGTAGACCTGTTCACATCCCCCCAACGCAAAACTTCCAGTTTTCTGCACGCCATTCCAGAGCGAGGCGCTTTTTGGAGCGACGCTCTCTCTAGACTGGAAGGACAGATTCGTCTATGCCTTCCCCCAATTCCACTTATCCCACGAGTCTTGCAGAAACTAGCTTCAGAAGGAGCACAAATTATTCTGATCACTCCTTTCTGGCCCAGGCAAGTCTGGTTCTCTCTTCTACAACAATATTCCGAGGATCCTCCTCTTCCTCTATCTCGAGGTTTGTTGACCCAAGATCAGGGGACCCTGGTCCATCCAGGCCTCAAATCCCTTCAACTGCATGCATGGCTCCTGCAGACTTAGCCCAGTCCCGATTTGGAGCATCTCCCAAAGTGGCGGAGATTTTAGTGGAGGCCAGAAAACCCTCCACCAGATCCACTTATGCCATGAAGTAGAAAAGATTCACTATCTGGGCTGCTTCCAAGAACGTGGAACCTTCTCTTGTTGAGCAGGGCTTCTGCTGGAGTATCTACATCATCTGTTTGACCTGGGTCTCAGTCATTCCTCTCTGAAGGTACACATGACGGCCATTTCGACCTATTATGTTCCCTTTGCAGACAAGGCTTTCGCTCAACTGGAGGCCTCCAAGAACTTTCTCCGAGGGGTCCTCCACCTGATGCCCCCCATCCGTACTCCTTCTCCCCCCTTGGGACTTGAATTTTGTTCTCGAGAAACTTACTCTCCCTCCCTTCGAACCTGCAGCTTCTTCGGATTTCAAGTTTCTTTCATGGAAGACTCTCTCCTTGGTGGCCATTACTTCTGCTCGGAGAATCTCCGAGCTCCAGGCCTTGATGTGTAAAATCCCGTACTTGATTTTTCACAAGGAACGTGTTGCTCTTCACACAAATCCTAAGTTTCTCCCTAAAGTAGTAGCTGAGTCTACTCTAAATCAGTCCATAGAGTTACCTGTCTTTTTTACACAGTACTCTAATCAAGGGGAATATTTACTCCATACTATGGATGTTCACCGGATTCTGAGATACTACACCAACAGGACGAAGGATCTCAGAAAGACTGATCAATTGTTTGTCTCTTTTGCTCACAAAAGGGAAGGCAATGCTGTTTCCAAGCAACGCCTGTCTAAGTGGTTGGCTCATTGCATGAGTTTCTGTTATGACAAATACAAGACGACCCTCCTGGGTCAAGTCAGAGGCCACTCCACAAGAGGAGTAGCTGCCTCAGTGGCTTGTTTCAAAAATGTCTGCGGCAGACATCTGTGCTGCCGTCACGTGGACTTCCGTCCATACCTTTACTAAACACTACAGTTTGGATGTTGCCTCTCGCCGTAGAGCAGGCTTCGGGCTCTCTGTTTTGCAAAGTCTCCTATCTTGAGAATTGCACAACCAGAATTACCTTTTGGAGTAGTTTTCCTCCTCCCGGTGCCCCTCTTTGTTCCAGACTGCTTGGGATTCAGTCCTATATGTGATTACCTACTGCAAGAGCCCTCTCAGTATGATAATACAGTTATGTAGAACTTACGTAACAGTAGATCTTCGAGGAGAATGCACAATAAATAACACCTTCCCGCCCTCCATCCCCCTAGGCTTTTTTAGCTCCTTTTCCATTGAGGGAAATATCCTCCTCTCTCTCGTCCAGCCTGTGGCGGGAAAGAACTGGAAGGCGGGTGTCCAGGACCACCCCTTTATACCGACTTCTCCTGATGCCGGTCACCTGACGTGGGGGCGGCCCCTCGCCAGGGACTGCTAGCTAGAAATTTTTCCATGGGGTCCTACTGCCTGCCGGCATCAGTCCTATATGTAATTAGCTACTGCAAGAGCCTCTCTCGAAGATCTACTGTTACGGTAAGTTCTTGCATAACTGTACTATCTTTGAGAGAGGTTCCTTCGGTAGGTCATATTTTGCCTCCTCCCTCCCTCCCTCCCTCCTTCCCTCCTTCCCCTCATTTTATGTTTTACAGGGTCTCCAAATCCTGTTCGCTTTTGTCTGGCTTCATACTAGTTCATACTAAGATTAGGTGCAAGAGCAAGAAGGCAGAAGCCCATGAAGCTCTTGTACTAATCCAGTACATAATAGGAGAGGTCATACCCATTACATATAAGACTATCCAATCTATTTTTAAAAATACTTTTAATTTCACTGATAACATTTAGTGGTAGCTTCTTCCTGGCTCTGGTGGGAGAACTGGAGAGCAGGCGTGGGGACCGCCCACTATATACGGTCACGCTGACGTCAGTCATGTGATGTTGGGTGGGCGGTCCCCCGTCAAGGGTTGCTAGAAAAGTCTGCCATGCGGCCCGACGCCGGGTGGCGCCAGTCCTATATGTGATGACCTACTGGAGGGACCTCTTTCGAAGATCTACTGTTATGGTAAGTTCTTACGTAACTGTGCTTTTTCTCTGCAGAGCGACTCTTGCACTGTATCTCTGCACATCAGGCACACCAGGAACCTATGAAGGGCACCTGTGGGCTATGCTGGGTCAGATCATGGTGGCCATGCCTGATAGAGAGGCAACCAGGTGGGCCATCGCCATTTCTACCTGTGGCTTGGTGCTGGCAAGACACCAAGCGAGGGCATGTGGTAGCCTTCAGGCTTGTAGGAACAGCAGTATGCATTCAGCAGATGACATGGCTCCGCTTATCCCAGTTGTCACCCTTTGCCCGTTGTAGGGTGTTTGCCTCGGCCTTCCGTGGGGCATGATTTTTCTTCTGCATGGCCAGGTGAGAGCTGTGTGGGTACCCTCCTCCTGCGTGTCAGGAGGCTGGACCTGACCCTGACCAGTAGCAGGCCTGGCCAGAGCTGTGATGGACCCCCTCCTCTTGTGAGTCCCCCACAAGAGGTTGAGGGAAGTTTCAGCCCTCAGGGAGGTACCAGCACCATGGTCGTGGTGCTTGGTACTCACCAGTGATGAATGGTGAAGATTGAGAGAGGTAAGATATGAAAATTACGTACGTACCTACTGTAATTCTTGATCTTCCTGTATATCTTCACCATTCATCACTGCTTCCCACCTACCATCCCCTCTTGGGCCTTAGCTTTCTGGGCAGTGCCTCCTCCCTGCTTGCCTTTCCTCCAGTTGAGGCCAATTGTGAGTCTAAGCCTACTGCCACCTCTGGGTTCACTGACCCTTCTTTGAAGCACCAGGGAACCCCCTCTTGGGGGAGGGCAAGCAGGTGCTCTTGCCTTCTTTGGCTTGGGATTCTTTGGAGCCCTGTATGGCCTGGCCGGAAAACTCGGGAATGGTGTTCTTTCCAGAGAATTTCTGGCTTGCTCTTGGGGACCTCCCCTTTTTTTCTTTGGGGCCCTTTCATTGCTTCCCACTTGGATCCCTGGCGCAGTCATCTAGGCTCTGAGGACTCTGCTCCTTTTTCCCCTTCTTAGTTTTCTTCCTCTTCTCTGACTCTGGAGCCACTCATGTCTCTTTATACTATTGCTGGCAACCAACCTGGATTGCTCATGGGGCAGGGTCCCCTCAAATTTCATACCTACTTGAGAGGTAAATCCTCTACCTGGTGGTTTACTTGGGTGTAGGCAGCCCCTCTTTTGAGCTATAGTGTCTCATCTAACAAGGTGATTGCCTCCAATCCTAACCAACAGGCCTTGCCCCGCGGTGGGCCTCCTGTTTCTTCTCACAACTATATAGTAGGTCGGGGGGGGGTGGGAGGAGAGAGAACTGGCTGGACCCATCCTTCGCTATGTGCCATGGTGTGGAGATTTGCTTCTGAGCAGCTTCCGAGATCCTCTCTGCTTGCCCTGTGGGGCTTCTTATGGCTCTGAATCCAATGGCCTGTCCAGGGTCCCTGTCATTAAAAAAAAAAAAAATGGGGGGGGGGGGATCTCCTTCCCTACTCCTTAGCCAGTACAGGCAAGGCAAATTTTATTCCTCTGGCGCCCACTCCCTGAGGCTCTGGGTGCCTTACAAACATCAAAATAATTAAATGCATAAAATACATCGATGAAATGCATCTTAGCATGTCAGACAAAATCTATTGGTTTATCCCAGTCAGCCATCCTCACTGGGGAATGCCAAACGGAAGAGATGAGCCTTTAGCCCCCGTTTAAACTGTTCGTCCGTTGGGGCCTCCCTGACAGTAGCTGGCAGTGTTCCACAGAGTTGGCGTGGCAACGCTGAAGGTGCGGTTGCCAGATGTTTTCAGCCTGACCCTGGGAACGTCAAGGAGGCCCCAGGTGGAGGAATGGATGGAATGAGCAGAGGAGACAGGTGTTAGATCAGCAAGGAAACTATGGCCCAGCTGGTATAGGACCTTATAGGTGAGCAAGCCCACCTTGAAGAGGAGCCTCCACCTGACAGGCAGCCAGTGCAGAGCCTGCGGGCCGGGTCACATGACTGGACCTTGGCAGGCCTGTCAGCAACCTCGCCGCAGCATACTGCACCAGCTGCAGTCAGCGGAGGGTACCTCCAGTGGCACCAAAGTAATGAACATTACAGTAATCCAGCCTCAAAGTCATAAAGGCACACACTAGTGATGGTAGGTCTTCGGGCAGAAACTAGGGGCTTTATCCTGGTGCAGTTCTGCAGGTGGTAAAAACCACTTGACTACAGATGACACCTGAACTTCGTGTCAATCTGCTATCCAGGACAATGCCAAGATCCCACACCCTAGGGGAGGCCATCAATGGTGTGGATCCCAGAAATAATCCCATCACGACTGCGACCTGGCTGTCACCAGTACGAACTGGAGGACATCCGGTTGTTGATTTTGGCCAGACAGCCATTGATCACTTTCACGGCATTGTGTGTTCCCGGGGTAAAAGACAAATACAGCTGGGTATCTGCTTAGCAACGAAACCCCACACTGTACTGTCCAACGAGCTCTCCCAGGGGCAACATGTATACTGCAAAGAACATTGGCGACAAGATCAAACCCTGAGGTACTCCACAAGACAGAGGCCTCTGGGAGGAGGAGGAGGAGGAGAAATTCCCAGTTTCCACCCGCTGCTCTGTGCCAGCGAGATAGGACTCAAACCAGTTGATGACAGTACTGCATTAGTCAGGGTGCATAAAGACCTCCACAGGGCTAGGAGTAGAGGAGACAAGTCAATTCTTGTTCTCCTCAATCTCTCATCAGCGTTTGATACCATGGATCACATTGTGCTTCTGGATTGCCTTCGAGTATTGTGGACTCGCCCGTTTCCATGCTATACCTAGCCCAGAAACCGAACGGTATGGCTCATAGATCTCAAAAGACACAGGGTGTTTTTCGAGCTGTTGCACCTGCCCAAAAATGGCAGGTTGGAGATGAGATGGCACTTCACCAGGACGTCCGGGTCGAGAGATGGCTTTTTCAGGAGGGGTCTCACCAGAGCCTCTTTAAAGGCATCTGGAAAGGTTGCCTCCAACATCGAACACCGTGCAATGCCAGCGAACACCAGGCTAACAGTCCTAACACATCTTATCAAGAAACCAGTTTGGGCTGGGAGCAGTTCACAGTAGTTGTGCTTTAGCTTCAAGATCACTTCAGTGACCTCTGCCACCTGCACTGGCTTAAACTCATCCCAGACAGATGGGAGTGCCTCCGCTCCTTCCAGGCCGAACACTGCAAGACAAAACTTGTCTTACAGATGGTATCTCTGCTCTGATGGAGGACACCCTGTCAGAGAAAAACAGAGCAAACTCGTCATATAACGTGGTTAAAGTTTTTTTCTGTTGCAGACAGACTAGATGGTACAGTCTGTCCACAGTCTGAAAACTCTGGGATGATTTTTCCCTGCAGATCCCGCTTGGTGGGTTGTCCTGTTGGGGTCCACTTCTCACCTCTCTCTATACTCCTTTTCGCTCTATCTTTCCGTTCTCTTCTTTCGCTCTCCCTCACGCCTCCTTATCCTCTTCTTATCTTCCTCTCTCTTTACCCTTTCAAACAACATGAAGTCTTGCTGTATTCTGACATTATGCAGTTAGCCCCAGCACTTGAACTGCTCCAGAGAGGAAAGTTAACTCTATTCCAGAGCATAGAACGTTGATCTCGAGCTCGGTTCAAACCTCTATCTGCTGCACTCTGAAGTGTAACCGTCAGATTCTTTACTCCGCCTAACTGAACTGTCGCTCCGGAGATCTCTCCATCGCTTTCAGTTCGGTAACAGTAAAACGTCTGTTTTATACTGCTTTTTCTTTATTTTACTTTGGTTCTGATCCCTATCTGCGGTACAGTAAATGCTTGGTAGTGGACTGAGTGTTATTCTGTGTGTGGAAATTGTGTATTTAAAAAAAAAAAAAAAAGGTTTTCAATTGGTTTAGTCAGAACCGATTATTTTTGTTTATTTACAGTTTAGTGTGAGGTACCGGTCCTTATCGGTTAAAAAAAAAAAAACCAAACAAACACGTATTTCAGAACCGATAAAGGGGTCTTGCCTGGCTTAAGCCGATTTAAAGGATAAGTGTTAGGATGGCTATGTCTGAGAAATCTAAAAGAAAAACCGGGCCCACTGGGTTTCCACACTGCAGTGTGTGTGGGGAGGCCTTCACTGTGTTTACTGTCTGGGGTTTGACCACCTCGATTCTGACTGCCAAATATGTAAAAATGTTCCTAAGGCCACCCTGGAGAAGAGACTGGGCATGCTTAGGGAAAAGAAGGCTGAAAAGTCTGCCGACCCAGATGGCCTGCCCATTTGAGTTCTAACCGAACCTGAGGGAGTGCCCTCTGACCTTGGGCGATGCTGCTCGTGCAAAAGGAGAGCCAATCCTGAGGGGTTGGTTCTAGCTAAGAGAAAGGAGAAATCTTCCGGTTTGGATCCAGAACCGCATCGTCCAACCACCGAAGAAATTGCCAGGACATTTAGTATTGTTGAATCGCTCCGTCCGGTTCCGACCGATCTGACACCTCTCGGTAGGCACTCTGTTCGGTTGGTTCCTCCGGCTCCGGATTATTGTCCAGAACAGTATTATGAACCGGATCTGGAGGATGATGATGATGGTGATGGTATAGAAGGTCTGGATGAGCCTATGGAATCTGACATCTCCCCAGACAGGCCTTCTAGCGTTTCCCCTCCTAGGCTTAGAGTCCCCATCCCACTTTTTGTTTCACAAAAAAGTGGCAGAAACCCTCCAGCTCCCTTTGGTTGAAGCTGCTGAGGAACAAGGGGAGCCTGACTTTGTGGAAATGATGGACATCCCAGAGTCAAAAAGACTGTCTATTCCCCTCCATAAATCCCTGGGGAAACGGACACAAAAACTTCTTAAAATGCCAAATTCTTTACCTCCTGTGGACAAACGAATGGACAGGAGGTACATGCTGTCAGGCTCAGGTACGGAGTTCTTGTACCGGCAAAGCAGCCATGTTGGGGTTGTGCAGGCTGCAGCCTGTGATAAGGCTAATATACCCTTGGCTTCACACACCCCAGATAAAGACTATAGGAAGCTGGATGCCATGGCTAAAAAACAGTACTTAGCCTGCCTGATTCCCAAGGAGGATGCAAACTACATGGCCTACACAGCCAGATACCAGAAGTCCGGATGGGATACTGTTCTGGAACTGACTAAACAGGCTCTCTCCCCCCCACCCCCACCCCTAGCTAGCCAAGGAGCTGGAGGAGGTGGCTGCTGATGGGCTAGAGGCATCTAAGATCCATTTTCATGCTGCTGAAGACTCTGATATATCCTCACGCGTCATGGCTACATCTGTGTCTCTTTGGAGATTGTCTTGTCTCTGATGTACTATCCTTTCACAGGACTCCGAGGCTAAGGCCATGGATTTCCCTGTGGTGGATAATTCTCTGTTTGGGTAGCGGACAGAGAATTAGATGAAAAAAAGGATGAGTACAGGACCACCTACAGGAGTGCACAGGCCAAGGAAAGGCAAGCAACTCCTCAAAAGCAGCAGTCTAGGGCAGGGACAGACTTTTTCTCAGGCCTTCCTACCAGTCACAGGCCTCCTCTCCTTTTCCTCAGAGGGGGGTTCTTTAGAGGGAGAGGCAGAAGGGGGATGAGCAGGGCTGCATCCTCCTCTCAGTCCAAGGTTCCTGCCAAGCAGACACCCTGATGTGTCAGGCCAGGTCGACTCCCCTTTTCCAGTAGGAGGCAGGCTGGCTTACTACTTCCAGGCCTGGAAGTCTGTTACCTCAGACAAGTTGGTCCTGGTGGTGGTAAGCCAGGGACTGTCTCTCAGCTTCAAAAAGTTCCCAAAGCAGAGAGTCGGGTCTTTTCCACCTGCAAACACCTCCAAAACCATTGCCCTAGAGGCAGAGGTTTCGTCTCTGCTGGCTCTCGGAGCCATAGAGAGTTTCTACTACACACAGGGGCAAAGGTCTGTACTCCAGATACTTCCTTACCCCAAAAAAGACAGGGGAGTGGCGTCCCGTCCTAGACTTATACTTAAACAAGCACGTAGTCAAACCAAAATTCAGAATGGTGACTCTGGGAGTAATTCTTCCTCTCTGAGGCCAGGAGATTGGTTAGCTTCCCTGGACCTCAAGGATGCCTACTTTCACATTCCCATCAGGTGCTCCCTAACATCAGCATCAAGGGTGTTAACAGAAAGCTTAGCAGTAGTAGTAGTAGCCTTTCTAAGGAGACAAAACATTTCCATATTTCCATACCTGGACGACTAGCTCATTGTGGGTCAGTCTCCAGACCAAGTCAAATCTGCAAGTGATCCAACAGTTGCTCACTTCTCTGGGTTTCCTCATCAATCTTCCAAAGTTGGTTCTTGAACCAGTGCAACTCCTAACATTCATAGATGTAGAGTTGGACACTGTCCAAGCAAAGGCCTTTCTTCCCTTGGCAAAGGTAAAGGCCCTTACAGATCTGGCTTCTTTTCGCCTTCAAGTGTCTCTCCCAGCAAGGCATTTTCTTCAACTCCTGGGCCACATGGCAGCTTCCACTGCAGTGGTTCAAGGGGCCAGATTTCAGATGAGGGACATCCAGTTCCACTTGAGGGCTTTTTGGCCTCAGAAAAGATCCTCTAACCAAACTGATTCCAGTGACTCAGACTCTGATCCAGGCTCTCCAGTGGTGGTTGGATCAGGACAACGTCAGGCAAGGAGTCCCATTCATCACCCGGGCTCATTCGATGGTACTGACCACAGATGCTTCTCTCCTGGGGTGGGGAGCTCACTTGGGAGCTCTCACAGCACAGGGAGTGTGGTCTCCTCAGGAGTCTCTCATTCATAGCAGTCTTCTGAAGCTCAGGGCAGTGTACCTGGCTCCACAAGCTTTCTCGTACTCTGTACAGAACTAGGTGATTCAGGTCAGGACAGAGACCACCACCGCCATGTGGTACATCAACGAGCAGGGAGTCACTCGGTCTATGGCCTTGTGCATGGAAGCCATGAACTTATGGTCTCTGGCTTATTCTCTGCAGACATCTCTGGTGGCAGTCCACCTGCCAGGGAAGGACAATGTGCTAGCAGATGATCTAAGCAGGATATCTTGGCGCCATCACGAATGGTCCCTGGATCCTCTAGTGTTAAGTTATTTTTTTTCCAAGATGGGGCACTCCAGAGATGGATCTCTTTGCGGCTCCAGACAATCACCAACTTCCTCTCTTCTGTTGCAGACCCCCAGTCTTGGGCTCAGTCCTTTTGGATGCTCTACTTCTGGATTGGCGGGGGACATTTATTGTATGCCTTTCCTCCTTTTCCCCTGTTGGTCAAGGTTCTGGTCAAGATAAGGTCACAATCTTGCAAAGTGATCCTGATTGCTCCAGACTGGGCCAGGCAGCCTTGGTACCCTCTCTTGCTGTCCCTAACAGTCCTTCTTCCCCTGTCTCTTCCCAAGAATCACAATCTGTTAACCTCCTCTCGAGGGAGGATTTGGTACCCCAGCCTTTGCTTTCTCGACCTTAAGGCATGGCTCTTGAAGAGTAAGAATATGCAAGCCTGCATTTGTCTCAGGGGGTTCTGGATATTCTCAAAGCCTCTCGGAAACCTGCCACCAGAAAAACCTATAATTCCAAATGGAAAATATTCAGCATTTGGTGTTTCTATAAGCAGATATCTCCAGATACTACTGATTTGGCTACAGTTCTGGATTATATGGTTCATCTTAATGGCTTAGGCCTCAGACCAGCTGCCCTGAAAGTACACCTGGCATCTGTTTCTGCATTTCTGTCGGTGGGAAGGGTTTCCTCACTGGCATCTCATCCTGTTTTCTATAAATTCTTTAAAGGATTGCTCCATACCAATCCCCCCCCCTTAAGGATCCTACTTCTGCTTGGGATCTTAATGTTTGCATTGCTCGGCTTATGCAACCCCCTTTTTGAGCCTTTGGGCTCAGCAGACCTTAAGTACTTGACTTGGAAAGCTGTGTTCCTGGTAGCTATTACCTCTGCCAGGCGTATCAGTGAATTACAAGCTCTGTCAGTGGAGCCTGATTTTTATCTCATTTCATAGAGATAAGGTGGTCCTTAGAACTAACAGGAGGTTTTTACCCAAAGTGGTTTCAGATTTTCATCTGAACCAGTCCATGACTCTTCCTGTCTTCTTCACTGATCATTCTTCAGGGGAGAGAAGGTTACACAGCTTGGATGTTAGGAGGGCACTTAGCTATTACAGTGAGCTCTTAGGTTTGACTGCCGTCAGTTGTTTTTCTCTTATGGGGAAGTGGGAAAGAGCAAACCTGCTACTAAGAGGACTGTTGCTAGGTGGTTTGTCTCTTGTATACAATTCTGCTATGAGAAGCTAGGCAAAATACCCCCTTCGGAGCTGAGGGCTTATTCCACTAGAGGTATGGCTGCTTCTCTGGCTGCTGCCAGAGATATACCATTAGAGATGCAAAGCAGCCACCTGGAAAACAGGCCATACATTCACCAAACATTACTCCCTGGATATCCAGGCTAGGAGTGATGCTAGGTTTGGTACTGCAGAGCCTATTCCCAAAATAGGTTTGTTCCTCCTCCATGGAGGTACTGCTTGGTAGTCTGCATAATGTCAGAATACAGCAAGACTTCATGCTGTTTGAAGAAAAAAATTGCTCGCCTTAGTAATTGTGTTTCTTCTAATGGAGTCTTGTTGGTTCTGATCCCCCCCTTCCTTTCAGAACCTGTTTTTTGGGAAGTGGGCTGGTAGGTGCAATGTTGCACCTCAGGGGTGCACTTAGCACTCCCCTATATAGAGAAGGGGAGTGGGTTATGTTATATTGTTTTTTATAGTTATGTTTGTTCACTACCTAGTTTTTGTTTTAGAGTTCTCAACTTGAGTCTTTTGGGGTCCAAAACATTTGGTTGCATTTTGGCTAGTAGTTTTACAGTTTCCATCTTGCAGGTGTAGTTAGGATTAGCTCGTAAGAATCTGATGGTTACACTTGAAAGTGCAGCAGACAAAGGTTTGAACCAGGCTCGATCAACGTTCTATGCTCTGGCATAGAGTTAACTCTTTCCTCTCTCGAGCAGTTCAAGTGCTGGGGCTAACTGCATAATGTCAGAATACAGCAAGACTCCATTAGAAGAAACACAATTACTAAGGTGAGTAATTTTTTCTTCTCTCAGTTCCCTTCTTACCTGCTCAGTGTTTGGGGTGTCCCTCCCTCAAAACTTGGGGCCTAACCCCTTCCTCTGGTTAGCTTATCCCTTAAGTTTATATCCTTTCCTTTTTCTATCCCTTGGGCTCCCTTGTCCCACACTCCACCCCTTTTTTTCTCTGTCTCGATTTTGCTCTTCAGCGTGCAGAACTGAGGTGGTGGAGGGGCCGGCGTCAGTTACTGGCCAAACTGTGAGCGCCACATAATACGTCTGCATCGAGGTCTGCACAGTAAAGGATTAGAAGGAGAAATGCTTTGTTAGTTTCAATATTGTATTACTGAAGTCTCCATACAAATGGTGGTATTGCTTCGGAGCACTGTCGCTCCAGTGATGTCATCGCGAAAGCACGTAGCGGTCATCTCAGGCAGCTACTAAAGTGAGGTGTTTGAATACCGAGCTTCGGTATGTTTACATGTCACAGAAAGCTTTAATTCATAGTGACCATGGACTAGGCACATTTAGAGGCAGACAGAGCACAGCATTATGTAGGTAAGCCTCTAACCTATAGTGTTTATTTTCTTGGGCAGCTTCAAATGACCCCGTTTGAGTCCTTTAAGATTCAGGCTGCTTTCTGGTCATTACCTGCTCACAGTCCTCACCTTTGGTATCTCAGCTACTCCCAGGATGTTCAGTAGTGCTTAGCCGTGGTGGCAGCACATCTTGGGAGGCAAGGAGCCGATGATCGTTCCTTACCTGGACAACTGGCTAGTGACCGGGAAGTCTCACCAGCAAGTCAGTGGCTCTTTCCTTCTAACCCAGATCACCTTGGAGACACTGAGATTTCTTATAAATACCTAAAAGTCTTAAATGGAGCCAGAGCAGATACTGGAGTTCATAGGAGAAGAGCTAGATGCTCTCCAGGGCAAGGCATTCCTATTAAGACTGTATGGAAAGCCACCTAAACTTGGAAAACACCTTTGTCCTGGGCCAGCCCAGTCCATCAAGGTTGTTTTTAAGGCATAAAATAAGCTGGTTCGCATCGTAATTCACGACCCAAGAATCTGGAAATGCAAGTCAGTTGCCAGCTTGATTAGCAATGGTTGCTAATTATAGAAGTTGTCTGTCTCCCTATTTTTTTTTTTTTTTTTTTTAATTTCCCCTGGTGTCTAGTGGCGCCTCCACCCTCCAGTTGCCAGGGCTTTGTTTCCCTGGTGTCTAGTGCCCCCTTCCCTCCACGGATTGCCATCCCCATAATGTTTTATATCCCTGGTGTCTAGTGGACCCCATCCGATCGCTGTCCCTGTTATATTGAAGTTCCCTGGTGTCTAGTGGCACCCCTGTCCGATCACTGTCCCAGTTATTTTGACGTTCCCTGGTGTCTAGTGGCACCCCC
This sequence comes from Neoceratodus forsteri, assembly GCA_016271365.2. Taxonomy (NCBI): domain Eukaryota; kingdom Metazoa; phylum Chordata; order Ceratodontiformes; family Ceratodontidae; genus Neoceratodus; species Neoceratodus forsteri. The sequence continues at coordinate 660,845,915 of CM028129.1, forward strand.
TACCATCTGATCACTGTCCCCATTTTTGTCCCTCAGTGTTTTATTTTTAAACCTGAAAAAAAAAAATTCCATTGCCAATCACTCCCATACCCCCATCTGACCACCTACTGTGCGCCCACCTCCCCACACACCCCTTGACACCCCACAGACCATCACTCACCTGAACAGGTCCCAGATTCGAGATCCACGCTCCCGATTGAAGACACAACTTGCTGCTGGAACTGGTGACTACAGTATGAGAACCAAGGTAAATGTGGTCCTATGTAATTCAATGGGGGTTTCAACGTTGTTGCATAACTCGGTCATGTTTTGAGATATTGACCCCAAATTTTCAACATAGCCTTTTGGGAACCCCAACTCATGAACAGTATAAATGTGATTAAGCAACTCGTGCCCAAATGGTGATTTCGCAGTCGCTTGGCGAATTAACCTTTTGGGCAGGATTTGTGTAATGAGTCATATTGTTCATGAGGTGGGGTCATAAAAAGGCTATGTTGAAAAATTGGGGCCAAAATATGAAAAAATGGCAGCGTTATGGCCATTTGTTGCAATTTCGCTATGCACCCTCATAACTTTGGAATTTATAAATATTTTGACCCCAGATTTTCAACATGGCCTTCTTATTACCCCACTTCATGTATGTCACAGCTGTCATTTTTCAAATCCTGGCCAAAATGTGTAGAGCAGAATGGCATTTCAGTTGCGCAGAATTAAGCTTTGGCAGGGATTTGAAATTTTTTTGCACTGGGTACATGAGGTGAGGTAATAGGAACAAGGCTATGCCGACAGTTTGGTCAAAATGGCAAATTCTGTCTCAAAACTGTATACAATGTATGTTTTATTTTTATATACAATAAGTGATAATTATATGGTTTAAAGTGTGTAAAGTAAAAAAAAAAAAAAAAAAAAATTTTGAAACCTGTTATTCAGAATCAGCTGATTGCTAATCATTTTTCATTTTGACTAGCAAAGGCGGCTAATCAACTCGCTGACACTTAATTTATGCCTTGTTCTGTCATCTTCAAGGTCATATTGCCTCCACCCTCACCAAGACCTGGCTGTCTGATAAAATGTCCCCAGTGAAATTCACCTTGGTTACTCCATCACTAGAAGGGATTGGATTGGAAAAAGGGGCAGAGACTGCCTCTTCTACATCTCTAATCACCTCCCTTCCCTTGAACTTAATAACCTCACAACCATCGCAACCCTTGAAGCACTCTCCATGAACTTGAGCCTCGCCAACAGCAAAACATTTACAGTATTACCAATCTCCCATCTGGCAACCCCAGCAAAGAGCTGGAAACTCTACTCAATCTAAAAAATCTCCCTCCCAAGCTGCAGGGAAAGGATTACCCTAGGTGATTTCAACCAAAACTGGCTTACAAGCCAAGCTGATGCAGCCAGAGAGGCCATTACTGGACTCTGACTCCACCAGATCACCTCAGCAACCACCTGTACTCACTACAACTCTGGTTATGAATCCATCGTGGAATGGATCATTGTCTCCAACCCCTGCTGGGTGGTGGAATCAGGGGTGCTCCCCAACTCTGTTAGAGACCACAATGCAGTCTGCTGCAATTTGTCTGCAAGAGCCCCCAAAACCAAACCTGGGTACATCTTCTCCAGACACACACAAAAAAAAAAAAACTTAACAAGGAGGCACTTGTCAATGCCATATCCACAACAGACTGGACCTTTTCCCATAACATCTTAAACATTGACGATGCCTTTGAGTCCTTTAGCTCAGCCTTTCTCTTCATCTGTGACTCCATAATTCCCTAAAAAAAGATTAGAGTGGATCACACCTTATGTGCTAAACCTTATGCGTAATAGGGCATGGATTGATTACCAGAAATTAAAACTCCTCAACCTCCTGCAGCAGTAAAAGACCCTCCATAACAAATGCAAATCAGCTGTGCATTCAGCTGAAGTACAGTTTCTCAGGGACAAACAATTCAGTTGTTCTGGTAACTATAAACTCGCTTGGAAAACCATTAATCAAACTTCTTGGCAGTGAACTTGGGGATGAGCATATTGCCCTCACCAAGGATGGTCAACTCATCCAAGACCCAAAGGAGGTTGCTAACATGTTTAACTGCTGCTTCGGGGACCTAGAAAAATACAAACCCACAACTTATTAAAAACAAGTCAAGCCTAGTCAAAACACGTGACCCACCAAAAATCCCAACCTGCCCAAATTTCCACTTCCTCTCCCCCTCTCAGGTTAACTACATCAAAAAGAATGACCCCAACTCCTGTCTCAGTGTGGATGCCATTGACTACTGTATCCATAAACTTATCTGTGAACACATCGGTCTGCCCCTAACCAACATCTTGAACCGATCCCTCTGCACCTGTGTTTTTCCCAACAAATGGAAAATTGCCACCATTAAGCCCATCCACAAATCTGGTCCAAAAAATGAGGTTGGTAACTACAGGCCAATTTCTCTGCGAGCTCCCTGCTCCAAACTCTTAGAAAAGATTGTTCATGATCAACCCAGGGAGTTCCTAGAAACTTGAAATGTACTATCAGTATCCCAACACAGCTTCAGGTTTGGCTACAACATGGAGACTGCCCTAGTTAACCTCACCAATTTTATAGACAAGGCCAGCGATGAAAGTCCTCTACACTGGCTCCATATTCGTAGACCTCACCAAAGCATTCGATCTTGTTGACTACCACCTACTCATCAAGACCCTGTCCCACCTCCATTTTTTCGATGTTCTTAACTGGTTCAGGCACTACCTCAGTAATAGATCGCATTCCACCTCTGTTAAATGACAGAACTCTATCTGTCCCATAAAATATGGAGTCCCTCAAGGCTCTACACTGGGGGGGGGGGGCTTCTCTTCTCCCTAGCCATAAATTCCCTCCCTATAATCTGCAAGCACACAGAATTAATCCTCTATGCACATGACACAGCCCTGTTCTGCAAAGACAAGTGTCCCATAACTCTACACAACAAACTCTAGCATGACTTCAGTAAACTTCACTCCTAGTTCTCTTCACAAGAAGTTGCCATCAATGCCAAAAAAAAGTCCATGATTTTCTCTGGCACCATAAAATAACTTCAACTTCATACTCACTGATAAAGACACCAACATCAAAAGAGGGAATGAATTTAGATAGGTTCATAGGTAATTTCAAGCTGAATTAGACTTATGTCCATAGTGCTTGCCACGTGTTTTGTATTTTAGTATTCTAGCATATTTCTTGCCCAGAAGGTACATATCAAGTTTATTTTTAAAATAATTCTTGCTTATACTGGTTACCACTTCTGGTGACACAGAATTCCATCCAGCAGCCATTCTTTGACTAAACCAGTGTTTGCATGGTAAGGTCTGCCACTTTTGAACCTCTGACTGGTACGGATGTCCCCTGGATTCATATTTGGAGTTCCTGCAAGTTAAACCTAAATCTGCTAGCAATGCAGGATCATTTAAGCTTCTAAGTAATAAGCAATAATCTCCCCTAATTCTCCTATATTCCAAAGTATACAGATTTAAGTATTTTAATCTCTCTGGATATGACTACTTCTCAAGCCCTATGATGGACGTTGTAGCTCTTTTTTGTATTCACTCTATATTAAGAATGTCAACTTTTTTTTTTTTTTTTTTATAAGGGGCCCATACTTGAGCGCAATACTCCAGATTTGGTCTGATCAGGGCACTATAGAGGGGCATAAGCACCTTCCTATTTCTACTCGATATGTCTCAGAATGCAATTTAATACCTGGTTGCTTTTTGCAACTACTTTAGTGGAATGGGGGCTGAATTTTAAATCCGTGCTTATTATGATCCCCAAGTCCCTTTCCTCAATGGCACTACTAAGTTCAGCTATCTGATTTATAACAAACGTTTTTTTTTTTTTAACCCAGGTGCATAGTTACACACTTATTTTTGTTCAGTTCAAGCTTCCTTTTTGATCAATCATATATGCTGTTTAGTGCTTCTTGCAGATCATTTGAATTTTTGGGGATATTTGTTATAGTTCCAATTTTGCAATCATCCGCAAATTTTGTTAACCAAATATTATTTGGTACCTTCAAGGAAGTTATATAGATATTAAAGAGACAAGGTCTGAACAGACCCTTGGGGGACCCCACTAGTCACTGTCTCCCATTTTGATTTTTCACCCTGAATTACCACTCTCTGCCTTTGCTCCTCAAGCCATACATCAATCCAGTTTACTATATTGTTATCTAGCTTGTACTGCTTGAGGGTATATATCAGCTCCGTATGTGGAAGTTTGTTGAAGGCTTTTGAAAAGTCTAAGAAGATTACATCAACATTATTTCCCTCATCAAGAGCTTTTCCCACTTTCTCATAAAAGACTAAAAGATTAGTATGGCAAGATCAATTTTTGTGAAAGCCGTGTTGTTCTGGGTCCTGCAAGTTATTTGTCTCCAGATGTTCTATTATATAATCCTTTAAGATTGATTCCAGAATCTTCCCTATGATTGATGTTAAACTAATTGCTCCATCATTTTTTGGATCTGTTTTTGATCCTTTTTTAAATATAGGGATTGCTAATGCTTCTCTCCAACCCTGTGGAACTTGTAATCTATCTAAGGATTTTTGAAAGATATAGGTCAGAGGTGGAGCTAATTGATCCTCTAGTTCATACAGCACCCTAGGATGAATTTCATCCAGTCCTTGTGATTTATTTGAATGTAATGCTTTTAATTTATCATGTGCATGTATCTGTATACGTCCTGGACTTGATCTATTTATCTTCTGTTTTTATTGAAGTGTCTGTATTGAAGACAGAGCAGAAATATTTATTTTGAATCTCTGCACATTCTTTATTACTTGATATTTCCCCCTGTTCATTTTTAAAAAGTCTGATGATATTACCACGTTTTTGTTTATATAAGAATAGAAGATCTTATAGTTATCTTTGACTAATGAAGGCAATTTGAATTCATAATCTTTTTTAGCTTTCTTGATTTCCCATTTCTTTTTTTACAAGATTTCTGTATTGTATAATTGCATGAGTATTTAAATGTTTTTTGATTTTTTTTGAACCATCTGATCTTACTTCGAGATACAGCTCTTGCAGCAGGTTACACCATTAGGACTGAATGACAGGCCAGGACCGGAGATCTTTCTAGCTTAGCTATCTTCAAGCAGGGACCGCTGGCGTCCGCCTCCAACGCGCAGGCGTGGTACAAAGGGGCGGTCCCACCAGAATTCCAGTTCTTTTCCCCACGCCGAAGTGCATGCCTCTGACCTATGGTTTAGTCTAGCGACGCCGACAGTGGTTTTGAGAATTTTGAGAAATTTTTGTGGAAGATTTCTCCAATCGAGTGACCTGTCTGATGTCCTCTCCGATAGCCGGGCCATTCCTCTAAGTGCGCTGCAGGCAAACAAATCCTGTTTAAAGACCAGCACCTGTAAAGGCCTCGTACCTGGGCCCAGACCACGATATTAAGGCCTGCTCCCTGTGCCAGGGGTTCAATAGCCGCACCAGGATCCGCCGGCAGAAGGCCCTTCAAGCGTACCTCCTAGAAGAACAACTGCGGGTGATGTCGTCCAAGGGGGATTCGGCGCACCTGCATGGCGAGAAGAAGAAATCGAGGGATCCTGCCCGGTCGCCGGTTCGGGCCTCCGAGTCTCGGAGCTCTGGGTCTCGGTCGGACCGCTCTCCTTCCAGGGCCTCATCTCTGCCCTCTGCTGCAGTGCCCGCCACCAAGCCCACTCAGGCCTCTGCCACCAGGCCGTCGTCTTCATCTTCTGCCCTGAAGGCCGTGGCGAAGTCGGGGGAACACCACCACCACCAGTCGGGCTCCCGCTCCTCGGCCCCCGACGCCCGGTCTTCCTCTCTCCCCCCCCGGAAGACCTTGGAGCTTACTCCATTGAGGAAGCCGGTGGATCCGGCGTCGGCCAGACCGTCGTCGGCCGTTCGCCACCGTTCCTCCGAGCCGACGTCGGCCGGCTGGCCGTCGTCGGCCTCTTCAGGGCATCGGACGTCGGTGGGGTGGCCGACGTCCGCGCCGCCTGAGCCGAGGGCTCCTGAGCCTCCGACGCCGGTCGGACAGGAGTCCCTCACCGAGGAGGATTCGGCCCAGCCCGATGACCAGGCGGGCGTTCCCGGCCGCAAGGAGTCTTCCCGGGGTCCCTCACCACCGCCCGAGGCCCCCGTGGAACTGTCACCGGGACCCAACGTCTGGCCCTCGACCTCGGAGCTGGCGTCAGGGCTGTCCATGGCTGAGGTGAAGGACCTTTTTACCTACTGGTGGGATACCATCAGGAAGGACGTGGTACCCCCAGTCCTTCCTCCTCCTCCTCCTCCTTCAACTCCAGCTCCGGCCCCACCTTCACCTGTGGGTTCAGCTGGCCGTTCTGTCCCCAGGGAGCCTGAGACTCCTCCCAGGGGCCGACATTCTAAAGGGAGACCTCCGTCCAGATCTTCGTCTCCTGGATCACCCAGCCCTAAGAGGTCCAGGAGGCGACGTCTGTCGCCGTCGACGGAGGACACGGGATCATCCTGTTCATCATCCAGATCCCCATCTCCGGTCTCGCTTCCCTCGCCGGACCCACGTGAGACTCCAAGGTCTCCTCCGGACGATCCATCCTTCATGGATATTATGAGGCATATCCAGGAGAACATGGGTTGGGAAGCAGAGGAACTTGACCCCGAAAGGTTACGCCTGGCAAAATACCTTCGGCAGAAAGACCCTAAGCCTGTGGTGGTGCCACCTTGTAGGACACTTCGTGGACGTCACTAAGGCCGAGGAAGCGTCCATATTCGCCTCCGGCGGTGCCAAGAAGGCTGACTGTTGTACAGGGCCCCTAAGGGGGACCAATACCTGTCACAGCACCCTCTGGCTGACTCCCTGGTGATCACAGCCTCACATGATCGGTCCCAGAGACCGCAACATTTGAGCACCCTGCCACCGGACCCAGAGTCCAAACAGCTGGACTCTTTGGGAAGGCGCACTTACGCTTCCGCGACTTGCGCCCTCAGGTCCCTGAATTACCTTACCCACATGGTGCAGTTCCAGAACGCCGTGTGGGAGCAGGGCCTAGAGGCGGCCGAGAGGCTGCCGGAAGGTGAGCAGAAAGAGGGGATGCTTCAGCTTCTCCGGATGGGTTCAGACGTGGGAACCCAAGTCTTAAGAGCCGCATATGATTCAGTGGACCGTCAGCCAGGCGGTTGCTTCAGGTGTTTGCCTCCAAGACACTCTTGGTCCGTGTCTGGAGTTCACCCGAGTCCAGAAAACATTATGACGCCCTTGAAGGTGTGAGGTACTGTTTGGTAACCGTCGGAACGTATAATTACCAAACCCAAGAGGCTGGAAAGGCGGTCCGACAGTCCAGGCGGCTGGCCGCCGAGGCTTGGCTCCTTTCAGGAGCACCATGCCTCAGGCGGACTTAGTGGCAGCAGCCCTGCTCCGCCACTTAATAAAGGGGCTCTGGCTGGTGACCTAGGAAGCAGCCCGCCAACAGGGGCCGCCGCCCACAGCCACCCAGCCGCGGGTCCTTCAGCCGCCACAGCATGACTCCTTTCCGGCCCCCGCCCCTCAGGATCAACGGGATGTTTCGGTCGGGGTTGCATTGCGAACTTCCTGTCGGGATGGCAGGCGATAACCACCGACAGGTGGGTACTTCAGCTGGTCAGCAGAGGCCACTTTTTAGAGTTCGCAGAACAGCCACCCTCGAGGCCTCCTCTGCTCTCCTGGTACTCGGGTCAGCACCGCGACCAATTTGGCAAGAGGTGATCGCACTCCTGGACAAGGGGCGATCTCAGCCTGTCCCAGGAAACCAGAGAGGACTAGGGTACTATTCTCACTTCTTCCTGGTTCCCAAAGACAGGGGACCTCCGTCCTATTCTGGACCTAAGCGACCTCAACTGGTCAGTCGCATACAAAAGGTTCCGCATGGTGACCCTTCCGGGTCTAATTCCCATGCTAAAACAAGGCGCCTATTTAGCGTCCTTAGACATGCAGGATGCCTACCTGCACATTCCCATAGCTCAAGCACATCAGAGGTTCCTGCGCTCGAGTTCTTAAGCCACCATTTCCACTCCGAGCTCTTCCTTCGGGCGGTCATCCGCCTCCAAGGGTTTCACCAAGTGCATGGCAGTCGTGGCAGCTGCTCTAAGGAGGAAGGGCCACTATGTGTTCCCTGCCTCGTGATTGGCTTCTCATGGCTGTCTCCAGAGAGGCGCTCCTGCAAGCGATCCACGACACTCTGGTCCTGTTCGGATCACTTGGGATTCTGATAAACCACGAGAAGTCGGTCTTGGTACCGTCGCAGAACCTGCAGTTCATAGGTGCAGTGCTGGACACGGTCCAGGGGAGGGCTTTCCTCCCAGTCGACAGGGCGGAATGCATCAGGTCCCTCATACAGGACCTATCGGCGAATCAGACCGCTCCGGCCAGGTCGGTCCTTCGCTTGCTTGGTCACATGGCTGCGGCTATTCCCACGGTCCCCCTCGTGCGGCTCCACATGCGCATAACGCAGTGGACGCTCAAGGCGCAGTGGGACCAGAGGCAAGACCATCTGCAGCATCCAGTCAGAATCACGAAACGAGTGGTTCAGGACTGGCAATGGTGGTTAGCCCCCGGGTCGCTCTCCAAGGGCATCCCTTTCGCAGCGCCGTCCCCGGAGATGACCCTCACCACAGACGCTTCAGGTCTCGGGTGGGGAGCTCACCTGGATGGGGTGAGGTCTCAGGGTGTATGGAGTCCACTGGAAGCTCATCTTCACATCAATGTTCTGGAGATGAGAGCGGTGCTCTATGCTCTCCAGGCTTTCCAGTCCATGATCCCACCGTGTACCATCCTGCTTCAGACGGACAACACGGCGGTGATGTACTACCTCAACAAGCAGGAGGCGACACTCTTACCCCTTTGCAGGGAGGCCATGAGAGTGGGATTGGGCACTGGACACGGCGCAAGCTTAGTCGCGTACATGTTCCCGGCGTGGACAACACGATCACGGACGGTCTCAGTCGCTCCCAGGCCAGAGTCCACGAGTGGGAACTTCTTCAGGAGGTAGCAGAGGATCTGTTCCTTCGATGGGGAACTCCAGAGTTAGATTTGTTCGCATCCCCATCCAACGCAAAACTGCCCAATTTTTGCTCGCTAGATCCAGGGCCTGGAGTTTTCTGGCGAGACGCGTTGTCCCTCTCCTGGGAGAACAGATTCCTCTACGCTTTCCCTCCTTTCCCGTTGATCCAGAGAGTTCTGCTCAAACTGCGCAGGGAGCGTGCGTGTTTGATTCTGGTGGCCCCATTATGGCCCAGACAAATCTGGTTCCCATTGCTGGCGCAGCTGTCCAGGGAACCCCCGCTCCCACTACCGCGCAGTTCTCACCTTCTGTCTCAGGAGCAAGGTTCGTTATTGCATCCGGATCTGCGGTCTTTGAACCTGCACGCCTGGCTCCTAGAGACGTAGCCATCATGCGACATGGGGTCTCGCAAGAGGTCGCAGAGGTACTCTCTGTGGCCAAGAAGCCGGCTACTCACGCTACTTACGCCATGAAATGGCTACCATTTTCTGTCTATGGTCACGCCCGTGACCTTTCTCCTTAGGGTTGCCCTGTGGGGCAGTCTTGGACTACCTCTCCCTTTTTCATTCGGGTTAGCCTACCCTCTATTAAGGTACACTTTGTGCTATTTCGCCTATCACCAGCCGGTGGGCCAGCGCATCATTGCTCAACTGGATACCTCTGGAGTTCCTGAGAGGGGTGCTGCACCTTAGGCCTCCTATTAAAGATCCGGTTCCTCCATGGGATCTTCTTTTTGTTTTGGAGCAACTCACGCTCCCTCCCTTTGAACCAGCTGCGGATTGCGAGCTACGTTTTCTGTCTTGGAAGACGTTGTTTTTAGTTGCAGTTACTTCAGCCAGAAGGATTTCTGAGCTTCATGCCCTGATGTGTAAGGAGCCTTATTTGGTTTTTCACCGAGACAGAGTGTCTCTGAGAACGAATCCTAAGTTTTTGCCTAAGGTGGTCTCAGCTCTGACCTTAAATCAGGATATCGACCTTCCGGTCTACTTCCCGAACTACTCCAATAGAGGAGAGGCTTTGCTCCATACTTTAGATGTTCACCGCAGCCTGAGGTATTACCTCAATAGAACTAAGTCCTTTCGGGCTTCTGAGCAACTTTTCGTGTCCTTCGCACAGAGAATGAGAGGTCGGCCAGTGTCTAAGCAATCCTTATCCCGCTGGCTTGTGCAATGCATCTCTCATTGCTACCAATCCAAACAAAAGCCCCTCCCGGGTTCCATCCGGGGCCATTCCACTAGGGGCATAGCCACTTCTTTTGCAGCTCTCAAGAATGTCTCAACCTCAGCTATTTGTGCTGCGGCCACTTGGAGCTCTGTGCATACCTTTATCAGGCATTACAGTCTGGATATCTCCTCTAGGCGAAGGGCTGGTTTCGGCCAGGCCGTGCTGCAGGGACTCCTGTCCTGAATCGGGGCCGGATTGGTCCTCCTCAGTTTCTTCTTTTCCTCCTCCCGTGTGAAGGGGACAAGCTTTATTGCTTGGGAATCAGTCCCTAATGGTGTAACCTGCTGCAAGAGCTGTATCTCGAGAGTAAGATAGTACAGTTACGTAAGAGGTTACCGTAACAGTAGATCTTGAGAACAGCTCTTCAGCAGGTACCTTCCCCTCCACCATGTCCCCTCGATGAAGTCTTTCACCGCTGTTGCTCCTCTTAAAAAAAAAAAAAAAAAAAAAAAAAAAAAGATGAATGAGAGAGGAGTGAAGGTGAATATTCAGCCAGCCAGTCTGAATGTCCAGAGAGCAGGAGGTTATTTCCTTCCGCATGGCTGGGCGAGCGCAGGAGTCGGATATTCACCTATAAAGTGAATGCCTTTTTTCATCCTGGGGTTTTCGTACCCCTTTTTGCCTTCTGACGGTGGATCCTCGGTCTCCCCTCTATTGCAACCTCTGGCCGGAGTCTCCGGTGAGAACTGTGGATTCTGTGGGACCGCCTTTTGTACCCGCCTGGCCCGGCCGGGCCAGGACCGGGGTCGGGGGTCCCTCGCTGAAGATAGCTAGCTAGAAAAGATCTCCGGGGTCCTGGCGCCTGCCGGCTTCAGTCCTAATGGTGTAACCTGCTGCAAGAGCTGTTCTCGAAGATCTACTGTTACGGTAAGTTCTTACGTAACTGTACTTTTTTTGTTGATTAATGCTTCAATTTTTGGTGTTAACCATTTGGGATTATTTTTGTTGTTGCATACTTTCATACTTTGGTATACTTAATTCAATTGTTGTCTTTAACTTATTTATCAAGGACTTGCACATTTTATTTGTCGTAAGACTTCCAAATTCCTTTTCCTAATTCCAAGTTTCCATAGCCTTTTTCATAGTGGGAAAGTCAGCCTTATTAAAATTTAGAACAGTAGTTTTTCCATCCCTTGTTGTCTTTTCTAAATCTTTAATTTGAAAGAAAACAGACTGGTGATCACTATTTCCTAACAGACTACTTGTATGTACATTTTGTACTAGTGGACCCAAATTTGTTAAAATCAAATCCAGGAAGTTGTGTGTTCTAGTGTTTTTAGTTACTAGTTGAACAAGGCCTGTTTGATTTACTGCATCCAAGAATTGGATACTTTTTTACTTTTACTTTCAAGGTTTATCCAATCGATATCTGGAAAATTAAGATCCCCAGTCAATATGATTCTGTCTGCAGGATCTAAATTTCTAGACATTTAATAGTTCCATGTCCCTTTCCTGGGTTATTGAAGGTGGTCTATAAATCAGGCCAAGTTTAATTTTTGGTGTTCCCTTGGGTATAAGTTTTAACCAAATCATTTCCAAACTGTCCTTTGCCCTTATTTCTTTGCATTGTATTAAATGATCAATATAGATTGCACTACCCCCTCCTCTTCTCGATTCCCTTGATAGGTAATATAATTTAAAGCCAGGTATTTCCTTATCCTATCTATCTTCAGTTGTCCACCAAGTCTCTGTAATGAGTGTTATTTGTATATTTTTCTCATAACACGTTTTGTAATTCCTCAAATTTATTTGTTAAACATGCATTTATTAATGTACATCTCCACCCTACTTGGAGATCCACAGTTTTGTGTATTATGTTGTGTTTCCCTGTTCTCTTTATCCAGTTTAAATGAAACGAGATAACATCATTTTTTTTACTCTGTATTCTAGTACCTGCTCTAAGTGCATTCCATCACTTTTAAAAAGTGTAGTTTCCTAAAAGTCCCTGAGTTATCCATAAATCCAATGCTGTTATAGCTGCAGAGTCCACAGTCTCCTACTGAGCACCTCTATCTCTAAATTTTTGAACTCGTACCTCCCATGGTTTGGTAGTAGACCTGATATAATTGTCACTTCTCCTTTCTTTAATTTTGTTTACAATGTGTAGAAAGTCTTGTATAATAGCATCTATGCTACGATGACCCACGTCATTTATACCAATGTGGAGTATAACTAAAGATGTTTGAAGCTCCTTCATCAGTCCATCTAATAAGTGACTTATGTCTGAAATTTTAACTCCTGGTAGTGTGCTCACGGTTGTGTGCATTTTTCTACTTTGGTATACTATAGAATCAATGCCTCTAGTTATAGAATCTCCTCTAATTAGAATATATTTTTCTTTTACTGCTTTTATATCTTCATTTTTTACTATGGGGTCTGGTTTAGTTAATATTGATTCCTTCTTGTTTTTTTGTTTTTACCATTTCCTTGTTTGGTCACGGAGTCTCCATTTAAAATCCCTTCATCTAATACTGGTTGCCTGTCTTTAATGTGTGCATTTAAATCTTGTTTTGTGACCTCCTGTCTTTCACCTCCATCCATACTAATGTTTAGGTGTCCTTGCGTATGTACTCCATCAGGGTCTATTAGATATTATCTATTTTCTGACTCGGTAACATTTTGACATCTGGTTTTTATCTAACTTGGTGGGATGTTTCACTGTGTTTATCCAGTGTTTGTTGTCATGAATATTTTCTGTCTCATACAAGGTTTGTTGTGGATCTTCCTAATTTGTTTGATTTATGTCATTTTTCAGTAAGAGTCTATGTAAGCTTCTAGTTCTCCAATCTTTTTGAACTTCTAATGTACGTATTTATTTCCTTCAACCCTCTGCCTTAACTGTTCATTTTCAGTTTGTAAAGTTTGGATTTATAGACACTGGTCACATGTAAATTCAACTATCTCTTCTGTAAACATTTTACAGGCTATGTGTGACTTAAGATTTTTTCTTTACTTTGGTCTTAACCATTTTGTGGGATATTTATAGATAACTAGAGTACAACCTTGGTTTATTACTCTAGATAATTAGTACTTACTGGCACAATAGTTAGTTTATATTTTCTTCTTGTATCCCACGATCCTAGCGGACACAGCAGACACGCCCAGACGTGCGTGTCTCTGCATGCGATGACGCGTGCCCTGCCCACGCTCACCCTGCTCACTGCAAGGGCAAGTTTAAATGGGCCCTGTGACCCGTAAGTGCCTGCGTGGGGTCACAGGAACACGCGTAGCCCAAAAATGTTAAAAAAAACACTGTTTTAACTAGTTTTAGAGCCCAATGATGATTATGTGGCTCTAAAGTTAGTCAGTAGTATTTAAAAGTAAATAATGCTAAATTAGTGCTTTTAGTAGGGGACTCTGTCACAGTGAGTCAAGCTACCCTCTTCCCGTTTCGTGTCTCTGCACTACAGGGCTCCTGAATAAAAACACACAATTGGCTGCAGTTATATTTCTAGTGCCCACACAGTCCCACAATAGCAGTAAAGTTCATTTGGTCACATAGATACCTTGGTATACACTTAGACTGCCACCTCACGTATGAATACCACATCAACCAACTTATCAAAAGAATACACCAAATGCTTGGGATGCTATACAGAGTTTACCAGTTCTTCATTCCCAGTACTAGGGTACTGGTCATTGCCAGTTTCCTGCTCTCACTCCTGGACTTTGGATCCACTGTCTACTCATTCTCTACATGCCAAAAGACACACCTCAAACTAAGAGCCACCTACATTAACATCAGTCGATTCATCACTGACCTCCCTAAACACTAATCACTGGGACCTTTACAAGGCTGCCAACTGGCTCTCTTTTGAAGACTGACTTCACTATAACTTCCTGACTTTTTCTTTAAAGTTCACCAGAAACTGCTCCCTAATTCCATCCTTTCTGACTTTCAAAGGCCAACCATCTGTCGCACCACAAGATCCACCCCCCCACAACTCCTTCTCAGTTCCTTTCTGCCACATGATGCAAGGACTTCACTACCTTGCCACCAGGGATACAAGGCTATGTAACAGACACCAACACCCTTCTTCAGGCTACATTCCTCGAAATATTCAAAACCACCTCTACTATAACTATGTCTACACTTGCCGCTAACGACCTCCACCTCACTAATGCCTCTACCCCCTCTTCTAACTACCCATCTAAGGTTTAACAGCTGTCTGTCACACTAGTGCCTAGTTCTGGCACATGGCCCTCCCACCATGTGGAAGCGACCATGATACCGCACCATGTGTATTCTATTTGTCCTCCACTGGACACTTTATATACCATTGTATATTGTATAATTGTACCTACTCCTGCTATAATGTTTGAAGCACTGTGCCCCCTCCTTGTAATTCCTATGTAATCCCCTTCCACACCTGTATAATCTATTGTATAATCCATTGTTCAAACCCAAGGAGATCTTACTGTATTCTGAGATATGCAGCATGGTCTCACCATAGGATTGCCCCAGAGCCAAAATGATTAATGGAACCTATGCTAATTTATACTTGGGTTAGAATAGTAGACAATCGGTCCATATAAAATGTTCCCCAGCTTAGTGGGTACATATCAACCTGTTCCCTAAGAATAGTTTCAGTCTTTCCCTTGAATTCTGTAGCTGTTTTACTATTCACCACATCCACTGGCAAGGCATTCCAAACTCTCCCTGCTCTATTCACAGATGAATAGTATACTCTGTTCTTTTTTACTGTTCTTGACTTAATCTGCTTCTCGTGCCCTCTCAACCTTTTAATTTCTCCTGCATTCCCAACCCCATTTCATTTGCTAATTCTTTATCATTTATTATTCTAAATAACATCAAATCTCCTCTTACCCTTCTTTGCTCTAATGAAAATAATCCTGTCCTTTTTAATCTTTGACTATATTCATACCTATTTAAAGTTCCTGTCATTTTAGTGTATCTCCTCTGTACCCCCTCAGTAATTTTACCTCATTTTTTGTATATGGACACCATAATTGTGACCCAAAGTCCAAATACGGCCTAACTTAGGACCTATATATTGGCACCATACATCCCAATGATTTGTTCATAAAACGTTTTATATTCCTCACCATATTATTGGCTTCAAACAACATGAAGTCTTGCTGTATTCTGACATATGCAGTGATCTCAAACCCTTGAACTGCCCCGGACAATAAAGATTTAACTTTCCATGCAGGGCATGGAACGCAGAGCTCGAGCTCAGTTGAAGCCTCTGTCTGCTGTTTAAACTCCAACCATCAGATTCTTTACTCCGCCTCACTGAACATTCATACGGAGATTTCTCCTTTGCTCGGTTCAAAAAAGTCGATTAAAGTGTCTTGTTTTTTGCTCTGTTTCAACAGAATTTCTGCTTCTAAACCTGTCTAAGTCTCTGTCTGTGGTACCATGAGTACTAGATGGGTTTTGCTATTTTAGTTTCTGTGTGGAACTTGTAAACATTGGATCGGTTCGGTTTGAACCGATCAGGTTTGCGTACAAAAACTTCTGTCCTTATTAGAGTGTGGTAACCGGTCCATATCGGTTCTAAAAAAAAAAAAAAAAAGAAAACGGATTTCATTACGTTTTTTTCCAAGACCCGTAACACTGTCAGGAACCGATACAGGTGTCTTGCCTGGCGGATTGCCGAAAAAAGGGTAAGTTTTGGTTAGGATTGGCCATGTCTGAGAAACCCAAGGAAAAAACCGGGCCCACTGGGTTTCAACACTGTAGTGTGTGGGGGGAAGCCTTTGCTAAGGCTGATCCCCACACCACCTGTGTTTATTGTCTGGGGTTTGACCACCTCAATTCAGACTGCCAAATTTGTAAAAGTTTTCCCAAAGCTACCCTGGATAAGAGAGTAGGTAGACTGAGGGAAAGGGGGGCCGAGAAGTCTGCTGACCCGGATGGCCAGCCCGGTTCGGTTCCGACCGAACTAGGAGTGCCCTCTGACCAGGGCGAAACTTCTTCGGGCAAAAGGAGAACCGATTCTGAGGAGTCTGTTCCAGTTAAAAGAAAGAAAGAAAAGGGATGAATCATTTGGTTCGGATCCACAAGTTCTTTCTCCGACCGCTGATGAGATGGCCAAAGCGATAAGGATAGTTCAGTCGCTAACTTCGGTTCCAGCCGAACCGGCACCATCTGTCAGGGGCTTGGTTCGGTTGGTTCCCCCGGTTCTGGATTATACTTTAGAAGAATTTTATGAACCGGAGGAGGGTGGTGGTGGTGGTTATGAAAGTCTGGATGTACCTATTGACCCGGACATCTCCCTAGACAGACCTTCAGGTGTTTCTCCTCCTAGGCTTCCTGAGTACCCTTCCCACTTTATGTTTTACAAGAAAGTGGCTGAAACCATCCAGCTTCCTATGGAAGAAGCAGTAGAGGATCAGGAGGAGCCTGATTTTGTTGAGATGATGGACATCCCAGAGTCTATTCCCCTCCATAAGTCTTTTGGGAAACAGACATTTAAAATTTTAAAAACTCCTAATTCCATACCTCCTTTGGGCAGAAGAATGGACAAGAGGTATACTCTTTTAGGCTCAGACACTGAGTTCTTTTCCCAGCAATGCAGCCATGTTGGGGTAGTGCAGGCTGTTGCCTGTAATAAGGCAAATATTCCCTTGGCTTCACACCCCCGATAAGGACTCCAGGAGGATTGATGCCATGACAAAGAAACAGTACATGGCAGCATCTTGGGACTCAGGCAGGCTAACTATATGGCCTACACAGCTAGATACCAGAAGTCCAGGTGGGACACTGATGGCTCTAGCTAAACAGGCCCCTGACCAGCTTGCCAAGGAGCTGGAGCAGGTGGCTGCGGATGGGATTGAGGCATCCAAGGTGCAATTTCATGCTGCTGTGGACTCCAGTGATGTTTCATTTAGTCATGGCTACATCTGTGGCCCTTCAGAGGATGGCTTGGCTCAGATGTACTAGCCTATCACAGGATACCCAGGTTAAGGCCATGGATTTTCCTGTCACTGGTAATTCTCTGTTTGGGGAGCAGACAGAGAACTACATGAAGAAGATGGACGAGTACAGGACCACCTACAGGAGTGCTCAGGCCAAAGAAAGGCAAGCCACTTCTCAGAGGCAGCATTCTAGGGGCAGGCCCTTTCAAAGGTCTTTTACCAAGCCCAGGCCTCCTCTTCTGCTTTTGCTCAGAGGGGTTCTTTAGAGGGAGAGGCAGACTGGGTATGAGCAGGCCTGCTTCCACCCCTCAGCCTAAAGCCTGCCAAGCAGACACCCTGATGGGTCTGCCCGGCCGATTCTCTAATACCTGTAGGGGGCAGGCTGGCTTACTTTGTCCAGGACTGGAAGTCTTTAACATCAGACAAGTGGGTCCTGGAAGTAGTAAGCCAGGGACTGGTTCTCAGCTTCAGAAAATTTCCCAAGATGAGAACCAGATCCTTTCCACCTGCAAATCCATCAGAGGCCCTTGCCCTAGAGGCAGAGGTTTCTTCCCTCTTGGCTCTGAGCCATAGAAAGGGTTCCCACACTACACAGGGGCAAAGGATTGTACTCCAGGTACTTCCTGACCCCCAAAAAGACAGGAGAATGGCGGCCCATCCTGGATCTGAGATATCTAAACAAGCACCTTTTAAAGCCAAAATTCAAAATGGTGACTCTGGGAATAATTCTGCCCTATCTAAGGCCAGGGGACTGGCTAGCCTCCCTGGACCTCAAAGATGCCTATTTTCACATTCCCATCAGGTGCTTCCACAGAAAGTACCTCAGGTTCGAGTTGCTCTCAGGTCACTATCAATTCAGAGCAATGCCCTTTGGTCTAACATCAGCCCCAAGGGTGTTCACAAAGTGCCTGGCAGTAGTGGTTGCTTTCCTAAGGAGAAAAGATCTCCATCTTTCCATACCTGGACGACTGGCTCATAGTGGGTCAGTCTCCAGACCAAGTCAAGTCACATCTTCAGATAACTCAGCAACTGCTCACTTCCTTAGGATTCCTCCTAAACCTCCCAGAGTTAGTTCTGGAGCCAGTATAGCTCCTCACCTTTATAGGAGCAGAGCTGGATACAATAAGAGCAAATGTGTTCCTTCCCCTGGACAGGGCAAGGACCCTAATAGAACTGGCCTCTTCTTTCACCCTTCAGTTGTTTCGACCAGCAAGACGCTTCTTGCAGCTCCTGGGCCAGATGGCAGCCTCTACATCAGTGGTCCAGGGGGCAAGATTCCAGATGAGGGACATTCAGTTCCATTTGAGAGCCTTCTGGTCCCAGAGAAAGGATTCCCTTACCAAACTAGTCCCAGTGACTCGAACCCTGATCCAGGCTTTGCAATGGTGGCAGGATCAGGACAATTTAAGGCAGGGAGTTCCTTTTGTCACTCAGTCTCATTCACTAATCCTCACCACAGACACCTCCCTCTTGGGCTGGGGAGCCCACTTGGGGGATCTTACCACCCAAGGGCTGTGGTCACCTCAAGAATCTCTGCTTCACATCAATCTCTTGGAACGCAGAGCAGTGTTTCTGGCACTGCAAGCTTTTTCCAAGTCTGTTCAGAACAAAGTAGTCCAGATCAGAACAGACAATACCACCACAGTGTGGTACATCAACAAGCAAGGAGGCACTCAATCTACGGCCTTGTGCACAGAAGCAATGAAGTTGTGATCTCTGGCCTATTCCCTGCAAACTTCTCTGACAGCAGTTCACCTCCCAGGGAAGGACAGTGTCCTGGCAGATGCTCTCAACAGGATATCTCAGGGCCACCACGAGTGGTCCCTAGATTCCCTAATTTTGAAAGTGATTTTTTTCCAGATGGGGCACTCCACAGATAGATCTTTTTGCAGCCCCAGACAATCACCAACTTCCTCTTTTGCTGCAGACCCCCAGTCTTGGGTTCAGTCCCCCTGGATGCTCTGGTTCTCAATTGGGAAGGGAAGTTCCTGTATGCTTCCTCTCCTGTTCAAGGTGCTAGTCAAGATCAGGTCTCAACCATGCAAAGTGATTCTGATCGCTCCAGACTGGGCCAGACAGCCCTGGTACCCACTGTTGCTGTCCTTAGCAGTCCACCTTCCCCTCTTCCCAGGAATTATAACCTGTTGACATCCTCTCAAAGAAGGATTTGGTATCCGAATCTCAAATCTCTCAATCTCAAAGCCTGGCTCTTGAAGAGTTAAGAGTTTGTTGATCTGCACCTCTCTCAAGGTGTTCTGGATATTCTTAGGGCTTCTCGGAAGCCTTTCACCAGAAAGACTTACAACTCCAAATGGAAAAGGTTCTCCATTTGGTGCTCTGGTAAGCATATTTCTTCAGAATCTGCTGGGTTGCCTACAGTCCTGGACTATATGGTTCATCTCAATGGCTTGGGACTCAGACCAGCTACACTTAGAGTACATTTAGCAGCTGTTTCTGCTTTTTTGTCATTAGGCAAGCCCTCTTCTCTATCAGCCCATCCTGTATTTTGCAAATTCTTCAAGGGATTGTTGCACACCAATCCCCCCTTCAGGGACCCTGCTCCTGCTTGGGACCTTAATGTTTGCATTGCTCAGCTTATGCAACCCCCTTTGAGCCTTTGTCCTCTGCAGAGCTTAAGTACTTGACTTGGAAAACTGTGTTTTTGGTAGCCATTACCTCTGCCAGGCGCATCAGTGAATTGCAAGCCCTGTCACTGGAGCCTGATTTCATCTCCTTCCATAGAGATAAAGTGGTCCTAAAAACTAATAGGAAGCTTTTGCCTAAGGTGGTTTCAGATTTCCACCTTAATCAGTCTGTCTCTCCCTGTTTTCTTCACTGACCATTCCTCCTCTGGAGAGAGGAGGTTGCACAGCCTGGACGTAAAAAGGGCCCTTATCTACTACATAGGGCGCACCAAGGGTCATAGGTTAGAGTCCCTCCAGTTGTTACCACTTATGGAGAGGTCGGTGAGGCAGACCTGCCAATTAAAAGATCTATTGCCAGGTGGATTGTCTCTTGCCTTTAGTTCTGCTACACGAAAAATTAAGTAGAACCCCACCCCTCAGGCCTGAGGGCTCACTCTACTAGAGGTACAGCTGCTTCCCTGGCTGCTGCCAGGGATATTCCTGTCTTGGAAATCTGTCAAGCAGCTTCCTGGAAAACAGTCCATACATTCACCAAGCATTACTCTCTGGATATCCAGGCTAGGAGTGATGCTCGGTTTGGCACAGCAGTGCTTCAGAGCCTATTCCCAAAAGAGGTTCTGTCCCTCCTCCTTGGAGGTACTGCCTGGTAGTCTGCATATGTCAGAATACAGCAAGACTTCATGTTTGAAGAAAAAATTACTCACCTTAGTAATGTTGTTTCTTCTAATGGAGTCTTGCTGTATTCTGACCCCCCCCCCCCCGCCTCCCCTTTCAGAACCTGGTTTTTGGGATGTGGGTGGGCAGGAGCAGTGTTGGCACCTAGAAGTGCCCCTTTTTTTCTCACCCTCCTTTAGTTTGGGTGTGTTGTGTTTTTGGTTTTTTGGGTTTCTTGACTTGAGTCTTTGCTTTGAAACCAAAAAAAACCTTTTTATCAAATTTAGTTGCCAGTTGATTAGTGTGAGTTTACAGTTTCCACACAGAACGCCCAGTGAGTATAGCTCAAAAAGATCTGACGGTTGGAGTTTAAACAGCAGAAGACAGAGGCTTCAACCGAGCTCGAGCTCAGCGTTCCATGCCCTGCATGGAAAGTTAACTCTTTATTCTCCGGGGCAGTTCAAGGGTTGGAGATCACTGCATATGTCAGAATACAGCAAGACTCCATTAGAAGAAACAACATTACTAAGGTGAGTAATTTTTTCTTTGTATAGCCACAGTACGTTGTTTATTGAAATTTAATTTATCAGTATCCCACAGTCTTTTTCCTCCTCAACCTCCTTTCACTCTTTCCCATCTAACATATACCCATGCCTATTATTATTCCCCTTACCTGTGTATTACTAAAGGAATAATGCACGACAGGGTGTGTGTCGTGCTGGGCTAAAGCCACGCCTGGGGGGGGGACGAGGCCGCAGGCAGTCGCTCCAGTGCCCCAGGCGTGCGTTATCTCAAACGACACACACCCTGGAGTGCATTATTCCTATTATACAATGGCTCGTTGTTATACAGAATAAAAAAAATAATTTTAAAGATGTTTTTGTGTGGAAAAATATTTTTTGTTTTTAAGAGAAGATGAAACAATCCATCAAAAGCTCATCTACATGAGTTCACAGTGCTGAGACTAGACCTGTGGCAACGCCATGGGTCCAGCCCCAAACTGACCAATCACAGTCCAAGATTCTTTCTTGCTATTGTATAATCCTGATTTATCTATGCTAAATTTCATCCTGTTCAGTCTAGCCCAGGCTTCAATTTTTTTCCAGATCCCTTCTTAGCACTCTTTGTTGCTCCATTGATCCCAATGGTCCTCCCATTTTAATATCATTTGCAAATTTTACTACCTGATTAGTAACACCATAATGCAAGTCTGTGATATATAGAGAAAATAAAATAGTCCCCAGCACAGATCCCTGTAGGACACCACTTTCCACTTTAATAGATTTGGATAGTTCACCTGTTCTTACTTTTTGAGTTATATCACTCAGCCAATTTCTTATTTGTATGACAATACGACTGTCCAATCCCATTTTTGCTAATTTTCAATTAGCTTATCATGAGGCACCTTATCAAAGGCTTTCTGAAAGTCCAAGAATATTATCTATAGGTATATTATTTAATTTCTCATTTGTTTTCATAGAAACACTAATGATTTGTACCACATGCTCTGTTCTTCTTAGTCATGTTGTTTTTCATCAGTATAACCTAATATTTCCAAATTTCCTTACATTCTTATTTTCAATATGCTGTCAGCAACCTTTCCCAAGATTGCAGTCAGGCTTACGGGTCTGTAATTAGACACTGCTGATCTGTTTCCCTTTTTATGTTTGCTTGCACGCATGTGCAAGAAACATAGTGCCATCATCCGAGTTTTTGGAGGTGTGGCACCCTGTCTTCCAATTCAGTCAGTGCATTTGCAGGTGCGGTCACAGTCCGCCAATGAATGCTGCAGCTGTCTATGACAGCAATTGAAAATGCTGTGGCACAGTTGAAAGGAAGAGCTATGCTTCAGTGAGCAGCATGCCCCCCCCCACCCCACACACACACACACACTAAATTGACACTGTGTTCAAACGATCGAGAGATCAGTGAGCAGATCACACCCAAGGGGATGCAGACGAAAGACATTCCTACAAAGTTGCTGAACTGGGCTTACAGCATTCTTTTCTTCCCTATTAACGCCCACCCAGCCTGTGTCTAACAGTAGACAGTACTAGGGGAATGAAAGAAAGCCAAGCCACTTACAGCCCGTTTTCTTGGTCAGTTGCTGGATTTCGGTTGCGCTGAAGGACTGTCGATCTGTTTGTCCCTGCCTCCTGTATGTGAGAATGCAATTGTCTGCCCTCGGCTGCTGCTCATACAATGATATGCGCACACAGTACTGTCTGGGTGCCACCTACCACAGCCAGAGCCTGTAGGACTTTCCAGCATCGGGATCCCCTGTTAGCTTTCCTTCAAGACGGTGAGTTTTATTTTCTTCTAATAAATAGTTATTCCCGGTGGGAGTCGGTTTACTAGGGGGAGGGAGAGAGGTTGCGATGGAACAGTTCCTCTCTGTGTAAACCAGAGCTAATAATTAAGAACAGAGAACTATGCAGCGGAGAGTGAGGAGGTGTTCTCATTACAGTAGAGGGGGAGCCCCCAGGCATGGCAAAAAGCCTTCTCCAGGTCCTATCGCCTTACACTCTCTCTCTCTTCCCCCCCCTCAACCTGTTGTCACTCAGAATAGGGGGGTACTCAAACTAGGTGGGGGATGAGGACAGATGCTTCCTTTTTTTTTTTTTGTACAATTTATTTAGGTTGTAGGTAGCATTTTACCTAATAATCTGCATAAATTTCAGTTGGTTTGCATCTGTACCCCCGCCCCCACGAGGCTGAAAATATGAAGTACTGTGTAGCCCTCCTTTCCGTTGGAAAAAAAAATAAATATAATTACAGCAATAATCCACAATAGTCCAGCTGAGATGCACATCTAGTTTCTTGTGGTCCAGTTGCTACCCATTTTGGCAGCTAGCTGGACTGGAGCACCGACAAGTTAAATTACTTGCACATTGTCACATTGGGAGTTTGTGACTTGTCGGAGTTTGAACCACTAGATCACACTGCATCCAAAGTTCGTTTATTTGTAACTTTTGACCGGGAAGGGTACACTTGACAGTGACAGCTCATAGTTAGGTGCATCATGTGGGGTGAATTACATGGAGCTGTTTTACTGTCAGGGAATGTGGAGTAAGACATGGAGAAAAACATTTACCCTTACCATGGGATCTTTAACCTCAACCTGAACAGCCAACAGAGATGGGCAGAGGAAACCTCAGTTTGACATTTCATTTGAACCACAGTCCCTCAGCAGGGCAGTAGCTCCCTGGTGCTGCATACAGTGTCAGTACAGGCCAAGACCCTGGTGTATTTGTATTTATTTGTTTATTCATTCACTTTACCAGGAAAAGCTCGGATGAGTGATGCTCATTTACAAGGAGGTCCCGGGTTGGACAATTAAATTAAAGCAAAAAATACAAAGTAGTATTTACAGTTCATACTGGCATGTATTATTTGTAATATGATGGCATCCTTGTTTCACGCAAACTTTTATTCAATAATGTTTGTAACTTATAATGAAAATATGTATTTTATCCAATTTCATGTGGTTATTATAATGTACTTTTATTTAATCAGGAGGTGCTTGCCAACAAGACTTCAGTCTTAATGAACCTTCCTACTATATGGATTTTTAATAAATAAATAAAAGATCATGGCAGATGTGCAAAGTCATAATGTAGAGAACAAAACGCTTCCAGTCATCTGGCCCCTGAGGGGAGTGTGTAACCAACTGAGCCACTAACATTTTATTGTACTATAATTACCAGGCATTCATTTTCATGTTTTCTTGCACGCATGTGCAAGAAACTTAGTGCCATCATCCGAGTTTTCGGAGGTGTGGCACCCTGTCTTCCAATGCGCTCCTGAGACACACACACACACACACACACACACACACACACACACACGCATATTGTGTGTTCATGCTCTCTCCCCCCCCCCACGCACACACTGTATGGGTGACGGGGGTGCCCAATCCCCTGTCGGCTCCACTTCCCCCCACCAAGAGACTGCTGAGTGCCACGATGGGAGCCCACCCCAGCATGGCAACAGTCCGTATGGTCGGGGGTGCCCAGTCCTTTGTCGGCTCCACTGGCCCCTCAAACAGCCTTCCAGCTGCCACGCTGGGAGCCCACCCCAGCGTGGCACAAGTCCCATGTCGTCTAAAGGAAGGAAAAAAAACCCTGAAAGAAAAAACCTTCCCTCGCTGACCGTCCTGACCCTCCCTCCCTCACCCGCGCCCACCCTCTGCGCACCCTGCCTCCCCACACCCCACCTCAACCCATACTTGCCTCCAGAGTCTGGCGCGACGATCTTCGGTGTACCAGGAATATGTCTGCACTCTTCAAAGACGACCGCGAACTGAAGAAATGCCGGTAAGCTGTATAATAGAATAAATAGGGTTTTTTCAACTTTGATGCATATCTCTGACATTTTGGGAAATTTTTTCACCAAATTTTCAACATGGGGTTTTTGGGACCCCATCTCATGAATTCTGTCAGTCATTTTGTTAATTGGGCCCGAAAGGAGTTTTATGGAAATGCTGCTGAACCACCTTATGGAACCACTCTACTAAACAGCAGTGTCACAGTTCATGAGGTAGGCCCCCAAAAACACTATGAAAATTTGGTGAAAAAATTTCCAAAAGTGACTGTTTTTACAAGCATGCGTTGCGCTGCTCCTACGCACGATCGTAAGTTTGTGAATTTTCAATATGTTCACTCCAGATTTTCAACATTGCTATTTTACCACACCTCCTTATGAGCAGTACAGCTGTCATTTCTCACATCTCGCCCAAAATGCATTTCCGCGCATGTAGCGCACAATGGCGCACTCGCTATGCGAAATCATTGTTAGGGACAGATTAAGAAAATCACAGTGGCACTGTTCATGAGCAGAGGTGTTAAATGGTTATGCTAAAATTTGGTGAAAAAATTCCCAAAATGACTGTTTTACGAGCATGCGTTAGCTTTTCCTCATGCGCTAAGTAAGTTTGCAAATTCTCAATATTTTCACTCCAGATTTTCACCACTGGCATTTTTCCACACTTCCTTATGAATAGTACAGCTGTCATTTTTCTCACCATGGCCGAAATTTACTTTTCGCACTCCAGCGCAGAAATGCGTGGTCGCTGTGGGAAATCACTGTTCGGGACAGATTAAGAAAATCACAGTGACACTGTTAATGAGCGGAGGTTCCAAAATCCCTGTGTTGACAATCTGCTGTTTTTAATAAAAAAAAAAAAAAAAAATCCCCAAACTAATTGCATTACGGGTGTGCGTTGAGCATTTTCTACGCACGCTTGTGACTTCAGTTTTTTTTTTTATATTTTCACTGCAGATTTTCAACATTGCCATTTTTTGCAACTCCCCATGAACAGTACAGCTGTCATTTTTCACATCCTGTTCGAAATGTGTTTTCGCACCTGTGGTGCCAAATGGCGTAGTCGCTGTGCGAAATCAGCTTTCGGCTAATAAACTGATATTGCCACTGTTCATAAGGTGGGGGTCACGAAAAACCCATGTTGAAAATTGGGTGAAAATGCCAACGAACGCTTGAGGCGGTAGGGTTTCCAACCATGACGCTCCACCCTGTAGAGATTGACAGGTATCAGGGGTGTGACTTGGGATACTCGCCTGTAATGCTCATGCCATTCCACACCCTGCAGCCAGTGAGAGGCATCGAGGTGTGCCTTGGACTCTTCGGCCCCAAAGTTTACCCCATTGCCCTACACAGGACCCATCTTACTGTATTTCCTGATAGAATGGGGTGAGCATAAGGGCCCAAGACCCCAAGGCACACCGTGACACTTGTCAGTGTCTGCAGGGTAGAGTGTGGTAAAATGGCGTGGCCGTGATGCCTGACGACCCAAAGGCACACCCCAATGCCTGTCAGTCTCTGCAGGGTAGTGGTTTTGGCTTCAGTTCAATACTTCACTGCCATTCCTGTTATGCAGCTCTGTAACTCCTACACTGCCAATGCCAGCAAGCAAACATTCGGCATTGACAAATGCTTGTTAAACAATCGTACAACAAAAGCCTGCCTCCAATCTTTAGGCACCTCCCCTGTTCTAAAGGATTCATTAAATATCCACACTAATGCTTCTGACATTAATGGTGTTATCTCCTTAATGTATCTTGGGTGCAAAAGATCAGGCCCAGCAGATTTGTGTGTTTTTTACTTTATTACCTTTTCTATTTCTTCCTTAGATGTTAATATTCTCAATTTCTGATGGTTTCTAGTGACATTCACCTTTTTTACCTCACTACCACCTTCAAATACTGATCCAAAAAATCTTTTAAGGCATTAGCCATCTCACCAGAGTTCTTAATTCCTTACCCTCAGTGTTCAGTGGCCCTACACTTTATCTTTTCTCTTTTGGTTTATATATGCATAAAAAACTTTTCCCATTATCCTTCCTATATGCCAGCTTAGCCTCCAACTTTCTCCTTTCTTTCTTTATATTGTTTTACTTTCTTTAAACAGGTTTTATAATGTAATCTAGCCGCCTCCTGTCCCCACTAATTTCATTCTTTTGAATGATTTTTGTTTGTTTAGGCATGATTTAATCACCTTACTAGTACACCATAATGTTTTTTTTCCCTCTCCTGTTGTAAATTTTTTTTTTATCCGGTACATACTCTTTTTCCAAATTTAATAGTCTCCTTTTAATTCTTCCCACATTTGCCCTACTGTCTTCCCACCAAAACACTGTTTCCAATTCCATTTTAATAAGTGCCCTTTAATTCTTGGAAAAAATTATAATAAGGCAGATTTTCAAACTGTCTTTCCCCTTATCCATATAGCTTTCTGTTTAACATTAAAAGCCACAGTAGCATGATCACTGTTTCCCCAACTATTCACTTATATTTGTTCCATTAATTGATATCTGTTCTATTTAATAATAAATCCAGAATAGTTTCTCCTCTAGTTGGTTTATATATTAGCTGTTCCAATCCTACCATCTCCAACCACTGCACAAACTTTCCGCTGTTGGCATTTTTACTGCTACACCTTTCCCAACTGATATCAGGGTAGTTAAAATCTCCAGTAATAACATCCCCTTCCATGGTCATCTGTTCAATTTCATAATTTATTTTATCTATTTCATTGCTACTATTAGGTGGCCTATAATATAAACCAAATAGAAATTTTTTATCTATCCCCCCCATCACTTGAATCCATAATGATTAGATTCCTTCAATATCTGTTTCCTTACATAAACTACTTTGTATTTCCTTTTTAATATAAATAGCCACTCCTCTCCCTTTTCTGTTCTTTCTTGCTCTGAAGTATAATTTATATCCCTCTACCGGTATTCCATTGTATTTCTGGGTTCCACCAAGTTTGTTACCATACACATCTGTTTTCATTGACTAGTGCTGGCTAATGATGGAATGCTAGGCTTGAGCTTGGTTTTCAAACCATTGTCCCTGGAATACATCCTGCAACCGTCAGATTCTTTACTCCGCTTGCTTAAATCAGGCGCCTCAGAGAGCTCTCCTTCATCTTTCCTGAAGATTTTATTTTCTCAGTTTTTTCAAGTACTTTTTATTTCTGTTCGTTTGTAAAGCACTGTTCTTGGTTTTACAGGTAGATTAGTCTAGAGTAAGTGTTATTCCCGTAAGTTTTTCTGTTCCCTGTCTGTTCTTTCAACCAGGAGGAAACCAAACCATTCTTTATATTTTTTAAGGTACATTTTTTATTAAAAACTACTTCTCTGGGCCAGTTGTTGGATTTTGGAAAGAAACGAGGGTAACTCATTTGTTGCGTCAGTCACTGAACTGACTACAAAAAAAAAACTCTCTCCTAGTGTGGGTGTCTGACTCACTGAAAACCCAGTCTTAGGGTTTTCTTCTGGTTATGTCACTACCCAAGAAATGAACTGGCCCAATGGGTTTTCAGCATTGTGCAGAGTGTGGTGAACCATTTGCCAAAGCAGATCCTCCTCACTTGGTTTGTGTTTTTTGCCTAGGGTTTGACCACCTGAAGGCAGATTGTGAAATTTGTAAAAAAAATTTTCCTCAGGTGACACTTGATGGGCGATTTAACCGACTGAGAGAAAAAATGTCCGATAAGCAGGGCCACTGGAAAATTGCACCCGCAGTTTTTTTTTTTTTTTTCAGAATCCTCAAATTTCACCATTCTCTACAAAAGCTAACATGTTGCTCAATTTCTTGCAGTTTGAGTTTTTACATTGAACTGTATAAAAAGTATTAGCATTTTTAATAAAATACTCTCTCATATATTGACAATTTTGCATGCAGACTTGGGTTTGGCTGAAATAATGCAGTGTAAGGCAGAGGAAGGGGTTTAAGTTTTAATTTATTGGAATTTTGGAAACAACCTTTGAGTAAGAACTCTTTTACAAAGGATCCGCATCTGTTAAACAGTACAAATACAGACATACTAGAAATATCAGTACGGGAAATAGCAAAAACATAGAAAACCGCTAAGAGTTTCTTGCAAGTTTCATTAAGGGTTTAATACTAAGTGCTGTATAGCATAAGGAAGTATGAGAGAGAGAAGAAAATGTAGGATAGGGTGAGAGTGGTTAGTGAATGGAGCGTGGGGATAGAGTAGCCCTGGAGGAGCATTGTCGCATTGCATTACAGCTTTGGAGCGGAGGAGCTGGGGATAATGCATGTGAGTGTGTGGTAAGGTGGTGGGAGGGGGGAAGGAAAGGAGGGAGAAACCAAGCAGGGAAGGGGAGGTGATAAGAGTGGAGATTGGAAAAAGAGGGTGGGGGTGAGGGAGGGTGAGAGTGAGAGAGGGGGATGATGAGGCGTGAGACAAATGAGAGCGCGCAACCACTAGTGGAATAAGAGCTACAGAGCATGAGGTGTCAGAGTCTGGGGGACAGGGGTAGGGAGTGGGGAGGAGTGGCCCGTGTGAGTGAGTCCATGAATAGTTGCTGGTAGGCAAGGTTGGTGCAGGCTCTGGAGACCTGCTCCGAACAGTTTAGCACTCAGACATTCTTTTGCAGTAGAAACTACTTAAGTTTGGCTTTGAAGGTTCTAGGGTTGGCAGCATTTAGAGTGTTAACTGGGATCTCATTAAGCCACAGTGGGGCACAGTAAGAGAATGATCTTTGTCCAAGGGCTGTCCTTCGGAAAGGGACACAGAACGGGTGTAGTTCTTTATTCCTGGTCCTGTATATGGAGTTGGTTAAGGTAATCGGGTCGGTGATACAGGGAGGAGTTAGGCCTAGCATGGCTTTCCTACCTAGGAGGCACGTCTGGTATGAGATTCTATTCTTGAGGCTTAATATGTTTGCTTTCTCAGAGTACACAGGTGTGTGTGAGCCAGTCAGCATCACGTAACACTACTTTATTTTGAATCCTTGTCTTGTTTGGTTTCAAAATCCACTGGCCAAGCATAAGTACACTAAAATATTTAACATTTGGTTTGTGTTGAAGCAGTCTATCAGAAAACTTTGTTGCCACAAAGACAAACAAAATATGGGAGAAAAGGTGCAAATTATCCCATTCACCTAAATGGGGTGCTAACTGTGAAGCCTTTGTCTGTAGTAGGACAGATTTTTCCTTGTGAGCATGCTTTCATTCAGACTAGTTTTGATTTAAACAGCGGAGGATTTTGGATGGCCCTGCTGATTTTATAAACTTGAATAAACTGGTAACGGTGATCTCGCTCTTAGCAATCTACCACCTAGATGCTCACATGCAAAGACTACAATAAAAACCTGACTAAAGTCTGAAAACAAGCTTATAAAACATATAAACTGTATCTGAACATTTATCTTTAAACAGAACCATTGCAGCCAGAGTAAAACAAAGGTAAATTACAGGGTACCCTGACTACTGTATGATGCAGTAAAAATATATTGGTAATTTAATTTTTTTTTTGGTAACCGGTTAAGGCCCACTAGGCACAAGGGCCTGTTTTCAGGGTAACCCAGGAGCACTGAGGAGGTTAACCGACTTGCTCAGTCACACAGTATGCAAGTGGAGGTTGTGGGAATCAAACCCAGGTCTGCTAGTTGTCTCCAGCTCATTCACTGTTTGTTACTCTAATCTCTAGGCTATACTGCAAGCCCCGGTTACACCCAGATTTAATATTTAAATATGCAATTTAAAAAATAGTGTACAGTACCTACAGTACAAATTATGAAAAGTAAACACTTGAACATTTTACTAAAACTCGGTTATTCACCACTATCGGCTTATTTTGTTTTGTGCGACAGTGGGCGAATAGTTGACAGAGCACTGTCAATAGCTGTTGATCAGGCTTCATTATTCTATATCCACAAACAGAAAAATGTGTTTATTCTGGATTTATTTAATATTGATTTGCTGTGGCTCACTTTACAGAATCTGTTTAGCACTGTATCAGGCAGAGGTTTTTAAATTTTGGAAGATAGGCAACGCGTACAATAGCTTATCGGTTTAGTATTATAGGAACATAAGCTTTTCTTTGTTTAAAACATATTCAAGTGGCAGTGCATTCATTTAACAGTTTATATTGACTTATATGCTGTAGAAAACAGTAAAACATTTATTGCGAAGCACTCTGCATCTATAGTAGAACTCCCGCAATTTTGGGGACCTTTTTCCACAATTTTCCAGTGACCCTGCCGATAAGACTGCTGATCCAGCCTCGGATAAACAGTCTCCTCCTCAAAAAGAAGAATCCAAAGAACTGGTTGAACAGCCCTGTGGCCAGGAGGATGGTTCCTCGGGTAAAAAGAGAACCACAGACACTGCCTCTGAACTGGCAAGTTCTGCTAAAAGAAAAGGAAGGAAAAACACTCTGGTAAGGAACCACGGCTGACCAGCCTGTCTGTTCCTACCGCTGAGGAAATAGCTAATGCTATTAGAATTATCCATGCGCTGCAAACCGGTACCGCAATTCCGGTTCAGCGGCCTGGTTCACAGACCTCTGTTCAGGATCTGGGTTCTTCCATGGTTCCCAGTTCCTTTGAACACTTTGCTGGGGAGACTCACTACTACTTTGGGGAGCCTCCTGACCTGATGTATCCCCTGACCTCAGTGTGCTGACTACCCTGATAAGGGAGCTGAGGATTTTTCACTCCTCCTGCTTTTATGAAGCAGGTAGCACAAACTCTGTACCTCTCCACCCAGGAATCCACAGAGGAGGAGGAGCCAGACTACATCGAGATGATGGATGTGCCAGCAACTAAAAGGCTGTTGTTGCCCATCCACAAATCCTTAGAGACGGGCCTCTAGAATCTTGCAGATCCCCTCTTCTATCCCTGCAGTGGGCAAGAGAATGGACCGGAAGTACTGAGTTGCCAAGTCTGGAGCAGAGTTCCTCTTTGGATACCCCAGTTATGAAGGGGTGGTGCAGACTGCTACATGTGATAATGCAGGGATCCCCTGGCATCACACCCACCTGATACACTCCAGAAAGATGGATTCTGTAGCCAAGAAATCTTACCTGGGCTATTCTTTGGCCATTAGACAGGCCACTTATATGGCTTATGTTTCCAGATATCTGGGTTATAGATGCTTCAAAATGTCAGTTTCGGATGGCAGTGGATGCCAGTGACATTGCAGTCAGACAGATGACAACTTCAGTGTCCCTAAGGAGATTTTCTTGGCTAAGAGCCACTAACTTGCCCCAGGACACCCAGACAAAGGCCTTTGATTTTTCTTGTGAGCCCACATCCCTCTTTAAGGAGCAAACAGAGGCTTACATGAAGATGGACGAGTACAAGGTAGTCTAGAAAAATGCTGCTACTAAAGAAAAAAAGCAGCAACTCCTCAGAAATACCAGCGTAGAGGGGGTAGGGGTAGAACCCACTACAGACCCTTCTTCCAGACTCTGGTCCTGCTAGCCTGTTGCCCTCAGAGGGGGCACTTCAGAGGCAGAAGGGACAGCAGCTGTGCTAGCCCCAGTACTCAAAAACCCAGGGGAAGAGTACACAATGGGGGGTGAGATACTAACAACAACAAAAATGGAAAGGGACCTGGGGGTAGTCATATCAGATGACCTAAAGGCGGGCAAGCAATGTGAGAAGGCAGCAAGGAGGGCTGGGGGGATACTGGGATGCATAGGGAGAGGAATCACCAGTAGAAAACAGGAAGTTATTATCCCTCTGTACAGACAGCTGGTGAGACCCCATCTGGAGTACTGTGTGCAGTTCTGGAGACCCAGTCTCCGCAAAGACATAGACAGGATGGAAGCTGTCCAGAGGAAGGCAACTAAAATAGTGCAGGGTCTGCACCGGAGGACATATGAAGAGACTTAAGGAGCTTAATATGTATAGCCTCGAGGAAAGGAGGGAGAGGGGGACATGATAGAAACTTTCAAGTACCTTAGGGAATCAACAAAGTCCAAGAGGGTAGCATCTTTCAAAAAAAAGAGGTGCAAGAACAAGAGGGCACAATTTGAAGATAGAGGGGGGCTGCCAGAGGTAATTTAAGGAAGTATTTTTTCACAGAGAGGGTTGTGGATGCATGGAATGGCCTTCTGGAGGAGGTTGTGGAGTCAAAATCAGTGGTGGAATTCAAGCATGCATGGGATAGTCATAAGGCAATTCTGGGGGTGGGGGTAGGAAGAAGTAGGCTGCTGGTTAACTAGGATCTGCAGCTTATCCAGTAGGTAGGGAAATGGGCAGACTGGGTGGGCCAAGCGGTCCTTATTTGCCGTCAAATTCTATGTTTCTATGTAAGTGCACAAGCAAAGCAGACCCTCTGAGGGGTCTGCCAGGGTAGTCTCCCCACATCCAGTAGGAGGCAGGCAGGCTGGCTCACTACTTCCAGGCTTGGGAATCCATTACCACAGACAAGTGGGTCCTGGATACAGTAAGCAAGGGGCTTGCCCTCAGTTACAGGGTCTTACCCAGACTGAGGGCAAGAAATTTCACATCTGCCACCCTATCAGAAGCAGCTCTGTTGGAGGTAGAGGTAGCAAAACTCTTTCAGGACAGGATAGTAGAGCCTGTTCCCTTGGCCCAATGGGGAAGGGGTCTCTACTTAAGGTACTTCCTCATGCTAAAGAAAACAGGAGTGGCGACCCATATTGGATCTCTGACATTTAAACAGACATTTGACAAAGCCAAAGTTCAAAATGGTCACTCTGGCTGCCATTCTCCCTACACTCAGGCAGGGAGATGGCTGCCATCTCTGGATTTAAAAGGTGCTTGCTTCCACAGTCCCATCAGGCAGTCTCACAAAGTCTCTCCAGTTCGGATTGCCATCAGGCCATTACCAGTTCAGAGCCATGCCTTTCGGCCTGACTTTTGCTCCAAGGGTAATTATCAAGTGCCTAGCATTAGTGGTAGCACACCTAAGGAGGCAGGGAGTTAGTCTTCTCATACTTAGATGACTGGTTGGTGGTAGGACAGATACCTCACCTAGTCAAAGATGCACTGACCACCACTTAGTTTACCCTGTGGGCACTGGGCTTTCTGGTAAACCAGAAAGTCAGTGCTGACACCAGTTCAGCTCTTGAAATTCATAGGAGCAGAACTGGAGACTCTAGAAAACCCTTTCTCCCTCGGGGAGGTGGATAGCCTGGTGCAGTTGGTCGGATCCTTCCAACTGCATACACCCACACCAGCAAGGCATTTTCTTCAGCTGTTGGGACACACAGCTGCATCAACAGCAACAGTGCCAGGTTCCAGGTTTCAGATGACATTCATTTTCTTCTCAGATCTCACTGGTCTAAGAAAAAAGATTCCCTGTCAAAAATGGTACCAGTCACAGGAACCCTTCTCCAAGCACTACATTGGTGGCAGGAAAAGGACAACTTCCAGGAAGGTGTACCTTTCCTTCAGATGCCACCATCAGCAGTGTTAACAATGGATGCCTCTCTCCTGGGATGGGTTGCCCACCAGGGGGAGCACACCTCACACAGTACCTAGCTCCAGCAGGAGTCTCCGCTTCACATAAATCTGCTGGAACTTAAGGCAGTTTACCTGGGCATTCAGTCCTTTGCTTCAGTACTTCAGGGCAAGGTGGTCAAGTCAGAACAGATAATACAACCACAGTGTACTGCATTAACAAGCAAGGAGGCACAAGGTTGTCTCCCCAAACCCTGTGCACAGAGGCCATAAAAATCTGGAAGCTGACTTACTTCCTGGGGATCTACCTTTCAGCAGTACATCTCCCAGGGAAGGACAACATCCTTGCAGATGCCTTCTGCAGGATCAACCAGAATCGCCACGAGTGGTCATTGAACAGGCAGATCTGCAGCAGGTTGTGTTCTGAAGGTGGAGCACCCCAGAGGTGGACCTCTTTGCAGCCCCAGACAATCACCAGTTGCCACAATTGTGTGGCAGGCCTACTGCAGTGGGCACAGTCCCTCTGGATGCAGTGCTGTGGGACTGGACAGGGAAGTTCCGGTACGCCTTTTCTCCATTTTACCTGCTGCTCAGAGTACTGAACAAACTCTGGGCTCATCCGGCAACAGTGATCCTCATTGCTCCAGACTGGGCCAGGCAGCCCTGCTATTAACTGCTGCTGACCCTGTCAATGTCCAAACCAATCTTCCTACCCAGGAGGCACAACCTATTGACCTCCTCTCTGGGCAAAATCCTCTCCTCTACCCCATTCTCCAGTCCTTCAGACTCGGGGCTTGGCTCTTGAGGACTTGGAGTATGCTGACCTGCACCTCTTGGAAGGGGTGCTAGAGGTCCTTAGAGTTTCCAGAAAATCCCCTACCAGAAAGACTTGACACCTCTAACTCCAGGAGGTTTTCATTTGGTGCGAACAAAGAGATTGACTATCGCCAGGCTAGTTTGCCAGTCATTCTGGAGTATCTGGCACACCTGCACTTTCTCGACCTTGGGCCATCCACCCTCAAGATACATCTAGCAGCTATCCCTGCATACCTCTCAGCCGGTAAAGGATTATCCCTGGCTGCTTACCAGGTATTCAGAAAGTTCTTCAAGGGACTGCTGCACTTACATCCCCCTCACTGAGAACCCACTCCTGTATGAGAAGCTACAGAAATTCAGAATACACATAAGGAACCAGAAGAACTGTCACCCTGGAAACAGGAAATGGGATAACCATATGAACTGGGGTTGTCTACAGGCCTCCAGCCCAGGGGGAGGACATAGACACATTACTGTTAGAAGATATACAAAACATGACAGTTAAATGGGAGATTCTGCTAATGGGAGACTTCAACATGCCAGATACAGATTTGTCAATACCAGCAGGAACATCCGCCAGAACTAGATATCTAGTGGATTCCCTGCAGGGTGAGGGCCTCAAACAACTGGTACAACAACCCACAAGAGACAGGGCTATCCTAGATATAGTACTGACTAACGGGGAAAGGATCACAGATCTCCAGATAGGTCACCTGGGGGCCAGTGACCATCACATGGTATGTTTCAGTTTGGCCACTAGAACTAAATCATCCCATTCCAGTGCAAAAATATGGGACTTCAGAGGAGCTGATTTTGATAAGATGGCTAACAGAGTTAAGCTAGCCCTGGCAAAACGAAAATACAGGTGAGGGGGTACAGGCAAAGTGGGCAAGCATTAAGGATGCAATACTTGAAGCAACATGCCATTGTGTTAAGGGGAAAAAGGAAAGAGCAAAAGGAAGAGGGAACCACTTTGGTTCTCAAAAACAGTAGCAGAAAAGATCAGAGCTAAAAGGTTGGCCTTCAGGAAATATAAGGGAATGCAGCTGGCCAAAAATAGGGAGGCATACCAAACTTCCCCAAGGGAAGCAGGGAAGGCAGTAAGGCAGGCAAAGGCCCAAACCGAGGAAACACTAGCACGAACAATGAAAGAAGGGGACAAGACTTTCTGTAGATACATTAGTGAAAGGAGAAAGTCCAGAGGGGGTAATGCTAAGATCAAAGAGGATAAGGGGGAGTGTGTGGAGGAGGACCAAGGAAAAGCATCTATCCTAAATAGATACTTCTGCTCGGTATTTACTGAGAAGGTAGGGCAGGGCCCACAGCTCAGCCCCATGGATACAGGGGGGAGGGGGGGTGTGCACAAGTCCCTTCACAAAAGAAAGGGTCCTACAAGAGCTCGCTAAACTCAAGGTGGATAAGGCAATGGGACCTGATGGCATACATCCCAGTGTACTAAAGGAGCTAAGGGTAGAACTAGCAGAGCCATTAGCGAAACTGTTTAGTGAGTCTCTGAATACAGGAGAGTTCCCAGAAGACCGGAGAATGGCTCATGTGATCCCGCTCCACAAGAGTGGTAGGCAGGGAGGAGGCAGGGAACTACAGACCAGTCACTTACCTCCGTAGTGGGCAAGATTATGGAGGCACTCCTTAAGGAAATGATGGTGCAACACCTGGAAATCCATAGTAGCACAGGATCCAAGACAGCATGGGTTTACAACAGGAAGGTCCTGTCAAACTAATTTCATAGATTTCTTTGACTGAGTAACCAGAGTGGTGAACCCAGGGGGTGCAGTTGATGTCGCCTACCTTGACTTCAGCAAAGCTTAGATACTTTTCCACATAGATTGATTAATAAACTGGGTAGGCTCGGGGTGGGTCAGAAGTTGGTCAACTGGGTGGCACACTGGTTGGCGGGCAGAAAACAGAGTGGTGATAAATGGTATACAGGCAGAAGAGATGCAAGTCACAAGTGGGGTGCCTCAGGGGTCAGTCCTGGTGCCAGTCCTCTTCAATATCTTCATCAGTGACATTGCAGATGGACTGGAGGGTAAGGTTTTCTTGTTTGCAGATGACACCAAGATCTGCAACAGAATAGATGATCCAGATGGAGTGGGCAGAATGAGAAGAGATCTGGATAAACAGGAAAAATGGTCAGAAGAGTGGCATCTGGGGTTTAACACAAAGTGCAAGATCAGGCACACAGAGAAGAGAACCCCTAAAGGTACCTATAGGTTTGAAGGGGAATTGCTGGCAATCACAAGGGAAGAAAGAGACTTGGGCATCTTCATCAAAGATGACCTGAAATCATCCAAGCAGACCACTAAAGCAGTAGGTAAGGCCAAAGGGATGTTTGGGTGTAATTAGTAGGGGGTATCACAAGTCGTAAGAGGGAGGTAATAATCCCCCTTTACAAGACACTGGTTAGGCCCCATCTGGAGTACTGCATGCAGTATTGGAGGCCGCACCTGCACAAGGACATTAACAAAATGGAGGCAGTCCAGAGAAGGGCAACCAAAATGATGCAGGGACTGCATCAGAAGACATATGAGGACAGATTAACGGAGCTCAATATGTATACCCTAGAGTAAAGGAGGGAGAGAGGTGATGTGATCGAAACATTCAAACACATTAAGGGCATTAACAAGGTGAAACAGTAACATGTTTCAATACAAGTAAAATAGCAGGACAAGAGGACACAGCATGAGCTTAGAGGGAGGCCAGTTAAGGGGTAGTGTGAGGAAGTTTTTTCATAGAAAGGGTGGTGAATGCATGGAATAGCGTATCTCAGGAAGTGGTGGATATGAATACAGTGCAGGGCTTCAGACAGGCGTGGGATAGGTATAAGGGAGCAATACAAATGAGTATGAATAGATAGACCATTGACAGAGTAAAGGCCTATGGCACATTCATAAGGTAGAAAAAATGGGCAGACTGGATGGGCCTTGCAGTCTTATCTGCTGTCAACTTCTGTGTTTCAATATATGCATTGGTCAGCTAATGCAACCACCGTTTGAGCCCAGAGCTTAAGTATGTAATATGGAAAACAGTGATTTCACTTCGAGATGGAGCTCTTGCAGCAGATAACGCCATTAGGATTATGCCGCCAGGCACTAGGACCCCACGGAAAAATTCTAGCTAGTAGTCTAAGGTGGGGGGGCTGCCCCCTGCTGCCGGCCCCGCCCCATCCCCCATGGTATAAAGGGGCGGTCCCCCAGCAACACCTCAGTTTTTTTTTTTTCCCCACCATCGACCCATGCATATCGGCTCCACAGATGTCTGCTGATTCAATGAAAACTGACATTTTCGCACTTCGTGCAGTTACCAGTTTTTTCATTAAATTACTCATTCGTGGTTTGTCTTCCAAGCCATCTTCCTCATCAGAGCGGCAGAAATCGAATTGCACTTGCAGCAAGTAGATCCGCCAAAAGACTGCCATTCGACCTGCCTGCTTTGCGTAGGCCCCGACCACAGGCCAGACAACTGCCTGCACTGCCAAGGCTTCAACAAGAGGACCCAAATCTGCCACCTGAACACCTTGAAAGCTTTCCTCCTTGAACATGAAGTGGCCATCATGCAGAAGACCCAGTCGGGGCACAACTAGTCTTCCCCCTCCGCTAAGGACTTCTCCGCCAGAGGGAAGAAATCAAGTGGAAGCACCATCATTGGGACAAGGACAGGTCCAGGTAATAATGCCATCCTAGGTCCCCACACAAAATTTCCAAGTCCTCTACCTCTGGCGCAAGGTCGACTCAGCCCCTCTGATCTCCTTGGCTCTCCCGGGGTTACCGTTGAGGAAGCCCCCGCCTCATCTCAGCTGCATGGTGGGAGTCTTCTGGGCATGGGCTTTCTCAAGGCCCCGTGTCCCTGGCTGTCTGACCCCACAAGCATGTGCTAAGGTCTCAGTCAGCAGGACAGGCACACTGTTTGGGCAGCAGGTTGGAACCTGCTGTCTGCAGGGCTGTAGTCTCTGGTTCGTCCGACAGGGCGACAGAATCAGATGACACCAGGAGATGCCAGGAACACGTGCATCAGAAGAAGCATCACTCTCCTTCCAGTTGGTCGGCTGCAGCTTTGGACCGACGTCTTGTCTCAACACCATCTGACTGCACTATGGAGCTGGACCACACACCACACTTTGCTGTCATCTGCTCCGCAGGGCCCGAACGATGACCTGACTGCAGACCCGATGTCAGGGGGACCGGACTCTTGCCTCTGGGGATACATGAAATCGGGCGTCACCCCTCTGCCTTCGCCTCCCCCTTGGGAGCCTGACCATGCATCAGGGCACCCGATGCCAGAGGACACATCCCAGCAGAGTCGATGTCCGACAAGAAGGTATTGTCCGGCCTGATGTCAGAGGAGACTGTAGTGCAAGAGCCAATGCCAAGGGCCCCTAACGCCCCTACACCAGCACTGCAGCCAGGCCCTGTTGTCCCTTTTGCTGAGGTCAGGGCCCTGTTCAATAGCTGATGGAATACCATTTGTAGGGGATCTTTTGCCTTGGCCACCAGAGCCGGCCCCCAACCCCACGGGGACCCTGGCCCTGCCTATACACCCCCCCCGCGTTTGCCTCTCACACCCCTGACGCTGCCCCGCCCAGACATCTGGGGACGAGGGACATGGGTCACCAGTGCGGCAGCATGATTGCTGCCAGTCATTCAGATCCTCCTCCAGGGGATGCTAGTATGCGTCCTCAGAAGGATCCACTGGAGGCTCCTTCTCGTACGATTCCTCAGAGGATGACCTATCTCTTCCATTCCCCAGACCCCCAGAGAGGCTGTGAGATCTCCGGACGACCTTTCCTTCTTGGATGTAATGAGATGCATCCAGTTCATAAATCAGTGGGAGACGGAAGAGTTGGACCCCAAAAGGTACCATTTGACAAAGATTTTAAGAGCCACTGACCCAAAACCCTTGGTTATCCCATTCTTAGTGGAACCCTTCCATGATGTTACAGAGGTAACCTAGAAGCACCCCTTGACAACCTCGCCAGTCCCTAAAAAGGCCGACCACTTGTATAAGACACCAAGGGAGAACCTCACTTAAACGAGCAGCCCAGGGCGAACTCTATGATCCTCATGGTTGCTCATCAGAGAACCCAACAACCGAAGCATATGAGCTCCCAGCCACTGGATAAGGAGTCCAAGAAATTGGACCATTTGGGCCACAGGGTGTATTCCTCAGCCACCTGTGCGGTCAGGTCCCTCAGTTTTTTGGTACACATGGTGATGTATCAAAAATCACTATGGAATAAAGCCATGGACTTAGCCTGGTCACAACCTGACTTTGCCAACAAGACTGAACTGTTGTCAGCACTGGATTGAAGGACTGCTGTCGGTAAGCACGAGCTTAGGTGCTCATATGACTCTGCATACACTGCTGCCAGGGCTGTGGCTACTGGAATATGCTTAAGGCACCACTCCTGGCTGAGGGTCTCAGGATTCCGCCTGGATTTGCAGGACACCATCTTGGATGCCCCTTTCCAAGGGCAAGTCCTTTTCGGTCAGGAGGCCGAAAAGCTGATAACTGGATTATAGGACTCTGGTAAGGCAGTTTCTGAAGTTCACAAAAATGTACAAATCTGAACCAACCACATCCAGACGCCTCTCCTTTCGCAGACAGCAGGGCCAACAAGGAAGGCAACCGCAGCAAAGAGGGGGTTATAAAGGAAAAGGTGCCCCCTGTCCTCAGGAGCACAGGGACCTAAGAGCACCAAGAATGCCAGAGCTGCCTTGCCCACTCCAACCAACATTGGCATGACTTCCTGCCTGCCTCCCCCGGCAGAGCTGCAGGTGGAGGTAGTAGGTGGGAGATTCTCCCTTTACCTCAGCAGCTGGTCCAGTATCACTGTAGAGCAGTGGGTATTCCAGATCTTGGAGAGGGGGTTATGCACTGGAGTTCAACCAGATTCTTCCATACAACCCACCCATTGCTTCCATCCCACGTGGGCCTTATCAGAGCAGAAATCCAAGCCCTCTTGAGCAAGATAGCAATCCAGGCAGTGCCACCGTCTCAGAAGAGAGATTACTCCCACTTCTTCCTCATCCCGAAAAAGATGGAGGACCTCCATCCTATCCTGGACCTCAGTCAACTGAACACTTTTTCATAGAATACAAAAGGTTCAGCATGGTGACACTGCTGGGACTGCTGCCCATGCTTCGCTAAGGGGACTGGTTCTGCTCCCTGGACATGCATGACACTTACATGCATATAAAGATCCTGCCATCCCACAGAAAATACCTCCACTTCATCCTCCAGAGAGAGCACTACCAGTTCAGAGCACTACCATTCGGCCTTTCTTTGGCACCCAGGGTGTTCACCAAGTGCCTGGCAGTAGTGGTGGCAGCAGCTCTGAGGAGGCAGGGCCATTATGTCTGTCCCTACCTTGAGGACTGGCTATTAGTGGCTCCCACAAAGGAGCAGCTGTCTATCACTGGAAGACCCCTTCCACCTGGTTCCAAGATCTGGGGTTTACCTTGAACCTTCCCAAGTCATCCCTCTTGCCCGCTCAGAGGTTACAATACATAGGGGTAGTCTTGGACACTATCCAAGGGGGTGCCTTCCTTCCCTCACAAAGGGCAGATCGACTAGGGGTGCTGACTCGGAGGGTCACTTCCACAAATCAGATTCCAGCCAGAATGGTACTGCAACTGCTGGACCACATGGCAGCTGCCATTTTAACTGTTCCCTTGGCTCATTTTTACATGAGGGTTCTCCTCTGGGTTCAGTGGGATCAGCACTTGGACAACCTTGAACAGCCAGTTTGGGTCTGCAAAGCAGTGTCTCGGACTCTGGAGTGGTGGGTCATCCCTTCCCGGCTAGGATCCGGGACTCCCTTCCAAAGCCACAGTCCTCGGCAGATCCTGATAACGGGTGGCTCAGGACTAGGGTGGGGTGCACATTTCAGAGGCCATCAGACAAAAGGGACTTGGACCTCTTTGGAGTGCAATCTCCACATAAAGGTGTTGGAGATGAGGGTCATTCTGTACGCCTTAAAGGCATTCCAGACAATTCTCCTGGCAGGGCCCCTACTTCAGTCTGACAACATGCCAGTGGTCTTCTATATCAGCAAGCAAGGGGGTACGCACTCATACCCCCTCTGCAGAGAGGTCATGAGAGTCTGGTACTGGGCAGTGGAGCACAACCTGGAACTTACAGTGGTTCACATTCCAGGAGTTCAAAACACCCTGGCCAACAGCCTCGGCCACTCTAAGTCTCAGGCTCACGAATGGGAGCTACTACAGGACATAGTAGAGTAATTTTTCAAAAGGTGGGGCCTTCCAGAACTGAACCTGGAACAGCCTCCCTGAGGAGGTCGTGGAGTCAAGAACAGTGGGGGAATTCAAGAATGCATGGGACAGACATATGGCAGTCCTAGTGGGGGGTAGGAGGAAGTAAACTGTTGGTTAATTAGGATCTGCAGCTTATCTGTTAGGTAGGAAAATGGGCAGACTAGGTGGGCCAAGTGGTCCTTATCTGTCGTCAGGTTCTATGTTTCTGTGAACCTCTTTGTATCCCCACTCAACGCCAAGCTGCCCAGTTTCTACTTGCTAGATCCAGGGCCTGGTGTTTTCTGATGAGATGCGTTGTCCCTCTCTTGGACAGGGAGGTTCCAGTATGGCTTCCTTCCCTTCCCACTTCTTCAGAGAGTGTTATTCAAGCTACAAGCGGAATGAGTTGCAATGATTCTCATAGCGCCATTTTAGCCTTGACAGATTTAGTTCCTGTTGCTCCAGCAGTTGGCATTGGAACCTCCAAAGGAACTCTAATACACCGGAATCTTCAGTCTCTACACCTGCAGACCTAGTTGGGGACAGATATGGGGTATCTTCCAGGGTAGCAGAGATCCTAATGGCCACAAGAAAACCCTCAATTAGGGCCACATATGCCATAAAATGGAAAGGTTTCTGCCTGTGGGCATCATCCCATCTCCTAGATCCTTTCACCTGCCTGGTGAATTCGGCACTGGAGTATCTCCTTTCCCTATCTGACAAGGGTCTCAGCTATTCGTCCATAAAAGTACACATTTCTGCACTGTCAGCTTACCATGT
The DNA here is from genome assembly GCA_016271365.2 of Neoceratodus forsteri. Lineage (NCBI taxonomy): Eukaryota > Metazoa > Chordata > Ceratodontiformes > Ceratodontidae > Neoceratodus > Neoceratodus forsteri. Next base: position 660,888,919 of record CM028129.1, read on the forward strand.
ACCTCTGAAGGACAGAAATCTGGCGCAATTGGATTTGTCCAAGACTTTTTTGCCTGGTATTGTGCATATCAGGCCTCCTGGTCGGGTCCCCATTCCCCCGTGGGATCTTTTATTTATGTTAGAAAAGCTTATGTTGCCTCCCTTTGAGCCAGCCGCAAGTTGCAAGCTTCACTTCCTATCTTGGAAAGTGCTGTTTTTAGTTGCCATTACTTCTTCCCTGACGATTTCCAAGCTACAGGCTCTGATGTGTAAAGAGCCTTATTTGATTTTCACTGGGATTGGGTATCCCTGTGTACCAATCCTTAGTTTCTCCCGAAGGTAGTGTCCAAGTTCATGCTTAACCAGGACATTCAACTTCCAGTTTATTACCCAGAGTACTCAAATAAAAAGGTGGCCCTGTTGCATACTCTGGATGTCCACAGAGTTCTTCGTTTCGATATAGATCATACTGTCTTATAGAAAGACAGACCAGTTGTTTGTCTCCTTTGCCCAGAGAATGTTAGGGGCACTAGTAACTAAGCAGACATTGGCCAAATGGTTGGTTAATTGTATAGGGTTCTGCTATCAGAAATACGACAAACCTTTACCGGGACTGGTTAAAGGTCCCTCCACTAAGGGTGTTTCCATGTCATTTGTATCCCTGAGGAATGTCTCAGTAGCGGATCTTTGTGCAGTTGCTACTTGGTGTTCAGTCCACACCTTCGTAAAGCACTACAATATGGACAGTGCTTCAAGAAGGAGGGCAGGTTTTGGCCTTGTCGTCCACCAGGGACTACTCTCTTAGGAGTACCAGTGGTTTACTGACGTTTATAACCACCACCCTTCTGACCTGGATTCTGTCCTTGTACTGCTTGGGACTCCGTTCTAATGGTGTTACCCGCTGCAAGAACTCTCGCTCTCGAACTGAGATGGTAGTTGTGTAAGAATTTACTGCAACAGTAGATCTTTGAGAAGAGTTCTTGCAGCAGGTATGCTTTCCCTCCCACCTTCCCCGGGGTTATGTAACTTTACTTATCTCTGGGGGATGTGAGAACCTCCTCGGTTCCCCATCCTTTATGCTAGCCGGGTCTCTGGTGGGGCAAACTGAGGTGGTGCTGGGGACCACCCCTTTAAACCATGGGTGACGGGTGGGGCCGACATCAGGGGGGTGGTCCCCTGCCTTAGACTGCTAGCTAGAATTTTTCCGTAGGGTCCTAGTGCCTGGCGGCATAGTCCTAATGGTGTTACCTGCTGCAAGAGCTCTTCTCGAAGATTTATTGTTATGGTAAGTTCTTACATGACTGTACTTTCCTGGTAGCCATCACCTCAGACAGGAGGATCAGTGATCACCAGGCCTTGTCCACAGAGCCAGCTTACATATCAGTCCATAGGCACAAGGTGGTCCTCAGGACTAATGGGAAGTTTCTCCCTTGGTGGTCTCAGACTTTAACCTGAAGCAGTCCATCACTTTGCCAGTCTGTTTCACTGACCACTCCAGTTCAGGGGAACGTAGACTACATAGCCTTGATGTCAAGAGAGCTATAAGCTGCTACTTGGATCACACAGTGGGCCACAGGCAGGACAGCACTCTGCTCTTCCTAACCTGTGGGGAAGGGCAAACCTGCCTCAGAGGTCCATTGCCCACTGGATTGTTGTCTGTACTCTGTTCTGCCACAGCAGAGTTGGTAAAGAACCCCCTGTAGGCCTTGGAGCCCACTCTACAAGGGTTACAGCTGCTTCAATAGCAGCTGAAAGAGATGTTCCTTTGTTGGAAATTTGTAAAGCAGCAACCTGGAAAATGGTTCACACCTTTACCAAACGCTACAGCATGGATACCCAGGGCAGAAGTGATGCCAGGTTTGGTACAGCAATACTGCAGAGCTTGTTTCCTAAATAGTTTCTCTACCCTCCTCCTCCAAAGGTAATGCTTGGGTAGTCTGCATATGTCAAATACAGTAAGATTTCCTGGGGTTTGAAGAAAAAACTACCATAGTAATCTTGTTTTCTTCCAAGGGAATGTTAATGTATTCTGAGCTCCCACCCTTCCTCCCTTGCTAGAACCTGTGGGTACTGCAACACAGCTGTCCATGCTGTTTGAAACCTGTGAGTGTTTCTTTATTGGGAGATTTCCCACAGGAAGCCATGGACTTTGTTGTTGGCAAACTGTTGGAGTCCCCCAGATGGTTGATTCTGGGGGATTTCAGTGCCTGGGTCGATGACGAATCTTAGCAATTTTGTCATGACTGCCTCCAGTTGATGTCATCACTGGGCCTGACGCAAGTAGTTACTTCTGCAACTCATCTCCACGGCCACATGCTGGACCTGGTGTTCTCACTGGGGCTTGAGGTGACCAGTCTCCAGACTGATCAGGTTGTATAGTTTGAACATTGCACAGTGAAGTTCTTGTTTGGCACCTCCCCTGCTGAGATGATTAGCTGTCTCTCTTTAAGGGGCTTGTCCCCAGAGGGACCATTGGTGGTAGTTGCATTATCTAGTGTAAATGCTGCAAGTGCAGTTGGCACGGGTGAGGCGGTGGCCACCTGTAATAAGGTGGTATCCGAGGCGCTCGATGCCATTGTACCAGTCTGTATATGACCCAGGTCTTCACCTGAGATCCCCTTGGTTCGATGGGATCTCAAGTGGATGAAGATCAGGGGTTGGAAATTGGAGTGTTCCTGGCAGAGGACCTACTCGGAGTAGGACAGAATGGCCTTGCCTGCTCATTGTTATGAGTACCAAGGGGCAATCAACTGTAAGAAGGAAGAGTTCCTGTCCAGGGAGATTGCTGCAGTGAAGAACAGACCATCTCCCCTTTTTTGGACCGTGGATAGGCTTTTACATTTAGTCCATCTACAGCCAAAAAAACAAACAAAAAAAAAACTGTTCAGTTGCATTGTGGGATAAGTTTGCTCAGTTCTTCTTCTCTGACAGGGTGTCCTCCAGCCAGTCGGGGATCCCATCACTTAGGCAAGTTTTGCCACACAGTGATCAGCCTGGGGTGAGCAGAGGTGCTCTGTTTGTCTGGGGTGAGTTTAAACCAGTGGAGGTGGCTGAGGTCATTGAGGTAATGTCTAAGCTCAGGCATACTTATTGTGAGCTGGACCTGGCCCGGACTTATTTCTTGATGAGGTATATCAGGACCATTGGCCCAGTGTTCGCTGGGCTTGTCCAATGCTAGTTGTCGGAGGGAGTCTTTCTAGATGCCTTAAAAAAGACTATGGTGAGGCTGCTCTTGAAGAAGCCATCTCTCGACCCTGATGTTCTGGGGAATTACCGTCCGATCTCCAACCTGCCATTTTTAGGTAAGGTTGTTGAGAAAATAGTGGCGCAACAGCTCAAGGAGCACCTCATGTTCTTTGATATCTATGAGCCATTCCAGTTGGGTTTCAGGGCCAGGCATAGCACTGAAATGGTGTTAGTTAAGCTGCAAAATGGCTTCCTCAGAGCTAGAGATAGACGGGTCAGTGCTTGTGCTCCTTGATCTTTCATCAGTATCGGATACTGTGGATCATACTGTGCTTCTTGATTGCCTTTGAGAGTATTGTGGAACTCACCGATACCGTCATCAACTGGTTTGAGTCCTACCTTTCTGACAGGACACAGCAGGTGGTGGTGATGGGGTATTTCTCCTCCTCAAAGCTCCTGCCATGTGGAGCACCTCGGGGTTCGATCTTGTCGCCGATGTTATTCACGTGTGTACATGCTACCCCTAGGAGAGGACATTAGGTGTTGCAGTGTGGGTTTTCACTGCTATGCAGATGATGCCCAACTGTATATGTCCTTTTCCTTGGAACACACCACGCCATGGAGTTGATTAACTGCCAGGCTGAGATCAATGATGGGATGTCCTCCAACTGGTTGCGACTGAACTCTGACAAGACTGAGGTCCTGGTGATTGAGCGGGGTTGCGGGCATGATAGGAGTGCCTTTGGAGCGGCTACACAATTGTTCCTGGGATCAGCTCCGTTTATGGCCTCCACTAGGGTACAGGATCTCTGTTATCCTGGATGACAGACTGACACTTGAAGTTCAGGTGTCATCTGTGGTCCAAAATGTTTTTATATATATATATATATATATATATATATATTTTTTTTTTTTGTCCCAGCCCCTCTCCCCCTTAGGGGATCAAACCCCTGCCCCACAGGCCGCTCCCCATGCCCATGCTTACCCTCTTGGGCAGGGCCACCGGGTGGGTGCCCCTCCACATGAACAACAGTATCAAGCCTTGGCTTATCCCTCGATAGATGCACAGCCTTGTTGTGTATGATCACCCATACACTATTCTGTGTGTGTGTGTGTGTGTGTGTGTGTGTGTGTGTGTGTATATATATATATATATATATATATATATATATATATATATATATATATATATATATATATATATATATATATATATATATATATATATATATATATATATATATATATATATATATATATATATATATATATATATATATATATATATATATATATATATATATATATATATATATATATATATATATATATATATATATATATGTATATATGTATATATGTGTGTGTCTTCATAGGTCTGTTACGAGTTTTATTAGGTCAAAAACCTTTATACAAACTCGCCACCACTATTGGTGGAACATTTGTTCTGAATTATCCATATATCTAACCTATTCTTGAAAGTGTCCATTCTAACCCCAGGAATGCACTAATATTCTTACTTCTTGCAGTGCTCCTTTAAGACAGCACTGCTTCGGAGCCGAAATGGAATGTATGCTAATGATGGAATCTTTAACTTGTGCATTCAGTGCAAAAGCTGCCCAGTTCAACTGCCTATATTCTGACCCTCAGATTTCTTCTGTCTGCTGCAAAGACTAGACGCCTGGAGATTTTCTCTCACAAGTCATTCCTGAAGTGACATTCGATCAAAAAAACGCAAGTATGTTTTGATTTTATTCATAGCTTCCTAGTTTGTGTTTAGTTTATTTGTTTTACCTCAGTAAGTAAATGTTTGCGTAGTTTTGTTTATATTTGCGGTTCCTCTCGGTTTCTGGGAACCGGGAGGTAACCGACTGTTTACCTCAGATCGGAACTTTTAAACTTGGTTCTGATGACTTTTCTGGTATTTTCATGTAAAATTGTTACTTTTGAAATGTGTTTCTTCGGTTCCTTCAATCGGTTCCGGAACCGATTGAATCCGCTCAATTTTAACTTTTTCTCGGTTCCTGAACAGACTGGAAATTGATAATTTTATTTCTTTATCGGTTCCCAGTTCCTGTTTTCTTCATTTTGCCCAGAAATGTCTGATAAACCCAAGAAGAAAATGGGACCTCCTGGCTTTTAAAAGAAAGAAAAAAAAAAAAAAAACTGTTTAAAATGTTCAGAAGTGTTTGCCAAGGCAGACAAGCATGATTTATGCTTAGTCTGTCTTGGGCAACAGCACTTTTCTGTTGAATGTGAAATCTGCAAGTCTTTCCCTCCTAAGAAAATTGAAAAATGTCAGGAAAGACTGCAAAGGAGAATGCAAGAGGGGTCTATGGCTCTGACCAGTCCACCCCTCTGTCTTTGGCTGAACCTTCCAGGGCCATAAAAACCACCTCTGATATGGGTGAGGGCCCTGGTAAGAGAGGCATTGAACTCGCGGACTCTCTGGTGCCTGCCAAGAAACTTAAGAAAACTAAGCACACTGAGACCCCGGCTGGAATGCCACAAGGGGCTCCTCGAGTGCCTGCTCCTGCACCGCCGCCTGCTGACTTAACCCAGGCTCTGGCTTTATTACAGATGCTACAGGGCTTATTACCCCCTAAGCAGCCTGTTGCTACTCCTGTAGAGAAGGCGCTTTCCTTTACTCCACCCTTAACCACTGAAACAGTGGATTTTGAAGAAGATTGAGGCAGAAGAGGGTACCTAACAATGAAGTCTCCCCTGAACAGGAGCTTGGTTCACCTCCAAGACCTTCTGAGGATTATTCCTCACATTTTTCTTTTGTGAGGAAGATGGTTGAGACCCTAGACCTTGCCACTGCAGAAAAGGTGCATAATGAGGAGGAAGCTCAGTTCATGGAGTTAATGAGGTTAACACTCACTAAAAGGCTCCTGCTTCCTATTTACAAGTTTTTCAAAAAGGACATATTAGAAATTCTTAAAGCACCTAACACGATCACACCTATGGATAAGAAATGTGATGAAGTACCAGTTAGGTCAGGGGCAGAGGTTTTATTCACCCACCCTGACCATCAGGGAATTGTGCAGCAGGCTACCTGTGAAAGGGCTAAAGTATCTCCGTCCTCGCATCCCCCTGAGAGGGACTCGAGAAAACTGGATAGTATGACAAAGAAAGGGTACCTATCTGCATCTCTTGCAGTTAGACAAGCCAGCTATCAGGCTTATGCAGCTCTCTATCAGAAGGCTATGTGGCAGTCCCTACTGGATGCTGCTGAAATAGCCCTCCCACACCAGTGTCTGAACTATTCAAACAACATGAAGTCTTGCTATATTATGATAGTAGCAGTTTGATCCAGCTCTAGAACTGCTCCGGAGGTGAAATGGTTAAAACCATTCCAAAATAGAATTTTGGCCACGAGCTCTAAGAAGCAGCTCTGTCTGTGTTATTTCAAACCTGAACTGTCAGATTCTTTATTCCGCCTCAGTGAACAGTCGCTCCGGAGATTTCTCCTACTGCTCGGTTCATTTCTCGGTTTAAAAAGTGTTTTCTCGGTTGGATTCAACCGAGAATAGTTTTATTTTAACCGCAAAACCGTTCGGTTCAAGCTCTATCTGTGGTAACCGTAAGTAAATTGAAGGTTTTGTCTGTGTGGAACTTGTAAGTTATCGGTTCGGTTTTGAACTGATCAGTTGGGTTTAAAACTCATTTAAAACAAAAATTTAATATTTTAGAGTGCGGTTCCCGGTTCTTATCGGTTCTAAAAAAAACGGATTTATTACGGTTTTTTCCAATACCCGTGACACGGTTAGGAACCGATAAGGGTGTCTTCGTCGGCACGTCGCAAGGGCAGCAAGTTTTCTGGTTAGGCTGGCATTATGTCTGAGAAACCCAAAGAAAAACGGGCCCATTGGTTTCAACACTGTGATGTTTGTGGGAAGTCTTTGCCAAGGCTGACCCACACACCACATGTGTTTATTGTCTGGGGTTTGACCACCTCCAGTCAGACTGCCAGATATGTAAGAATTTCCCTGCAGCCACCCTGGAAAAAAGATTGGGCAGGTTCAGAGAACGAGAGGCCAAAAAGTCCGCTGACCCGGATGGCCAGCCCGGTTCGGTGCCAACCGAACCGGAGGGAGTGCCCTCTGACCAGGGCAAGACTTCCTGGGGCAAAAGAAAAGCTGGTTCTGAGGAACCAATTCCAGTAAAGAAAACAAGAAAATCAGCAGGTCTGGAGTCCAAAACCCCTTCTCCAACTGCTGCAGAGATAGCAAAAGCCATACAAATTGTCCAGTCACTGTCTCAGGGTCCGTCCGAACCGCCACTATCTGGCAAAAGGTCGGTTCGTCCGGTCCCAGTGGTTCAGGAATATATTGAGGAATTTTATGAACCAGAGGAGGGGGAGGATGATTATGAACAGTATGAATGTGGCTGGGAAGGTCTGGGTGTGCCCATTGAACCGGACATCTCCCCAGACAGACCTTTAGAATCTCCCCCTATGCTGTCTGAGTCCCCATCTCATTTCATGTTTTACAAAAAAGTTGCTGAAACCCTCCAGCTTCCCTTAGAAGAAGCTGTGGATGAGCAAGAGGAGCCTGATTTTGTAGAAATGATGGATATTCCAGAGTCTAGGAGATTGTCTATTCCTTTACATAAGTCTTTTAGGAAGCAAACAATAAAATTTTAAAACTCCTAATTCTGTGCCTCCTGTAGATAAAAAGATGGACAGAAGGTACACATTGTCAGGTCCTGATACAGAATTCCTTCTCAGTAATGCAGTCATGTTGAGTAGTTCAGGCTGCTGCCTGTGATAAAGCTAATATTCCCTGGCTTCACATCCTCCTGACAAGGATTCCAGGAAGATTGATGCCATGGCAAAAAACAGTATATGGCAGCATCTCTGGGACTCAGGCAAGCAAATTATATGGCTTATGTAGCTAGGTATCAGAAATCTAGATGGGATACTGTGATGCAGTTAGCCAAGCAAGCCCATGGCCAGCTGGCTAGTGAACTAGAACAGGTGGCTGCTGATGGCATTGAGGCTTCTAAGGTTCAGTTTCATGCTGCTGTTAATGATGTTTCCTCTAGGGTCATGGCCACATCTGTAGCTTTTTGTGGGTTGGCCTGGCTCAGGTGTACTAGTCTGTCACAGGATACCCAGACTAAGGCTATGGATTTTCCTGTGGTGGGGAATTCTCTGTTTGGGGAGCAGACAGAGAACTACATGAAAAAGATGGATGAATATAGGACTACTTACAAGAGTGCCCAGGCTAAGGAGCGGCAAGCCACTCCTCAAAGGCATACCCCCAGGGGTAGGGGTAGGCCTTTTACCAGACTCAGGCCTCCTCTGCCTATGCTCAGAGGGGCTTCTTCAGAGGCAGAGGGCAGACGGGGTGGGCAGACCTGCTCCCACCCCCAGCCTAAAGCTCTCTAAGCAGGCACCCTGATGGGGTGCCCAGGGCCGATTCTCCTGTACCGGTAGGGGGGCAGGCTGGCATTTCAGCCAGAATTGGGCTTTTAACCTCAGACAAGTGGGTTCTGGAAGTAGTGAGTCAGGGTTTGGTTCTCAGCTCAAAAGTTTCCCAAGTTGAGAGGCAGACTTTTCTACCTGCAAGTGCTTCAGAGACCCTTGCTCTGGAAACAGAGGTCTCATCCTGTTAGCTCTCAGAGCAGTAGAAAGGTTCCTCCCTGCACCAGGGCAGGGGTCTGTATTCCAGATACTTCCTTACCCCAAAAAGACAGGAGAATGGCTGCCCATATTAGATCTCAGATATCTGAACAAGCATCTTTTGAAACCAAAGTTCAAAATGGTAACTCTGGCAATGATTTTATCTCCCTAAGGCCAGGGACTGGCTAGCCTCCCTGACCTCAAGGATGCCTATTTCCATGTCCTAATCAGAAGCTCCCATCGAAAGTACCTCAGATTGAACTGCCCTCAGGTCATTACCAGTTCAGAGCAATGCCCTTCGGCCTTACCTCTGCCCCAAGGGTATTCACAAAGTGTCTAGCAGTGGCAGTGGCTCACTTAAGGAGGCAAAGGATTGCTGTTTTTCCCTATCTCGACGACTGGCTCATTGTAGGCCAGTCCCCAGAACAGGTAAAATCTCACCTGCAGGTCACCCAGCAGCTTCTCACCTCCCTGGGCTTTCTGCTAAATCTACCACAGTCGGTTCTGGAACCAGTCCAGGTACTCACCTTTATAGGGGCAGAATTGGACACAAAGCTAGCCAGAGCCTTTCTTCCCTTAGAAAGGGTAAGGAATTTAGTGGCTCTGGCCTCCTCCTTCACTCTGCAGGTCTCTGACCAGCAAGACACTTTCTGTAGCTCCTGGGGCACATGGCTGCATCCACAGCTGTTATGCAGGAGCAAGATTTCAGATGAGACATTCAGTTTCACTTGAGAACCTATTGGTTTCAGAGAAGAGACCCCTTGATCCTAGCCCTCCAGTGGTGGCAGGATCAGAGCACTTAAGATTGGGGGTCCCTTCATTTCCCCCTACTCACGACTTGACTCTCACTACAGATGCTTCCCTTCTGGGTTGGGGGAGCCCACATGGCGACCTTTCCACTCGGGAGTGTGGTCCCCAGGAATCTCTGCTCCACATCAGTTTGCTGGAACTCAGAGCTGTCTTTGTAGCTCTTCAAGCATTTCTGCATCTGTCCTCGACAAGGTGATACAAGTCAGAACAGACAACACCACAACAATGTGGTACATCAAACAGGGGGCACTCTGTCTTCGGCCTTGTGCACCGAGGCAATGAAGTTGTGGTCTCTGGCCTATTCCCGAACACTTTCCTCATAGCAGTTCATCTTCCAGGAAGGACAATGTCCTAGCGGATGCTCAGCAGGATTTCCCAGGGCCATCACGATGGTCCCTGGATCCTCAAGTGCTGGGGATAGTCTTTGCCAGATGGGGCACCCCTCAGATAGATCTTTTTGCAGCCCCAGACAATCACAAACTTCCTCTGTTCTGTTGCAGGCTCAGTGCTGGGCTCAGTTCCCTGGATGCCCTTCTTCTGGATTGGGAGGAAGTTTCTCCATGCTTCCCTTCCTCTCCTATTCAAAGTACTAGTCAAAATCAGATCTCAGCCTTGCAGGGTGATTCTGATTGCCCTGGATTGGGCCAGGCAGCCCTGGTACCCACTCCTTCTGTCACTGACAATCCATCTTTCCCTTTGCCTCCCCAGGAATCACAACCTGTTGACTTGTGCCCAGGGAAGGGTTTGGTATCCGGACCTCAAATCCCTCAACCTCAAGGCCTGGCTCTTGAGGAGTTAGAGTTTGCTGATTTACACCTCTCTCAGGGTGTTCTTGAGATCCTAAAGGCTTCTAGAAAGCCTTCCACTAGGGCTACTTATAGTTCTAAATGGAAAAGGTTTTCCATTTGTGCGCTGGGAGAAATATTTCCCAGAATCTGCTGATTTGCCCATTGTGTTAGATTACATGGTACATCTTAATTCCTTGGGTCTCAGACCAGCTACCCTGAGAGTTCATTTGGCAGCTGTATCTGCTTTTGTGTCAGCAGGAAAGTCATCCCTCTTTCCTCTCATCCTGTGTTTTCCAAGTTTTTAAGGGATTACTCCATACTAATCCACCCTTTTCGGGAACCGCCCTGCTTGGGACCTTAATGTTTGCATTGCCCAGTTAATGCAACCCCTTTGAACCTCTGTCTTCTGCAAAGCTTAAGTACCTAACTTGGAAAACTGTTTTTAGTGGCTATCACTTCTGCCAGACGATAAGTGAGTTGCAAGCCTTGTCAGTGAAACTGACTTCATTTCTTTCCACAGGGATAAGGTAGTCTTAGGACTAATAGGAAGTTTTGCCTAAGGTGGTTTCAGATTTCATCTTAATCAATCTATCTCCCTTCCAGTATTTTTCACTGATCACTCCTCTTCTGGTGAGAGGAGGTTGCACAGCCTGGATGTTAAGAGAGCTCTTAGTTACTATATAGAGCGTACCAAAGGTCACAGGTTCGAATCCCTCCAACTTTTCCTTACCTATGGTGAAGTTGGGAAAGGCAAACCTGCCACTAAGAGATCAATTGCCAGGTGGATTGTCTCTTGTATCCAATTTTGTTATCAGAAACTGGGCAGAGCCCCCCCAGTTTGAGGGCTCATTCTACCAGGGGTACAGCTGCGTCTCTAGCTGCTGCCAGAGACATCCCTATATTAGAGATTTGCCAGGCTGCTACTTGGAAAACGGTACACACTTTTACCAAGCATTACTCCCTGGATGTCCAGGCCAGGAGAGATGCTCGGTTTGGCACAGCTGTTCTTCAGAGCCTATTCCCTAAGTAGGTTCTGCCCCTCCTCCATGGAGGTACTGCTGTGTATTCTGACAACTGTCATAATATAGCAAGACTTCATGTTGTTTGAAGAAAAAATTACTCACCTTAGTAATGTTGTTTCTTCTAATGGAGTCTTATATGATCTCCCCAACCTGCCCTCTCAGAACTCTACTTGGGTGGGTGTGGCAACTATGGTGTGGGCACCTTTTATACCCTGTTAACATTTTTTGTCCCTTTGGGGGTGTGTGTGTGTGTGTGTGTTTTATTATACTTATGTTTTATTCTCATATGATTAGAATTGTGTTAGTATTTCTGGTCCCCTGACTTGAGTCTTGGGTGTTGGGACCAGCAATGGTTATTATTTAGGTAGCCATTTGGCTAGTGTAGGTTACAGCTTCCACACAGACCTTAGTGAGTTTGGCTCGTAAAGATCTGACAGTTCAGGTTTGAAATAACACAGATAGAGCTCGTGGCCAAAATTCTATTTTGGAATGGTTTTAACCATTTCACCTCCGGAGCAGTTCTAGAGCTGGATCAAACTGCTACTGTCATAATATAGCAAGACTCCATTAGAAGAAACAACATTACTAAGGTGAGTAATTTTTTCTTGGATACTAAGTTAGGCTTGGAAGCCTCCAAGTATCCATTCCAGATGGCAGCTGACATAAATGATACAGCTGCAAAGTGGATGGCAGGTACTGTGGCCATGAGGAGGTTTGCCTGGCTTAGAGCTACTAACCTCACCCAGGATACCCAGAGCAAGGCCATGGATTTTCCAGTTGAAAATAACTCACTTTTTGGAGTTCAGACTGAGTCCTACATGAAAAAGGTGGATGAATTCAAGGCCACCTTCCGCAGTAACTCTGCCAAGGAGAGACCATCACCTTCTTTCTCCTCTTCTGCATATGGAAATAGTGGCAGGGGTAGGGCTTTTACAGCAGACCTTTATCAGGTACAGGCTGTGGCACAGCAGCAGTATCAGCCCCAACAGGGTGGTTTATTTAGAGCCAGAGGCATAAGGTGCTCCAGGCGTGGCTCCCAATCTGTCCAAACTCTGCAACAGCATCCCTGTTTCATCCCTTCAGGCAGCCTTTCCAGTACCTGTAGGGGGCAGACCGACTCACCACTTCCAGGAATGGCTACAGATAATCACAGACAAGCGGGTCCTGGAAGTGGTGAGTCGGGGTTTGTCCCTAAGTTTCAAATCCCTTCCTCCTTTAAGAACAAGACTGTTCACAGCAGTTCCTTTCACAGATGGAAAGTTACTGGAACAGGAGGTTCAGGCTCTGCTTTTATCAAGAACAATAGAACCTGTCCCTTCAAGGCAAAAAGGCCAAGGATTTTATTCAAGGTACTGTCTGACAACAAAGAAAAGCGGGGAATGGTGGCCTATCCTAGCCTCAGACTGCTAAACAAATACCTGGTAAAGCCCAGTTTCAAAATGGTAACACTGGCCATGATTCTACCAACACTACAGAAAGGAGACTGGCTAGCCTCCTTAGACCATGCATACTTCCACATTCCTATAAGGGAGTCGCACAGAAAATACCTAAGGTTCGGACTCCCTTCAGGTCACTACCAGTTCTCAACACTACCCTTTGGTCTTGCTTCAGCACCAAGAGTGTTTGTTTACCAAGTGCCTGGCAGTTGTGGTGGCGCACTTAAGAAGACTAGGTATTTGTCTTTCCCTACCTGGATGATTGGCTAATCGTGGGAAAGTCTCACCAGCTGGTGAGAGCACCTGCAGGTAACACAGTACCTGTTGCAGTCCTTAGAGTTCCTTATCAATGTCAAAAAGTCAGTTCTAACCCCGTACAGGTATTACAGTTCATAGGTACAGAGCTGAATACCATAGTGGGAAGAGCTTACCTCCCTCAAGCGAGAGTAGCCAGCATTCTGCACCTGGCAAGTTCATTCATTCTGAACAAACCAAAGCCAGCAAGACAGTTTCTGCAGTTGCTAGGCCACATGGCCTCAGCAAAAGACACAATCCTGGGTGCCAGGTTTCAAGTGAGATGTTCAGTTCCACCTCAGGGCACACTGGTGCCAGAGGCGGGATCCTCTATCAAAACCCACACCAGTAACAAAGGAGTTACTGCAGGCACTTCAGTGGTGGGTGGAACTGGACAACTTAAGGGAAGGAGTCCCCTTCCTGCAGTAACCCCCATCACTAGTTCTCACAACAGATGCTTCCCTGCTAGGGAGGGGTGCTCACTTAGGGGAGCATACTGCACATGGCCAAGTGCAGAATCCCTCCAGCAGTACCGAGACATAGTACCGAGACCACTCTGGTTTAGGTGCTCCATGATCTCCTGATGGCGAGAGACCAGAAGCGCCGTTCCTCTTGGTGCTTTTAGATCTCTCTTCAGCGTTTGACACTGTGGACCATGGGGTCCTGCTCAAGCACCTGAGGGTCATCTGTGGACTGGCTCGTCAAGTTCTTGGATGGTTTCATTCTTTCCAAGCTGGCAGCTCTCGAGGGTGGTTTCATTTATTTTTTTTCTTCTGATCCATTCTTTCTGCCGTGCAGGGTACCTCAGGGCTTGGTGCTGTCCCCATGCTGTTTACAGTGTATTAGCTGCCCCTCTGAGACATTGTAAGACAGTATGGGCTGTGTTTCCACAGCTACACAGATGATACACAGCTCTGTCTTTGCACCCAACCAGGATGGTGCAGTCTCTGTTTAACAGCTGTTGGGGTGGAATCCATGACTGAATGAAGTCCAGTTGTCTGAAATTGAACTCTGGGAAGACAGATGTTAGTTGTTGATCCAGGGTGCCAGATAGAAAGGCCGGTGGTGGGGTTACCTTCCGGGCTTTGGCTTGATGGTGTACAGTTGCCCACCTCTGAACGGGTGCGTAATCTGGGGGTGGTATTTGATGATAGACTGACACAGCGAGTGCAGGTGTCGGCAGCTGGCAAATCTTCTTCTTACCATCTTAGGAAAATCACCAGAATTAAGCACCTTGTTCCATCCGATGACTTGCCCACGTTGATCCATGCTTCTGTGACCTCGCGCCTTGACTACTGCAACTCCCTATACCTAGGGCTTCTGGGGGTTGATGTCCGCCACTTGCAGCTGGTGCAGAACGCTGCGGCACAATTGACTGGAGCTTCATGCAGCAGTCATTACAGTGGCAGACCACCTTCAGGTTCGGTCTTCTGACCTACAAGGCCCTACACAGATTGGGACCAGATTACCTGCAAGAGCTTCTGGTTCCTTACAGCCTGGGCCAACCTCTCCGCTCAACAGACGAGGGGTTGTTAGAGGTTCCTAGGGTGCGGTTAAAGACATCTGGTGCCAGGGCTTTTATGTTCATGGCGCCATACCTATGGAATTCTCTACCTCGTCAGATTAGAAAGTGTGGGACCTTGGAGGGCTTCAAGACCAGTTTAAAGACCTATTTATTCAAACAGGTGTTTAATATTTGAACTTTTAGGTATTCTGTGGATTTTTTTTTTTTTGGATGTTATTTTCTTAGGTGCTCTGCACGCCCCCGCACTCCGCCGCTCCTCCGGCGCCATCCCCGGACATGAGACCCCCTCCCTTCAGCACCCCGCGACTTACCCTTCGCAGGGTGGTGGGGAGCCACTCAACCCACCAGAACGGGTCCATGCCAGGGAGGCGCCCTCCAGGAATGGCGACGGGGAACCACGCTGGCTACCAGGCTCCATTTTTTTTCCAGAATTTTTCTCCTGCGTGGCATGGCGCAATGACGCCCATGACTGCGCTGCGATGCTCCTGTGCGCACCAGTCAAGCGCCTGCCATGTCCCCCGCCACCCCTGTCTCTGTGGCTGCGTGCTGTCGATCCCCAGCCTCCGCTAGGGTGTCAGGCAAGCACCGGCGCCCTGAAACTCCCCGCCCGGAGATGGAGAGCAGTCCTCCGGACACTCGATCCATCTCCTCCTCGCCAACTTCCCAACAACCCGTGCTCGTTCCCGAACACGGGTCGCCGGCGTGTGTGAGGTGTACCCATTAGCGCTTAACCCTCAGCGCCACCAGGCCGGCTGTATTCTGTGGATTTTAATTAAATCTGTTATTTTATGTAGTGTTTTTTTTTTTTTTTTTTTACTTTCTTTCTTTATGTCCTCCTTACTACCCCTGGAGCCCCTCCTTCCGTCCGCTCATGTCCTCCTCAACCTACCTTGGGGATCTGCCCTCAGAGTGCTTGTCCTCTCCTCCTCCGCACATCGGGGTCTGTCCTGCAGGTGGTCTGGGGACTTAGCGCCTTCATCTAGGGCTGCCAGGGGGTTTTCCGCTTTTCTCCTTACGCCCCGCCCCCTAGGACGTCGGTCGCTTGGGACGTACGTCCCAAGAGGAGACGTGCTAGCGCACGTCAACACCCTCATGCGTCAGCGGCGTCCCCCTCCCCGACTCGTCTGACGGAGTCGCCTATCCTCAACCGTCGGTGCTTCCACCGCCGCGGGTGATGTAGAGCGCGAAAGCGCCTCATGGTTCCCACCCCTGAGGAGGAGAGCATCCGCTGGGACGCCCGATCCTTCCTCTCCCTGCCGACGCCCGCAACCCGAGTCCGCTCGAACTGGTCGCCAAGTGAGCGGAGTGAGGCTTCCAGCACCTCAGCCCTCAGCGCCACCGGGCCGGCTCATTTTATGTGAGTTTAATGAATTGTCTGATTTGTATGTAAAGTGCTTTGATATTGGAATTGCGCTATACAAATAAAAATATTAATTAGTAGTAGTAGTAGTAGTAGTAGTAGTAGTAGTAGTAGTAGTAGTAGTATAATATAAATCTGCTGGAGCTGAAAGCAGTTTATCTGGCCCTTCAGGCCTTCTCACACTTGCTCCAAGGAAGGGTGGTACAAGTCAGAACATACAATACCACAACAATGTACTACATCAACAAGTGGGGGGGGGGGTGTCAAGGTCCATTCCCCTATGTACGGAGGCAATGAGAGTCTGGAGTCTAGCTTACTCTCTAATGCCTCCTTACAAGCTATCCGTCTGCCTGGCAAGGACAACACACTGGCAGATGCCTTGAGCAGAATAAACTAGGCCCATCACAAATGGACTCTGAACAAGCAGGTGGTGGGAGTCCTGTTCAGGCGGTGGGGCACCCCAGAAATGGATCTTTTCGCATCCCACCAGAACTACCTACCTACCTCTGTACTGTTGCTGGGCCCTTAGCAAGGCAACTGTTCCCCTGGATGCCCTGACTCTGGATTGAACACAGAGGCATCTCTGTGCTTTCCCTTCCTTTCCCCTGCTTCTCAGGGTGCTCATCAAGCTCAGCTCGCAGCCAGCCTCAGTGATCTTGATTGCCCCAGACTGGGCCAGACAGACTTGGTACACTCTCTCCTGCTCTCTGTCTGTGGCCAAACCAATTCACCTACCCCAGAGGTACAACTTACTGACCTTCCTCCAAGGGGAGGGTCATGTACCTCAACCTCGGGTCCCTCAGACTCGAGGCATGGCTCTTGAGGATTTAAGAGTATGCAGGCTTGCAACTCTGTGAGGGTGTCCTGGAGGTTCTTAGTGGGTATAAAAAAAACCTTCCACCAAGAAAACCTGTGTCTCAAAGTGAAAAGGTTTTCCATATAGTGTAAGGATAACGATGTGGTCCCAGCAAGCTGGCATACCAGCCTTGCTGGACTATTTAACACACCTGCATTCCCAGGGTCTGCAACATTCAACCCTGAAAGTGCATATGGCTTCAGTATCGGGATACATTTCGGCTGGGAAGGATGCCTCCTTGGCATCAAACCCTATCTTCAAGAGATTTTTCAGGGGGTTGTCCCACATGTACCCCCCCCCCCCACACAGGAAGCCAGTACCAGCTTGGGATCTAAACATTTGCATTACTTAGCTTATGCTTCCCCCTTTCGAGCCCATTGGCTCTGCAGACCTCAAGTTCGTTACTGGGAAAGCAGTTTTCCTGGTGGCCATCACTTCTGCCAGCAGGATAAGTGCGCTCCAAGCCCTGTGTACTAAAAAGGATTATATCTCTTTTCACAGAGACAAGGTAGTGTTGAGAACAAATAGCAAGTTCCTTCCCAAAGTGGTCTGACTTCCTGTTGAACCAGTCTATCACCTTACCAGTCTTCTTCACTGAGCATTCTAGCTCAGGAGAATGTAGACTCTGCAGTCTGGATGTAAAAAGAGCTTTGAGTTATTACATGACTCGTATCAGAGTCCATAGACAGGATAAGCAATAGCTTTGCCTCACCTATGGAGAAGTAGGTAAGGGGAAACCTGCCATTGAAAGAACTCTTTCGATGGATAGTTTAGTGTATCCACTTTTGCTACTCAAAAGTGGGCAAGGATGCCCCAGCTGGGCTCACAGCTTATTCCGCAAGGGGTACAGCTGCTACCATTGCAGCTGCCAGAAAGGTCCCACTGCTGGAAATCTGTAAAGCAGCTACCTGGAGGTTAGTTCACACCTTTACAAAGCATTACAGCTTGGACACTTTGACATTGAAAACGTTTTTTTATTCTGTGGTTTAATGATGTTAGTTGCCCCAATTGGGGCCAGTTTTTCATTTTAGTCTTCAATTCGATATTAGTAGGGCCTCTTTGTAGGCTCCAAAGAAATCTGAGGGTCAGAATATAGGCAGTTGAACTGGGCAGCTTTTGAATTGAATGCACGAGCCAAAGATTCTGTCATTAGCGTACATTACATTTTGTCTTCGGGGCAGTGCTGTCTTAAAGGAGCACTGCAAGAAGTAATAATATTAGTGGATCCCATTGGAAGAAACAAGATTACTACAGGTGAGTAATTTTTTCTTGTAGGACTATTCACCACTTCCTCTGATACTGTGTTCCAAGTATTAACTATTCTTTGGATGTACCATTTACTACTTTTTACTGTTGTATATTTGTTTCCACTCAATTTGCAGTTATGTGATCTTTTTTTTTTTTTTTTTATGACTGATTGTTTAACAAGACCAATTGTTTCTAATGTAAACTCATTTTTCATCGCAGTGCAGGTTAGGCATAGATCTCCTCTTATTCCTCTCTATTCCATTGAGTACAAACCCAGTTTACTAAGTCTTTCCCTATATAGAAGATGTTTAATATTTTTAACCACTTTAATTCTTTCTCTGTACATTGTTTCATTTTTTTTCTTTTACTTTGAGGTGCACAGTATGGGGAATAATGTTCCAGATGTGGCCTAACCAAACTGGAATATAGTACACTTCTGATTATCAGAGTTTCACTAATCCAGAAAACCTAATTATCCGGATTCAAAGGTTGTCCCCCAGCTGACATCAGTCACCTGCTAAGCAGTTTGCAATTGAAAGCTTAATATTGCACCTGTGTGTATGTGTGTGTATGTGTGTGTGTGTGTGTGTGTGTGTGTGTGTGTGTGTGTGTGTGTGTGTGTGTATATGTATGTGTGTGTGTGTGTGTGTATGTGTGTATATATATATATATATATATATGTATATATAATTAAAAAAAAAAGTCTGCACTCAGTTGCCTGCATACTATAACCTGTACAGCAGCTTGTTACCTGTCAGAATGTCCAAACGAAAGAGATCCGTATCTTCATCAGTGACATGGCGCAGGACCTAGAAGGCAGAATTTCACTGTTCGCTGATGACACAAAGCTCTGTAACAGAGTAGACACACCAGAGGGTGTAGACAGAATGAGAAGCGACCTGCAGAAACTTGAAGAATGGTCAGGGGTTTGGCAGTTGAAATTCAATGCAAAGAAGTGCAAGATAATGCATATGGGGTACAAAAACCCTGGCACAATATATCAGTTGGGGGGTGAGGATATAGCATGCACCAAGCAGGAAAGGGATCTTGGGGTTATCATCTCTGATGACCTCAAGTTAGGGAAACAGTGCGACAAGGCAGCAGGTAAAGCAAATAGGATGCTGGGATGTATAGGCAGGGGCATTACCAGCAGGAAAAGGGAGGTCATAATTCCGCTATACAAGACACTAGTGAGGCCCCACCTGGAGTACAGTGTACAGTTCTGGAGACCATACCTATGTAAGGACATAGACAGGGTAGATAAGGTTCAGAGGAGGGCAACAAAGATGGTGCATGGATTGCATCACAAGTCCTATGAAGACAGGTTGAAGGAACTGAACATGTACTCCCCTGGAGGAGAGGAGGGAGAGAGGGGGGATATGATAGAGACATACAAGTATCTTACAGGGAGGAACAGGGTGCAGGAAAACACCATTTTTAAGCGAAAAAGATGTTCCAGGACTAGAGGGCATGGGATGAAGTTGGAGGGAGGACGATTCAGAGGAAACATGAGAGAATTTCTTCACAGAACAGGTGGTGGACAAGTGGAACACCCTGCCAGAGGAAGTGGTGGGGGCTGAAACAATCACGGGATTTAAGAATGCATGGGATAGACATAAAGGAATTCTGGAGGTCAGGGGTAAGGTGCAACAGACTTCTAGGAAAACAAACTGAACTTACAAGCTCAAATGGGCAGACTGGGTGGGCCATAGGCCCTTATCTGCCGACACTGTCTATGTATCTATGTATGTATCTATGGATTTAAAACAGAAGCTGGACATCCTAGACGAGCCGGAATGTGGAGAGAAAGTGGCTGATGTAGCACGGCGCTACAGCATTGGGAATTAGACAGTGGCATTCAAAAAGCTACCAAGAAGCTGTGTAGTTTTGCAGCTTCCATGGACAACAGTATTTGAGTGGAGGAAAGACAAACCATGCTTCTAGGGACATGGATATGTTGTTCATCCACACTGTCTGGCAGGTTTCCTTGCCGCTTTAAATCTTGCCGGAAGGTCTTCAAGCTGGCTCCTCCCACCCACCCGGGTGGTAAAACTCTCTGCTCCGCCCCATGACGCCAGATCTTCCTTACCGCTTGGAAGCTCAGGTTCCCTCCTTAACGCTCTGCGTATAAGACTGGTTCCTAATTCTTCAAATTTTCGAAATTAAAAGTTTTTGCTAAAAGACTTTGGTCTTCTCTCCTCAGCGCTGTGATGGACAAATCGACTCGGTTTCCGGAGATGCCCGCGAATGAAGATGTCTCGGATGGATCCGCACTCCACGCGGCGTCTACTGTCTCAGGCCTGAGCACGACCCGCAGGCCTGCGACCTGTGCTCTTCCTTTCGGCCCACGCCTCGAAGACCGTGCTGCCCGCTTACAACTGGGCGTCCCTGAGAAGCGATTTCTCCGTGAAGTCAAAAGAGGCCTGGTCGGTGGTGTCGCGGCGGCGGGCTCCAGCAGATCGGCACGGCCGCCTACCTGCCTGTGGCATTTGTCCCGCTCTCTCTCGGTGCCTCTTATTCAGCTTCTTTTAAGGAGCTTTGTCTGACCCTCTCTACTAAAGGTGAGGGACCAACTTCTGCTGGACCGTTTTCTCGGTCCAAAAAGAGAGACAAGGGTAAGTCTCACCGTCGACGCTCTTGGGAGCGGGAAAGATCCTCTCCTCGAAGTTGTCGGGTCACAACTTCCTTGGGTCGACCTTCAGCTTCGCCACTGGTCTCACGGTGTCCCCACAGGTCAGTTGATCGAGACTCACGACGCCGGTCGAGATTTTTCTCGACCCGTTGGACGGGTTGTCGGCAGGAAAAGCAGAGAATCCCCTCTCCCCGGTTCCCCAGTGGGAGTTGAGGACCCTGTTGGCTTGTCTGTGCCTCCGGTTCCGGAGCCTCCGGTTGAACCCTCCGAACAGAGGGGAGTGCCGGTTCCCCACGACACCTCCCCGCACCGTCCTCGGGAAAGCTGAGGGTCTCGGTCTCGAACTCCTCAGGTCCAGCGATCCCGCCGGGCCATAGGCGGTCTCTGTCTCGCACCTGCTCGCTCTCCTCCTCGGACGAGGGGAGGCTTCGACGCAAGTTGCATCAAAGATATGAGGAACTCCTGTGGAAACAGCTCCTTCTGACCGGGAATAAGCGACGCCCGCCGTCTTCCCCGCCATTAAGTGGCTGTCACCGAGCGCCGAACAAACCCTCGCTTTTATCCGGGGAGCCTGTCCCCAGGCCGGTTGTTCGCCAAACCAGCTGCCCGACCGATTCCGTGGAACCTCCGCCTCCACAGCCGTTAGTTGGGGCTCCAAACAAAAATTCTCGGTCGGCTCAGGGACTGCCCCATAGGCTGTCTGTCACCCTCACTCCCGATCGACCTCGGCAGGTGGAGGGTGGCTCAGGCCCGAGGCAGCTCTTTGAGGACTCTTCCGAGTCCGAAGACGATTCCTCCCTTTTCTCCAAGCGAATGGACTTGGAGTCCTCAGGAGGACAGTCAGTGGACAATAGCCCTTCGTCCTTCCTGGGATTGCTTCGGCTCATCTCGGAGTCCACCGGATGAAGCTCGAACCAGTTTCTAGCTGGCCAGGTATCCCCTCACGGAGATTCTGGACCGAGGGGATTCCCCTACGGAGGCCTTTCCGGTGGCCGAGGCCATAGTGGGCCCGGCCTTGGAGCTCTGGCAGCGCTCTGCTTCCTGCCCTGCGCCTTTGGCCAGAATGGCCAGGAAGTATGCGGTCCCTACCGGTTCCTTGTCCGGTTTTTCGGAACACCCCTCAGCCGAGGGGTTAGTTACCGACAGCGTTTTCCGGCATGCCGGGAACGCTAGGGATGTGGACAAACCTCCCGACAAGGAGTCCAAGAAATTGGACTATGCCGGGCAAAGTCTACGCTATGCCTCCTCGGCTTCGGCCAGGCCAGTTCGGCCGTCCTCATGGCATATTTCTCTCATGCCCTGTTTGGGCTCCTGGATGAGGTCGTCCCTCATCTTCCCGCGGATCTGCAGACCACGGTTAGGCAGGTGCGGGACCAGGGCAGGGCAGTGGCCAAACAGCAGCTCCAGACTGCTTTAGACATTGGGGACTCATGTGCCAGGTCAGTTGCGGCCGCAGTGGCTATGCATCGTCGGGCTTGGCTGAGGATATCCACCTTCACTTCGGATACCCAGCACAAGTTGGCGGATGTCCCTTCTTGGGGACTGACCTCTTCGGCCCTGGGGTGGAAGGTCACCTGCAGAGGATCGAGAAGTCCAATGCTACCTTGGACTCGGTCTCTTCCGCTCAGAAGGACAAAGGCCTCAAACCACAGCCTAAGCCCTTTCGTCCTTCTGCGCCCACGGCGCGTCCGGCCCAGCAACGTCAGGGCCAGCAGGCTCGGGCTTGGCATCCCAAGCCCAAGCCCGGGCTTCCTCCAACAGGAAGCAGAGAGGTAAAGGCCCAGGAGGTCCCTCGGCCGGTCCCTCCTCCAAGCCTGCCCAGTGACGGGCTAAGGGGTGTCGCCCCCAACCCCGTCACCTCACCCCAGGTTCCCCCCGTGGGGGGACGGCTCCGGCACTTCCTTTCCGCCTGGTCCGTTATTACCACGGACAGGTGGGTGTTGGAGGTGGTGGGAAAAGGCTTGCCCCTGGAATTCGAGCAGGCCCCGCCCTTCAGAGCTGTCGCACCTCGGGGGGCCTCGGGGTCTGCAGCCTCACTGTCGGCTCGCCGAGCCGACATCGCTCTCCTCCTCCAAAAGGAGGTGATCAGGGAGGTGGCGGACCCGGGGTTTGTGTCCAGGTACTTCCTGGTTCCGAAACGGACGGGGGGCTGGCGCCCATTCTCGACTCCACACGACCTAAACAAGTTTCTAATGTCCCGAACCTTCAGGATGGTCACTCTGGCTCAGATAATACCATCCCTGGAACACGGCAGTGGTTCTGCTTTCTGACCTGCAGGACGCGTCTTTCACGTCCTATCCGTCCGCCACATCGGAGATTCCTTCGCTTTCGAGCGGAGGGATCCCTTCGAGTTCCGAGCCATGCCCTTCGGCCTGTCTCCAGCTCCCAGGGTCTTCACCAAATGCATAGCAGTGGTGACAGCCTTCCTGCGGTGCCGAGGGGTCCGGGTGTACCCTTACCTGGACGATTGGCTGATAGCAGCCCCCTCCAGACAGGAGGTGGAGCGGTCCAGAGATCTGGCCCTCCAGGTTTGCTCTCAAATCGGCCTTCTCATCAACGAGGCCAAGTCGGAACTCGAGCGAAGCAGGTGATTCTTTTCATCGGGGCAGAGCTCTACTCTCTTCGAGCCAGAGCACGGCTCCCGCAGACAGGGCCGAGGTTCTTACCTCCTTTGCCCAATCATTTCTGGTTGGGCAATCGCGCCCTGCCCGGACTTCCTGCGCCCCTGGTTCTCATGGCGGCCTGTACCAGCGCGGTCCTCAGGCACGCTGGCACATGCGCCCTTCAGTGGGACTGGCTAGCCAGTGGTCACAACGCTGCGATCCATTGGACCAGCTAGTGACGGTGACCCAGGGATGTGGAACGCCTCCGGTGGTGGACCGCTCCAGTACATCTGCAGGAGGGCATCCCGCTTGTCCGCCCTGAGCCGACGGTCTCTCTATCGACTGATGCTTCTGATGGGTTGGGGTGCTCATCTGGGGAACACCGGGCGACGCCCTGGTTCCTGCATGGAGTCCCGGTGTCACATCAACCTGCTGGAGCTCCGAGTGGTCCGCCTAGCTCTCACCGCCTTTGCTCCGTTTCTCCGGGGTCAAGTGGTCAGAGTCCAGATGGACAATACCACGACCATGTACTGTCTAAACCGCCAGGGCGGGACACGCTCCATGCTTCTATGCAAGGAAGCTCTCCGCATTTGGTCACTCGTACGCAGCTTGGAGGCTGATCTCCTAGCCATTCATGTGGCAGGAGCCGCCGATGCCCTGAGCCGGATAGGGGCTGCATCCCACGAGTGGTCTCTCCTGCCGGAGGTAGTACAAGATCTGTTCTCCCATTGGGGCACACCTCAGGTGGACCCGTTTGCCTCCAGGGAGAACGCGAAGCTGAGGCTGTTCCATGCCCGCCCCCCTCAGCAGGGCTCGCTGCAGGGGGATGCCTTCTCGAGGCCGTGGACCCCGGGCCTCTTCTACGCCTTCCCCCCCATTTCCCTTGATACAAGGTGCTTCTCAAAGCAAGGAGGGACAAGGCACAGGTGATTCTGATAGCCACAGACTGGCCCCGCCAGTTCTGATACCCAGATCTCCTCAGCCTCAGCTCCAGGCTCCCGAGGCAGCTTCCAGCTCACCCGAACCTGCTCTCAGTCAATCAGGGGAAGGTGTTCCATCTGGACCTTCAATCCCTGCACCTAACGGCCTGGTTCCTGAGCGGCTAGAGTTCCAGGCCTTGGGTCTTTCCGACGAGGTCCTCAATGTAGTTGAGGCGTCCTGAGGCTCGACTAGGAATGCTATGCCTTCAAATGGAAGAGATTTTCCATTTGGTGTCAGGCAAGGGCTTGACCCTTCCTCCTGTTCCTTGGCAAGCATCTTGGACTATTTATGGTCCCTTTCTAGTCAAGGGCTTGGAGTCGGCTGACCCTAAAGGTGCCGCAGTGGCGGCCATCTCTGCTTACGGGCGCGGGCCGGGGAGCAGTCAGTGGCGCAGGAGAAGGTGGTCTGGCGCTTTTTCAAAGGCCTTGATCACATTTCCCCTCCGGTGCGAGAACCTCCACCTCCATGGGGTTTACTGCTGGTACTGGCAAAGCTCATGGGCAAGCCATTCGAACCAGTGCACAGGTGTGAACTCTCTCACCTGTCGTGGAAGACCGCCTTCTTGGTGGCTATCGCGTCAGCCAGAAGGATGGGAGAACTCCAGGCGCTCTGCATAGAGTCTCCTTACCTGGTCTTCCACAGGGACAAGGTTGTCCTGCGCCGCCACCCGAAATTCCTTCCGAAGGTGGAGTCGGAGTTTCACCTTAACCAGGTGTTGACTCTGCCGGTGTTCTACCCCAATCACATCTCGGAGGCCGAATACAGGCTCCATACTTTGGACCCTAGAAGGACGCTCGCTTATTATAAGGAGCGCACGGCTTAAATTCGGGGAGAGGTTCGCCAGCTGTTTGTCACCTACGCTGAAGCCACACCTGGCAGACCTGCAGCCAAGCGGACGATAAGCAGGTGGGTCACCTCCTGCATAGATCTCTGCTATAAGTTGGCGGGCATGGAGCCTCTCAGAGGGATAAGAGCTCATTGTATCCGCCATACTGCTGCATCGGTGGCTGCTTCCAGGGACGTCCCTATCCAGGATATCTGCAGGGCTTGTACCTGGAAGTCAGCACACACCTTCATCACCCATTACCACATCGACCTTGAGTCACGCCGGGATGCTGGTTTTGGGGCCTCGGTTCTCCACTCTCTATTCCCTAAGTAGGGGATGTGCGCCTTGCCTCCCTCCTCCCGGAGAACTGCTAGGAGTCTGCCAGACAGTGTGGATGAACAACATATCCATGTCCCTAGAAATACAGGCTACTCACCTGTAACAGGAGTTCTAGGAATGGTATATGTTGTTCATCCACATGACCCACCCGACCTCCCCGGCTTCGATGCACAACCTGAACTTCCAGCGGGCCAGATCTGGCGTCATGGGGCGGAGCCGAGAGTTTTACCACCCGGGTGGGTGGGAGGAGCCAGCTTGAAGACCTTCCGGCAAGATTTAAAGTGGCAAGGAAACCTGCCAGACAGTGTGGATGAACAACATATACCATTCCTAGAACTCCTGTTACAGGTGAGTAACCTGTATATCCCTGCTGTGATGAGGCACGTGACAAGGCTGTGTACATGTGGTTCATGCAAACCCGTATGAAAGGTACACCAGTGTCTGGGCCCATCATTAAAGAAAAAGCCAAGTAATTTCATCATCAGCTCCATGGCGATGAAGTGGTTGTCACTGCCAGTGATGGCTGGCTAAACTGATTCAGACATCATCATGGCATACGGCAGTTCAGTGTTGCTGGCGAATGGCTCAGCACTTCTGATGAATCAGTAGCCCCATTCAGAAGCAAACTAAGGCAGTTAACGGAAGTGGAAGGTCTGACAGAAAATCAGCTGCACAATGTTGATGAGACTGGGTCTTATTGATGGTTACTGCCTGAAAAAACACTTGCATCTTCTGACTAGCTCCTGGATTAAAAAAAAAAAAATGAGCGCCTAACCATCCTTGCTTGCTGTAACGCTACAGGTGACCACAAGTTACCTCTCCTTGTGATCGGAAAGTCAGCAAGCCCCAGCTGCTTTAAGCAAGTCAACTTATCCCCTCTTCCTGTGCTGTACAAATCACAGAGGAGTGCATGGATGAACTGTGAAATTCTTTTCATCCTGGTTCAAGGATCATTTTGTGCCCGTGGTTCGCTCCTATCTACAAGTGAAAGGTCTCCCAATCCGTGTGGTCCTCTTGATCGATAATGCTGGGGCTCACCCAGGTACAGAAACTCTTCGCACATCTGATGGATCAGTCAGATGCGAGTTTCTACCACCGAACACCACAGCTAAAATTCAACCGTTGGACCAGGGTGTTCTGGCCACACTAAAGCGACTTTACCGTGGCAAACTGCTCAGCTTTGTGTTGAGCGAAGAAAATGATGAACTGACTCTGAGTGACATAATAAAATCAGCTTCCATTAAGGATGCTATTTACATGCTAGCAGAGGCATGGAAAGAGGTTCAGCAGAGCACAATCGCTAAGTGCTGGGCAAAGTCAGAGCTGCTTTCTGATGCCAATTATGCCGACAGTGCAAACAGTCTAGACACTGACACTGACGCTCAAGATCAGGAACAGCAGGTTATCACTAACCTGTATGAAGTCGCACCGCAGCTGTCTTTTGACCAAAGTGAGGTAGAGACTTTGGTACAGGCAGATGAAAATGAGGAAGGCTGTAGTGAGCTTTCCGACTTCGACATTGTCAGTTCTGTTTAACCTCAGCCTGGACTGAATGAAAATGAAACTCCTGAAGACACCACTGAGGAGGATACTGTAGCTGTCCCCACTGACAGTGAAGTGGTGGACTGCCTTGACAAGGCTCTAATCTGGTTAGAGAACCAGACTGACATAAATGGGCTTCAGATTTTGCTGTTGCAGCAGCTCCGACAGAAGGCAGTGCAGAAGAGAAATGCGAGAAAGCGTCAAACAATAAAAAATACATTTTTTAACAAAGGGGGTGAATAGGTTACATAGCACTATGCACATGAAGAGAGCATTTTTAATCACTTATATGTCTTATAAAGATAGAACCATAAATTCACTCACTTACATTACTATATTTCATTGCCATTTCATCTGTTCTGTTTTTTTGATAAAAGTCCGATTATCCGAACATTCATTTAACCGAATGATTCCTATGTGCCCCATGCCGTTCAGATAACCGGGAGTGTACTGTATAGGGGAATAATTACCTTTGGTTCACTGCTTTTAATATTTTTTTAATATATATCCCAATATCCTTTGACATTTCTTAACTGTGTTTTTTGTGTGTAAATCAAATGATAAATTATCTGAAATAGTTACACCCAGATCTTTTTCACTGGTTGTCTCTTGTAAAATAGTGTATAATTTATAGGTTGTTCTTGGTTATGTCCCAAATACATAACCTTGCATTTGTTTTTTTAGCCCAGATTTCCAGTTTTGTTATACTGTATTGGAAATTTTGTCCCGACGTTTTGCCATTTATTGTACTACCTAACTTGCAGTCATCTGCATATTTGTATATCCAAGATGTACCATCTGTCTGCATGGTTCACACCAATATGTTGAATAGTGTGGGTCCCAGTACAGAGCCCTGAGGGTCACCACTGGTAAAATACCCCCAAGGAGACCTGTTACCCCTGATTCCCACTCTCTCATGTCTTTCATTTAACCATGAGGTGGTCCATGCTACAATGTTAGTATTAAATTTAAGCCCGTCTAATTGTTCTATTAATCTGTGGGACAAAGTGTCGAATGCCTTTGCGTAATCCAGAAAAACAGTATCCACAGGCAAGTCATTGTCCAGGGCTACACTACCTGGTTCGAAGAATTGTAATAAGTTTAAGCAAGACCTTCCTGTACTGAGGCCATGTTGTATCAGCTAGTCCATTCTGATGAATGTATAATTATACGCCCTTGTATTAATCTCTGTTTGCCCACAACAGAAGTCAGATTTATAGGTCTATATATTCTGGACTTCCTTCTTTCTACCTTCCTTGTGTATCGGGGTGATGTGGCATCCTTCCATTCCTCCAGAGCCCTACCTTCACTTAATGATGCGTTAAACAAGCATGTCAATAGCCCCTTTAGCTCTTCCACTAGCTCTTCGAGCAATTTTTGGGTGCATATTATCTGGACCAGCAGAACTGTTTTTTGTTAATTTTAATTGTTTGTTTTACCTCTTCAGCTGTAAATGGTATGTTTTTCTGGTTTTGAGTCCTTCCTTTTAAGTGCCTGTTTTGGTTTATAAATGGTAATGAAATAGTTATTTAATTCATTTTCTATTTGACATTTATCTTGTATAAGTTTTCCTTAGATTTCAAGTGGTCCAATAGTTTGTCTATCCTATAATTACCCTACGTAATTATAACATTTCTTTGTTAACCTTTACTGCTGTGGCAAGATATAATTTCTCTTTTCTGCTTAGCTTCCTTAAGACTATTCTTTGTTTTCTTTGCAATTTTTTTATATTGTTGCAAATTGTATTTGTCTGTTATTTTTTTAAGTTTTGGGTATTTTTTCTTTTTCCTAATGTTTCTTTGTATGGTCTTATTCCACCATGGTGGTGGTACTCTTTTATTAGTGTATTTTTTTTGTTACCCAACAGTTTATACAGGTGTCCATTTTCAGTTTTAGTCTTGCCCAGATGTCCATATTGAAGTTGTTTAGTTCTGCTTCCCAGTTCCATTCTTTTAGATATTCCTTGATGCTATTGTAGTCAGCTTTATAGTATAGTAGTTTCCGATTGTTGTTTTTCCTTTTATAGGCCTTCTGTCTATGCTGATTTTGAGTTGTATTGTTTGGTGATCACTGTCTCTCAAAGCAAAGGTGGTTGTACTTGTCCTCTGTACCTTCCACTATATTAATAAATGTCACATCTAAAATGTTATTACCTCTAGTACTTTGACTAATTGTTGTAAGTTATGATGTATTGTCGTATCTATAAACCTATCTTCTATACAATTTGTCCCCTGTAGTGCCCCAGTTAATTGATGGGAAGTTGAAATCACCCAGTAATTAGTAATCTCCTGTTAGTCACTTTTTCAATTTCAGAGATAACTGCATTATTTTCGTCCATATCTAGACTTGGTGACCAATATCTTACACACCCTGTTAATACCTTGGTTGATAATTATATTCTAACCCATAACAGCTCACTTTCGTTATTGAATGGTTCTGTATGTTCATTCATTCATTTCATGTGTGCTGTACATATTGGATGCAACTCCTCCACCCTTTTTTCCCTCCTGTTTTTATGTAATATTGTGTATCCTGAAATATCAATTCCCCAGTTAGTCTTTAAACCAGGTCTCAGTGACTGCACAGATTGCGATGTCTTCTGTGTATAATCTGTTTTGGCTCTTCTGTCCAGTTATGCAAGCTCCTGGCATTGACCACTAAGGTCTTAATTTCTGTCACCATCCTTTTTATTAGTTTCTTTTTTGTCTCCATTATGCTTTCCAATTTGTTTAGCCCTTTTCGGTGTCTGTCGATTTTAGTTAGATGTTTTGTTTAATGTTATATTTGTCCCCAGATATTGTGTTATAGGCAGTGGAGTAACCAGTCTTAAAAAAAAAAAAAAAAGTGTACGCACCAAAAATCTAAACTATAGGCTGGGGGTCTGGGGCAGCCTAGGCCCCCAGAAAATGTTTGTGTTTTGGTGCGTTCTGGTGCATTTTGGGGGTAATCTGAAACATAATTAGCTACCCTGTTTACCCCCTCCCCATGCCTAGTAAGTTGCACTGTAGTCCTTGCTGCAGTCCCCACAGTTCAGTGAGTTGACCAAACCTCCCTCCCCATAGCCCAGCCACTTGCTCCACTGCATGGCCCTAGCCTTCCCCAAACCCAAGTTTCAACTGGCTCCCCTCCCTAAAATACTTAACCCTTCCCCAACACAGCATGTTGCATCCTACTGTCCTATTTATTTATTACAATGGTGAGATTCTATCTAAAGTCTGTGTCTCTCCATGCAGCCCAGCATGTTGCACCTTTCTCCCAGTCCAGCAAGCTGCTGCCTAGTCCAACTCCCAGATTCCCTGGCCCTCCCCCAGCCCACCATGTTGCCTTTTCCCCCCTGCCACCCAGCAAGTTGTATCCAACTCCAAGCCCAACCCAGCCCAGCAGGTTGCATCATAGCACCCTCAACCAGACCCCTCACAAAGTGCAGTGAACTAAACAGGTACTGCCTCCCACTTAGAAACCTAAACACATTTTTTATGCAACAAAGTCACTGCAGTCCATAGCCTCTTTCTGTCAATATACAAGTACTCCTCTGTTGTATGTCAATATACAAGTACTCCTCTGTTGTCTACACTAAGTACCTGGAAAGGAATAAGTATGAAAGAGTGATGGGAAACCGCTGACCACTTATGGTCAGAGACTGCAAACAAGTACAGGGCTTAAGGGCAGACTAGATGGGCCTACCGCGGTCCTTATCTGCTGACAATTTCTGTTTCTATCAAGGACTCATTGTAAAAGGACAATGAAAGAGCTATTACACTTGAACTGTACAAGCACATACCATCTGCAAATAAAAATAACATTCTATACACAGAAGTATTGATGTACAACCCCCCACCCAAATATATGAAAACAAAATATATGAAAACGATATAAAAAATAACTATGCAAGCAATAACTGCCTATATTGCTGGTTTCCCATAAAAGAGAACCACACCACATCTTTTCTAGATACTTTTTGCATTGCTGAGATGAGATTTATAAATTGTTTCACACAGACACAGCCATGCTGCAAACTGACTTTCTGCATAAGTCCTGAGATTTGATCTTTCTCACAGCTGCCATAGTACAGTAAACAGACCGTGTATAAAATGTTGCCCCCCAAAATGTCTGAGGTTCTGTCAATGGCATGACTTGACAAAACTACCTTACCACCCCCACCCACCACCACAACTATATATATATATATATATATATATATATATATATATACACACAATTGGCAGCACTGATGATGGGCTGATCAGCAGCAGCACTACCCAGTTAGTACTGTACATAAGGTAGGTGAGTTGTCACCACGGGCTGGCAAGCACATGTAGGGATGGCAGACCAAAGTTTTAATCAGCAAAACTGAGTGTTATGCTGAAATGCAAGAATTCATAAGATTTCAAGAACTATCTTAATATTTAGTCCACCATGGGGTTCTCACACGTGGATTAAACTAACTATTAAATTGGATTCTTGAAGTCTTTGTGGTTCTTGCATTTTGGAGCGTAGCTTAGCTTGTTTTGTTGTAATTAATCCTAGCCTCATCGGCCAGAAGTAGAGCTCAGCTCCAGGGAGAGAAGACTGCGATCGATGTGCCTGTCAACTCCAAGTCCTTTCCTTCTGAGTCTCTCCCATCCCAATTATAACACACAAGGTAACACTGACACACAGACACCATCAATAATCCCTCTGTTCATTTGGGGTGACTAGACTTACCAACCGCAGAGTAGCTAGCAAGGAGCTCAGGAATAGGTTACAGACCCATAGGTCCCAAGTTTCAGGAACTGGAATGCTGGTCACTGCAGCCGAGGAGTGGGGGGGGGGGTCGAGAGCAGGGGGAGGGACTGTCATGTGGCCTTTTACAATTGAAATCAAACGTGCAAAGAATGGCAACCAGATGCACTATTATTTTCACTCTACTTATAGGTAATGAACTGTATGTCATGTGTGACCCAGCCCCCAGTTTCCTGCGAGTCGATCCTGTTTCCCCAGTGGGTTAATGTATCTGGCTTGCTAGCAGTTCCCTTGCAATTAATGGTGCAGCTGCCCTTTTGCACTGAGTGACTTCCAAGATGGACATTAATTAGCATAGATCTTGGTGCAGAAGATTACACAACACACGGCCTGGCATTTCATGTGTGGTCCTTAACTGGGGAGGGAGACGGATTTAATAAAGTCCATTTGAGTAAATTTATTTATGAGGAGCACATGCTTTGAATAGTTTATCACAAATAAGTCTTACTGCTGCATCACAGAATACATTTGGGCCACCCAAGAACCCTTACACTCTGACTCTGTACTAGGGTGTTGTAACAGTAACAGCAGGGAGGACTTGCTGTGCACCAAGCTTTCAGTGGGTTCCCCTTTACAGGCTGTACACAGGGCCCTGGCTATGATGACCACACTGCCTCTCCTCTTTCAGCTGCTTTTTCTTGGCTGCCAAGATGCCAGACAGGAACACACCAGGTCCAGGCTGGTCCCCCATCCCTGCTATCCTCGTTGCCGGATGAGTCGACTGCATCGCAGTGTTTATATATAAAAAAAAAACAAAACTCCCGATCGTCCGCGATCACTCCCGGACGGGACAAAATTCGGTTCAGTGGCTCGCACATACACGGACTGCCATCTCCTCAGCTAGCAGCTGCTCCAGACAAGATTGCCGCTCAAAACGCAGTGGCGGGCGATCTTGCAGAGACACAGGCGTTGCCCCACGCTGAAGACTCTGACGCAAAGAGTGATGCACTGACTGAGTGCTAAGTTTAAGTTACCACAACAGTCATATACTAACCCCAGACTTGACCAAGGCTAAGGTTCAGCCGACCTCCAAAAACTCAGGATTTTTAAAGGGACAGCTTGAATATTTTTATTTATTTTTTTGTCGGGCGGAAAACTGTACACCCGTGCGTATGATAACTATGCATGGTTACGCCACTGGTTATAGGCATTCAGCCCTTCCCCCTCATATTTAGTTTAAATATTTGTTAATGCATTCTAGAAATTGTTTTCCAAGAAGACTGCTACCCTTCTTACTGAGATGCAGTCCATTCCAGCAGAACAGTTCATTTCTCCCGTTGAACTCTTCCCAGTGTGCTATGCATGTCATACCTTGCCTCTGGCACCATTTTCTCATCCATTAATTTATAGCCCTCACTTTTTTAGGTTATATTCAGTTTCTCTTGGAGTGGATAACATTTCTGATAAGGCTATTTCACAGCCTAGTTCTAACATTTTGTATGTAAATGACACTCTTGCCTAATGTTTTGAACTGAGTCCTGTTACCACGAGGGGTTGCATTCCTGTGTTTTGTATTATGTCAGTGACCATGTGTGTAATGTCGGCAATCTTGGCTCCTCTGAAACATAAGGTTCTGTTTTTTTTAATCTGGATTACATATAGTCATATCCAAGTGTTTCACCATAGTCTCCCAGTACTATAACTGATTTTTGTTTAATGGTAGGAGAATTCCTGGTGTCCATTTTCCTTTACATTAGTTGCAGTATTGCCAGAGATACCTTGTTCTTAAGTATTTAATGATTCAGTATCTTGTACAATGTTATCAAAATATGGTGGATCCAGATTTGGTATCGGTATACTTGGATTGTTCAAAATATTATTGCCGGAGGGTAAAGCTCCCAAGTTCTGATTCTGTGCTCTCACATTGTTTGGAAAAGGCATATTAGTAGGTGCCGCATTATCCACTGCAATGTTAGTGTCCTCAGAGTTTTTGGAAGTACTTTAGGTGAGCTAGCAGTGTTATCCTCTGTTATAATAGGATCAAAAACGATTGAATGTAGTCAACAGAAAATGGTCTGCTCTCCTACCCTTTTTGGCTACCTTCGAACTTTGTGTGAGGTACCATTCCTTGTCTGACCCTTCTAGTACTTCCTATTCTCTAATCCTTTTTTTCCTTGC
This sequence comes from Neoceratodus forsteri, assembly GCA_016271365.2. Taxonomy (NCBI): domain Eukaryota; kingdom Metazoa; phylum Chordata; order Ceratodontiformes; family Ceratodontidae; genus Neoceratodus; species Neoceratodus forsteri. The sequence continues at coordinate 660,922,875 of CM028129.1, forward strand.
TATCCCTGCAGCTGTATCGCTTATAAATATTTCTGGAGGTGTACTTTTAAGTTCTGGGACAACTAGCAAAACTATTAGTAATTCCTAATATGTTGTTTGTTGGTAGGACTTTATCATGCTTGGAAATCCCTATCACACTGCAGCCGTACTGCCATAGCTTTTTGGCTTTGTTTTAATGCAGCAAGTTTGCTGTTAAAAAGACTGATTTCTTGTGAGAGTTCAGTATTTTGCTTACATTTCTCACATGTATAGTTCCATGTGTGTATTGTTTTAACTGACACTGCATACATAGAAGAAGAAACACACTTTATACTGACCTCCCCTCCAAGCGTCGTTATTGTATCTGCCATTATAAATGAGATGGGTATACACAGAAACACTGTGGGATATCTGCCTTGAGTTACTTTATCAAGCTTCTGGCTTTCTACACTTGAAATTTCAGTAAGCTGTATGAAGTACTATCGTGTGTGTTGTTAATATCTAACAGTAGTACTTTACTGCTAATCCTGCACCAGCAATGCCCTGGTGTTTAGTACTTCCAGACTCAAGTGAAGGGTTAATTTCATCACAGGCCTACCTTTCTGCTGTGCTGTAATGTTGTGCCTCCTTTTCCACCTACCCCACCAGACACACCTGATATGTGCAGATGCACGTCTCTGCATGCACCCTGCTCATAGCAGGGCTCTCTTAATACTGTGAAAATGACCAGGAAGCTTTTGTAAGGTCACAGTGAGTGACAAAAAGTCTGCCCCTTTCACAGTCTGCTGAACGGGCGAAGATGACTCATGTGTGACCTTGGCAGCATTCTTGACAAGTGTTAATGCCTCAAAGTAGAAAATCAAACTTCCCTGTGAGTCTGTAGTTCAGTAGTATAGCTCTTGAACTACCAGACTCCCCTCTCTATTTCCTGTGATGACAGGAACCAGGGCTCCAGTTACTCAATGAGTGCAAGAATTACAGTTTTAAAAAAAATAAAAACTCACAAAAAACACAAAATATACCAACAGGCAATTGGAGACCTGTGCAGTCCGTCTCAACTTTTCTATATGTGTGTATGGTATAGTGTGTGACTGCGTGCGTGTATATGGTATAGTGTGTGCACGTGCATGTGACTACGTACATACGTGTGACTACGTGTGTATATGCTGTAGTGTGTTTGACTACGTGTGTATATGCTGTAGTGTGTGTGACTACGTGTGTGTGGTATAGTGACTGTGTGCGCGTGTGATTAAGTGTGTATATGGTATAGTGTGTGCGACTGTGTGTATGTGTATATGGATGATATGGTGTGTACGTGTGTGTGGGGGGTATGGTGTGTGCACGTGAGACTATGTGTGTGTGTGTGTGTGTGCGACTACATGTATGTGTATATGGTGTGTGTGTGTGTGTGTGTGTGTGTGTATGGTATGGTGTACGTGTGTGTGTGTGTGTGTGTGTGTGTGTGTGTGTGTGTGTGTGTGACTACGTATGTGACTGTGTATGGTATAGTGTGTGTGCATACATGTGTCCGACTACATGTGGTGCGTGTGTATGTGTGCGTACATGTCTACGTGTGTGTGTGTGAGATATAGTGTATACATGTGACTGTGACTTACGTGTGTGTGTGTGTGTGTGGTAGTTTGTGCATGTATGTGACTACGGGTGTATGTGTGTGTAGGCATGATCATGCCTGTATATTAGGGTTACGTGTGTGCGTGTGCGCATGTGTACACGCATGCGCGCTGTATAATGCAGACTATAAGACACGACTGTTCTTTACTAAATGACAGCAGTGTTGTATAGTGCAGCTGGCTCCTATCCACATTTATTTTTCATATTTTGGCCCCACATTTTCAACAGTCTTCTTATGACCCCACCTCATAAACCCCGTAGGTGAAAATTTTCAAATTGGTGCAAAAAACTCCATTCATTGCCACAGATGTGAAAACACGTTTTGGACAGCATGTGAAAAATGACAGGTGTACTGTTAATGAGGTGGTGTGTCCCTGGTAAACATTCTACAACTGTCAGATTCTTTACTCTGCTTGCCTAGTACGGACGCCTCGGAGAGCCCTCCATCTTTCTTGAAGATTTTATTTTCTCATTTTTAATTTTTTTTTTTTTTTTTAAGTAAAATTTTATTTCTGTTTGTTTTTAAAGCACTTTCCTTGAGTTTACAGGTAGATTAGTCTAGCTTTAGTGTTAATCCGGTAAATTTTAGGTTTCTTCTCTGTTCATTTAACTGGGAGGAAACCAAACTTTTGTTTTGTATTTTTTTAAAGAGTTTTATTTCTACTTTTAAATCCTTTGGGGACGGTTACTTTAGTTTGGGAGAAACTATGGTAATTTTTGGTTCTCTCCTCTGTCGCTAAACTGATCGCGAACAGTTTAAAATTTTTTTTGTGGTGGGCCCACTTATAACTCAGTTTTAGAGTTTTTTGGTCAGTTATGTCACTTCCCAAGAAATGAACCGGACCAACAGGTTTTCAGCGCTGTACAGAGTGTGGGGAACCGTTTGCTAAAGCTAATCCTCACTTTGTGTTTGTCTGGGGTTTGAACACCTTCAGGCAGATTGTGAAATCTAAGAATTTTCCTCAATCGATGCTTGATAGGCGCCTGAACTGACTGAAGGAAAAAATGTCCGAGAAGGCTGCTGACCTAGCTGCAGAGAAATCTTCCTCCTCTCAAAAGGAGAAACCGAAGGAATCTGTTGAACAAACCTCTGACCAGGGTGAAGGTTCCTCGGGGATTGCAGAAATTGGTTAAGAACCGCAACCGATTATTTCATCAGTTCCAACCGCAGAAGCTGTAGCAAACGCTATAAGCATTGTTCAGGCGCTGCAAATCGGTACCACTGTTCCGGCTCAGCATCTCGGTTCACAGTCTTAGGTTCAGTACCTGGGTTCTTCCTTGGTTCCCAGTTCACTCGAACGATTTGCTGAAGCTTATGTGGAAAGGGAGGATGAGGATTTTGGGGAACCTCTTGAACCAGAAGTTTCCCATGACTCCCACCATCCTGACTTCCCTGAGAAGGGAGCTGTGGACTTCACTTCACATTTTGCTTTGATGAATCAAGTGGCACAGAGTTTGGATCTCTCTACCCAGGAATCTACAGAGGAGGAAGAGGAACCACACTATATGGAAAGGATAGATGTACCAGCAACAAAAAGGCGGCTGTTGCCCATCCACAAGTCTCTGAAGAGACAGACTTCCAAGGTTTTTGCAGACCTCGACCTCCATTCCCCCAGTGGACAAGAGAATGGATAGAAAGTACTGGGCAGCTAAGGCTGGAGCAGAATTCCTTTTTGGGCATCCCAGCCAAGAAGGGGTGGCACAGGCTGCTGCATGTGACAAAGCAGGGATTCCCCTGGCATTACATCCACCAGAAAAAGATTCAAGGAAGATGGACTCCATGGCCAAGAAGTCTTATTTGGGTGCTTCTGTAGCTATCGGACAAGCAACCTACGTGGCCTATGTGTCCAGATACCAGAAGAGTCTTTGGAACACTGTTTTGGAAATGGCCAAAGCTTGCCCTGGACCCATGGCCTCAGACTTGTCCGAAGCTGCAAAAAGGGGCATAGAAGCTTCCAAATGCCAGTTTCGGATGGCAGTGAATGATATTGCTGCCAGGCAAATGGCAACCTCAGTGTCTCTGAGGAGATTTGCCTGTTTAAGGGCCACTAATTTTTCGTAGGACATGCAGACAAAGGCACTGGACTTCCCCTGCGAGCCTACGTCTCTTTGAACAAACAAAGGCTTAAATGAAGAAGATGGATGAGTACAAAGTGGCCTACAAAAGTGGTGCTGCTGCTAAAGAAAAGGCAGCAACATCACAGAAGTACCAGGGAAAAGGGGGTAGGGGTAAAACCCACTACAGGCCCTTCTTCCAGGCTCAGACATCACCAGCCTACCAGCCACAGCGGGGGTACTTCAGAGGCAGAAGGGCAGCAGCTGGGCTGGCCCCAGCACTCAGCAAGCTACACAGGCCAAGCAAACCCCCTGAGAGTTCTGCCAGGATTGCCTCCCCATTTCCAGTAGGAGGCAGGCTGGCCGGCCCACTGTCTCCAGGCTTGGGAATCCATCACCGTAGACAAGTGGGTCCTGGAGGTAGTGGGCCAGGCTCTTGCACTCGGTTTCAAATTTCTGCTCAAACTGAGGGCAAGACTTCAGACTTGCCAGCCTAGTAGAGGCAACTCTGTTGGAAGAGGAAGTAGCAAAATTGATTCTGGAAAAAGCAGCAGAGCCAGTCCCCTTGTGCCAGCAAGGAAGAGATCTCTACACAAGGTACATCCTCACTGTAAAGAAAACAGGGGAGTGGCGACCCATTCTGGATCTCAGGAAACATTTGACAAAGCCAAAGTTCAAAATGGTCACCCTGGCTACCATTCTTCCAACACTCAAAGGGGGATTTGCTGGCATCTCTGGACCTAAAAGATGCCTTCTTCCATATTCCCATCAGGCAATCATGCAGAAAGTACCTCAGGTTCAGAGTGCCTTCAGAGCCATGCCTTTTGGCCTGACATCTGCTCCAAGAGTGTTCACCAAATGCCTAGCAGTAGTGGTGGCACACCTAAGGAGACAGGGTTACAGTCTTCCCATACCTGGACGACTGGCTGGTGGTAGGCCAGTCTCCCTCAGCAGTAAGAAAAGCGCTGACCATCACTCAGGATACCCTAGGTACTTCCTGGTAAACCAGAAAAAGTTGGTGCTAATGCTATTTCAGCTCCTGGAGTTTATGGGCCGGAACTGGATACTCTGAGGAAAAAAGCCTTCCTTCCTTGGGACGGGTAGACAGTTTAGTACAGCGGGCAAATTCTTTCCAGCTTCATACCCCCAGACCAACAAGGCATTTCTTCAGCTGTTGGGTCACATGGCTGCATCAACAGCAGCAGTGTCAGGATCAAGATTCCAGATGGACAATTCGGTTCCATCTCAGGGCTCACTGGTCTCAGAAGAGACTCCTTGTCAAAGCTGGTACCGGTGGCACTGAGGGTTGAGGCACTGGATGCCATACCTCACGCCACACTGGCAACCCGGGTTTGGGAATGGACTTGGGACGGTGGGGGCTGGCAGGGGAGAGGAAGCATTGAGCCTTCCATGACAGATCTCCTTACTCTGGGGAGGATGGGTTCACTGCATCACGCTGCAGCGGAGGCCAGCCGCACTGCAGTGGCGTATGCAACAAGGGTGGGGAGCACAGCGGGCGTCAGCACAGACTTGCTCGGACGCCATTGCACATTCGGCTCCCAAGGGGACAGAAGATCTGCGGAAAAGGGCGGGGCGATCCCGGCAGCTGATGGCCACGCTCTGCACCCCAGACACAAGAAGCGCCTTGCTGGGGATGTGGCCGACCCCTGTGAGCATGGGGCGATTATCCGTGCACCAGACCTAGTCCGGGGGTGTGGGTGCCGGGGGTTGTGGGGCCAGCTCCGCAGGAGGAGCATGAAGAGGATATAAAAAAAAAAAAAAAAAATGGTACCAGTCACAGGAATCCTGCCTCAAGCTCTGCAATGGTGGCAGGAAAAGGACAACCTCAGGGAAGGCGTGCTTTTCCTCCAGCTGCCACCAGCAGCAGTCTTAATAACAGATGCCTCTCTCCTAGGATGGGGTGCTCACCTAGGGGGAGCATACTGCCCATGGTACCTGGCTCTAGCAGGAGTCTCTGCTTCACATAAACCTGCTGGAACTCGGGGCAGTCTATCTAGGCATTCAGTCCTTCGCTTCAATGTTGCAGGGCAAAGTGGTTTAGGTTAGGACAAACAATACAAGCACAATGTACTACATCAACAGGCAAGGGAGCACAAGGTCTTCCCCACTGTGCACAGAAGCCATGAAGGTATGGAACCTGGCTTACTCCTTGGGGATCTCCCTCTCTGCAGTACATCTCCCAGGGAAGGACAACATCCTAGTAGATGCCCTCAGCAGGATCAACCAGAACCACTGCGAGTGGTCACTAAACGGGCAGATCCTGCAGGTGGTGTTCAGAAGGTGGGATACCCCAGAGGTGGACCTCTTCGCAGCCCCAGACAATCGCCAGCTGCCACGGTTTTGTTGCGGGCCCCATGCACTGGGCACAGTGCCTCTAGATGCACTCCTGCTGGATTGGACAGGGCAGTTTCAGTGTGCCTTCCCAACGTGTCCCTTGCTGCTTAGAGTACTGAACAAGTTCAGGGTTCAGCCAGCAGCAGTTATCCTCATTGCTCCAGACTGGGCCAGGCAGCATTGGTACTCACTGTTACTGACTGTGTCAATCTTCAATCCAATCTCCTTGCCCAGGAGACACAACTTACTGACCTCCTTCCAAGGCAGAGTTCTGTACCCCGGTCTCCAGTCCTTCAGACTCAGAGCTTGGCTGTTGAGGACTTAGAATATGCTGACCTACACCTCTCGAAAGGGTGCTAGAGGTCCTCAGGGTATCTATAAAACCTTCCACCAGAAAGACCTGTTCATCTAAATAGAAGCGGTTTTCTATTTGGTGCGGACAGACAGAGACCACCGCCAAGCTGGCTTACCAGTAGTCTTGGATTGTCTGGCACACTTGCATTCCCTGGGCCTTCGGTCCGCCGCTGTTAAGGTGCATTTAGCAGCTGTTTCTGCTTATCTCTGCTGGAAAAGGGGCATCCCTGGCTGCCAACCAGGTATTCAGGAAGTTTTTCAAAGGTCTGCTGCACTTGCATCCCCTCACAGGGAAACCCACTGCTGCATGAGACCTTAACATATGCATTGGCCAGCTAATGCAGCCACCATTTGAACCCATGTACTCAGCAGAGTGTGACATGGAAAACCATGATCTTCTTTGAGTCAGTCTCTTGAAGCGGGCCCTAACACATGGGATATCCAGCCATAGGCATCCCTTACTCTGGATGATTTCGCAGCAGTCTCTTCCAGGGGCCTCCCCTTCCTGTTACCTGATGTGCTCTTTCGCATACATAAAGGGGAGACCCTTAATATTCCTCCGTTCTTTTCCAACCGCGACAGAGTCAACATCAAGTTCTCCTGTCCAAAAGTACCAGCTTTCTTCAGTTTGTTGCCGAAGAAATCACCTAGAATTCTTCTGCTACCTCCTTGGGGTCTCGAAGGGGTGAGCCCCCATTGTCAGTGGAGCCTGGGCCGGGAGGAAGCATGCATAGCACCAGGCATGTTTCCCCCACATCACCCTCTTCTTCTTCAGTCCTTGAGATCTCGGGTAAGATGTCGAAGGGACTCACTGAACACCCCATCTTCTCCGTCGACAGTCATGGGTCCCTCCCTTCCGTCGTCTGTCTCCTCCATTGGTAGCCTCTGTTGTAGAGGCTTTTTGCACTGCTGCCTGCCAACAGTGTTTTGAGCTGATGGGAGCTCGACTTAAGTAATTGGAGGATCCACTGTCGACGGTGTTGGGTCCCTCCCATCGTCAGCGACTCGTCTGTCGACAACCACTGTTGTGCTGCAACTTCCACTGCTGCCTTCGCCAACATGTCCTTTGGGCCATTGTCTGTCAACACTGGCCTTTGGTGCTCTGGCAGTTCTCCTGTAGACTGAGCATGTTCAGGAAGTTCGGTTCTCCCATCAGTGGAGCATGTTTTGGGCCGTTCAGCTCTCCCGTCAACGGGCCATGTCTTGGGCCATTTGGTTCTCCCGTCGACTGTTCCCTACCATCAACTAAGTATGTGTTGGGCCTGTCGATGGTTCTCAGATCGATGGGGTGCCTCTGTTGTTCAGCTCTCCTGTCGACGGTTATCCTGTCGCCGTAGTTGTTGGACCCTTTTTTCCACAGTCTGGCCAACGGCCTTGTCATTTATGGGTCTCATGTTGACAGTGGCTTCTAGCCTTACTGCCTCATCGACTGTGTTCCCATCTAAGATCATAGGCTCCACGTTGGACTTCCTGGGATGAGAGCCCTATCATGGCTCCTCCAGCTACCACGGTGTTGGGCTCTTATGTGCACCCCTTCAAGCTGCCGACGGACTGGGCCCCTTGCACCATTCTATCGGTGGTACCCCTCTGGTCCTGGACCCCTTCTTTTTCTGGGGGGTCACTTTCTCATGGTTGGACTTTCAGGATCTTCCTGGACTCAAGTCTCCACCACTCATTAACACTGATGGGAGTACGCCAGAGGTGCTAGGACCCCGCAGGAGCCAAAAATCTTCAGGAGGGCCGGGGTAGGACCGTGCACGCATGGTGCCGTGAGACTAGTTCGCGCTGTACAGGCTGTCTCAGCATTGACCTTCCAACCGCCTCAGTTCCATTTCTTCCCTCATAGAGTGCACTTCGATGACTGTTGCTTGCCTGCCAGAAGTCTAGTCTTTGTCTATATGACAGCAGCTATATAGCGATTCAGTATTCGCTTAACTTACCATTTTTAGTGTTCTTTTCTTTTAAGGAGGAGAAGGAGGAAAAGAGGGAGAAGGAGGAGGAGGGGAGGAGGGAGTAGTAGTAGTAGTAGTAGTTATTCTCAGCCTGCCATCAATGGAGTTGACCTTTGGCAGTGATGGTAGGGAGACTTCATTTGAAAGCTGTGATGGCAGTGGGACTGTGTCCGGTTTGCTGCCCTTTTTCAGTCTGCCTCTAGCACAAACATAGCGGTTCTGGGATCTGGCTCCACGTGACCTCGAGCTCTTCTTTCTCCTGTCGGTGTAAGAAGAATCGGTACCTCTTGAGGTCGCCCTCTGGTATGTCTGCATGCTGATCGTCACTGGTTGAGAGCGGTAAGCCTGAACCGACTCTGGTAGGGTACCCTGTGGCTCCGCTCTTCATGGCTGTGATCTTCGACACCGATTGCCATCTCTGTCCTCGTGGGGTTCAGGTGAGCAGTTTCACCTGTGGGCCGTTCTTTTAGAGCAGGGGGTACGGTGTCTGCCCTGTTGTCCTGGCTAGTGGTCCGGGGCCTTGGGACCGCAGGGTAGGCCAGGCCAGAATGTGTGTGGTGCCCTTTCTGGTGCTAACTCTATCGACTCTTGACTCCTCATGGCTACCCCCCTTTCCCTTTTCCCTGCAGGGACTGGCATGGGTACCACTTCCCTTCTTCCCCTTACTTCAGGTCTAGGTCCAGTAGCGATTCTGGCACCGTGCTGGCTCTGTGTGGTGCCGTGTCTGGTGCTGGCGCAGTGAGTGCCATTGCCTTAGGTGGTGCTGTGTGGTGCGGTGGCGTCTTGCAGTGCCTGCATTGGCAGTGACACTGTGCGGTGCCATTGGCGGCGCCATACTGTGACATCGGCTCTGGGTGTGGCGCCATGTGTAGTCTGGCACTGCGGATGGCACTGAACTCCTCCCTGATTTGGGTGGTGGCATTTCCCTGGTCCTGACCTGTGCTTTGGAGGTTATTTTGGGGTAGAAGTGGACCTGGATGAGTCTCTCCCTCTTCTGCTTTGTTGAAGACACAGTGGATGACTCATTTATGGACTGGAATGCAAACCCTCTGTATCAGTGTGATGGAAGATCTTCTTTCCAGTTCCTTTTCCTCAGGGATATGGGGCACACCATAACATTTCAGTAGTCCTCTGTAGACCAAAGCGGACTCCTATGTCTTGAGCTCCTACATTCCTCAGTATGAGTACACCCTGTGGAACACACTTAATGCAATGGTCAAGAGCCTCCTGAACTCTAACACTCCATTGCTAGGGACATATAGCCCAGTAATCCACTAAAAACTTTTATGGATATCTACATCTCTGCCTCTAGGGCAGCTGCTGCTGTCAGCAGATGGTTAACGTCTCCTTGACTGTGCTTATCTGTTTGGCTAAAGGCCACTCAGATCAATAGGGCTACCATTTTAAACCACACGACATCCTTGTGACAAGCAGTCCTGTCAAGGTAGAGGCCTAGGTGCCCTTTTCAGGAACCAGCCCCTCAGCCATGAAGAGAATGCAGTAGAGGGTACAGGATCCGAAAGCACCCTATACTAGTCCTCTGTGGGTCCAGCCCAGACCCTACCCCAGCTGTCTGGGGAGGTGCCTCACAGCAGCTGGTACCTCAGGTACGATGCCATTAAGTTCAGATTTGTGCAGTCGCTGATTTGACGAATGGGGCGGTTCAGACCTGGTCCTTTTGCGTCCCCTCTGAACTCAAAACTGCCTCTATCCTGCTTCAGAAATCCAGACCCTGATGTTTTCTGTCAGGACATGTTCACTACAATATTCATGACACTCCCTGTATGTTTTCCTCCTCTTCCCTTAATTCAGAGGGTGCTGATCAAGTCGTATGCGGGGGGGGGAGGGATTGATTTGTATTGATCTACAGTCTGTCAGAATTTCCCCCGAGTTGACTACCTCTACAGGCGGACCCTCTGATACAGGAACTTTAGTCCATCTTAACCTGTGCTCCTGTCATCTCCATGCCGAGCCTGGAGGAAGTGGAAGTCTGTAACCTCTAGTTTTTCCCAGACCATCGCACTTGTCTTCTAAGTTATGCATAGGCCTTCCACCAGGAAGGCTTACGTGGCTAAGTGGAAACCCTTCTCCATCTGGTGTGCAAGTCCCATCTGGACCCTTCGGTTGCCCACCAAGTAAGCTGCTGGAGTGCCTCTTGAACCTGTCAATAGCAGGTCGGCCATACTTGGCAGTGAAGGTACACCTCTGTGTGTTTTCGGTCTATCTTGAACCAGTAGACATCTTGTCACTGGCTCAATTACCTTTAGTCAAGTTTTGCTTTAACTCCAGAAGGAAGGGGAGCACTCCCTTCACTCTCCGAATGTTAGGACGGTTCTGTGATTCTTCTTTGACAGAACGAAGTAATAAACATCTGAGCAACTATTGTATCTTCAGCATACCTCGTCTGGGTCAGCCTGTTGCCTTGAGATGTTTTTGGCTTGGTTAGTAGCATGTCTCAGACACTACTAATCCATGTCACAGGCAAAATTGGAAGGCCAGATTCACACCACTCTGTTGGAGTGGTTCCGGCTTCCTGGCGGAGATTCCTAATGTACCCATTGCAGTCATCTATAAGACTCTGAGTTGGAGCTTGGTGCATACCTTTGTAAAGCACTATGCTCTTGATGTCCATACCAGACAGCTCTTTCTTTGGCAAGACTGTCCTTAAGGACTTCCATACTGAGTGAGCTCCATCTCCGACAGCCCTATTGGGGTTGGGGGTGGGGAGGTTAATTTTCAGCTCAGTACTCCCATTAGTGTGAATGAGTGGTGGAGACTTGAGTTCAGGAAGATCTGGAAATTACGTACTTACCACAATTCTTTATCTTTTTGGATGGAGTCTCCACCGCTCATTCGCATGCCCACCCACCATTCCCCGAACTGTCGTTCTGTTTTTGGTCTTCATCACCTTGTTGTTCGAGCTGTGAAGACATTGTTCAATTGACCCTTCTTACAGGGGTCATGTGGGCCTTCACATGCCCGGAGGTTAGGGTTAGGTTCTCTTTCATTAGTTTACGCTGCACCTCCTCTGTCGAAAAGATACTGAGGAGGTTGGAGGGTCAACGCCGAGCTAACCTATATGGTGCGAGCTAGCCTCGCAGTGCCATGCATGCACGGTCCTATCCTGGCACCAGCCCTCCTGAAGATTTTTGGCTCCTGTGGAGTCCTAGCGCCTCCAGCATACTCCCATTAGTGTGAATGAGTGGTGGAGAATTCATCCAAGAAGATCAAGAATTACAGTAAGTACATAATTTCCATTTGTTTTGTCCACACCTCCGAGGAGGCGGTTCAAGACTCGGCCCCCTCCTAACCGGGGTTCCATCCCTGTGAGGACGATTTGGCATCCCATTCTTACTAGATAGGGATATGGCAAACCTGACAGGGAGATGGATCTGAATTATGGATCCCAAGTGTCCTACTCAGAACCTGAGTCTTCCCCTAATGGGGCCCCTCTACAGCTTCCCTATTCTTCTCCAGATGACCAAACTTCTTTTTGGGATGTTCTGCTACATCTGCAGTACCTTTTGGATTACAAAATACGGAAGAGGATGCCTCCAGAAAACAGTTGGCCCGATACCTTGGTTTTCTTCACTGCCCAACTTAATGACCTTCCCCTTGTGGATGCTTTTGGTGAGGCCATATTGGCCACCTGGCAACAACTGCTCCAGGTTCCCTTCAATCCCCACAAGGCGGACAGACTTTCTGGGGCCCCTGTGGACCACATTTCTCTTTCTCTGCCTCCACAGGCTGATTCTGTGGTCACTACCTGCACCTAATGATCTGCTAGATCGCTACATATGTGTGCTCCACGCTGTATCCAAGACATTGAATTTCATGGGTAACACTACTATGTCCATTTGTATTCTGTGTTTATTTAGTGTTTACCGGGTAAGGTGTCGTAGCCACAAAATATGACTATTTTCAGACACGACCCGGGAGGTTACAATACAAAATTGGCAGACAAAACAAATAACAGGTATAGTTCAGAGGTAATCAACCGTACAAGGAAAAATCTACACAATGTTCTGTGACATACAGTATTGCTAATATGACCAAGACAATGGCAGGAAAACACAACAGTACAAAACATAATAAGCATACAATCATAGTGCAGTAGAGTTTTAACACATAATCCATGGTAAGTGCTACATACAAGAGTAACAAGGGGTCAGAGCAAAACTGAACACTTTGATAGCTGAGGAAAGGAATGTCAAGCACCCTATGTGGGTTAAAAATAGGAACACTGGGCATGTTTGACGAGGAGAGAATGATGCATCTTTTTAAAAGCAACATGACTAGGTACAGAGTGAACATCAAGAGGTAGGGAATTCCAATATTTTGAGGCCAGGCAGGAGAAAGCTGAGGTTCCTTTTAGGGTTCTGCACCTAGGGGTGTAATAGAGTCCAGTAGAGCGGAGGCCATAGGTGGGGGACAGAGGCACCAGCATGCCTGCAAGAGAGGTAGGTAGATTAATTTTGATGATGATGTCCAGCGGAGTACCAAGGGCAAGGAGTCTATTGCCAGATGGAAAAGCCCATCTAAGGTCTGCATATAGCAAGTAATGGTGCTTCAGACATGGGGAAGCTGAGGCATAATGACAGATATTATTGTGCGTTGTATCCCACTTACTTAGGGTGGTTTTCGAAGCATTTATGTAGGTGACAGCACCATACGCAAGGGATGGAAGTAGGATACCCCTAGAAATAGCCAGTCTAGCTGAGGGGGTAAGCATCTGACTAGACCTGTAAGCTATTCAGAGTTGGAGTTTACTGATTTGCAGGTGTCGATGATGTGTTGCTCAAAGTTGAGTTTCATCAAGCAGGACACCTAAATACTTGAATGAGGTTACTTTCATAAGGGGGGTAGCCATTTACACAGGAGATGTTGAAGAGGTTGTTGTTTGTTTTAAGTTTGGTTGCAGATCCGAAGAGCATGCTCTAAGTTTTACTTTTGTTTAGGATGAGCCTTTTGTTGTGGAGCCATTCTTTCATTATGAGAAATGCAGATGTTAGTCAACTATTTATTTCTTCTATGTGTGCAGAAGAGGTGTAGAGCACCAGATCATCTGCATACAAGATTGTTGAGCACCAAGGGGTGTTGGAAGATATGTCATTTATAAAAATGGACAAAAGAGGCCCCAAGATGGAGCCTTGAGGAACACCAACATTGACAGGCTCAGAGTGTGACACTGCAGAGTTACATTTTGCATGTTGTCTTGTATTGTTTAAGTAGCTCTGGAACCAGTTTGTGACTTGCTCAGAGAAACCAGTAAAACTAAGGCAGTCGAGCAGAAGAGGGTGATCTACAAGATCAAACGCCTTTGAGAGGTCAGTGAACACTGCACCAGTCATGAGACCGTGATCCATAGCAGTAAGGGCATCATTTGTAAATTGTATCAGAGCGGTAGAGGTGCTATACCCCTTGCAGAAACCATGTTGAGCAGGTGATAGGAGGGTATATTTGGAGAGGAACTCTGTGGCCTCTCTAGCCACTAATTTCTCAAGTATTTTGTTTAGTACTGACAGAATGGCTTTGGCCTATAATTAGCTATGTCCTTCTTGTCACCTTTCTTAAAGTCTGGGGTGACTTTTGCCAGTTTCCATATGTCTGGGACATGACCATGGCAGAGACGGTGTGCAGATTTTAGCCAATGGGGTCGCAGTAAAAGGAGCAGCCAGTTTCAGGAGTTTGGGCCACCTCCTCGAATATTGGGAGGAGCTCCTTAAGGTTACTCCAGATTCGGTCCAGTCCCTGTTACCTGGCCAAGTCTCAGGAGACCCTCCATGATGGCCACCTGCCATCACCTGCTCAGGGCTACCTCTGATGCCGTTGATTCCTCGGCTAGTGCCTCCTCTGCAGGTGTTTGCCTTGGATGCCATGCATGGCTGAAGGTTTCAGGATTCTCGCTGGATGTACAAGAACCCCTCCTTTGTGGTCCTTTTTACAGGGACGAACTCTATGAGCCATGGGCCCAAATCATTCTGAAGGTCCTGCAAGACTTGGGTCATACCGTTAAGTCTGTTTGGAACCCTGTATTGCAACCTTGGGTGACGCCTGCATATAAGGGATCCTTTCAAAGCCACTCCTTCAGAGATGGATCTGCTACTCAGACATGCTAATGAACTCAAGGCTCGGTTAGCTCTGCTGAGCCCACAACATACCCCGGAACTGTCCTAGTATTTTCCTGGTGCTCCTCAGCAGGGACACCCTTTGGCCTGCGGGTATGTCTCTGGCAGTAGAGGCACAGACCCCCTCCTCTGCCATCGAGGGCAGGTTCTCCCTGCACCTCTGAGGTTAACAAAGGAGTGTGTCAGACCTATGGCTCTTTCACTTGATCCAGTCTGGTCCTACACTGGTCATCACCAGTACCCCTTCCCTTGCCCCTCTAGTATCGCACTGTCCTCCAGACTATGGTCTGGTACTGCAGGCTGTAATAGACGCTCTGTTACAAGATCATGCTGTAGCACCAGTTCCCACCCATAACAGAGGCCCAGGATTTTACTCCTGGTTTCCAAATGGACAGGAGACTTCCATCCTGTCTGTTCCAGCTCTTAGCGGTCTCCACCTTTACATACAGTGCTAGAAGTTCAGCTGCCCCCCCCCACTAGATACGGGGGACTGGCTCTGTTCCCTGGACGTGCAGGACGCATGCCTTCATATCCTGCTGCACCCTTCCCACAGGCAGTTCTTATGATTCCAGTTTCGGGACCATGATTTTCACATTTGGTCCCTCCCTTTCTGCCTTTCTTTTGCCCCCTGGGTATATGTGAAGTGCCTGGCAGCAATGTCAGGGAGCCCTTCGCCTGACCGGTCTGTCTCTTTCCTTACCTGGCTGACTGGCTCCTACAGGTGTCTATACTCCCCATGCTGGGATGCACCCTAACCCGCACCCTGGAGATGTTCTCCATGGTGGGCACCACAGTCATCTCCCCGAAGTCTATGATGTACCCATCACAAACTTTCCGGCATATAGGAGAGGTTCTAGATGCCTCACAGCTCGTGGCGATGCTTCCGGACACTGGTGCACACCTTTCTGACCTCATCTCTGAGGTAGCAAACTTGTCGGTAAGTCTCCGCCAGGGACTGCCTTCGGCTCCTGGACATTTAGGGGCTACCCTCCCTGTTGTCCCTCATACCTGCCTTCAGGTGAGGATCCTTCTCAGAAGTGGGACAACTTCGATGCCCTGGTCCTTTTGTCTTCCCCACCACTTTGTACACTGCAGTGGTGAAAGTCCAGGGACAATCTCCTGCGGGGCATGTCATTCCATCCACTGGTCCCGGACGTCATCCTAAACGATGGCTGCCTCCTTGATGGGTTGGGGTGCCCATCTTCCAAGGGTTCTGTCCCAGGGCTGTTAGAAGGTACTGGATGCCTGTCTTCACATCACCATCCTGGACAGGACTACATAGAAACATAGAATTTGACGACAGATAAGGACCACTTGGCCCACCTAGTTTGCCCATTTCCCTACCTAACGGATAAGCTGCAGATCTTAGTTAACCAACGGCCTACTTCCTCCTACCCCCCACTAGAATTGCCTTATGTCTGTCCCATGCATTCTTGAATTCCCCCACTGTTTTTGATGCTTTGACCTCCTCAGGAAGGCTGTTCCATGCATCTACAACCCTCTCTGTGAAGAAATACTTCCTGCCATTACCTCTGAGCCGTCCCCCCTCTATCTTTAAATTGTGCCTCCTTGTTCTTGCGCATCTTTTTTTGAAAGATGCTACCCTCTTGGACTTTGTTGATTCCCTTGAAGTATTTGAAAGTTTCTCATGTCCCCTCTCTCCCTCCTTTCCTCGAGGCTATACAGCTTAAGCTCCTTTAGTCTTTCTTCATATGTCTTCTGGTGCAGACCCTGCACCATTTTGGTTGCCCTCCTCTGGACAGCCTCCACCCTATCTGTCTTTGTGGAGATGGGGTTTCCAGAACTGTACACAGTACTCCAGATGTGGTCTTACCAACTGTCTGTACAGAGGGCCAACAACTTTCTGTTTTCTACTGGTGATACCTCTCCTTGTGCATCCCAGTATCCCCCCCCCAGCCCCCTTACTGCCTTCTCACATTGCTGGCCCACCTTTAGGTTGTCTGATATGACTACCCCCAGGTCCTTTTCCATTTTGGTTGTTGTCCGTATCTCTCCCCCCATTGTGTACTCTTGCCCTGGGTTTTTGTTTCCCAGGTGCATTACATTGCACTTCTTTGCATCGAATCTAAGCTGCCATACATTTGACCATTCCTCCAACCTTGCCAAGTCCTTTTTCATCCTTTCCACCCCACCTTGCATATCGACCCTGTTGCAGATCTTTGTCATCTGCAAAAAGACATACCTTCCCATCCAGTCCCTCCGCAATGTCACTTAAAAAGACATTAAAAAGGACCGGCCCCAGTACTGAACCCTGCGGTACCCCACTAGTAACCTTCCTTTCTTTCTTCACTGTGGACTCCATTTACTATTACCCGCTGTGTGCCTGTTGTCCAGCCAGTGCTTTGCCCAGGCTACCACCCTGGGACCCACTCCCAGGTGGCTAATTTGTTTATTAATCTTTTGTGCGGGACTGTGTCAAATGCCTTGCTAAAGTCTAGGTAGGCCATGTCCACAGCCCCTCCCTGGTCTACTACTTTGGTCACCCAGTCAAAGAAATCAATTAGATTTGTTTGACATGACCTTTCTGCTGTGAATCCATGCTGCCTTGGGTCCTATGCCCCAGCGGCCTCTAGGTACTCAACAGTTCTTTCCTTCAGAAGTGATTACATCATTTTCCCTACCACTGAGGTCAAACTGACAGGCCTGTAGTTTCCTGCCTCTGTCTTGCTCCCACTTTTGTGAAGGGGAATCGCATGCACCCTTCTCCAGTCCTAAGGTACCACACCATCCTCCTATGATTTATTAAAAAGGGTAGTCAGTGGTGTTAGTAGTTCTTCCCTTAGTTCTTTTAGAATTCTGGGGTGAATCCCATCAGGCCCCATTGCTCTATCCACCTTCAGTTTTAAGAGTTCTTTCAGAACCCTTTCTTCTGTGAAAGGACTAATATCAACCCCCCTATCCAGAGTGCTTCTATTGACTGGATTAGGTCTCTCCTCCTGCTTTTCCATTGTGAATACTGAGCAGAAATATTCGTTCAGTATCCCTGCTTTTTCACTGTCGCTCTCTGCCCAGCCACCTTCCTCTTTATTCAGCCTCAGTATCCCTGCCTTCATCTTTCTTTGCTCCCTAATGTACCTATAAAAGGTGTTATCCCTCTTATTAACCGAGTTGGCTCTTTTTTCCTCAGTTTGCGCCTTTGCTATTCTGACTGCCTTCCCTGCTTCCTTCTGCTTTAACTGGTACAGTTCTCTGTCCTGCTCCTTCTGTGTTTCCTTATACTTCCTGAATGCTATCTTTTTCTCTCTAACCTTCTCCGCCACTTCTTTTGAGAACCATAGTGTTTTTTTCTTTCATTTTGATTTGTTTATTTGCTTCACGCAAAAGGCTTGTTTTCTCTGTGATGGCAGTTTTAATGTTTCCCCATTGCTGCTCCACCCCCCTGTTTGCTAGTGCTTTTCTGAGGCACTCTCCCATTTTGACAGTCAGCCCTCCTGAAGTCCAGTACCTTCACTTTTGTGTGGCTTGACTCTACAGCTAAGTTTATCGTGAACCACACTGGTGGTTGCTTGTTCCCAGATGGCTACCCACTTAAGGATCAGAGATCCTCTCTACTTCCCCATTTGAGAGTACCAGGTCTAAGATTGCTCCCTCCTGAGTGGATTCCAGAACTAGCTGTGTGATGCATGCCCCCTGTAGGGCATCGAGAATGGCCCTGCTCTTGGATGTGGCTGCAGCAAAGGTGCTCCAGTTAATATCTGGTATGTTCAGGTCCCCCATCAGCAATATCTCACCTTTCTCTGCCATTTCAAGGATGCCTTCTATCATTTCCTTGTCCGTTTCCTCCCCCAGAGACGGGGGTCTGTATACAACCTCTGTGCGGATTGTGGAGCCATTTCCAGTCTCCAGGGTGACCCACAGTGCCTCCACTCCTCCCTGTTTACACTTTAGTTCTGTTGCTTTGATCCCTTCCCTTACATAGAGAACTACTCCTCCTCCTCCTCCTCTTCCCCCTGTAGATTGTGTACCCTGGTATGTTGACATCCCAGTCATGGTTCTCTGTCTACCATGTTTCAAACAACATGAAGTCTTGCTGTATTCTGACTCTTTGCAGTGATCTCCAACCTTTGAACTGACCCGGAGAGGAAAGAGTTAACTTTCCATGCAAGGCATGGAACGCTGAGCTCGAGCTCGGTTGAAGCCTCTGTCTGCTGTTGTTTGAACCCCAACCGCCAGATTCTTTACTCCGCCTCACTAAACAGTCGCTCCGGAGATTTCTCCTTCGCTCGGTTCAAAAAAAGTCTGTTAAAGTGTCGTTTTTTTCTCTGCAGAATTTCGGTTGAAACAGAATCTAACTTGTTGGTTAAGTTTCTGTCTGTGGTACCCTGAGTACTAGATAGGTTTCCATATTAGTTTTCTGTGTGGAACTTGTAAACATTGGATCGGTTCGGTTTGAACCGATCAGGTTTGTGAAAAAGTTTTCTATTCTTATTAGAGTGTGGTAACTGGTCTGTATCTGTTCTGAAAAAAAACGGATAGGGGGGTTGATATTAGTCCTTTCACAGAAAGGACTTTGAGTGTAGATGGTCTGAGTCCCAAGCTATTGAGATGAACCATATAGTCCAGGACTGTAGGCAACCCAGCAGACTCTGGAGAAATATGTTTACCAGAGCACCAAATAGTGAACCTTTTACATTTGGAGTTGTAAGTCTTTCTGGTGGAATGCTTTCGAGAAGCCTTTAGAATATCCAAAACACCTTGAGAGATGCAGATCAGCAAACTCTAACTCTTCAAGAGCCAGGCCTTGAGATTGAGAGATTTGAGATTCGGATACCAAACTCTCCCCTGAGAGAATGTCGACGGGTTGTAACTCCTGGGAAGAGACAGGGGAAGGTGGACTGCTAAGGACAGCAACAGTGGGTACCAGGGCTGTCTAGCCCAGTCTGGAGCAATCAGAATCACTTTGCAGGGTTGAGACCTGATTTTGACTAGTACCTTGAACAGGAGAGGGAAGGGGGGAAAAGCATACAAAAGAAAAAATTACTCACCTTAGTAATGTTATTTCTTCTAATGGAGTCTTGCTATATTATGACAGTAGCAGTTTGATCCAGCTCTAGAACTGCTCCGGAGGTGAAATGGTTAAAACCATTCCAAAATAGAATTTTGGCCACGAGCTCTAAGAAGCAGCTCTATCTGTGTTATTTCAAACCTGAACTGTCAGATCTTTACGAGCCAAACTCACTAAGGTCTGTGTGGAAGCTGTAACCTACACTAGCCAAATGGCTACCTAAATAATAACCATTGCTGGTCCCAACACCCAAGACTCAAGTCAGGGGACCAGAAATACTAACACAATTCTAATCATATGAGAATAAAACATAAGTATAATAAAACACACACACACACACACACACACACACACCCAAAGCCCCAAAAGGGGACAAAAATGCTAACAGGGCATAAAAAGGTGCCCACACCAAGTTGCCTGCACCCCACCCAAGTAGAGGTTCTGAGAGGGGCAGGTTGGGGGAGGAGGTCATAATATAGCAAGACTCCATTAGAAGAAACAACATTACTAAGGTGAGTAATTTTTTCTTCAAACAACATGAAGTCTTGCTATATTATGACAGTGCCCGCTTTTTCTCACCCTCCTTTATTTTGGGTGTGTGTTGTGTTTTGTTTTTAGGGTTTCCTGACTTGAGTCTTTGCTTTGAAACAAAAAAACCCCTCTTTATTAAATTTAGTTGCCAGTTGGCTAGTGTTAGTTTACAGTTTCCACACAGAACGCCCAGTGAGTATAGCTCGTAAAGATCTGGCGGTTGGTGTTCAAACAGCAGCAGACAGAGGCTTCAACCAAGCTCGAGCTCAGTATTCCATGCCTTGCATGGAAAGTTAACTCTTTCCTCTCCGGGGCAGTTCAAAGATTGGAGATCACTGCAAATAGTCAGAATACAGCAAGACTCCATTAGAAGAAACAACATTACTAAGGTGAGTAACTTTTTATTCTGTGACTGCCACAATATCCAGTCATCCCTTTTCCATCTAGGCCACCATTTCGGGGAGCTTTTTACGTAGACTACGGGTATTGGTACTCATTGCCCTCCATTTTTTCTGGCTTTATTTCTTTTTGCCCCATTCCCTGTCCTTACTGCCTTTGTCTTTTTCTCTGTTTACCCCTGCCCTTATCCCTATCAACTGCTCTATATGCCTTACAAACATTCAAGACCTTGTTCCCTTGGTGGTGCCTTCAAGTGCAATCGGATGGTTCCATGGTAGTTCACTACCTGAACGAGCCAGGCAGTACCCATTCATACCCTCTCTGCCGTGAGTCCAAGAGGGTGTGGCATTGGATGATCCGGAGAGGTATTTCCCTTCTGCGGTCCACATTCCAGGGATTTCAGATATCCTGGAGGACACCCTGAGCAGAACTCGTGCTCAGCCTCTTGAATGGGAGATCCCCCGCAAGACATCTTGGCAGACATCATCTTCAGGTGGGGTTGCCCAAAGTTAAGACCAGTTTGCTTGTCAGCAGAACACATACACTGCGTCTCTATTGCTCTCTAGAGCGGGGTCCTGGACCTTTATGGCTGGATGCCTTCTCTCATTCCCGGACAGGACACTTTCTCTATGCTTTCCCATCCTTTCCTGTCGTACGGAGAAGTTTTAAAACTGGTCAAAGGGGCAACGGTGATTCTCATAGCCTCCTACTGGACAAGGCTGATTTGGGTCTCCTTGCTGTTGCAAATCTCAGATGGGAATCCTCTTCCTCTTTGTCTGGCCCTCCTCTCCCAGGAGGACGGCTCCCTGCTACACCCAAACCTGCAGTCCCTGTGCCTGCACGCATGGCTCCTGAGAACATAGTCCTCTCTTGTTATCAGGTGTCCCCCAGGGGTAGCAGAGATTCTGTGGGTGGTACGGACGCCCTTTACAGGGTCATCCTACTCTGACATGGAAGCGTTACTCCATTTTGGCCTCTTCCTGGGAACTGGACCCCTATGACTGTTCCCCCATAGACAGAACTGAACTATCTCCACTCTGTCAGAGTGGTCTAAAATATTCATGAATAAAAGTACACCTTTCGGCTATCTCTTCTTTTTGTTTTACCTGTGGACAATGAACCATTATCCCAGTTGCCTCTCATTAAAACCTTCCTGAAAGGTATCCTACATTTCCATTCCACTGTTGGGGACCTTGTCCCAGTGTGGGATTTCCTTTTTGTACTTGTAAAAATTGACTGAAGGTCCTTTTGAGCCTGCTAATACATGCAATCTCTGGTTTCTGTCATAAAAATGCAATCTTTTTGGTGGTAATTGTCAGGTAGACGTACCTCTGAGTTACAGGCGCTTATGTGCAAGCCACCTTATTTATATTTTCATAAGGATCGGGTGCCCTTACATACTAACCCCTCCTTTCTACCTAAAGTTGTTTCTGAATTTACTTTAAATCAGTCCATTCAGTTGCCCCTATCTTTACAAAGCCTGAGAATCCAGGGGAAACTCTGCTTTACTCTCAGTGTGAAAAGAACATTAAGACCATCTTCTCTGCACCGGACAGTTGCGTAAAACTCAGCAACTCTGTTTCTTTTGCCAGAGGATGACTGGGCGATCGGGTTTCTAAGCAGTGCTTGTCCACCTAGACTGGCCAACTGCATTACGTTTCACAGGATCCGTGAAACCCCACTCCACTAGAGGCATGGCAGTTTCCACAGCATGTTTTTGAGGCGTCTCTGCTTCAGAAATTTGCGAGGCTGCCACTTGGTCTACTGTACATACAATTCACAAAACATTACAGTCTAGACATTGCTTCTGTGAAGCGTGCCGCTTTAGGGTGGGCCGTCCCCAGTGGCCTCCTCTCCTAATCTGTTGCAGTTCGCTTCCTCCTCCTCCCGTGGGCATCATAATTGCTTGGGATTTTTCCTATGTGTTATGGCCTGCTGCAAGAGATTGACTTGAAGATAGTACAGTTGTATAAGAACTTACCATAACAGTAGATCTTCAAGAGTATCTCTTGCAGCAGGCCATATTGCCCCTCCAACCTTGCTTCAGAAGGGTACTTTACTCCATCCTCACGTGGCAGCCTTGAGCTGCTGCCTTTTTATTTCTCTCCTTGGTTTCCAAAGATCTATGATTCACTTTTCATATCTGTCGCTAAGATGGAATATAGAACAGGAGTATCAGGGGCCTCCTCTTAATATATGTGCAAGAGCACATCAAGTGACGGGAAGGGAAGGCCTCTGGAAGAGACTGCTGGAAAATCATCTGGAGGAAGTGATGCCTGCTACTGCTGGATATCCCATGTGTTATGGCCTGCTGCAAGAGATGCCCTTGAAGATCTACTGCTATGGGAAGTTCTTGCGCAACTGTACTTTCCTGGTAGCCATCACCTCAGCCAGGAGGATCGGTGAGCTCCAGGCCTTGTCCACAGAGCCAGACTACATAGCAGTCCACAGGGACAAGGTGGTCTTTAGGACTAAGAAGTTCTAGGGACATGGATATGTTGTTCATCCACACTGTCTGGCAGGTTCCTTGCCGCTTTAAATCTTGCCGGAAGGTCTTCAAGCTGGCTCCTCCCACCCACCCGGGTGGTAAAACTCTCGGCTCCGCCCCATGACTCCACATCTTCCTTACCGCTTGGAAGCTCAGGTTCCCTCCTTAACGCTGTGCGTGATAGACTGGATCTTAATTCTTCGGTTCGCCCGAAACTCATTTTAAAATTTTCAAGACTTCGATCAACTTTCTCCCTCGCGGCTGCGATGGACAAATCGACTCCCGGATTTCGGCGGTGCCCTTGTGGGCAGATGATGTCCAGGACAGACCTGCACTCCACGTGCGTCTACTGCCTCGGCCTAGAACACGACCCGCAGGCTTGCGAGTCATGCTGTTCGTTTTTGGCCAACGTCCTGGAGGACTGCGCTGCCCGGTTAAAGCTAGGGCGCCCCGAGAAGCGCTACCTGCCAGTTAAGTCAAAGGAGGCCCGTTGGGTGGTTACCACGGCGGCTGGCTTGGCTGAGCAGCTCGAGCAGATGATCGCCCTCGAGGAGGAGGCAGCCGAGGCCGCATCTTCTTCCTCGGTCACGGCATTTATCCCGCTCTCTTTGGGTACCTCGTATTCAGCTTCGTTCAAGGAGCTTTGCCAATCCCTTTCCACGAAGGAAGAGGGGCCATCGGGACATTCCTCTCGGTCCAAAAAGGACTCTAAGGGTAAGTCCCATCATCGGCATTCGTGGGAGCGGGAGAGGTCTCTTTCCCCGGACAGCCGGCTGTCGACTTCAGTCAAGGTTGCGGCTAAGGCCGCTGGCGTCACCGTCAGGCCAGCCAGCCGAGTCTTCCGTCGACGCGGTCGAGATTTTTCTCGACCTGTAGGACGGGCTGTCGACTGGTGAAGCCGACAACCCTTCTTCTCCGGTTCCCCCGGTGGAGACCGAGGATCTGCCTGCGCCTCTGGTGCAGCAGTCCCTGGTTAAGGTGTCCGAACCGAGGGAAGAGCGGGTGTGCCCCGCTCCTTCCCAGACCCGTCCTCGGAAACACCAAGGATCTCGGTCTCTGACTTCTTCTCGGTCCAGCCAGTCCCGCCGACTTTGGCGGTCTCGGCACCGAGGTAAGCGCCGCCGCTCGTCCTCGTCTTCCTCCTCGGAAGAGGAGAGGCTTCGGCACAAATTGTGTCGGTGCCATGAGGACCTGTTGTGGCAGCAGTTACTTCTGTCCAGGAGCAAGTCGATGCAGACTCCTTCCCCTGCCATCAAGTGGCTGTCACCCGAGCGGCCGAAACAACCCCTCGCCGTAGTTGAGATGCCCAAGCCTGGGCCAGTTGTTCAGCTGAAACCTGCTGCCCCACCGATTGTGGTGGAACCTCCGCCTCCACAACCGAAATCAGGGGCGCCGACCAAGGACAATCGGTTGGGTCAAGGCCTGTCCCACTGGTTGTTGGTCACCCTCACTCCCGACCGTCCTCAGGAGGTGGAGGGTGGTTCAGGCCCCAGGCAGCTCTTCGCGGACTCCGATGATTCCGACTCCTCCATGTTCTCCAGGCCGGTTGACCTGGAGTCCTCTGGGGGCCAGTCGTTGGACGAAAGCCCATCGTTCTTCATGGGTTTGCTTTGGCTCATCTCGGAGTCCACCGGGATGCAGCTCGAGCCCATATCCAAATAGGCCAAGTATCCCCGACGGAGATACTGGACCAAGAGGATTCCCCCACAGAGGCCTTTCCGGTGGTTGAGGCCATTGTTGGCCCAGCCTTGGAGCTTTGGCAGCGGCCTGCTTCCTGTGCTGCGCCCTCGGCCAGGATGGCCAGGAAGTATGCGGTCCCTACCGGCTCTTTGCCCTGGTTTTCGGAACACTCCTCTGCCGAGGGGTTGCTCACCGACAGCGTTTTCCGGCGTTCCGGGAACGCTAGGGACGTGGACAAGCCTCCCGACAAGGAGTCCAAAAAGCTGGACTACACCGGGTGCAAGGTGTATGCTGCGTCCTCCCTTGGCCTCCGCCAGGCCAGCTCGCCCATGCTGATGGCACACTTCTCCCACGCCCTCATGGGCTCCCTGGATGAGGTGATCCCTCATCTCCCGGCCGACCTGCAGACCACGGTCCGGCAGGTTCGGGACCAGGGTAGTGCGGTGGCGAAGCAGCAGCTCCAGACTGCTCTGGACATGGGAGACTCCTGTGCCAGATCGGTTGCGGCTGCAGTGGCCATGCGCCGCAGAGCATGGCTGAGGATATCCACCTTCACGGCGGATACCCAGCACAAATTGTCAGACGTCCCCTTTTTGGGGACCGACCTCTTCGGCCCTGGAGTGGAAGGTCACCTCCAGTGGATCGAGAAGTCCAATGCCACTCTGGACTCGGTCACCTCAGCCCAGAAGGACAAAGGCCGCTGACAGCAGCAGCACAAGTCCTTTCGCCCTTCTGCGCCTGTGACACGTCCGGCCCACCAGCACCAGGGCCAGCAGGCTCGCGCTTGGCATCCCAAACCCAAGCCCGCGGCTTCCTCCAGTAGGAAGCAGGGAGGTAAAGGCCCAGGAGGTCCCTCGGCCGGTCCCTCCTCCAAGCCTACCCAGTGACGGGCTGAGGGGTGTCTCCCCCAGCCTCGTCACTTCCCCCTTGGTTCCCCCTGTAGGGGGGCGGCTCCGCCACTTCCTTTCTGCCTGGTCCAATATCACCACAGACCACTGGGTGTTGGAGGTGGTAGGACAGGGTCTGCCTCTGGAGTTCGAGGCAGGCCCACCCTTCTGAGCCAGTAGCCCCTCGGGAACTATGGGGTCCTACAGCGCCTCTGTCGACCGCCCCGGTCGATATTGCTCTGCTCCTCGAAAGGTGATCAGGAAGGTGGCAGATCCTCCTCCAGACACGGGGTTTGTGTCCAGGTACTTCCTGGTCCCATAACAGGCGGGGGGCTGGTGCCCCATTCTCGACCTGCACGACCTGAACAGGTTCCTAAGGTCTCGGACCTTCAGGATGGTCACTCTGGCTCAGATAATCCCATCCTTGGAGCAGGCGTATGGTTCTGTTCCCTGGACCTCAGGACGTGTTCTTTCCGTCCCAATCCGTCCGTCCAACCAGAGATTCCTTCGCTTCAGGGCAGAGGGATCCCTCTACGAGTTCCGGGCCATGCCGTTCGGCCTCTGCCTAGCTCCCAGGGTCTTCACCAAATGCATGGCAGTGGTGACAGCATTCCTGTGGCGCGGAAGGGTCCCGATCTACCCCTACCTGGACGATGGACTGATTGCATCCCCCTCCAGAGCGGATGTGGAGCGGTCTAGAGATCTGGCCCTCCAGGTTTGCGCTCAGGTTGGCGTCCTCATCAACGAGGCCAAATTGGAACTCGTGCCAAAGCAGGTGATACAATTCATCGGGGCAGAGCTAGACTCTCTATGAGCCAGAGGATGGCTCCCGTCAGACAGGGCCGAGGTTCTTTGCTCCTTTGCCCATTCATTTCAGGTTGGGCAATCGCGCCCTGCCCAGGACTTGCTGCGCCTCCTGGGCCTCATGGTGGCCTACACCAGTGTGGTCCGTTGGGCCCGCTGGTACATGAGTCTCCTTCAGTGGGGACTGGCCAGCCAATGGTCACAACACTTCGATCCGCTGGATCAGCTAGTGACAGTGACCCAGGGGATGTGGAACACTTTCTAGTCGTGGACCGTTCCAGCACATCTGCAGGAGGGCATCCAGTTTGTCCGCCCTGAGCCGACGGTCTCTCTATCGACCGATGTCTCTCTGATGGGTTGGGGTGCCCATCTGGGGGAGCACAGAGCGCACGGCCTCTGGTCCCCTTGGGAGTCCCGATGCCATATCAACCTGCTGGAGCTTCGAGCGGTTCGTCCAGCCCTCACCGCCTTCGCTCCGTTTCTGATGTCAAGTGGTTCAGGTCCTGAGCCGGACAATACCACGACCTGTACTACCTAACCGCCAGGGCGGGACGCGCTCCATGCCTCTGTGCAGGGAAGCTTTCCGCATTTGGTCACTCGTGCACAGCCTGGAGGCAGATCTCCTTGCCATTCACGTGGCAGGAGCCTCCAACACCCTGGCCGATGCCCTAAGCCGGATAGGGGCTGCGTCCCACTAGTGGTCTCTCCTGCCGGAGGTAGTACAAGATCTCTTCTCCCTCTGGGGCACGCCTCAGGTGGACCTGTTTGCCTCCAGGGAGAATGCGAAGCTGAGACTGTTTCATGCCTGCCCCCCTCAGCAGGGCTCGCTGCAGGGGGATGCCTTCTCGAGGCCGTGGACCCCGGGCCTCTTCTACCTTTCCCCCATTTCCCTTGATCCACAAGGTGCTTCTCAAAGCGAGGAGGGACAAGGCGCAGGTGATTCTGGTAGCCCCAGACTGGCCCCGCCAGTTCTGGTATCCAGATATCCTCAGTCTCGGCTCCAGGCTCCCGAGGCGGCTTCCAGCTTGCCCGGACCTGATCTTGGTCAAGCAGGGGAAGGTATTCCATCCGGACCTTCAATCCCTGCACCTGACGGCCTGGTTCCTGAGCTGCTAGAGTTCCAGGCCTTGGGTCTTTCCGACGAGGTCCTCAACATCATTGAGGCGTCCCGTAAGGAGTCGACCAGAAAATGCTATACCTTCAAATGGAAGAGATTCTCCATTTGTTGTCAGGGCAAGGGCCTGGACCCTTTCTCCTGTTCCTTGGCAAGCATTCTTGACTACCTGTGGTCCCTTTCTCAGCAAGGGCTTCTGTCGACGACCCTTAAGGTGCACCTGGAAGCCATCTCTGCTTACCAGGCGCGGGCCGGGAAGCAGTCGGTGGCACAGGAGAAGGTGGTCGGGCGCCTTCTTTTTTTTTTTTATTTTGTCTTTTATCCCTCCTTACTCCCTCCGGTGCCCCCTCCTTCCGTCCGCTCGTGCCCCACCCGGAGCCATCCTGGGATCTGCCCCTAGAGTGCCCTACCTCCTCTCCCCTGCACATTGGGGTCTGTCCCTTGTGGTCGGGGTGAGCTAAGCGACCTTCATCTAGGGCTGGCGGAGGTATTTTCCCTGGTTTTCTCCCTTACGTCCAGCCCTCTGGGGCGTCCGGCGTTTGGGACTTCACGTCCCGGTGGCAGCGATGCTGACGCCGCAAGCCCTCCACGCTTGTTAACGCTCTCCTCGATTCTGACGAACGGAGCCGCCTCCATCCTCTCTTGGTCGGTGCTTCCACCAGCCGTGAGAGCGATGAGGAACATGGAAATATTCCATGTTCCGTAGGTTCCCACCCCTGAGGGAGGAGAGCATCCATTGGGACTCTCAATCCTCCCCCCCTGCCAGCCCCAGCGACCGAGTCAGGTCCAGACCCGGGTGCCGGCGTCGTGGTGTGGCGTCAGCGTCTCAACCCTCAAGCGCCACCGGGCCGGCCTCCGTCGGTGCTTTTTCAAAGGCCTTGATCACATATCCCCTCCGGTGCGAGAACCTCCACCTCCGTGGGATCTACTGCTGGTATTGGCTAAGCTCATGGGCAAGCCATTTGAACCGATGCACAGGTGTGACATCTCTCACCTGTCTTGGAAGACCACCTTCTTGGTGGCTATCACGTCAGCTAGAAGGATGGGAGAGCTCCAGGCACTTTCCATCGAGTCTCCTTATCTGGTCTTCCACAGGGACAAGGTTGTCCTGCGCCCCAACCCGAAATTCCTTCTGAAGGTGGTGTCGGAGTTTCACCTTAACCAGGTGTTGACTCTGCCGGTGTTCTACCCCAATCACACCTCAGAGGCCGAATATAGGCTCCATACTTTGGACCCTAGAAGAGCGCTCGCTGCTTATAAGGAGCGGATGGCTGAAGTTCGGGGAGAGGTTTGCCAGCTGTTTGTCACCTACGCTGAAGCCGCACCTGGCAGACCTGCAGCCAAGTGGACGATAGGCAGGTGGGTCACCTCCTGCAAAGATCTCTGCTATAGGTTGGCGGGCATGGAGCCTCCTAGAGGGATAAGAGCTCATTCTACCTGCCATACCGCTGCATCAGTGGCTGCTTCCAGGGATGTCCCTATCCAGGAAATCTGCAGGGCTACTACCTGGAAGTCAGCACACATCCTCATCACCCACTACCACATCGACCTTGAGTCACGCCGGGATGCTGGTTTTGGGGCCACGGTTCTCCAGTCTTTATTCCCTAAGTAGGGGGTGTGCGCCTTGCCTCCCTCCTCCTGGAGAACTGCTAGGAGTCTGCCAGACAGTGTGGATGAACAACATATCCATGTCCCTAGAAATACAGGTTACTCACCTGTAACAGGAGTTCTAGGAATGGTATATGTTGTTCATCCACACGACCCACCCGACCTCCCCAGCTTCGACGCACAACCTGGCTTCCAGCGGGCTAGATCTGACATCATGGGGCGGAGTCGAGAGTTTTACCACCCGGGTGGGTGGGAGGAGCCAGCTTGAAGACCTTCCAGCAAGATTTAAAGTGGCAAGGAACCTGCCAGACAGTGTGGATGAACAACCTATGCCATTCCTAGAACTCCTGTTACAGGTGAGTAACCTGTATTTTCTCCCTAACGTGGTTTCAGACGTCCACCTTAATCAGTCCATGACTTTGCCAGTCTTCATTGATCAAATGAAAAGTCCAGAGAGGTAAGCTGCGACAGGCAAATGTAGACCGGTGCACACCGCTAACGGGTTATCAACCCATGAAAGGCATGAATAGCTAATCCAAAGTCAGTGTCGCTCTGATACTTCTCAGTAAAATGTACTGTACTACTGATATTCATTCAGATAGAGATTTCTTGTAGAAGCAGGAAAGATCAACAATGTAAAGAACTCCCTCTTGACCACCCAGCGCTTCAACTCCTCGTGAGTCTTCCTCAGGGGTGTGGTCAGGTGTGGGTGCACAATTGTTTAAGGGTATAATCAGTTTTGGACATAATCTAAATGTAACAAAATACTATGTGTTGCTTAAATGACCTGATTATATTAAGACCTAACTGATTATATTAAGATTTTTTTAGGCCCTGCATAATGTTACTTTGTCTCTCTTCTCTCTCAGGCCTTTTTGGGATATCCCAGTTTCTTTGGACTTTTGAAAAAATTGCCTTGTTGATTACAACCTGGCCTGGTACCTGATCTTATTTTGGTCGGTATTTATAAGACCCGTAAGACTACGGAAGCCTTGTTACATTTAGGTTAAGTCCAAAATCTGGTTACACCCTCAATTTTTCCCTTAAGTTAATTTTTTTGATTCCGGTAGATATTAGTTGAGCGCCATTGGGCAGCCACTTAGAATATATTATAAAATTGTTAAATATAAAAACACTGGATATAGTCGTTAACTAAAGTAATCCGGAAACATAAGATTACAGTGAATGTTTTGTGATTTTCTATGTCACTTGGTGATATTCAGCATTTATTATGTTTATTTAGATTACCTAAGAGAAAACAGGATGCTAGATGAAATCAACATTACATATGAACATACATACGAGAGAGCCAGCAGAAGAAGGCCATTTGGTCTTTCAAGTCTGCTCGTGTTGCAGGGTCCACAGCTTGAGCTACTGTCCCTACCCCCTCTCCCCACTCCTCCCATCCTCCCTACCCATGACCCTTACCCTCCCCCATACCTGTCCCAGCCTGTCTTAAAGCTGCCCACTCTCTTCAACGAGATTCTCTTCTGGCAGTGCATTCTAAGTGTCCAGCACCCTCTCTGTGAAGAAGTGCTTCCTGACTGCCTTCCTAAACCTCCCACCCTACAGCTTAAGACTGTGTCCCCTCGTGTTATGGTTGCCACTCAGCTTAAAGAGACTCTCCTTATCAACCTTATTTATCCCTTTCAAGTACTTGAAGGTCCCAATCATGTCACACCTCTCTCTCTCTCTCTCTCCTGTCTTCCAGGGAGTACATGTTCAGTGCCCTAAACCTCTCCTTGTATGCCTTACCCTGCTGACCAGCTGTAGTTTTTGTAGCCCTCCTCTGGACCTTCTCCAGCAGGTTAATGTCATTTTTGAGGTGTGGGCACCAGTACTGAACTCCATACTCCTAGATGCAGCCTTACCAGTGACCTGCATAAGGACAGTATAACCTCCTCTCTCCTACTACTGATCCCCCTAGATATGCATCCCAACATCTTGTTTGCCTTTGCTGCTTTCATGTGCTGCATGGAGTGCTTCAGGTCACTAGTGATCATCACTCCCAGGTCCTTCTCCTCCTCTGATGCAGATACACTGACTCCACCCCAATAGTACACTTTCCTAGGATTCTTGGCTTCAATATGCATAACTTTGCATTTCTTGGCATTGAAGCCAAGCTGCCAGATTGTGGACCACCTCCCTAGCTTTTCCAGATCTTCCTATATGTCCTGTATCCCTTCAGCTATATCCACTCTCCCACAGAGCTTGGTGTCATCCACTAATAGGCACATTTTGTCCTTAATGCCATCTCCAGTGTCACTGATGAAGACATTGAACACCAGAGCCAGCGCCGAGCCCTGCGGAACTGCACTGGTTACCACTACCATCTGGGTTCTGTCTTTAAGCCAATTTTCCACCCATCTGGCCATTTGTTCCCCAAACCAGAGATCCACCAACTTCCTGATTTACCTTTTGTGGGGCGCAGAGTCAAAGTCCTTGCTGAAATCAAGATAGAGGATGTCTACCGCTTGGCTCCTGTCTACTGTCTTAGTGACATAGTCAAAGAATCAGATTTGTTTGACACAATCTCCCCCAACCCCAAATGAACCTATGCTGCCTCGCATTCTGGAGACCATGTTCCTCTAGATATTCCACCAACCTTTCCTTTAGTACGGTCTCCATGAGCTTGCCCACAGTGGCGGTCAGACTCACTGGTCTGTAATTCTCTGGGTCATCCTTGGCACCGCTTTTGTGGAGCAGCATTACATGTGGTGTTCTCCAGACCTGCGGTACCACACCTGTCTCTAGTGAACTATTAAATAGGTCTGTCAGTGGCCCAGCTAGCTCCTCAGCCAGTTCCTTTAGTACCCTTGGATGTAGTCCGTCTGGGCCTTGTGATTTGTCCACCTTCAATGCCAGCAGCCCCTCCCTCACTCTATCCTCCTATTACTTCATCTGTGTTCCCTTCCCCCTTTGCTCCTCTTTTCCCTCCTGAAAGCACTGGTCTGTCATCCTTGGTGAAGACTGAACAGAAGTATTCATTTAGTATCTCTGCTTTTCCTCCATTATCCTCCACCCACTCCACCCCTTTCTTAAGCCTAACAATCCCTTCTTTCTGTCCTTTTTCTCACTTACATAGCAAAAGAAAGTCTTCTCCCCTTCTTAATTCCTTAAGATATCTGCAGCTTCTTACAAGCCTTTGCTCGCCTGACTTTCTTACTTGCCTCGCTAGCCAACCTTAGTGTTTTATATACCATCATTATGGATATGACTGCATAATATCCCTTTTGTTACTTGTACTTTTCCCTTTCCTTTCTCTCCCCCCTCATTGTCTTTACCTTTTTGTTGTATTAGCATCAACCTTTTTCTCTTTTGCTAACAAAGAATCACTCGTGAATATTTACTGAGCTGTGATCTGTACTTCAGCAATTTTGCACTCGTACCTGACCACACCACTGAGGAAGACTTGCGAGGAGTTGAAGTGCTGGGTGGTCAGGAAGGAGTTCTTTATCGTTGTCTGTCCTTCCTGCTTCTACGCTAAATCTCTGTTTGTATGAATATCAGCTGTGCTGTGTATTTTATGGAGAAGAATCCGAGTGAGACAGACTTTGGATTAGCAGTTCTTAACTAATCATTCCAGTTCATGGGAATGTAGACTGTATAGCCTTGATGTCAGAGAGCTATAAGCTACTACTTGGATCACACGAAGGTATATAGGCAGTATAGGACCCAGCTCTTCCTGACCTGTGGGGAAGGGCAAACCTTCCTCAGAGGAGACCATTGCCCATTGGATTGTTGCCTGCATCTAATTTTGCTATAGGAAAGTGGGTAAAGAGCCTCCTGTAGGCCTCATGGCTCACTCTACAAGGGGTACTGCTCCTTCTATAGCAGCTGCAAGAGACATCCCCTAGTTAAAAATCTGCAAAGCAGCTACCTGGAGAACAGTTCACACCTTCAAACACTACAGCCGGGATACCCAGGCCAGAAGTGATGCCAGGTTTGGCATAGCAGTACTGCAGAGACCATTTCCTAAATAGGTTCTCTACCCTTCTCCAAAGGTACTGCTTGGGTAGTCTGCAGAAGTCAGAATATAGAAAGATTTCCTGAGGTTTGAAGAAAAAATTACTTACCATAGTAATCTTGTTTCTTCCAAGGGACTCTTACTGTATTCTGAGCTCCCACCCCTCCTCCCCTGCTAGAACCTATAGGCACTGCAACACAGCTATTCATGCCGTTCATATCCTATGGGTGTTTCATTTTTTGGCTTAGTGACTTGAGTCTTGGTGGGACCCACATTTTGCTTTTTAAATAAAAGGGAATAGTTGGTGTTGGGTGTTAAGTTAATTATTAGGATAGTTTAGATAGCTTGTTATTAGCTTTGCTCTGTAAGAATCTTGATGGTTGTAGAATGTTTACCAAGGACTGTGGTTTGAAAAACAAATTCGAGCCTAACATTCCATGAGTAGTGCAGGTTCTATTAACCATTTTGGCTCTGGGCAGTCTTAATGGTGAGACCATACTGCAGAAGTCAAAGTACAGTTACAGTATGGCGCAGTGGCTTAAGGCTCTGAGCTGCAGACGTGGAGACCTGGGTTTGAATCCCACAGCCCCCACCTGCATACTGTGACCCTGAGCAAGTCACTTAACTTCCTTGTGCTCCCAGGTCACACCTGGAATCAAGCTTCGGCTTAGTGTGCCTCTCCTGGTTAAACAATTTCCCTTTTCCTTCCCTTACAGTAAGATTCCCTTGGAAGAAACAAGATTACTATGGTAAATAATTTTTTTGCAGACCCGCTTAACGAAATGACACTGCCAAGTGTTCATGATGAGGGGTCCCAAAAAGGCCATGTTGAAAATTGTGAAAAAATTCGTAAAAATGGCAATGTTATGAACATGAGTTCAAAACACAGTTGAAATATATTATATGGCACTTACCTTTATTCCTCAGTTCATGGTTCATCTTTGAAGAGCGCAGACATCTCAGTCCACAGAAGACAGAATTCCACATGGGAAGTATAGTGTAAGGGAGGTGGGTGCTCAGTGGGAGGGTTGGGATGGGGAGGGTCAGCGATAACAGGGACTGTTTGCTTTAAAGTTAAAAAAAAAAAAAAAAAAAGACAGTTTTTTTTTATTTCAGGCTTTTCCTTTATTCAAAGGGTTGGAGGGGGGGTGCCACTAGACACCAGGGATAAAAGACAAATTACGGGGACAACGATGGGAGGTGCCACTAGACTCTAGGGATAAAGGACAAATTATGGGGACGGCGACTGGAGGGTGGGGGGTGCCATTAGACATCAGGGAATAATATAAAAATTATGGGGACTGGGATCGGAGGGTGGGGGGGTGCCACTAGACACCAGTGTAAGTTCGGCTCACAGCATACAGTGCAGCTGGCAGCAGGTGTTCAGCTGCGGCTGCAGATGTCAAGAAATTCCCGGTGTTCTCGTACAGAGAATGCAGGGGAAGCAATCCTCTCACTAAGCTGAGCACCCAGCATTTCAGGTGCCCAGAAAAAGTTTTTTTTTTTTTTTTTTTTGTAGTTTTTCCTTCTGAGCTCTGGCAGGTGGCTATGGCCCTCCGATTGAGAGAACACTCTCTCTCTCTCTCTCTCTCTCCGGTCCTGCCGCTTCCGTGCTAGGCGGCCCCTGGTAGTTCCCTAGCCGATTTACCCTCTACGGCAGGGCCGGGTGGAGGTTGCTGGCTTCTTCCCCACTCCCAGAGACTTGATTCAGAATCTGGGGGACTGCTTCTGGGAGCGGCGGACCATCATCGAGCCTCCCAGGCTTGCTTTTCCTGTTTTTGCCTGGCCCCCTTCCTGCCAACGCAGGGATGTCTGCTTCGAGCCTTCCGACCCATATTGCTCTCCAGCCACCCCCAGAGGACAGTCAGTGAGTGGGACGACTAGCCCCCTAGCTCCCCCTGCCGACCCCCGGTGGCCCAGGCTCGTTCCCGAACCCAGGTCACTGGCGTAGCGCGAGGTGTGGCGTCCAGCACCTTAACCCTCAGCCCCACCAGGCCTAGAAAATGTATTTTTGGCCCTAATTATGAAACACAAGCATCAGAATCTAGCTAAATGGGGCCTGTTTAGCTAGATTTTGGTGTTTGATTTTTAAAATGATGAAATATTTGTGTACTTTTTAGTTCATGGGGGGGGGAAGATGGGGGCTAAAAAAAAGGTTTTTGTTCTCACAAAAAAGGAATGGATCTCATGAGAAAGAATCCTTTTTCACGAGATCAATCTTTTGTTGAACTTTCTCTCTCTAGCCTGGAAAGTGATCTTCCAATTGAAAACAATGGGAACTTAAAACTTGAATAACTTTGCAACAGATTAACATTTTTTCACCAAGCAAATGCATGGCAGTTGTTACCAAGCTGTATCTACTATAAAAAAAAAAAAAAAAAAATCACACCAAAATTCCACACCATCAGGACGCAAGGCAATGACAAAAAAACCTGCAAAAATGGTGACTTTTGAGGTTTTTGCACTATCCCTATCTGAGAATCCATATATTCAACTGAAACTAAACTCGCCACATCAAGAGATCTACCCCACGGGACAGCGCATACCAAATTTTGTGCGAATCCATTGATTGGTTGCAATGTTGCTGGAGGAAAATCTGAGGTTTAACATTAACCATGCTACTGAATCCTAACTACACTGGCACTATTGTGCATGCATATATATATATATATATATATATATATGGCAAAAATCTCCGTTTAATGCATCAGTTAGGGTTGTTCCACAGCGACAAAAGCGAGGACATTCAATGCTAGGGTTGAAACCCCCTTTGCACCCCTCCAGCCCACCCCAAACTGGAATCGGGTGCGCATTGGGGTCGCCTGCCCTGTCACCCCATCACATGTGGAAAGAAGCTGAGGAATAGGACAATGGGGTGACAGTTAAGACCGATGACCCCAATGCGCACCCCGATTCCAGTTGGGGGGGTGGGCTGAAGGGGTGCAAAGGGGGCTTCAACCCTAACATCGAATTTCCTCGCTTTTGTCGCTGTGGAACAACCCTAACTGATGCATTAAACTGAGTTTTTTGCCTCTAATTTCCATTCTTTTTGAGAATGATGATGATGAGAAATGGTGAATGTAATGCGGCGGGAGCCCCGCGCTCCCGCCACGTGATGTCTTGTCACATAGTAACATTGTGCCCGCAAATGCAAATCGTAATGTGCATGGTGACGCAAAGAGAAACCGTACTATAGACAGAAATGTTAACAACGCAAACGCAACCGCAAATGAAAACACAAAGGGTAACGCACATGGTGGCGTAAACGTGAACAGTAAGGGAAACGGGTACAGAACTGCAAGCAGAAACGGTAATGGTAACAGTAATGTAAGCGCACAGGTTGGTTTTCCCCAAAAGCTGTATAGAGAAAGACAGTGAGTAGTAAGAATGTATGCAAAATAATGACTCTCGGAACACAAAATTGAGGACTTGGAATAGTAAATTGCTTATCTCAGTAACTGTACGACATAGAAAAAAATTTTTAAAGTCATATGTGTTATCACTGTCCTGGCTAGTGTTGTACTTAGCCCCTGTGAGGGGGCTAAGAATTTTGTCAACAAAAAGTCCGTGTGTCTCAGTTTTCGAGATACGGGCCCTGAAGGGCGTGGCGAACGCCATAATGTTATCCTATGGGGAAAAAAACAGAAGTTCGGACTGCCATAACTTTGCCTCCCTGTAATATTTTTTTCACCAAACCACTGAAAGGCACATCTGTGGGATGCTGGCTGTGTTCCCTGCAAATTTCAGCCCAGAAGACCAAACCGTTATTTTGCAGCAGGGCGCCAAACGATTGCTGCAATGCGTCTTACGCCGTAATGTTATCCTATGGGAAAAAGTGTCAACTTTGGAGTACCGTAATTTTGCCACCGTGTAATATTTTTTCACCAAACGCTGAAAGGCACATCTGTGAGATGTCTGCTGCATTCCTCCAAATTTCAGCCCAAAACTCAAACTGCTCTTTGCAGCGGCTGCCAAAGAATTACTGTTATTTTGAGCATAGTGTTGCAAAGTAGTGTCGTGATTTCGAAAAGCTGAAAAATTTGTGACACTTTCGTGAGTGCGATACTACTTTGTGAAAGTACTTTTTCCAGAAAATCTGAAAACATATTTCTGGGTGTTTTTACCCCAAAATAAAGACATGGCTAGCATCCTCAGGGCCCGACTAGGTGAATACAAAAATAATTAGGTTGCTAGAGGGTCTCAATTTTAAATGCCAAGCATTTTCTGATCACTAACTGAAAACAAAATGGCTGGATTTATGGCAGTAAAAGGGCCATTTTATGCATAGTAAAAGGGCTATTTACAGTAAAAGTGCATTTTGCGAAAATGTTGAACTTTTATTAACTTTCCCATTGACTTATAATGGGAACTTGTTTTTGAATAACTTTTGAACCATTTAATATTTTTCATGAAATCTTCAAAAGGCACATCGGGGACCCTGGCTGCCGCTTCCCTGAAGATTTCGGACTGGCCATACAAACCATGTGACCTGTAGGGCGACCATAGAATTCCAAAAAAGCGTGAAACGCACGTAGAGACAGACGCATAACCTCGTAGAGTCAGATATCCGACCGGTACGAAACCTTGTCAGATCCAAAGGCGATGGGTCTTGATTCTGTAGTCCAAATTTCAGGCAAATCCGTTGAATGGTTGCAAAGTTATTAAGGTGCAAAATTTTGGGTTTAACATGTAAATTGCTCCTCAACCCTAACTATGGTAGCACTACCGTGCTACCATAATATATACACAAATGTAGGGGAATACAGCATTCGGGTTTTTCAACCCTAAAACACCTGCCCCTCCCAGAAAGTGAATGAGGGGTGGAGTCTTCCTTGGGCTGTCGACCATAATGCTCCCCTAATTGCAATAACAGAAAAGCAAAGATGTGATGGACAGGTGTGTACATTTCATGAGTGCATACAATGGGGTGAGCATTAGGGTTGACAACCCCAAGTAAGACTCCACCCCTCATTCGCTTTAGGTGTCAGGCAGGTGTTTTAGGGTTGGAAACCTTAACGTTGTATTTCCCTGTGTGTCACTATCTTCAACCCTAACTGATGTATTAACAGTTTTTTTGCAATGAATTTCCTTACTTTTTGAGATAGTGTATATCATAGCCTTAGGCCCTGTGCTCTCGCCCATGCATAGTTTGAGATAGAGTAATCATATCTCTATCTGTGATAGCGGCAAGACAGGCAGGCAAATGAAAGCAGTTTTAACTGTAAATTTACTGTTCTGTTTCCATTTACCTTCCTGTCTTTCGGGTATGACAAAAATCATTATCGTTCAAAAATGGGAAAACATTTTTGTTCACCAAACCATCCAAAGGTGCATACTCTTGGTACAGACCCCATCATTCCTGAAAATTTCAGAGAAGTGTAATTCCGTCTGGTCTGTAGATGATGGCAAAAAATCCCATGTTAACCAATGGGGGAAAAGTTTTTTTTCTGTTTTTCACTACTGTATATCTCAAAAACCATAAAAGATGCCATTACAAAACTTTTCACATCTTGAGACTCTGGCAGAATGACCATGATTGCCAAGTTTTGGGCTGTGTTGTTGAAGCATGCCAAAGTTATTACGATGCAGAATTTTGAACTTAACATTGAACTGCCCTAACTATAGTGGTGCTACCGCACCACTGTGATATGAGGAATATGTAATGGGGACCTGTGGAATACATCATTTATTTTCACAAGAGCTGTTTGACCTTGGGTAATTTCATAAGTGGCATAAGCCATGAGTGATGTGCCCAAGGTCAAACTGCTCTAGTGAAAATAAATTGTGTATTCTACAAGGTCCCTGTTACTTATTCCGTTTATGCAATATGGATCCTTTAGGATGGTGCAGTGAGTTTTTTTTAAATTATATAATTTTTAATGTAAACGTACATGGACACTTTGTGGTTTTTCCCAGTGTAGCTCCACTTGCCATAGTGGTTGCTAAGCGGTTGCTATGGATGCTGCAACTTTACATTATGGCCAGCACATAATGAAAAAGTTTGATGCACAATTATTTTATTTTTGGTGTGTGTATGTGTGTGTGTGTGTGTGTGTATGTAGGGGGGCTTTTGTTCATCTAAAAAGTGAACACAAATGGAATTTTCTGCAAATTATAAAAAATCTAAACGATATCTATAAATGAAACACCTTTCATTTTGTAGCTTTTTTGTACTGAATGTTTGTGCTCAGAGTTCCATGCTATTATTTTTCGTTTTAATGTTATTTGCATTTGTTTGTCGAAAAAATACAAAATAAATTTAGTTTTTCTGCCTTTTTTTTGCTAATTATAAATCAAACCTAATAGGTATGCATAAATGAAACACCACGCATTTTGTAGATGGTTTTTGCGCTGAATAAACTGTGCTCACAGTACTATGCTATCATTTTTCATTTTAAAGTTATTCACATTTGTTTGTCAAAAAATGAAATAAATGAAATTTCTGCAGTTATTTGCTAAAAAATCTAAAAGGTATCCACAAATGAAAAGCCAGTCATTGTGTAGATATTTTTGTGCTGAACAACTTTCATGCTCACAGTACCATGCTATCGCTCTTCGTTTTAAAGCTGTTCACATTTGAATATGGTTAATACTGCTACTGAGGCTGAACACTCTAAAATGAGTTCAGAGTGCTTGTGCTGGACCTGTTGACATAACTGTGTGGATAAATTGGCTGACATCACAACTGTGTGTATAAATGGCTGATGATATCACAATTGTTCATAAAGAGAAGGATGGGTTACTGGGCATTACCGGTGAGTAATACCATTGAGAGGTTCTGGACACATAGGAACCTCAGGAGAGAAGCTCGAGAGATTCCTGTGTCCAGAACCTTGAGATGGTATCTCACCAGTAATGTCCACTGACCTATCTATTTTTTTTTAATATATGGATGCAATATTTTTTTCTTTTTGGGCAGTCGGTCACTGCAGCGAAGGAGTGTCTTGGTCCCGGCCGACCGCCAGTGTACTGTCTTGATTCTCCTCTGTGTCGGTACCCCCCTCCCTTCCTCCTCCTCGTAAGCAAGGTATATTAGGTTTGTGGCAGTCCTACCTTTTTCTTCACTGTGAATGCAGGATCAACAGATGAGTCCTGTCTTGGCAACAATGGAAAATAAAAAAAACAAACAAAAAAAAAAATGCGAAATACAGAGTACAGGATTCACTCTCATTAAGTGAGAGATGGCCGCCATGTTTTAAAACTTGTTCCACCCACCCACAAAGGAAAAGCTGCCAATCAGAAGGCATGCTTTGGGAGACATCGGGTGGCAGACTAGTAGCAACGCAGTAGAGTTTTACTGATGCTGTCGTTCAGGTCTCGAACGATACTATTACGGGATCTTCACTCATGAATGGTGGTATCGCTCCGGGAGTGATAATATTACCAGGGATTTTCTGTATGCTTTCCAAGGATATTATTTTAACGATCCATATATTAAATGAAATTTATACACAGTTGCTCAGATAAACATTTATCACACTTTATATCCACTCCTGTTGCATAAATATTTAAACACGCACACATCTATATATTGGGATACTGCATTGACAAAACTAAACTGTATAACTGCTGTGTTTTGGAATGTTCACTTTCCAGGGTTCTGTGCTAAGATCACAGCTTTGGTCAGTACCAGTTCCCCAGTAGGGGGAGCACATTATCTATATGTATCAAATTCCTGATTGACAACTTTGGAGCGGACTGATCTATCAGTACAGAATTACTACGCGTTCTAATTCTGTTGGCAGCCTAAGGGTTAAGAGTGCAGGAATTTCTCCTTTACATCTTGCAGCCATTACCTTTCTGTTTGGATATTGGGATGATTTCCATTTGAAAGCCAGTCTAACCTGGTCTGTAGTGGTCAGAATACCTGCACCAACTCAGACATCTCCTTTAAGTGAATTGCTTGGTATGTGGCATCCCTATTAAGCAAAGAAAAAAACAAAACAAGGAAAAGCATTGGTATTAATTGGTTCCAACACTGCCATCCCATTTAAGCTACCAACCTGCTTCATTGCGTCCCAATAAAATGAATTATAAATTTTTTCTTTGTTACAATTTATGGCCAGGAAAGACGCACTAAGTCGAGACTTGTTCCAGGTGTGTTGTGG
Organism: Neoceratodus forsteri; assembly: GCA_016271365.2. NCBI lineage: Eukaryota > Metazoa > Chordata > Ceratodontiformes > Ceratodontidae > Neoceratodus > Neoceratodus forsteri. The sequence goes on from CM028129.1 coordinate 660,963,942, forward strand.
GAACAAATGGAAGTTAATTGACTTGCTCGTGGGCATGCAGTATGCAAGTGGTGGCTGTGGGATTCAAAGCCTTTTCCCCAGGTTTGCAGCTCTGTACTATTAACTACTACGCTACACTGCCTCCCATCTTACACTTTAAAGTTTAAATATTTATTTCTGTGATTCTCGTGACGCACTGTGCCATTTTCTATCTAGATCCATTCCTCTTCAAGGCACTGTTGTTGCCTCTGCAGATGCATCTACCTGACCAGTGCTAACACCGACTCAATAGGGCATCTGTGAAATTCTGGCAGCTATCTCCAGAGAAAGCACAAGTAAGGTCACTTTTTTGAGACATGAATATGTGTGCGATTTGACGTATTGTGTGTTCTTTATACACATGCTGTGACTATTTATGCCTCCTGAAGTGACCTTACATGTGCTTTCACTAGTCATAGCTGCCAGCATTTCATAGAAGTGCTACTGAGTCGATGCTGCCCTTGGTGAGGCAACAGAAACTTACGCAATGTGACAGAGCTGGGCAGAAAATGGTGGTGTTGCGATAATCACATTAAAAGTTTTTTTTTGTTTTTTCTCCAGTTAGTTTTGCTCCCCATCCTACCTGATTCCCTAGCCTCGTCTCCTGCTCACAGCTTACCTTTACGGCTTTCTCCCTGTGGCGGGGCGACTGGGATCCCTCAACCCGCTGGAATGGATCCGGTGTGGAGGGTACTGCCTGTTCACGGGACTGGGGCCTGCGGGGATCAAGATTTATCCTGCCATGCCCAGGACACTTTTTTCCTCCATTTTATCTACTTAGGAGAGGAGGTATACAATGACGCCCTATGGAGAGAGCGCACTGCGTCCGCATCGCGCTCCTCCTCCAAGCTGCCTGCCTCCTCTCCTCCTCTCTTTCTGAGTTGCTGGTGCGCTGTCCCCAGCCGCCGCTTAGCCAGTCATGCACTGACTGGCTGGTGACCCTCTCAACCCAGAGAAGGAGAAGTCCCTTGGACGCTCAACCCTTCTCCCCCTTCCCTGCTGACCCCCGGCAGTCTGTGCTCGTTCCTGAACACAGGTCGCTGGCGTAGCGCGAGATAAGGCATCCAGCGCCTCAACCCTCTGTGCCACTGGGCCAGCAATATTAAAAGTTTTAAAGTGCAAGATGTACAAGTAAATGATCAAACTGATCATGAAACACTAAACTGTGGTGAAAAGGACCCCTGGAAGGAAGGACAAGCACAAAGATGCATATTCCCTTTAAAATGTCCTTATTTGTTTTTCATTGCAAAATGGCATAGCTGTTTAGTTATTGTAAAGTGTAAGAATTATGAGCTCCACAGTTCTTTTGACATGTTTACAAAGTTGTACTTCATTTATTATTGAAATCAATAAAATATTAATAAACATTATTTTAAATAAACAGTTCAAGCTACCAAAAATGCTAATTTGAAAGCTTTAGAGTTTAAAAAAAATTGTGGTATAGACTATACCCACAATGATCTGACTCGGAATATGCCATTTATCATCACTTATGAGTGGACATTTTATATCTAACAAGTGGTAAAATTGTTCTAATCCTTTTACTTGTGAAGATAAATGCAATATTCTCACCCCAGGAATTCTTCAGCGTTATCGACAGAAGTGGTATGCCAGCTGGGATCAGCTGCCCCGGAGAGGAGGAGCCAATGTAGATGAGCAGGAACATTGGCCAATCTGAAGAGAGAGGAGTGGTGCCTGAAGTCAGCCTGAGGGACCTTAGCACTTTTTCTCTACTAACCTGGCAACACTGCCCCCAAGCTCTTTTTTCTGAGACCCTGTTGTGAGCTTTTTCCTTCCTTTGAGTATTGCCTTTACATTCTTGCAGGTATTTATTACATTTTTACTGTGTTTTTTCTACAGTTGCAACTGGTTCCCTGCATCTGTGGATTTGTTTTTAGAGTTTTCCCTCTTCTGCATTCTTTTTTTTTTTTTCCCTGAGGTAATGGTTTTCCATGCTCGTGCTAAACCTGTGGATCTTGCTTCGAGTGGGAGCTCTTCCAGCAGGCTATAACAGTTAGGACTGTGCCGCAGGCATTAGGACCCTCTGGAAAACTCTTCAGCCAGCATTACCAAGCAGGGACGCCTCAGGCGTTGGCCCCACCCGGCGTCAGCCTGTGGTATAAAGGCGGACCCAGCTCAATTCATTTTTTCCGCCACGTCCCGTGCACGTGAGAAGAGCCTCCTTCCTCAGCTTGCCAGGAACCGTGAAATTGACTTTTATATATCGTTTTTGTACATTTTTTCGATGGTTTTTGCAGTGTTTCAACAGATGTCTTCGCCGTCGTCTGTCTTTCCGGAGATTCACCAGAACAAGTGCGATTTCGGACGGCAGATCCCCACCAAAGACTGGCACAAGCGCTGCATCTTCTGCCTCGGGCCTGACCACGATACCGGGGCTTGCTCAGTCTGCCAGGCGTTCACCAGCCAGACCCGAATCTGACGTCTTAAGGCCCTGAAGGCATTTCTACTCTAAAAACAGATGGATTTGCACACTTTGGAGGGGAAACGCAAGAAGACCAAGCACCATGGGAAAGACCGCAGTAGGTCCCGACACTGGTCACGGTTGCGGTCCCGTTCTCACTCGCGGCCCTCTACCAAAAAGGCCCATGTGTCCCCGGGCTTAGGTGAGCGTCTGAAGTCGTCTCGGACCAAGGCCGGCCCATTGGGGGAGAAGCCAGCCAAGCTGAAGGTAACCCATGGGGTTACCACCAAGACGTGGAGGTGGCTTTGGCCCCACCTCCCAAGGCACCAGTGCCGCCTGCTAAACTCACGCCTCGGAGCCAAGGACTCTCCGGGCCGAGAGCAACACCCTATTGTCTGTCCCTCCGACGTCTGCTGTAGGGGCTAAGGGTTCAGGCGAGACTGCGGATCAGCTGGACGCCCAGTCCCCAAGTCCTCCTCCCCCTGGGCTCCCTTCACCGCCGACGCTCCAGATACTCCCTTCCAGGCCGAGCGGCTGGAAGTTTTCTCTAAGGACGAGCTGCAGGAGTAGTTCTTCCTTCTGGTGGGGCAGGTCCAGAAGCGGAACCCCCCCCCCCCCATCGCCAGCCCAGACACCGGTACTGGACCCAGTGGGCAAACCACAGCCTGGAGGTGAGCCTTCCCTGAGGAAGTTCCCAGAGTGACCGCCTACATGTCCATCCAGGGCTCGTTCCCACGTCTGGTCCAAAGACCACCGCAGACGCTCCAAAGACTCTGGAGACAGTCGCCGGTCCAGGTCTCACACTTGCAGCCCTTCTTGTTCCCCTAGACGAGAGTGCTCCGGACGTCAGTCCTCTGACAGACGTCGGTCTTTGCTCAGTCGCCGGTCTCTGGACCAGAGCCGGTCTTCGGACCAACGTTGGTCCACCAGCTACCGACAGAGGGAGTCTGGTCATAAGGAGAGATCTGACTATTCCAGACCTAGTAGTCGATCTTCCTCTTCTTCGTCAACATCATCTTCTTTCGACGTCGCGCAGTCCCTGGGAGAGAAGGATCAGCCTTGCTTGCCTCCACACGATCCGACCGTTATGGACGTCATGAGGCACATCCAGGCCTCCAATGAGTGGAAAATGGAGGACCTGGATTCGGAACGCCGAAGGTTGGCCAAATACCTGAGGCAAAAGGATCCGAAACCAGTGGTGGTCCCTCCTTTAGTGTACACTTTCCAGGACCTGACTCGGACTACCTGGAAGCATCCAGCCTCCATCTCGGCTGTTCCTAAAAAATCGGACAGGCTGTATAAGGCCCCGAGGGCAGAAGCCTTTTTAGCAGAGAACCCTCAGGTGGACTCTTCGGTCATCACGACTGCCCATGACAAGTCCAGGCAGCCGAAGCATCTTAGCTCACAGCCTCCCAATCCAGAGTCTCTGTATTTGGACCAAGTGGGCAAGAAAGTTTACTCTGCCTCCACCTGCTCCTTCTGGTCCCTTAACTTCCTGGCGCATATGGTCCAGTACCAGAATGCTCTGTGGGAGAGGGGACAAGAGCTACTGAGAGCCATGCCAGATTCCGAGCAGAAGACTGAGCTCCTGGACATTGTTAAATCGGGCTTCGACGTAGGTTCTCATGTCCTGAGAGCCTCGTACGACATTGCAGATACGGCAGCCAGGACTGCCGCTTCCGGGGTGTGCCTTCGGTGCCATGCCTGGTTAAGAGTTTCGGGTTTTCACCAGGATCTGCAGTCCGGTATCAGGGATTTGCCATTCCAGGGTACTGTGGTGTTTGGGCAGGAAATGGAAGCTTTGATTTCTCGTCTCCAGGAGTCTGGCAAGTCTATCTGGTCAGTCCGCCAAATGTACCACGGCGACCAGCGACTGCAACAGAAACTATTTTGCAAGCCCTCAGGTGGTTTAGGTGGACAAGCCCGTGGTAATCAGCAGGGTCAGAGAGGCGGCTTTTGTAGGAGAGCCAGTAACCAGCAGCCTGGAGGCGGTCCTAACCGTGGGCCCAAGTCCTCTCATGCCTCTCTGCCTACGCCCAGCTTGGCCCAATGACTCCCTTCTGCCCCCCCTTCCAAAGGAAGACTCCGGGGAGATGGTCGGGGGCCGCTTCTCCCTTCATCTCGAAGGGTGGAGGTCGATAACTGCGGACCAGTGGATCCTGGACATTATCAGGAGAGGGCACACGCTAGAGTTCACGGAGTTCCCTTCAGATACTCCACCAAAGTACTCCCGATATCCTCCTTCTCACATCCCACTGATAGGAGAAATTCGGACCCGCTTGCAAAAAAAAAAAAAAGCAATAGAGCTAGCCCCCTTGCATCAGCGGGGAAAGGGGTTTTATTCCCACTTCTTCCTGGTCCCAAAGAAGACACAGGATCTTCATCCCATTCTGGACCTCAGCTCTCTCAATCTCTTTATAGAGTACAAAAGGTTCACAATGGTGACCCTTCCAGGTGTACTCCCCCTGCTACACCAAGGAGACTGGCTCTGCTCCCTAGACATGCAAGATGCATATCGGGGTCTTCCTTCCCCACCGGAAGTTTCTGAGGTTCCACTTCCAAGGGGAGCACTACCAATTCAGAGTTCTTCTGTTCGGCCTCTCCTCCACTCTGTGAGTCTTTACAAAATGCTTGGCAGTGGTGGCTGCGGCTCTAAGGCGCCAGGGGCACTATGTTTTCCCTTACCTCGACGATTGGCTGCTTTCAGCCCCGTCCAGGTCGATCCTACTTCACGCCCTCAGACACTTGAACTCTGTTCCGAGAGCTGGCGATCACCCTGAACATAGAAACATAGACTTTGACGGCAGATAAGGACCACTTGACCCATCTAGTCTGCCCATTTCCCTACCTACAGGATAGGCCGCAGATCCTAGTTAATAAACAGCCTATTTCTTCCTACCCCCCACAAGAATTGCCTTATGTCTCTCCCATGCATTCTTGAATTCTCCCACAGTTTTAGACCCCACAACCTCCTCAGGAAGGCTGTTCCATGCATCCACTACCCTCTCTGTGAAATAATACTTCTCACATTGCCCTGAACCGCCCTCTATCTTTAAATTGTCACCTTGTTCTTGGACGTCTCTCTTTCTGAAAGATGCTACCCTCTTGGACTTTGTTGTTTCCACTGAGGTACTTAAAAGTTTCTATCATGTTCTCCCTCTCCCTTCTTTCCTCAAGGGTATACATATTAAGCTCCTTTAGTCTCTCCTCATATGGCTTCTCTTGCAGACCCTGCACCATTTTAGTTGCCCTCTTCTGGACTGCCTCTATCCTGTCTATGTCCTTGCGGAGATGGGGTCTCCAGAACTGGACGCAGTACTCCAGATGGGGTCTCACCAACTGTCTGTACAGAGGGATAACAACTTCCTGTTTTCTGCTGCTGATGACTCTCCCTATGCATCCCAGTATACCCCCAGCCCTCCCTACTGCCTTCTCAAATTGCTTGCTAACCTTAAGGTCATCTGATATGATTACCCCCTGGGTCCCTTTCCTTTTTGTTGTTACTACCTCCCCATTGTGTATTCTTTCCTGGGTTCTTGTTTCCCAGGTGCATTATTTTGCACTTCTTTGCATTGAATCCTAGCTGCCATACTTCTGACCATTCCTCCAACCTTGCAAAGTCCCTTCTCATCCTTTCCACGCCTTCTTGTGTATCAACCCTGTTGCAGATCTTTGTGTCATCTGCAAAAAGGCATACCTTTCCTTCCAGTCCCTCTGCAGTTTCACTGATGAAGACATTAAAAAGGACTGGACCCAATACTGAACCCTGCGGTACCCCACTAGTAACCCCTCTTTCTTCAGAGTGGACTCCATTTACAATTACCTTCTGTGTCCTGTTGTGCAGCCAATGTTTTACCCAGGCTACCACCCTGGGACCCACTCCCAGGCTGGTTAATTTGACTATTAATCTTTTGTGTGGGACTGTGTCAAATGCCTTGCTAAAGTCTAGGTAGGCCATGTCCACAGCCCCTCCCTGGTCTACTACTTTGGTCACCCAGTCAAAGAAATCTATTAGATTCTGTCTGACATTACCTTCCTGTTGTGAACCCATGCTGCCTTGGGTCCTGTGCCCCACTGGCCTCTGGTACTCAACTATTCTTTCCTTCAAGTGACTCCATCACTTTCCCTACCACAGAGGTCAGACTGACAGGTCTGTAGTTTCCTGCCTCTGTCTTGGTCCCACTTTTGTGAAGGGGAATCACATCCGCCTTCCTCCAGTCCTCAGGTACCACACCATCCTCCCATGATTTATTAAAAAGAGTAGCCAGTGGTTTCACTAGTTCCTCCCTTAATTCTTCTAGAATTCTGGTTTGAATTCCATCATGCCCCATTACTTTGTCCACCTTCAGTTTTAGGAGTTCTTGTAGAACCCTTTGTTCTGTGAAAGGACTGGGATCGACCCCCTTATCAAGAGTGCTTCTGTTAATTGGATTAGGCACTCCCCCCTTGTGAATACTGAGCAGAAATATTCGTTCGTATCCCTGCTTTTTCACTGTCCCCCTCTGCCCACCCACCGTTGATTCTATTCAGCCTCACTGTCCCTCCCTTTGTCTTTCTACGCTCGCTGATGTACCTATAAAAGGTTTTATCCCACTGCTTAACTGAGTTGGCTATCTTTTCCTCAGTTTGGGTCTTTGCTATTCTGACTTCCCTCCCTGCTTCCTTCTGCCTTAACTGGTACAGCTCTCTGTCCTGCTCCTTCTGTGTTTCCTTATACTTCCGGAATGCTATCTTTTTCTTCCTGACTTTCACAGCCACCTCTTGAGAACCATAGTGGCTTTTTCTTTCATTTTAATTTGTTTATTTGCTTCACACAAAGGCTTGTTGCCTCTGTGATGGCAGTTTTGATGATTCCCCATTGTTGCTCCATACCTTCTTCTAGCCTGTGTGCTAGTGCTTTTCTGAGGCACTCTCCCATCTTGCCAAAGTCAGCCCTCCTAAAGTCCAGTACCCTCACTTTTGTATGGCTTGACTCTGCAGCTGAGTTTAACGTGAACCACACTGTTTGATGGTCACTTTTTCCCAGATGGCAACCCACTTCTAGATCTGAGATCCTCTCATAGCAGATCAGCTCTTCGACAACTGAACCTTCAGAAATCGTACCCCCAAGCCCAGTCAAAGACTCTTCTTTATTGGAGCAGTCCTGGATTCTATCCAGGGCATGGCTTTCTTACCCCCGGACAGGGGCAATCTCCTGCAAGGGATTGCCGAATGGATCTCTAACTCCTCAAGTTCCAGCACGGAACTTCCTCAGGCTACTGGGGCACATGGCGGCAGCCATTCCAGTCACTCCTCTGGCCTGCCTCCACATGAGGGTCCCACAGTGGATGCTCAGGGTACAGTGGGACCAGGGCTACGACGATCTAGAATTTCTTGTCAGGATCACCAAGCCAGTCAGGAAAACTTTGCTTTGGTGGATTGACCCCCAGAATTTGGAGAAAGGGGTCAGGTTTCGTCTGGAGCCACCAGGTCAGACCCTTACGACAGATGCATTGGATCTGGGATGGGGAGTGCACCTGGGTGCTCATCAAACGCAAGGGGTTTGGACACCCGAGGAGCGATCTCTCCATAACAATGTATTGGAGATGCGAGCTGTTCTGTATGCCTTACAGGCTTTTCAAGAGGACCTGGTGCCGGGCTCTCTTCTAATTCAAACAGATAATATGGTGGTCATCTTCTACATCAACAAGCAAGGGGGTACTTATTCATATCTCCTTTGAAGGTAGGCGATGAGAGTCTGGTACTGGGCGCTGGAATGGCACATTCTGCTGTCGTCAGTGCACGTTCCAGGTGTCCTGAACAATCTGGCCGACAGCTTAAGCAGGTCTCGTTCCAGAGCGCATTAGTGGGAGCTGTTACAGTCCATAGCAGATCAGCTCTTCGACAAGTGGGGTCATCCAGAGCTGGACCCCTTTGCGTCACCATGCAATGCCAAACTGCCAATTTTTTGCTTGCAAGAGCTCGTGCCTGGAGTTTTCTGGCCAGATGTGTTATCCCTTTGCTGGGCAGGGAGGTTTCTCTACGTCTTCCCGCCCTTCCCACTCATTCACAGAGTTCTGCTGAAGTTGCAGGCAGAAGGGGCTCGAATGATTCTAGTAGCCCCCCGATGGCCTCGGCAGATTTGGTTCAGACTCTTGCTGCGGTTATCCACGGAACCTCCAACTCCGCTGCCCATATGCTTTCAGTTGCTATCCCAGGAACAGGGATTGCTGGTCCATCCGGATCTCCCTTCCTTATATCTGCATGCTTGGCTCCTTCAGATGTAGCTCAACAGAGATGCGAGGTTTCCACGGAGGTAGCGGCAGTCCTAGTGTCAGCGAGGAAGCCCTCCACCCGCTCTGCCTATGGATGAAATGGAAGCGGTTTTGTCTATGGGCGTTGTCACAGCATTTGGACCCCGTCACCTGTCCAGTGAACTCAGCATTACAGTACCTCCTCTCCTTGTACCAACATGGCCTGAGTTACTCCTCTATTAAGGTGCACATGTGGGCTGTCTTCGCCTATCATGCTCTGATTGGAGACACAAGGCGTTAGCATAGTTGGATGTAGCCCGCACCTTTCTGAGAGGAATTTTGCATATGAGACCTCCCATTAGGGATCCTATCCCACCCTGGGACCTCCTTTTTGTGTTGGAGAAGCTTACCCTCCCTCTTTTTGAGCCGGCAGTGGATTGTGAGCTGCGTTTTCTTTCCTGGAAAGTGTGTTTTTTGGTTGCTATTACCTCAGCTCGAAGAGTTTCTGAGCTTCAGGCTCTGATGTGTAAAGAGCCGTATTTGGTTTTCCACAGTGAAAGGGTTTCCCTTAGAACAAATCCTAAGTTTCTTCAAAAGTGGTCTTGGAGTTGACCCTCAACCAGTCGGTTGACCTTCCAGTCTATTTCCGTTCCCCATCTAATAGAGGGGAAGCTCTCCTTCACACATTGGACGTCCACAGGACTTTGAGGTATTACCTCAAAAGGACGGCTGCGTACCGTCAGTCTGAGCAACTCTTTTGTGGCCTTTGCACCACAGTGCTTAGGCAAACCGGTGACCAAGCAGACTATTTCGAAGTGGATCGTCCACTGCGTATCCTTCTGCTATGAAAAGCACAATAAACCCCTACTGGGTCCAGTCAGGGGTCACTCCACTAGGGGAGTGTCTGCTTCTTTTGCCGCCCTGAGAAATGTCTCCATAAGGGACATATGTGCGGTCACTACCTGGAACTCGGTGCATACCTTTGTCAAGCAGTACAGCTTGGATATCGTCTCCTGATGCCGTGCTGGTTTTGGTCTGGCTGTTTTGCTAGGACTTTTGTCCTAGGCCTCTGGAGTCATATTCCACCTCCCGGGGTCGACTACCTCTTTGGCGTGGGACTGCTTGGTATTCAGTCCTGTTATAGCCTGCTGCAAGAGCTCCCACTCGAAGTAAGATAGTACAGTTACGTAAGAACTTACCATAACAGTAGATCTTCGAGAGGAGCTCTTGCAGCAGTAATCTCCACTGCCCCTCGGGTGTGCAGATCTTCATCTATATCTTGAGTGCTTTGTCTCCTTTTCTTGTCAGGGCTTGTTTGCAGGCCTTGCCGGGGGAACTGAGGTGGAGCTAGGTCCGCCCCCTTTTGTACCAGGGCTGGCGGGCCGGGGCCAATGTCTGGAGCGGTTCCTGCGTGGTACTGCTGGCTGAGAAGTTTTCCGGAGGTTCCTAGTGCCTGCAGCACAGTCCTAACTGTTATAGCCTGCTGCAAGAGCTCCTCTCGGAAGATCTACTATTACGGTAAGTTCTTACGTAACTGTACTTTTCTTTTCCTGTGATTAGTACATTTTACTTAGTGTTTTTTTCCCCACGGATTTTCTGTTTTATTCGCGTTTGAGCGGTATTTTTTCCCACCCTTACATTTTTGTTTTGGGAACCACATTTTCAAATATCAAAGTATTCTACATTGCTAGGAGAGTTACTCTACTGATTTTCAAGGGAAACCTCTTATTGTGCAGTGGGCTTTGTTGGCAAGAGGTGTGGAAGTGGTTACTTTCATTCTTTTCCACTATTGTGAATAAAATACTTCCTCTCTAATTGGACATTTTTTGTTGTTGGCCAAACCCATTTTATCATGGCTGCCCAGTCTGCCTCCCCGCTTCTAAAAGTGCTGAGGGGGTACTCAAGTCAAAATAAAAATATAGATAAGTCTTCTAAGAATCCGAAAATAAGTTTGATAAAAGTACAAATTCTAGCCAAGTCTTTCTGACTTAGTCCTTGCTAAAAAGACTAAGAAAGATAAACACACCGCTGCCCCTCCCCCTGAAAGGCACAGGGAGACATCAGTGGTTGATGAAGACATTCTCTCTGCAGATGAAATGGCTAAAGCTTGGCATTTATATCAGACTTTACAACCTATGGGCAATATTTTCACGGCTCCTTCGGGGCCTAGTACTCCTTTCCATAACTCTGGGTACTCCCAGGGATTTTATTATGAGGATGAGGATGATGATTTTCCTCAGGGTGACCCTTTAGACCCCAAGGATCACCCTGATTGGGATTTACCTGATGAAGTGTCTTCCCATTTTCCTTTTGTTAAGCAGATGGTGGATACCCTGGAACTTCCTCTCCATGATGACACCAATCAAGGAGGAAGACTATTTAGAGATGATGGGTCACACTTCTTAAAAGAAACTGATTTTGCCCATACGTAGTACTTTTAAAAAGAACAGCTTTCAGAATTGTGCAAACCCCTTCCTTGGTCTTGGAGGTTGACAACAGGATTGAGAGGAAATACCAGCTTGGCAAGCGGGCTACTGATTTTTTTTCTAAATGCATCCAGACCTCAAAGAGGTGATACAGGTGGCAGCCTGTGAGAAAGCTAATGTGCCACTGTGCTCAGCCTCCAGAGAAAGAATCAAGAACTTGAATTCCATGGGTAAGAAATCCTATACTTCAGCTTCTTTGCTGTTACGCTTGTCTGCTTGCATGGCATATGCTGCTAGATATCCGAGAGCATTATTGAAATGTATCCTAGCTATAGTGCAACATGGGGGAGACGCTATGCTCAGGGATGTCACTGAAACTGTTAGCAGACTATAGAATCTAAGTACCAGTTTCACATGGCCGTGGATGATAATGACACAGCCTCGAGGGTTATGGCGCAGGCCACTTCACTCAGGTGATTTGCTTGGTTAAGGACTACTAACCTCACCCAGGATACCCAGCTACAGGCTATGGATTTCCCTTGTGAGAAAAATTCCCTTTTCGGGGGACAAGCAGAGGCTTATATGAAAAGAATGGATGAGCACAAAACTACCTACAAGAGTAACTCTGCCAAAGAGAAGCCCTCTACCTCCCAGAAACCTCAAGCCAAGGGGGGCAGGGGTTATTTTCCTAGGGCATTATAACCCATGCCAATACTCATGGATTTCTCTCAGATGAGAGGGTTTTTCAGGGGAAGAGGTAAGAGGGGGACAGAGGAAAGCCACTTCTACCACAGTCCCATCTGCTCAGTCCAGACAACAGTCCTCCTGACACCTTTTTGGTCGCCTCCCCCCTCCCAGTCAGGAGCAGGCTCTCCCACTAACTCCATCATTGGCATCTCGTCACAAGAGATAAGTGGGTGCTGGAGGTGGTGGGTCGGGGCCTCTCTCTTCAGTTCAAAAAATTTCCTGTCCTCCAAGGCCCCAAGCTCTCAAACCTACTAACCTCGACAGAAAAATTACTGTTGGAGATGGAGGTGAAGAATCTTTTGGAGGTCAAAGCTGTGGAAGTTGTGCTATTTGCCCAATGGGGAAAGAGCCTCTACTCGGGTACTTCCTTACTCTGAAGAAAAATGGGGAGTGTCGACCTATTGTGGACCTAAAGTACCTGAAGAAGCACTTTCTGAAACCAAAGTTCAAAACGGTAACTTTAAATCAGCTCATCCATTTGCTCATACAAGGGGACTGGCTAGTCTCCCTAGATCCGAAGGACGCCTATTTCCACATCCCTATCAGGCAGTCCCACAGAAAATTCCTCAGATTCAGGCTGCCTTCAAGACACCACCAGCTTGCAGCCATGCCTTTCAGGCTTACTTCTGCTCCCAGGGCTGTCACCAAATGCCTGGCAATAGTTGCAGCTTACCTGGGAAGACAATGGATTTCTGTCTTCCCCTACCTGAACAAGTGGTGATCTTGGCCAACTCCCAATAGGGAGTGGCAGAAGCCCTATACAAGACAAAAGATACTCTGCAGTCTGTGGGCTTCATTGTTGACAAAGAAAAATACCACTTTCAACCAGCCCAAGTCCTTCAATTCATAGGGGCAGAGCTAAACACTCTACAAGCAAAGGCTTTTCTCCCTGCAGACAGAATTCAGATCTTCCTCGGTCTGTTATATTCCTTCTCTCTAGGCCAGCCAAGACCGGGCAGACACTTCCCCAGACTGCTCGGTCACATGGGCTCAATAACTGCAGTAGTCCCAGGTGCCAGATTCCAGATGAGGGACATTCAGTATCGCCTCAGATCTCACTAGTCTCAGAAAAAGCATTCCTTGGCTAGTGCCAGTCACAAGTACCCTCCTTCAAGCCCTAGACTGGTAGGATTCAGAAAACTTCAGGGTGGGAGTTCCTTTCCAGGTTCAGTAACCCTCCCAGGTCTCGACAACAGACTCCTCCCTCCTAGGTTGGGGTGCCCACCTAGGGACCAATCCATAAGTGGCACTTGGATGCCCAGAGTCCACATACCACATCAACCTCCTCTAACTCAGAGCAGTGCTCTTGGCCATCAAGGCTTTTGCCCCATAGCTCAGAGGTCTGTCTGTACAGATAACAGACAATACTACTACCATGTTCTAGATGATAAACAAGCAGGGAGGCACAAGGTCAACCAAATTCTGTAGAGGCAATGAGTATTTAATCTCTGGCCTACTCCCTAGACCTGTCTCTATTGGCCATTCATCTTCCGTGCAAGGACAACACGTTGGCAGACTCTCTAAGCCGTATCAGTCAGGGCTGCCACAAGTGGACCCTGAAGAAGCAGGTCCTTGCCACAGTTTTCAGAAGGTGGGGAGTTCCAGATATGGATCTATTTGGCATCCAGCCTCAACCATCCACTGCCCCAGTAGTACTGCAGGTGCTCAGCTCTGGGGACCATCCCTGTAGATGCTCTGACCTTGGGCTTGTCAGGGAGGTTTCTGTATACCTTTCCCCTAATTTACAGGGTCCTTATCAAGCTTGGGGACCAGCCAGCTACTATGATCCAAGTGGCTCCAAATTGGGTGAGGTAACCCTGGTATTCCCTGCTCCTCGCTCCGTCAGGAAGCCCATCAAACTTCCAGCAACAGTCTCCTGACTCTTCCTCAGACTGGGGCGAACATACCTGAACATTGTCTCTCCACCTCAAGGCTTGGTACTTGAGGAGCTGGAGTTCCCCAAATCCCAGTACTCTTATCAAGTCCTGAAATGTCTGCATATGGCGAGAAAACCTAGCACTAGGAAAATTTATGCTTCCAAGTGAAAAAGGTTCTCTCCGTGGTGCAAAGATAAGGACCTTGAGCCTTTTGTAGGCTTCTCCCCCTATCCTCCTTGATTATTTAGTTCATCTTCACACACAAGGCCTTAAAGCCTTGTCCTTGAAAGTGCATTTGGTAGCCATCTTGGCTTATCTTTCCACTGGAAAGTTAGAAATCTGTATTCTCACAACCCATTTTGAGAACGTTTTTCAAAGGCCTGATGCACCTTCGGCCTCTATTGTGGGACCCTGTCCCTCCATGGGACTTGACCACTGTATAGCCAAGCTCATGAACCACCTTTTGAACCCATGGCTTCTGCTGATATAAAATGTGACATGGAAGACTGTTTCTGATTGCCATTACCTCTGCCAGGATTTCTGAGCTGCAGGCCCTTTTAACAAAACCTAACTACATCGTCGCCCACGGGGACAAAGTAGTGCTTAGGACAAACATGAAATTTCTGCCAAAGGTGGTCTACCATCCTGCCAGTCTTTTTTTCACAGACAAGTCCACCCCTGGTGAGCATAGGCTTCACAGTCTGGATGTGAAGAGTTCTAAATTACTATGTAGAATACACTAAGCAGTTCAGAGGATCCATTACTCAGCATTTTCTTAACATTGGTGAGGCAGGCAAATGAAGACATGCCACCAAGAGAACCATTTCCCGCTGGATTCTCTCTTGCATACAGTTCAGTTACAGCAAAGCTGGCAAGCAGCTGCCTCAGGGCTCACTGTACTAGGGGCACCGCTGCCACAGTGGCAGCCGCCAAGGACGTTCCTTTGCTTGAAGTTTGCAAAGCAGCCACTTGGAAATCTGTACACACATTCACAAAGCTCTGCTGCTTGGATATGCAGTCCAAATCAGATGCCAGATTTGGCAGAGCGGTGTTAGAGAGCCTCTTTCCTAAGTAGGTTTCTGTGCCCACCCCCCAACTGTACTGCTTGGCAGTTTGCTTCTGTCAGTAGATGCTAAAGTATTCCTGGGGTGAGAAGAAAAAACATACTCACCCGTAGTAATGTTCTTTCTACCAAGGGATTCTTCAGCATTGACATTCCCACCCTTCCTTCCCTGTGAAACCTGTCTGTGTGGGGGCCCTGCTATTTTGTCTTGGCCAATTTGATCTAGTTTCAGTGTTTTTGTTCTAATTATTTCACAATAGTGGTGTGGAATTTGCAGTTCTTATGTTAACAGTGTTACTTTCTGGGCACAGTTTTTGCGTCCCTCAGGCTGACTGCAGGCGGCACTTCTCTCTCTCTCTCTCTCTCTCTCTCTCTCCCCCGATTGGACAATATTCTTGCTCATTTACATGGACTCCTCCTCTCTGGGGCAGCTGGCATACTGTTTCTGTCAATAATGCTGAAGAATCCCTTGGAAGAAAGAACATTACTACGGTAAGTAATTTTTTCTTCTGAGCCAGGCCGTTGTGTATCCCATATAAAACGCATAAGATGGGTGCATGGAGCTCACTTGAAATTGAGAACTTTGTGACAAAATGGTCATGTGTAGATAATGCAGCTAAAGATGTGGTGTTTATGGACATATGCAGTTAGAAGAAACACAATTTCAGGTCATTTAACTCCCTCCTGAACTCATGCAAGTTCTGTAGTTTGTTTAAAAAGACCTTTGTAAATGAGCACTATTGCATTTTTTTACATTTTTACCTGGTATAATATTTAAACCTGCTTTATATTTTCTCTTTTACTTTCAGCTTGAATCAGCATTACGGGATGCCAGAAAGCAGCTTCAGGATGAAACACTTCGAAGAGTTGACCTTGAAAACCAAAGGCAAACGCTCAGAGAACAACTGGAATTCCAGGAAAACCTCTATGAAAAAGTGTGCATACAGTATCCAAATGAGAACTCTGTTCAAGATGGTCCACAGGATACCACTGTGTACCAATGGGGGATGCTACTGTGGCAGCTTATTGGAATCTTTTCTCTGGGTGGGAGGGAGGGAGGGAGGCCTTGGTCTGTGTGCAACATTTCCATGGTGGCCCTGTGGAATTGTTGCCCAGAAATGAGGCGGGTGGTATGTCCACCAGATGCTTTCTGTATATGTATTTAAGCTTCTCTCATGCTACTGCCCATGAGTGGGGTTTAAAGCTGGAAAATCCTTCCCCGGCTTAGGATGAAGCACTCTGTGACATTCATGCCCAGCAGTATCCCGTCTGTCTTCCGATGAGTGGTAGGTAGCCTGGGGACCCTCCTCAGAAGTGGATACAGACACTGTGCTACATGTGGCAGAAGGGGTCAAGAGTGGAGAAAAGCAATTATTTTGGTATATAAGGGAAAAAAGGAAGAAGGGAGAATTGTTAGGCTGTCTGAGGAGGATAGTATGATAAACGAGGACATGCAGATGGCTGCTGTACTACATAATAACCTTTGCTCTGTCTTTACAAGGGAAAACACTGGGCCCTTGCCATAAAGTGGCATCAGAGAAGCAACAAAAGGGGGTCCCGGAGATGAGGCAGCCAGTATTTATATGCAGAAGGTTCAGGAAAGGGTTAGCAGCCCTAAAAATAGACAAGGCCCCGGGATCAGATGGAATGTTTCAGAGGTTGCTAAGGGAACTTGCAGTGGAACTGGCTGAACCCCTGGTAGGACTGTTGAGTAACTAATTACAGTCAGGGTAGTTCTGCAGGACTAGAGAGTGGGGAGTGGGGAACAAACCCGTCCATTTCACTTGTGCAGTAGGGAAGCTGATGGAGTGACTGGTCAAATAGGACCTTGTGGACTACCTGGAGAGCAGTGGTCCCCAGGATAGTAAACGGCATCGGTTTATGGCAGGTAGGTCTTGTCAGACAAATCTGATAGTTTTGCTTGACTGGGTGACGAGGGCATGGGATAAGGGCTACACTGTGAATTTACTTTGCACTTAAATTTCAACAAGGCTTTTGACTCCAAGCCTCACAGATGATTGCTGAAGAAGATGGAGGATCTGGGTGCGGCTAGGGACATGGAACATACTGTAGGTGGGTGACTGGCTAAAGGGGAGACAGTAGAGGGTTGTGGTTAACAGGGTCAAATCAGAGGAGAGGGAGGTCACGAGTTTGGTATCACAGCTGGGTCCAGTCCTCTTCAACATGTTCATCAGTGACATTGGAGAAGGAATCCAGGGTAGGTTGTCTCTCTTCGCAGATGATACTAAGCTCTGTGGAAGGGTGGAGAGCGATGAGGGAATCGGGAGGGGGGGGGATGCACAGTGACTTGCTAAGACTAGAGAGGTGGTCAGAGGCTGGTAGTTGAAATCAACACCAAAAAGTGCAAGTTGATGCATCTAGGGAACAAGTACCCCAGGACAGAGTACTGGATGAGTGTAGTAAGACTTAGCACTATGGCTGAGGAGTGGGGCCTTGATGTTATCATTAGTGATTCCATCAAATAATCGAGTCAGTGCAGCAAGGCCTATAGTAAGGCAAATGGGATGCTGGGATGTATCGGGAGAGGTGACAGTAGAAGTAAAGGGTAATACTGCCTCTTTATAGCTCTTTGGTGAGGCCACACCTGAAGTAATGTGCCCAGTTAAGGAGTCCTCATCTCAGGAAAGATGAGGACAGGCTGGAGATGGTTCAGCAAGAGGGGTGACGAAGATGACTCTGGGCCGTCAGGTCTTATGAGGATCACCTCAAGGCACTGAACATGTACTCTCTGGAGACTAGAGAGGAAAGGGGAGGTATGGTAGAGACCTTCAAGTTCCTGAAAGAAACAAGGTAAACTGCAGTGAAATATTTAGCATGAGTAGCAGTTTGAGGGCACGAGTGGAAACCAACATGGGGGAAGTTCAAGAAAGATATGAGAAATAATTATTTTACAGAAAGGGTGGTGGAACTGTGCAACATCTACCAGCTAAGGTAGTTGGTGCTAAAATCATTAATGGTTTCAAGCACAGTTGGGACCGAATATAGGAAGGGAAGAAGAAATTCTTACCTGAAGAGGCACACTAAGCCAAAGCTTGTTTCCAGGGTTATAGGGTGTAGTGTTTACTCAGTGCAGCAGTAACTAGGAGTGGAATGGGGGAGCTTAGGGCTGGAACCTTGGGCAGACTGGATGGACCATCGGTCTTTTTCGGACATCATTGTCTTTTTGTGTTTTACTGTAAGCTCAGGGTTTTAAATAGCTGGTATCGCATTGCACTTTGCAATGCGAACTGTTTGCTCATGCAACCCATTTCTACTTTTTGGGTCGCAGATAAATGCAATCAGTTCTGTGATCTTTCCCCAAGTGGTTAATTTTCCGCAGTGACCTGCAGGGTGCTGCTGACAGTATACTAACAATCTCACCACCATGGCCCCGAATGCCAGCAGTCACTCCCAGTAGTGCTTTGGGGTATCGCGAGTGATTGCCGGCATTTGGGGCCATGGCGATGAGACGGTTAGTGTATTATCAGCAGCACTCTGCAGCTCATAAGTTAAATACGTGTGGGTGTGTACCTGACTGGGGCTTTTGCAGGGGATAAGAGTGGTCGTACTGAGATCGGTGGGGGAATTTTCTGCTGGTATGAGGGAAATGATGACCTTCTTGATGCTTCTAGTGCAAGAAGTCCTCTAAACATGTCAAATCTTTTCATAGAAATTTGCTTGAGCTTTACATTTACATACAGTATGCTACCATATGTGTTAAAAACTACTACGGTCACCAACTAAATTTTTTTGTAGCCATTAGTGAGTTAATCACTGTGGGCAGTGTCACAATTTGGGATGACTTCAATGCTCCCACAATGTGTGGGGATTGATGGCGGTACTGATACGAGAGAACAGTGCTGCAGGCTCTAGTGGGACTGGCCAAAAGACCAGTGTCTTGAGCAGGAGGGGTCCTGTATTCAGTTTCTATTAACCTGGGCCTTCTGCCAGCTAAGACTGCCACGGTGCTATATTCTCAGAGTGTGAGAGTGTGAGAGTGTGAGAGTGTGAGAGTGTGAGAGTGTGAGAGTGTGAGAGTGTGAGAGTGTGAGAGTGTGAGAGTGTGAGAGTGTGAGAGTGTGAGAGTGTGAGAGTGTGAGAGTGTGAGAGTGTGAGAGTGTGAGAGTGTGAGAGTGTGAGAGTGTGAGGTGTGTGGGAGTGTGAGAGTGTGAGAGTGTGAGTGTGAGAGGTGTAAAGGTTGGGGGTAATGTGCCGAGGCGAAGACAGAGCCCATTTTGAAAAGGATTTTATTCATATTAATTTTCCTTAATTGAATGTATATACATTTTGTACTGTGTTAACACGTTTCTAGAGTTACTTGTTGTAAAACGCAGTGAGTTTCATGACCGCAGCAGAGCGAGAACACAGTTAAGCTGTTCTGGCTCAAGGTGAAGGTGAATGAAACCACTCCTTTTCAGCAACGAGTGACAACGGGGGACGTATTAATATATTGATTGAGAGCGATCAATAATACAGTTAAACAAAAACTGTTCCCAGAAGGTGCCTGTTTCCAGGGCATTTGCGTGTGAGATGCTCTTCACAGAATGAGTGCCTCGCACACAGGGGAAAGGAGCACTCCAATTGGTTGGGAGCGCTCCCTCGATCTGTAATATTTTTAATGTTGCTAATCAAATTTAGGCAAGTGCTATGCATTTTCACAGTTGATTAGCATTGTCGCATGCAAAACTGCTAATTAGTTTTTGCAGCTTATTTAAAACCCTGAAGCTGTGGACAACTAGGAGGAGGAGAAGGAAGAGGAGGGACGTTACTGTTTATTATCCTTTCCTGAGATTAGTGGTAGGTGTGTGTGTGTGTGTGTGTGTGTGTGTGTGTGTGTTACAATAGTCCATATAACTAGATTGGGACTGATGTATGGGGTAGTATATGTTAAATAACTACGTTGGTAATTATATTTCATTTTGCAGCTTTTGATTTTGTCAGTTTAAGGTTTGAAAATAGTTACAAATGAAAACAATCCTTGCAGGCAAAAATGAATGTAGAGCCATCTGATAGAGAATTTCTGGGTTATAGTGAACATTTCCTGATGACAACCTTTGACCATTCATTTTTTTTAATATATTTTGTTTTTAGAAATTCACCAACTGTACAATAAGATCCCCAATAACACAATTCAAAAAGATGCCCAACTAATAATATTTTATTGATGCTACAAACAGAACAACGAACTTGATGTGCAGCTGCCCAGGATATGCGATAGTTCTACCCATTTCATGTCTTCAGCGGATACCTTGCATACTATACATCTGCTGCCCTTTTTTCTTTATATATAGCTTTGTCTGCCCACCCTGTTGCATTATTAGCTAAGTTTGAAAGAGATGGCCCTCTTCTAATTATTTCTGCTTCTTCTCTAGGCATAGAAAACATTCATTTTTATTTTTTATTTAGTTTTTGTTTACCAGGTAGGGTGCGCTAGCCATAGCAATGACTATTTTCAGGCACGACCCGGGAGTGTTAATTTCAGCTGTATTGTATCATTAACATTTGATCAACAGGGTAGAAGCAAAATACAGAACATTAAATACAATAAGGTAAAAGCATAGACAGTAGCAAATACAGAGAAGTCACCAAAGCAGCATGATACATATTACATAGGCAATAAGATGGAGTGAAAAAAGTGCAATAAATAAACCAATTAAGCAGTTATCAAGGTGGA
Source organism: Neoceratodus forsteri (assembly GCA_016271365.2). Classification (NCBI taxonomy): domain Eukaryota; kingdom Metazoa; phylum Chordata; order Ceratodontiformes; family Ceratodontidae; genus Neoceratodus; species Neoceratodus forsteri. The sequence continues at coordinate 660,984,402 of CM028129.1, forward strand.
GAAAATGGTATAATACACAAAACAAAGATGCCCCCCAAAATATAATTATACTTTGAGGAATAGAGTAAAGCCAGGATATGGCTAGGGAGAGGCACAGTAAAAGGGGATAGGAATTTGTTAAAAACTAAGGGTGCAAGTAGACGTATGGAGGAGAGTAAAGTGCTTACCAGAGGTGAGAGGGTGAATGGATCGAGGAAGAGATAATGGCTATGGTGGTTTGAAACAGGAGCATGACCAGGAGTCAGCAAGATGATCACGAAGCAGTTTCTTGAAAGAGGCATGGGAAGGTGCTAACCTTGTAGCTAGTGGGAGGGAATTCCGGTGACAGGGGGCATACAAGAGAAAGCGCTAGCACCTTTAGTGGAGTGGTGCCGAGGAATAAGCACAGGGGCATTAGCAGTAGAGTGAAGACCGTATTTAGATAGCTGGATGAGGAATAGATCTGCCAGAGGTTTAGGCATTTGGTTACGGATGACTGTCTATGACTGAGCCCAACGCAAAGTCTCTAGATGCAGTCTGAGAAAGCCACCCAAGTTCTGAGTATGGTAGGCAACGATGTTTCAAACGATGTGATGAGGATGCATACCTACAGATATTATTGTAGGTGACATCCCATTTCCTGAGAATAGTTTTACTCGCGGAGGCATACACTACAACTCCATAGGTGAGAGACGGAAGGAGTATGCCTCTGGCTATGGCAAGCCTCGCTGAAGGTGTGAGCATATACCTGGAACGATAGGCCTTAACAAGTTTTATGTTGGCCAGCTTGCAGGATTGTTGGATGTGGAGATCAAAAGAGAGAGTTGGGTCTAGTGTGAGACCAAGGTATTTAAATGAGGGTACAACATCAATGAAAGAGCCGTTTAATGTAGTAACTTTGAAAGTAGGTTGAGAGAGTTTGAGCTTGGCATTAGTACCAAATAGCATGGCTTGAGTCTTGGATACATTCAGCAGCAGTTTGTAGCTAAATGGCCAATGCTGAATCCTTTGAAAGCCAAGTGAAAGATTTTCATTTACTTCTGTAATGTTTTTAGCACTGGCATAAAGGACAATATCATCTGCATATAGTATGGATGAACTCTGGAGAAGGTTGGAGGTAATATCGTTTATGAAAATGGTGAAAAGCAGAGGCCCAAGAATAGAACCTTGTGGCACGCCTGTGTTAATGGTCGCAGAATCTGATACGGTGGAGTTGAATTTAACTTGCTGGGTGTGATCGGATAGGTAGCTGCCAAACCATACTGTGGCATTTTGAGAAACCTAGGGAAGTAAGAGTGGCAAGGAGAATATGATGGTCGACTAGGTTGAACACTTTGTCATATCTATAAACATAGCTCCTGTTAGGAGACCAGAGTCCATGGCAGATAGGGTATCAGATGTGAATTTGAGTAATGCAGTGGTGGTGCTATGACCCTTACGAAAACCATGTTGCACATTGGTAAGGAGGTCCTATTTCTGAAGAAAGTCTATGGTTTGGGTGGCTACAAGCTTCTCAAAGATTTTGCAGAGGGCACACAATACAGCAATAGGTCTATAGTTGGAGGGGTTTTTGCGGTTACCCTTTTTGAAGATGGGGGTAATCCTGGCCGTTTTCCAGAGAGCGGGAAAATAGCTATGACACAGGGAGAGGGTAAAAATCTTTGCTAGAGGTGCAGCAATGTAAGGGGCAGCAAGTTTTAGCAGCCTGGGTTCAGTACTGTCAGAGCCTGCTGCAGTATGGTTGGAAATGTTATTGAGCAGTCTAAGTACTTCCAGACAGGTGACAGACTTGAAATGAAGTTTGGGTCCAGAGTTATTAGGTTGAGTATGGGGATTAAATGAAACTGGGAAGGATGATGTATGGTTAAGATCAGAGAACTGTGCATTGAAAAAGTTAGCCCAATAATGCAAAGCATCATGGGAAATGTGTGCAGATCCCCATGAGAATTTGAACTGCCTCAACTTTAAGCAGAATTGCATGATGCCAGAAGGCCTGACAGTGCAATGAGCAATGGCTAAGAACAGCAGACACATACACGTTTCGTCCTCATCAGTGTGCCATATCTGTGTCTTGGCCCAGGGAGAGGGAGCCAGCCACCCCTTAAGGAGGATGTTATTTGTTTGGGTCATGGGGATCCCAAAATAGAGAAGGAAGAGAGCTACAAAAGAACCCCAGAGCAAATGCCCTGAGACCTGGGTTATCCTGGAGGATATTGTCTGTACAGCCACATTTTAAAGAAAACACAATTGCACATGCCCCAATAATGCAAAGCATCATGGGAAACTTATGCAAATCCCCATGAGAGAATTTGAACTGGCTCAACATTAAGCAGGAACAAGACTGCAATTATAGTGGATTTGATTTCCTCGGTCGACCTGGCATACATGACTGAGACCTGGATGGGTGACTATGTTGGCCCAGTTTTAGAGGCTGCTGGAGTTTCTCCCCGGTACTCAATAGTGCACTGCCCCAGAGTGGAGGCGTGGGGCAGGGGTGTGGCCATCTGCTTTAGATCTGAGCTAGGTGTCACCGTGCACCCAGTGAGAAGGCAGGGATCCTTTCAATGTGTGGCTGTCCTTGGGGGGTCTCTAGCAGGCTGCAGGATTCTCCTAGTTTATCGCTGTCGTGGGGAGGCAGGAGAACTCCTGCATGAGATGGTTGATTTTGTCATTGCCAAAACATTGGAGTCCCCCAGATGTTTAATCCTGGGGGACTTCAATGTTTGGGCAGATGACGTAACCTCGAGGCCAAGTTATAATCTCCTCCAGATGACATCTCTGGGCCTGTCGCAAGAAGTTTCCTCCGTGACACACCAGGACGGCACATGTTGGACCTGGTTTTCTCGCTTGGGCTTGAGGTTCGTAACCTCAAGACTGATCGGGTTGTTTGGTCCAATCACTGTATGGTGGAGTTCTCGTTCGGGGCCCCCCGAGAGCCCTCCCCACAGAGATGGTAAGCTGCCGCCCTTTGAGGGGTTTGGCCCTGGAGGGTTTTCTGGCGGTAGCTGATCTATCTAGTATGAGCAGTGCGTGCATGAGGGGTACAGGTGAGGCTGTCTCCGCCTATAATAAGGCGCTGATTAGCAGCGATCGACTCTCTTGCACCAGTCTGTGTATGACCCAGATCTTCTCACATGAGGTCCTCTTGGTTTGATGGGGCGCTCAAGGTGATGAAGATCATAGATCGGAGATTGGAGTACTGTTGGCTTAAATCTGGGCTGGCGGTGGACAGACTGGCCCTGTGTTCCCATTATGGTGACTATCAGGGCACAGTCACTTGTAAAAAGGCAGAGTTCCTGTCAAGGGAGATTGCTGCCGGGAAGAACCGACCAGCTGTGCTCTTTCGGACTGTAGACAGGTTGCTAAACTCAAGCCAGTCTTCAGCGGAAAAAAGCCTTTTCAAACGCTTTATGTGAAGAGTTTGCTCAGTTTTTCTCAGACAGGGTGTCCACCATCTGGCAGGGTGTCCTGCCAGTGTACCTTGGTATGGCTGACAGTTGTCTCCTTAGGCATCTGGAAAGCACTATGCTTGGTTGGGGGGAGTTTAAACTGGTGGAGGCAGCAGACATTGTGGGGGTTGCTTGCAGACTAAAGCACACATACTGTGAACTTGAACTGGTGCTGATGTGTTGACTCTGTTGGCCCAGTGTTCACCTTGATTGTCCGGTGTTCTCTCTCTGAGGGAGTCTTCCCAGATGCTTTTGAAGGAGATTAGGCCTCTTCTGAAAAAAACATCTTTAGACCCTGACTTCTAGTTGAATTACCGTCCCATCTCCAACCTTCCATTTTTAGGAAAGGTTGTTGAGAAGGTTGTGACGTTTCAGCTTGAGGAACACCTCCCAGCCTTTGATTTATACGTCCCTTTCCAGTCGTGATTTCATGCGAGACATAGCACGGAAACCGCATTAGTTCGGGTGCGTAATGGCCTCCTCAGGGCCAGAGATCGAGGGGAAGGGACAGTTCTCGTATTCCTCGATCTCTCCTCAGCTTTTGACACGGTAGACTATTCTGTGTTGCTCTACTGCCTGAGGGAATTTTGTGGACTCACTGGCACTTTCATCTGCTAGTTTGAATTATATCTCATGAACAGGAGGCAATGGGTAGTGATGAATTCCTCTTTCTCTCCTAACCTCTTGTTGTGTGGAGTACTTCAGGGTTCGGTCCTGTCACCGATTTGTTTGCCATGTATATGCTGCTCCTGAGAGTGTTCATTAAGAAGTACAGTTTGGGTTTTCATTTCTATGCGGATGATGCCCAGCTGTATCTTTCTTTTGCACCAGGGACATCCAGTGCAGTGGATGTACTAAATAATTGTCTCGCCAAGATAAACGCTTGGATGGCCTTCAGTTGGTTGCGACTGAACCCTGATAAGATGGAGGTACTGGTTGTGGAGTTGAACAGAGGGTGTGATGGGATGGCCCCTGGCTCAGACACAGGATTGTTTCTGGGGTCTGTGCCACTGAAGGCCTCCTCTAGGGTACATGATCTTGGTGTAACCTTTGATAGTGGATTGACATTTGAAACTCTGGTGTCATCTGTTGTCCAGTCCAGCTTTTACCACCTGAGGAATATTGCCAGGATCAAGTCCCTAGTTCCGCCCTTGGACCTCCCCACTGTAGTACACGCCTTTGGGACGTCAAGGCTAGACTACTGTAATGCGCTCTACCTTGGAGTCACAGGAGGTATCCTCCGCAGACTGCAGCTGGTGCAGAATGCTGCCGCAAGGTTGGTGATGGGTCAGTCAAAATACTGCCATGTCACCCCAGTGTTGCTTGAGCTGCACTGGCTGCCAGTCAGGTGGAGAGTCCTCTTTAAGGTGGGTTTACTCACCTTTAAGGCCCTTCACGGGCTGGGACCTGACTACTTGTCTGACCTTCTGCCTCAGTCCACTCGCTCCAGTCTTCCGGGAGGGGCCTCCTTGTGATTCCCAGGACGAGGTTGAAAACTGCCAGCGACAGAGCATTTAGTGTCGCTGGCCCCGTCCTGTGAGATTCGCTTCCATCATCTGTACGGGAGACCCCTTCTGTTGGAGTATTCAAAACCTGCCCAAAGACCCATTTGTTTAGTCTGGCCTTCTCGGACTTTCTGTGTTAGATCTTGCCCAGGTTGGCCCTTTTTTTACTCTTTTAGTTAAGCCCTTTTTTATAATTTTCAATCTCTTATTTACTGCTTTATGTTTATTCATACTACTGTTGTAATTTTGTTTTTTGATTAGTGTTTCTGATTTGTACGGTGCCCAGAGCCTCAGGGATTGGGCGTCTGGAAAAATAAAACTTGCCTTGCCTTGTCAGAATTGTATGGTGCTAGAAGTCCTCACAGTGCAATCAGCAACAGCTGAGAACAGCAGACACGTACATGTGTTTTCGTCCTCATTTGGGCTCATCAGTGTGCCATATCTGTGTCTTTGACCAGAGAGAGGGAGCCAGCCACCTCTTAAGGGAGACGTTATTTGTTTGGATCATGGGGAGCCCAAAATCCCTGGGCTAAGATACCGATATGGCACACTGAGTCCAAATGAGGACGAAACACGTGTATATGTCCACTGTTCTTAGTCGTTGCTGATTGCGCTGTGAGGCCTTCTGTCACCATGCAATTCTGCTTAAAGTTGAGCCAGTCCAAATTTTGTCATGGGGATTTGCATGCGTTTCCCATGATGCTTTGCATTATTGGGGTATGGGCAATTGTGTTTTCTTTAAAATGTGACTGTATGGCCAATATCCTCCAGGATAACCCATGCCTCAGGGCATTTGCTCTGGGGTTCTTTTGTAGTTCTTATGAGTTTTGTCTTCAGCGCACTCTTCGAGCGTGACAGTGATGGACAATAAGTCTGCTTCCGGGTTCGGCTTATGCCCTTGTGGGCAGAAGCTGTCCACGATTGACCCGCATGCCACGTGCGTCTACTGTCTGGGGCATGACCATGATCCACAGGCTTGCGACTTTTGCCGCTTATTTCACCAGACTGTTCTGGCGGATCGTCTCACCTGCTTGAAATTGGGCCGCAAGGCGCAACAGAACCCGCCGGTCAAATCCAAGGATGCCCGTTGGGTGGTCTCTGTGGCTGCGGGGTCTGCCAAACAACTTGCGGCCTCTGAAGAGGAGGCGGCCCAGGCCGTGGCCCATTCCTCCTAGGCTTCTGCCTTCGTGCTGCTTCAGTTGGGCTTGACCTTTACAGGCTCCTTCAAAGAATTATGCCAGTCTCTGCTGACATTCGGTCAGGGACCCACTGACCAATCTAAAGTCTAAGAAAAAAGACTCTTCGCCGATTGTTTGATCGGGAGTGCTCTCAGTCGAGGGCTTCACATTTCCGTGCTTCTCTGGATTTGACTTCAGTCGAATCCTCAGCCTTGGCCGCTGGCTTCACGGTAACCTCGTCGGGCCTGCCAGCCGAGACACTGGTCGAAGTCCCTGCTGAGATTTTTCTCAAGCTGACCAACCAGTTGTAGAGTGAAGAGGCCAATACTTTTGTCTAAGATCTCAGTCCTGACACAGACCGTTGGAGGGACGGATCAGTCCGCTGACCCATCGCCTCTGGTCCTTGACCCTGATGAGGAGCCTCTGCAATCGCCTACTCCTTCCGAGCCCAGCCACCAACTCCCCCAGCTGCAGAGGTTGAGGTCTGTCTTCTTCCCATAGGTTGAGATGGTCCCGCCGTCATTGGCGCTCCCGCTCTCTGCACCACAGGAAGCGGCACTGCCGCCATTATTCGTCCTTGGGTGAGGAGAGACTTTGGCGCAAATTGTCAACGCCACATGGACTTGATGTGGCAACAGTTGGTGTTCACCGGTGCCAAACTGACCCAGTTTTCTACGCCGGCTACCACCTGGCTGTTCCCCGAACGGCCGACTCCACTAACGGAACTGATTAAAATTTTCCTCACTCGGCCGATTCTGGCTTCTCTGCTGATCGTGATGGAACTGCCACCTAAACAGCTGATGGCCGGTGCTCCGACTAAGGAGTCCTGGCTGGCCAAGGGACTTTCCCCATCGGCTGTGTGTCACTTCACCCCTGACCATCCGTGGAGGGTCTGTGGGGACTCCGGTAGTAGACCTCTCTGACTTTAGAAGTTTGAGGGTTCTTCCCTGCATTCCCGTCTGATTGATGTGGAGTCCATGGGGGAATCTCTTGATGGGCAAAGGTCCATTCTTTTTCATGGGCCTTCTCCATCTGATCTCTAAGTCGACAGGTATGAAGATGGAGCCCGTCCAGAAACAGACCCATTGACCGAGATCCTTGACTGAGGAGACTCTCCAACAGAGGCTTTCCCGGTGGCAGAAGCTATTCTTGGCCCTGCCCTGGAGCTCTGGCAGCACCCTGTTTCCTGCCCTGCGCCTTCCGCCCCGGGTGGCCCGCAAGTATGCGTACCCACCAGATCATTTCAGGATTTACAGAGCACCCCTTGACAGAGGGGTTGGTGGCAGACTGTGTTCAGGCACTCCGGCAACACCAGGGATGTTTACAAGCCATCTAATAAGGAATCCAAGAAGTTGGATCATGCGACTACGAAAATGTGTGCTGCCTCCTCACTTGCCCTCTGCCAGGCGAGCTCAGCCTTCCTCATGGCCCACTTCTCCCATGCCCTGTTTGGGCACCTTGGATGGGGTGCTTCCCTCATCTGCCTGTGGATCTTCAGACCACAGTCAAACAGGTCCAAGACCAGGGCCAGGTTGTGGCCAAGCAACAGCTCCAGACTGCCATGGATATTGGGGACTCCTGTGCCCGCTCCGTGGCCACCTCAGTGGCCATGTGCTTGCAGGGCTTGGCTGAGGATCTCCGTATTCATGACGGATACTCAGCACAAGCTGTCAGATGTCCCCTTTCCTGGGCACCAACCTGTTCAGGCCCGAGGTTGAGGGTCAGCTCACAACACATCGAGAAGTCCAGTGCCACTTTGGACTCCATGACTTCTGCCCAGAAGGACCCCAAGGGTCCAAGCAGTATCAGAAACTGAAGCCCTTTAGGTCCACCTCCATTCCTGTGGCCAGGCCAGCCCAGCAACTGGCTTGCCAGCAGGCTCAGGCTTGGTGACCTCTGCCCAAGTCAGTGGCCTCGGTTGTTAAGCCAGGAGGGAGAGGCTCCGGTGGCCCCTCAGCCAGGCCCTCCTGCAAGCCACCTGCCCAGTGACAGGATGAGGGGTGCCTCCTTCATGCCCCTCACCACTCCCTTGGGTCCTCCCGTGGGGGGGGGGCTGGTTCTGCCATTTCCTTTCCGCCTGGTCCACTGTCAGCATGGACAGGTGGGTCCTTGAGATGGTGGGTCCGGGTCTGCCTCTGGAATTTGAGCATTACCCTTCTTACTGAGCCCGCGCTCCACGTGAAGAAGTGGTATCCGCAGGCATTCTGTCAGCTCTGAGACTACATAGCCTAGCTCCTCTGCAAGAAGGTTGTGGTTCCTGTCGTGGATCCTCTTGAATACCTAGGGTTTGTCTCAAGGTACTTCCTGGTGCCAAAGCAGATGGGGTGCTGGTGCCTCATTCTAGATCTGCACGATCTGAACAAGTTTCTCAAGTTGCGTACCTTCAGAGTGGTAACTGTCTCCGATCATACCATCTCTAGAGAAAAACGTGGTTTTGCTCCCTGGATCTTGAGGGCGCATTTTCACGTTCCGATCCATCCGTCTCATCAGAGTTTCCTCAGTTTTTGAGCTAAGGAACCCTCTACGAGTTCCAGGCCATGCCATTTGGCCTGTCCTCTGCCCCCAGGGTCTTCACCAAGTGCGTCACAGTGGTGGCAGCTTTCCGGAGGCGCCAAGGGGTTCGGGTTTACCCCTACCTGGATGACTAGCTGAAGGCAGGTCCCTCCAGGCAGGAGATGGAGCGGTCCAGGGACCTAGCCCTCTAGACCTGTGTCAGACTTGGTCTCCTGGTCAATGAGGCAAAGTCGGAACTCTTACCCTTGCAGGTGATCAGTTTCATTGGGGTGGAGCTTGACTCTTGCAGAGTCAGTGCTCAGCTCCCAGCAGAGAGGGTGGAGGCTCTCTCCTCCTTTTGATAATTTTGGGTTGGGCGATTTTGCCCTGCCTGGGACTTCCTGCGCCTGTTGGGCCACATGATGGCCTGTAGCAGTGTGGTCCTTGGGGCCCACTGGAGAATGCACTCCCTGCAGTGGGAGCTGGCCAGCCAGTGGTCTTGGCGAAAGGATCACTTCGACCAGCTGGTCACTGTGACCCAATGGATGTGGGACGCCATCCAGTGGTGGTTGGTCCAAGCACACCTGCAGGAAGGGATCCCATTTGTCTTCCCAGAGCAAATGGTCTTCCTACTGACCAATGTCTCTCTTATGGGCTGGGATACCCACCTGGGGTAACAGAGTCCATGAGCTCTGAACCCCCTGAGGAGTCCTGATGCCACATCAACCTGCTGGAGCTGTGGGCAGTTGGGCTGGTACCGACTGCATTCGCTCTGCACATTCAGGGTAGGAGGTCCAAGTCCGGACGGGCAACACCACGACCATGTACTACCTCAACAAACAAGACGGGACGCACTTCCTGCCCATATGCAGGGAAGCTCTGTCTGGACCCTCGTGCACAGCCTGGAGGAGTATCTCTTAGCCATCCATGTGGCAGGAGCCTCCAATCAGCTGGCTGATGCCCTCAGCCAGGTGGGTGAGGCGTCTCACAAGTGGTCTCTCCACCCAGCAGTATTTCACTGTCTGTTCTCCTAGTGGGGCACCCCTCAGGTGGACCTGTTTACCTCCAGGGAGACTGCAAAGCTGAAGCTGTTTTGTGCCCACCCCTCTCAGCTGAGAACACTGCAGGGGTGCCTTCTCAAGGCCCTGGATCCCAGGCCTCTTCTATGCCTTCCCTCCAATTCCCTTGATCCACAAGGTGCTCCTCAAGGCCAGAATGGACAAGGCACAGATGATCCTGGTGGCTCCGAACTGGCCATGCCAGTTCTGCTACCCTGATCTCTGCTTCAGCAGCAGGATCCTGAGACCTCTTCCACTATGCCCGGACCTTCAGCCCAGATCAGTCAGGGGAAGGTACTTCACCCGGACCTTCAATCTGTGCACCTGACTGCTTGATTCCTGAGCGGTTAGAGTTCCAGGCCTTGGATTTCTCCAAAGATGTTTTCACCATTGTGCAGGCATCTCTGAAGGAGTCTACCAGGAAGTGCTATGCCTTCAAATGGAAGAGTCTCCATTTGGTGTCAGGCAAGGGGTAGGGCCCTTTGTCTTGTCCAGTGGCTAGCATCATTGATTACCTTTGGTCCCTCTCTGTCGGGTCTTTGGTCACCGACCCTTAATGTGCACCTGCAGCCATCTCTGCTTACTGGGCATGGGCCGGTCAGCGGTCGGTGGTGCAGGAGAAGGTGGTCTGGCGCTTCAAGGGCTTTGAACACATTTTCACTCTGGTGTGTGAACCACCACCACCACCACCGTGGGACTTGTTGCTGGTTTTGGCAGTGCTCATGGGCAAGCCATTTGAACCGATGCACAGGTGTGATCTATCTCACCTGTCATGGAAGACGGCCTTCTTGGTGGCTATCATGTCAGCCAAGAGGATCGGTGAACTCCAGGTGCTTTTGGTGGAGCCTTCTTACCTGGTCTTCCACAAGGACAAGGTTGTCCTGCGCCCCAAGCCAAAAGTCCACCTGAAGGTTGTGTCGGAGTTTCACCTTAACCAGGTGATTAATCTTCCAGTGTACTTCACCAATCAGTTATAGGAGGCAGTATAGCACAGTGGTTTAAGGCTCTGAGCTGCAGACCTGGAGACATGGGTTTGAATCCCACAGCCTCCACTTGCATACTGTGTGACCCTGAGCAAGTCAGTTAACTTCCTTGTGCTCACAGGTCGCACCTGTAAACAAGCTTTTAGCTTAGTGTTTCTCTCCTGGTTAAAAAAAATAAATAAAAAATCACACCTGTGAGGCCAAGCATAGGCTGCATACTCTGGACCTGAGGCAAGCACTTGCTTATTACAAAGAGCGCACAACTGGAGTTTGGGGAGAAGTTCGCCAGCTATTTGTCACCTACGCTGAAGCCGCATCTGGCAGACCTGCAGCCAAGTGGATGATTGGCAGGTGGATCACATCCTGCATTGATCTCTGCTTTAGGTTGGCGGGTAAGGAGCCTCCTGGAGAGATAAGGGCTCATTCTATCTACTATACCGCTTCGTCTGTGGCTTTTTTCAGGGACGTCCCTATCCAGGAATTCCGGAGGGCTGCAACCTGGAGGTTGGCAAACACCTGCATTTCCCATTACCACAGTGACCTAGAGTCATGCTTGGATGTTGGTTTTGGGGCCTCCATTCTCCAATCTCTGCTCCCTAAGTAGGAGGTGTGCACCTTGCCTCCCTCATTCCAGAGAACTGCTAGGAGTCCGCGAGAAAGCGTGGATAGAACATCATAGCCACATCCCTAGAAACACAGGTTACTCACCTATAACAGTAGATCTTCCATGGGGTGGTCTCTTGCAGCAGGTAGTACACTTGGGTCGTCGCCAGAGGTTGCTGTCGTGCATGGTAGCTCTTCCAGCAGTCTTTTTGCCAGGGGCCGACAACACATGACATCAGTCTGCTGCCTATGTGAGTGGGTGTTCCCTGGTTTCCTCGGTTCATTTTCCCGCCGTCTTCAGCTTGCACGCAGCAGTTAATGCACAGTTTAAGTGGCAACGACGAGAAAGCTACAGGAACGTTTTTTTCTCCATTCCATTCCTTCATTAACGGATGTCAGAAGGATCTCCAAGCAAATCACCATTATTCAAACCCCAGGAAATCTTACTGTATTCTGACATACGCAGTATGGTCTCACCATAGTACTGCCCTGGAGCTGAAACGGTTAATAAAACCTATGCTAATGATGGAATGCTAGGCTCATGCTCTGTTTTCAAACCACTGTCCCTGTTAAACATTCCACAACTGTCAGATTCTTTACTCCACCGGAACAGTACAGAAGCCTTGGAGAGCTCTCCTTCATCTTTCTTGAAGATTTTATTTTTCTCGGTGTTTTGAAGTAAAATTTAATTTTGTTCATTCTTAAAGCACTGTCCTTGTACAGGTAAACGAGATTAGGTTTAGTGAAGTTTTTTTCGGTTTCTTTCTGGTTCTTTTAACCGGGAGGGAACCAGACTTTTATATACAGTTTTAAAAGTTAACTTCTGTATTTATTTCTTCTCTGGGCCGGTTGCTTAATTTGTTTGTTCGAGGGAAACCGGGGTAACTCTTGGTTCTCTCAGCTGTTGCAAAACTGACCACAAAGTAAAAAAGATAATTAAGGTAAATAAAGTTTAAGCCTCATTCATTAGTGTGGCTTTCTGATTCTCAGAGAACCATTTCTTGGAGATTTTACTTATTTCTCACCAACCCAAGAAAGGCAGTATAGCGTATCAGTTAAGGCTCTGGCTGCAAATCTGGAGACCTGGGTTTGAATCCCACAACCCCACTTGCATAATGTGTGACCCTTAGCAAGTCACTTAACTTTCCTGTGCTCCCAGGTTGCACCTGTAAATAAGCTTTCAGCTTAGTATGTCTCACCTGGTTAAACAATGAAAAGAGAACCGGTCCAATGGGTTTTCAGCTTTGTACCGAGTGTGGGGGAACTGTTTGAAAGCAGATCCTGATTTATTTGTGTTTTTGCCTAGGGTTTAACCACCTGAAGGCAGATTGTAACATCTGTAAAATCAAGAAGTATTTCTCAGTCGGCGTTTAATAGGCATTTTAACCAACTGCAGGAAAAAGATTCAATGTGGGAAGGAACTGGGTTTACAACCCTCTAACCAGGGTTATGGTTCCCTGATTAAAGAAAAGAACCGCAGACACTGCCACTGAACTGGTAAGTTCTGCTGAGATAAGGAGGAAAGAAAAAACACTATGTTCAGTAAAAGTATTTCCTCAGTCGGCGCTTAATAGGCATTTTAACAGACTGTAGGGAAAAAGGTTCAATAGGGCTGCTAACCCAGCTGTGGACAAAACTTCCTCCTCTCATATGTAGAAACCGAAGGAACCGTTTACAGCTCTCTAACCAGGGTGATGGTTCCCTGATTAAAGAAAAAGAACCGCAGACACTGCCGCTGAACCGGTAGGTTCGGCTAAGAAGAAGAGGATATGAAAAGCACTTGGTTCAGGAACCGCAACCTGCAAAACCGTCTGTTCCAACCACAAATGCGTAGCAAATGATATACAAATTTTACAGACACACTAACCAGTATCGCGATTCTGGTTCAGCGGCCCAGTTCACAGACCTCTGTTCAGGACCTGGGTTCCTTCTTGGTTCCCAGTTCATTTGAACAGTTTACTGAGGTGTACATGGTGAGTTTGTACCTTGGTATGCCCTGATCCTCGACATCCTGACTTCCCTGAAAAGGGAGATGAGAGATTTTCCTCTCACTTTGCCTTCATAAAGTGCACAGACACTGGACTTCTCCACCCAGGAATTCACAGGGGAGGAAGAGGAGCCAGACTGTATGGATAGGATGGATGCACCAGTAGCAGAAAGACTGGTGCTGCCCATCCACAAGTCTCTTAAGACAAGCTTCTAGATTTTTATAAAAGCCCACTTCCATTCCCCCAGTGAACAAGGGGCTGGATAGGAAGTATTGGGTTGCCAAGTCTGGAGCAGAGCACCCCAGCCATAAAGAGGTGGTGCAAGCTGTAGCTTGTGATAAGGCAGGGATTCCCCTGGCATCACACCCACCAGACAGACTCCCAAGAGATGGATTCTTTGGCAAGAAATCCCACTTAGGTGCCTGTTTGTCCATTAGACAGGCCACTCACATGGCCTATGTCTTCAGATATTAAATAAATAAATCAACATCTCTGGAATGCAAGTTCAGAGATTGCTAGGGCATAGAGGCCTCTATACTGGATGCAATGTTATTGCAGCCAGGCAAATTACAATTTGTGTATCTGAGGAGATGGGCCTGGCTAGGGATAACTATTCATCCCAGGCCAACCAAAAGGCATTGGATTTTTCTGGTGAACCCACATTCCTTTTTGGTGAACAAACAGAGGCTTACCTGGAAAACATGGATGGGTACAGGGTAGCTTTTAGGACTGCTGCTGCAAAGGAGAAGGCAGCAACACCTCACAAGTACCAAGACAGATAGTGGGCATCAGGTTCAAGATCCTGCCCAAACTGAGCGCAGGGTTTTTCAGACCTGCCAGTCTATTGGAAGTAACCCTGTTGGTTTAACAAAGCCAAAGTAAGAATGGTTACTCTGGCTACCATCCTCCCTACACTCAGAGGTATGGGGCCTACATCTCTGGCCTTAAAGGGCACTTCCTTCAGACCCATTCCTTTCGGCTTTATCTCTGCTCTTGGGGTGCTTACCAAGTGCATAGCATTAGTAGAAGCACACCTAAGGAGGCAGGGGATCATAGTCTCCCCATACCTCGACTGGCTGATGGCAGACCAGTCTTCTCTGCAGTTAGAGGTGCACTGATCAGCATCTATGATAACCTGTGTACGCTGGGTCTTCTGGCAAATTAAAAAAAAAAAAAAAGTCAATGCCAACACCAGTTCAGCGCCTGGAGTCTATAGGGGCAAAGACTGGATGCACTGAGAGGAAGGGCCTTCCTCCCGCAGGGAATGGTAGACAGCTTGGTGCAGCTGGCAGGCTCATTCCAGCTGCATACCCCAGACCAGTGAGGCATTTTCTACAGTTGCTAGGGCACATAGCTGCAGCATCAGCAGCAGTGTCAGGATCAATGTTCCAGAGGAGAGATATTTAGTCCCACCTCAGGTCTCACTGGCCCCAAAAAGAGATTCCCTGTCGAAGATGGTCCCAGTCACAAGAATCCTGCTGCAAACTCTGCAGTGGTGGCAGGAAGAAGACAACCTCGGGGAGGATATGCCTTTCCCCCAGCTGCCACCAGCAGCAGTCTTAACAACCTATGCCTCCCTCCCTCCCTCCTAGGGGAGCGCACACACACACACTGCTTCACATAGTCTGCTGGAGCTCAGGGCAGCTTAGTTGGGCATTCAGCCCTTCACTCCAATGCTTCAAGGCAAGGTGGTTTAGATCAGGACAAAACAATACAACCACAATGTACTATGTAAACAAGCAAGGGGGTGCGAAGTTGTCCCTGCTATGCATGGAAGCCATGAAAGTGTGGAGTCTTAACTCACTCCCTGGACATCTCCTTCTTAATTGTCCACCTCCTAGGGAAGGACAATCTCCTGGCGGAGAAGGTGGGGTACCCCAGGGGTGGACCTCCTCGCAAACCCAGACAGTGCCAGCTGCCACAATTCTGTTGCAGACCTCCTGCAGGGGACACAGTCCGCGCTGGATGGTCTGCTGTAGCATTAAACAGGGAAGTTCCTGTATGCCTTTCCTCCATTTCCCCTGTTGCTCAGAGTGCTGATCAAGCTCAGGGTTCACTCAGTGACAATGATCCTCATTGCTCCAGATTCGACCAGAAGGCCATGGTATTTTCTACTGCTGACCGTGTCAATTTCCAGGCCAATCTCTCTGCCCAGGAGGCACAACCTATTGACCTCCTTGCAGGACAGGGTCCTTTAACCCAATATCTGGTCTCTCACGCTCAGGGCTTGGCTCTGAGGACTTAAGAGTATTTTGAGTTGCACATGTGTGTAGGGGTGCTGGAGGTTCTTAGGGCTTCCAGAGAACCCTTCTACCAGAAAGACTTACATCTTTACATGAAAGACGTTTTCCATTTGGTGCCAGAAAGAGATAAACTGCTGTCACGCTCACTTGTTAGTGATCCTACAATATATGGCACACCTTGTTTCTTTCGGCCTTAGGCCTTCTACCCTCAAAGTACAATTACCAGCTGTCTCTGCTTACCTTTCAACTGGTAAGGGGTAATTTCTGGCAGTTAAGTGTTTAGCAAGTTCTTTAAGGGTCTCCTGCATTTGCATTCCCTCACAGGGAACACACGTGGCATGGGACCTCAATATATGAATTGGCTGGTTAATGAAACCACCATTTGAGCCCATGTCTGCAGCTGAGCTTAGGTATGCAATATGGAAAACAGTGTACCTAGTAGCCATCACCTCAGCTGGGAGCATCAGTGAGCTCTAGGCATTGTCCACTGAGTTAATTGCATTTCAGTTCATAGGGACAAGATAGTCCTCAAGACTAACACATACTTTCTGCCCAAGGTGGTTTCGGACTTCAACCTAAATCCGTTCATTACTTTGCTAGTCTGTATTTCACTGACCACTCTAGTTCAGGGGAATGTAGACTGCACAGCCTAGATGTCAAGTGAGCTATTAGCTACTACTTGGGTCACTAGCCAGTCATGGCAGGTGGCGCTCAGCTTTTCCTGACCTATGGAGAAGTAGGAAAGGGCAAGCCTGCCTCAAAGAGGTCTGTTGCCCTCTGGATGGTGGCTTGTATTCAGTTCTGGTACAGCAAAGTAGGTAAGAAATCCTTGTAGGCCTTAGGGCTCTCTCTGCAAGGGGTACAGATGCTTCAATAGCAGCTACAGGAGATATTCCTTTGTTGGAAATTGGTAAAGCAGCTACCTCAAAAGCAGTTCACACCTTTACCAAGCACTGTAGCCTGGATACCCAGGCCAGAGGTGATGCCAGGTTTGGCGCAGCAGTACTGCAGAGCCTGTTTCCTAAAGAGGTTCTCTACCCTCCTCCAGAGGTACTGCTTGGGTAGTCTGCATATGTCAGAATACAGTAAGATTTCCTGGGGTTTGAAGAAAACATTACTTATCATAGTAATCTTGTTTCTTTTAAGGGAATCTTACTATATTCTGAGCTCCCACCCTACCTCCCCTGCTAGAACCTATGGGCACTGCAGCACAGCTGCCCAGGCTGTTGTAAACCCATGAGTGGTTCTGTTGTTGGTCTTGGTGACTTGAATCTTTATGTAGCCCACATTTTTCAACTGAAGGGGATCGTTGGTTGTCATTTATTAGTTAATTGTTAAAGTTAGTATAGATAGCTTGTTAGTATTCATGTTCCATAAGAATCTGACAGTTGTGGGATGTTTACCAGGGACAGTGGTTTGAAAACCAAGCATGAGTCTAGCATTCCATCATTAGCAAAAGGTTCTATTAATCGTTTCAGCTCCAGGGCAGTACTATAGTGAGACCATACTGCATAGGTCAGAATACAGTAAGATTCCCTTAGAAGAAACAAGATTACTATGGTAAATAATGTTTTCTTTCGTTCCTGTTGCGGTAGAAAAATCTACCATTAAGACAACCACACAGTCTATTGTCTGGGACCCACACACGACTCATCCTCCTGCAAGTTTTGTCAGGAGTTTAATTAAGCAACTCGTCATTGACGATTGCTTGACATACAGGCTTAGCTTATGGAACAAAAAGCTGCTCTTTTAGAGGAGCAAGCGGCCCGTCCCAAAGACACCCCCCACTGCTTCACATAAGAAGCACAGATGGGACAATGATGCTTCTACTTCAGCGTCCTGCCCTAGGCGTGCGACCATTTCAGATCATTCCTCGTCGACGACTCCCTTGAAAACTGCTTGTCGACACTTTCTAGCGCTTTATCTGCAGTTTCTACTGAACCCTATGCTACTGCCATTGGTGCCCCATCGATGGTGCCTCATCTCTCGTCAACGGCAATGGCTACTACACATTCAGAATCTTCCTCCTTTTCTGCCTTGTTGACGAGCCAGGATCCTTTGGGACACGCCATGGATTTCACTTTTTCTGCTGCCCCTCCTCCCTCAAGGCCCTTCATTCAAAGGGGTCAGCCTGATTGGAACCGGGACCCCGAGATTTATCACCCGGGTTCCAGGCCGGCATATACCCCATGTCCACTTTCTGCTATTGTCTCCTTGGTTTCACAGAAACCTCCTCCTCTCTCCACTACATCAGTGGACATGGCCACAGTGGTACAGAAGGTCTTGGATGTAATGAGGCATTCACAACCTCCCACTCTTGGTGGTGTGGGGGGGTCGCCCATCCCGGTCCTCCACGCTGAAACAATTTTTTGGTGAGGGGGCTCTTTCTCCACCTGGTATCCCATCTGATTATGAGGAAGAATACTATTCTGAGGATCTAGAAGTCCCAGAAGGCATTCCGGACGATCTGGAGGATATAGATCTTAAAGATCTGGAGTCACATCCTCTGTCCTCCATCTTGACCATTTTATCTCTGCATATAGATCCTTCCCGCCATACAGCGGCCTCGCCTCCTGATGACTCATTGTTTCATGAACTGATGGTCCAGATACAAAAAATCATGGGTTTTTCAACCACCAAACATAAGCAGAGAAAAGACATGGCAGACTATCTCGAACTGCTGTAGGAGCCTATAGTAGTGGTACCCCCACTTATCCAAACTTACCAAAATGCTGTGTTGGCAGCCTTGTGTAAATAAACTACACAACACTGATGACAGTAAGGTAGTAAAAGTGCAAGGTTTGTGGTTAGTGGTCCCTGGTAATCCAGTAGCCACCTGACACCAGATGTTGTTTTAAATTAGTTGCAATTTAGTAATACCCAAATAATCCCTAACAGTTTTATCTCTAACATGATTAATTCTAAACTGCTGATGGCTTTTTACCACCAGGGCTACAAGTGTTGAGAAAAAATGAAGCAAAATTGCTTCCTTTTTCTGGGTGTCCAAGCATTTATAGCAGCCATGGCTATTCCTCTTGGATACACTGGACATGACACTTGGGTCCTGTATTTATACTCGGATTGTTTACATCAAAAATGCATAGTGGAAATTTCCAAAAATCCTACAGCAAATTTTAGCCTAGACACTGTCATTCAATAAAATCATGATACAAAGGCTCGAAAGTACATTGGCCAAGAAATACCTTGGTTATAAGATAGATTTGACACTTCGTTGAGACTGGGAAGTTTATCAGCATCCCTGGATGGAAAAACAGGTGCTCAGGGAATTTTACATTATTAAAAATAACATGCACTAGGAGGCAGGAAACAAAAAGGCTTTCACTCTATTTAAAATAAATTGCTTAGAACTGAAAAAAAAAAATTAGTACAAAGAGCCTTTTAGTAGAAAGTGGCCACAAAGATATAATTTCTTATCAGCTGTTACACATTTTTTTAAACACAAGAAATCATGAAATGAGAAACTGTGTTAACCAAGGCTAAACTGCAGTCAGTTGAAGCAGCTGCACCTTATCTTGACTATGACCTTGAGTTACAGGAAAACAGGTCTTGTACAAAATATTTTTGCTGAGCCGAGCAAAGCTAATTTTCCTTAAAACATATGTTCCTAAACACTGGTTATACTCATCACCTATTTTTCTACAATTATTTAAAGGTCTCAACACCTTTTGAACCCGGGCACCCACATATATTAATTCACATGGTGGTATCATTGTCATTTGCATGTTTCAACAATTACTCTTTAAACACCCTTGCACTTACAAGGCATGTTAATTTATATGTTGGTATCATGTAGTTATCTACTAGCCACTTTCAGCTCTTTACTAGCCACTTGCATTAATTTATATGGCGGTATCATGATATCCACTAGCACCTTTCACTAGCTGCTTTACTAGCCACTGCAAGCCTTTTTACACCTTTTCTATGTTCTCAACCTTTTGGTTAGCCAACTGCATATAAATGTGTTAGTAAACTTGTATAAAACTTTGGTCATTAATCACTAAAACCTTGGCCACTGGTCACTTTCAACAGTCCCCACCTCGAAGGCAAGGGGGAACCTTATGGGGGACCCCGACCTTTCGCAAAATTGAACATAACAAAAAAAAAAAAATAGATGCTAATTATTAAATACAAATTAAATAAACCATTTTCTTAAAACTGGTTGCCAGCATACAGATAGTCAAGGCAACCATGAAAGGCATCCTGCTCTGGAGTTGGTACGGGTGGTCATAGATGGAGCACAAATGGTGTGTTTGTAAAACATGGTGCAGAACTAAGGGATGTCAACACCACAATTGATATGTATAAAAGATAGTGAACATTTGATATCACATAATAGTGCAGAAAACAATTGAATAGAATGTACAACAAAACATAACACAATAGCTTGTATCAACAACAACAAAACAGTTAATTGAATCCACTTTGAGAGTGGATAAGTTAAATGCTGCCTATCTGTTGAGGTGTGGCACACTCTTGGAGCTTGATTGAAGAATCTGTTAATAATCTCTTAACAGATAGGTCATTATAAAACATATATGACCAGTATAGAAAGTTCATACAAGTAACAGTCCATAAAATTCATATTAGTAACCACAAGTTAGCGTAGTTACAGTACAGGTGAAATGTCATTTGCAGAAAGGTAGTAACTTGACAAAGAACATGGAGCTATGCAGACAGTAATTTAAAAACAAAACACCAGCATAGTAAGAAAGTCTGTTCAGGGTGCGGGTTGCTGGATAACAGAATTTGATAAGGTCTTGCAAGGGGCGCATTAGATTACACACCAAGTCCTGCTAATGGAGTAACCACACACACACACGCTGGCATGGCATTTGTGTTGTGGAAGTTGATCACACCATTGCACAAAGATTATTAGTCCATTAAAAAAAAAAAAAAAGGCAACAGTTCACAATAAAACGATTAAGAACACAGTCCATAACAGAGGAATAGGTTTATATAAAGTACCAGCCAGGTTTGGAAAAAGCAGCAGTGACAAATGGATGTCTTGCTTGAAGATCAATTGAAGAAAAATCTTCTTGCCGAAGTTAGGGGATTGCCCCTACCCCAGACTTAGCCTTATAGTAAGTAGAAACAATAAGCTTGATTGTAGAGTCTGAATTGGCTGGTCCTTTTTTAGTTGATTTAAAGTTCTACAAATAGGTGTAATTTGGCTGAAAACATTACACTTACAGAGGTAATATCCTGTTTCATATAGTGGTCCTTATATGGAACCAGTCAGGCACAAAGATGGTGATATTGAAGCTGTAGCAGTTTTCTTTTCAGGAAAAAAGATGAAGGTTTTTGCAGCTTAGATGAAAGTTGTTACTGTTGTACGTGGAGATGTTATGTGTGCCACACTGTGGAAACCTGCAACTTGCAAAGTGTGTAGAAACTGAGTTAAGAACGCATAAGTAACAATCTGTTAAACCAAAAACCTTTTTGTTTTGTAAAGAGTGGTGTGACAGAGCCTAAATTTCTGACAACTGTGGAAAGAGAAAAGAAAAAAAATGGGGCGTCGACCGCACACCTGGGGGTGCAGGCAGAGGTCCAATAATACCATTTGACCATCTGTGAATCCATGACAATGTTATGGTTACACCCTGCTTTTAAATCGCAGAAGAGGCTATGACCGTGATGAACATGATTTCCCTGTCTGTGTTGCTGGCAGGCCTGAGACCTGTGTTATAAAATCTTGTAGTGTTATAATAACACACTTTAAACATACAGTTTATGGCAGTATGCCTGTTACACTATGCAATAGTGGGACAAATATATATATTGTTGGCCTATGCCAACTAATAATGGTCCCTATTGGACCTGTGACAAGTTTAAGGGTCTGCCATGGAACCTTGAAGCACAGGTTCTTGAGCAGAATCTAAATTCTGCCATGTTATAATTAAGATTTAAAATCACAACCTGCATAGAGTGCACTTTATTTTCCAGGGGTACCTGGGAGTAATGAGACAAACAGAGCATTCATTTGTCTGGGGTTTTGCTTGGAACATATTATAGGGGTGGGTCAGCAATGCTGGTCCCAGTATCTAGGTTTGGTTATGGGCATTAAAAATGTTGATAAATGTGGAACAGTTTTCTGAATATACACTTGATAAAGTGTAGCAAGATGTATATCAAAGCATTATAACAAACATAAGCATTTCTGCAATAGAACAATGTCAGTATTGATCATAATGCATAAAATACATTTTAAACAGAACAAATGTAGACTGCAAGTTTAGTTTAGAGTCCAGGAATCTTAGAGCATTGTGACTTTACTTGTTGAATATAACCATGG
Source organism: Neoceratodus forsteri (assembly GCA_016271365.2). Classification (NCBI taxonomy): domain Eukaryota; kingdom Metazoa; phylum Chordata; order Ceratodontiformes; family Ceratodontidae; genus Neoceratodus; species Neoceratodus forsteri. The sequence goes on from CM028129.1 coordinate 661,006,194, forward strand.
AATAGGGTGCAGAAGGCGGGGCACAGTTTAAATTCGTAAGTTGCAGTCCTTGGTAAAAATTACAGTACTTAGTTTTGGTTGAAGGAATTATTTGAGCAATCCACCATTCTGTTTTTGTTAACGTGTAAAGCTTTTTCAGGGTATGTGATGCTTTAGAACTTTGAAATTATAGAAACGTGTTTGTGCTCCTAAAAGGCAGATAATTGCATCCATTGCTGTAAGGCTATGGGAAATTATTTTGTATTTGACAGGATAAGAAAGCTGAAAAGACAATCAAAATATATGAATGTGTGGCAATACATACACGATCCCTCCTCCAGCATGACTGATTACTTGCTGGGGGCAGAAGCTCTTGTACCAATGATAGGTGTGAGGTTTAACTGTTTGCACTAGAAAAAGCAGAGGGACTGAGCTGGGTTATACTGTTAAAATACATTGCGTCTTTTCAAAACCTGTAAATAAGAAATAATTAGCAAATGCACATTTTCTTTTATTTACCCCTATGGGAAGACAGTGATGTACCTTGCAACCTTTGTGGGTGTTGCACTGGAAGGAAGGATAGTATGCCCCCCCCTTTTTTTTTTTTTGCTCCTACTGCGGTGGAAGAGGCAGCTCGAATACTGTAGCAATAAAAAGGTTAGCTGTGGATGGTGACATGGATATTGAACCAGAAGTGGTCTGGCAATATTAGTAGCCAGTCATGCAGCATCTCAAAAAGGTGTGCACTGGATAAATGGTAATGGGGTGGCCCCATTGGAGTCCCCACCTAATATGCTTTTTAAATTATAACAAAATTATATTGCAATTAGTTTAGTAAGTTTCATACCTTATTAGAAGATGGGGAAACTCTTTTCCCTAAAAGAAAGAAAAAAAAATATACACAATCCTGAAAATAAAACGAGATTATTTTGATAGGATAAAAGAAGCCAAGCGTCCCTGTGTTCCCTTATCCTAAGCATGACAAAATGTCAGCTGAATTCATAAAAGATCCAGATTGATGAAAAAAAAAATGATTGCACCATGGTCACACATAAAAACAAGTCATTGTTTTTAACTGTAGATGGTAAACTCTCAAAACAGCTGTAATATTTCTTTTTAACAGTATACTGTAGATATATATAAAAAAAAATATGGGGGTAATGAGTAACCCCCCTCCCTTAAGCACCTTGCATAGTAGGGGAATCGCATGATATTGTTTAGGAACAAATGAGCTGTGCTACAACCAAACCTTCGTGGAGGAAGGCCTTGAGCATTAGCTGTGTTGGCTGCAAGCCTAGAGAAAAAGTTTCTTTTTTGCTTGGACAGAGTGCAAATACTATAAAATAAATATGGTAGGGTTCCCCCTTGGTGTGCTTCCATGAAAACATACATTTTGTGTGCAAATCGATGGTTTAGGTAGGGAACACACATCAAGTTTGAACTGGTAGTCACGTAAAATGTTGAAACACAAGAAGGTCAAGTAACGTGCAAAAGATTACACAGTGTGCATGCAAGGGTCGGTCAAACCCAGCTATTTCTGTAGTGCCCTTAAACACTACTGATATTAAAATATATTTTAATAATAAAAAAGCGCAAAGTAAAGCTGCTGGCTAAGACAGTACACACACACAAAAAGAAATGCTTAACACAAAATAAGACTCAAATTATTTGACACCAGTTTGCTGAGGTAAGCCCATAGCTTTATTAGAAAACTGTTTTAGATATGTGCTGCCTACTGTCTATCTTGCAACACACTACAACTACTTAAACCAACACATTTGCATATCTCCATGCCACAATTTTTCAAAATACAACTTTTCAAACACCACCTAACTACCTTATAAAATGAAACTTCCTTATTTCTGTTTATTTGAAGCCAAACAAGATCTTATTTGAAAATACAGCACAACACACCATCTGTAAGTGAAGACGCATCTAAAAGACCATGGTTACACCTGTGCCATTTATCTTTGTGTCGAACATTTTACTTCTCTTTAGCAAAAAGTTTCTGTTTTTAACTAGAAGTATGATAAAGCCATTCATAGCTGTTAACACATTACATCTTCACCTAGCATCTGCTTGGCACCTTGTCTGCAAACTACAAATCTTTTTACACATTGCAGTCTGACATCATATCTCTTCACATATGAAAGTCCTTAACTGACTGACCCTATCTAGGCAGAACACATCTTTTATTTAAAAAACTGAAACAGTCGGATATGAGGCAAAGAAGCTGCCTTTTTTTTTCTTTACTATAACATGCTCTGCTCAGAAGGCAGCCAATGTCCTCTTCAGAGCAACCTAGACAACAGAACATAATTACAGAACACAGATATACACTGGAAAAATAGAGAGAAAGAGCATTACCTTGTTCAGTGTGTATATTGCAAAAATGAAAGACGATTAAAAAAAAATAATCTTTTAAAACAAAATACACACTTAACCCTGTGCTCATGTATTTTCCTTCTTCTGTCCTGATATACCAGTCTGATCCAGAAGAACGACCACAAAACTTTGATGATTACTTCCAAGTGCTGCAGCCATTAACCCTTTCAAAGAAGGTTTCCTTTTTGGCCATTTCATTAACCTGTAAAACCAAGTCTTTTCCCAGAGCTCTGGTTTGCAGTTCAACAATAAATTCTGTAGCAGTACTAGGTTGAAATCCAACTAGTGGAGGTCCCCAGTACCTGGGTTTCAGATCAAATGTTTTAGCCTCTATAGGAGGCAAGGGAACTTGAAATTGATACAGAAAAAAAAAAAAACTTAAAGCTGCGCAGATACTGAACATTGGGGGAGGGGGGGATTTTCAAATCAACTAGTCTGTAGTCACACCTACTCTGTATGCATCCACAGTGGTTTGTTTTTCTTTCTCTAAATGTTGCTTATCTAATGTTACTTGATCAGACACCTCTTTTCTATTAAAAGCTGCCTGAACTGTGAAAGCCATTATCATCTTTAACAGTATATACTTCCTCTTTCCTCTGAACTGCTATCTAGCAGGCCCAAATTACGATGGCATTTGCCCTTGTTTGTTTGAGACTTTTCCTGAATACATCTCTCCACATATCCCTAAACTTGGGGTCCTCAGACCCCCACATGCGTATACATTATCCTTACCCAGCTTTTAGCTGCTCCATAGACCTTTTCCTGTAGGTTCAAGTCCACTCAAACACTCAGTCTTAGACTCTTTTTCCCAGCCCCACAGTTAGGTTATGATCCTTACCTGCGCGGACCCTGTTTAGAGTAAACACTAGGCTTTACCGAGACCAGACCCAAAACCACCTCCTGGCTGGCTCAGCCAATTTGTAAATAAAGAAACTATACCACACTGATGACAGTAAGGTAGTAAAAGTACTAGGTTCGTGGTTAGTAGTCCCTGGTAATCCAATAAAGCCACCTGACACCAGATGTTTTAAATTAGCTGCAATTTATTAATACCCAAATAAGCCCTATCAATTTTACCTCTAACATGATTAATTCTAAACAGCTGATGGCTTTTTACCACCAGGGCTACAGGTGTTAAGAAAAAATGAAGCAAAATTGCTTACTTTTTCTGGGTGTCCAAGCATTTATAGCAGCCGTGTGGCTATTCCTCTTGGACACACTGGACATGTCACTTAGGTCCTGTGTTTATACCCAAATTGTTTACATCAAAAATGCATAGTGGGAATTTCCAAAACTATTACAGCAAATTTTAGCTTAGACACTGTCATTCAATAAAATCACGATACAAAGGCTCGGAAGTACATTGGCCAAGAAATACCTTGGTTATAAGATACATTTGACACTTTGTTGAGACAGGGGAGTTTATCAGCACCCTTGGATGGAAAAACAGGTGGTCAGGGAATTTTGCATTATTAAAAATAACATGTTGTAGGAAGCAGGAAACAAAAAGAAGGCTTTTACCCTATTTAAAATAAATAGCTTAGAACTGCAAAAAAAAAAAAACTTAGTACAAAGAGCCTTTTAGTAGACAGTAGCCACAGCAAAGATATAATTATTTCTTATACGCTCTCTTATACATTTTTTTAAATGCAAGAAATAATGAAATGAGGAACTGTGTTAACCAAGGCTAAACTGCATTCAGTTGAAGCAGCTGCACCTTATCTTGACTATGACCTTGAGTTACAGGAAAACAGGTTTTGTACAAACTATTTTTGCTGAGCCAAGCAAAGCTAATTTTCCTTGAAACATCTGTTCCTAAACACTGCTTATGCTCTTCACCTATTTTTCTACAATTATTTAAATGGCCTCAACACCTTTTGAACCCGGGCATCCACATATATATTAATTCACATGGTGGTATCATTATCATTTGCATAGTTTAAACAATTACTCTTTAAACACCATTGCACTTACAAGGCATGTTAATTTATATGTTGGTATCATGTAGTTATCTGCTAGCCACTTTCAGCCCTTTACTAGCCACTTGCATTAATTTACGTGGTGTATCATGATATCCACTAGCCACTTTCACCTTTCACTAGCCACTTTACTAGCCACTGCAAGTTTTTTTTTTTCTTTTTTACACCTTTTCTATGTTCTCAAGCTTTTGGTTAGCCAACTACATATAAATGTTGTTGGTAAACTTGAATAAAACTTTGGTCACTGATAACTAAAACCTTGGCCACTGGACACTTTCAACACTTGGACCAACCCTTCAGCTGTTCTGGCTCTCCCTTGGAAGGCAGATCGCCTTTATCAGGCTCCCCTGACCATCCTTTTTTGGCAGCTAATCCCAAGGCAGATTCGATGGCAATTACTGTCGCTCATGATCGCACATGTGAGCCCCTTACCTCCGGACAGGGAATCCCACCACTTGGTCTTTCTGGGAAAGAGTGTCAGGCAGGCACGATGAACCTAAGAATTTAAAATGATATGGGGCACATGGTGAAATACCAATGTACCCTTTGGTGCTCAGCGATTGACGTCCTTAAACTCCCTCCGTCTCATGAGAAGGATCGTTGTTGGCCACGATTTCCACAGGAAATTCCATTTCTAAGCATCTCCTCCACTCTGGATATGATGCAGTCGATACCTCGGCTTGAGCAACAGCTACGGGGGTCACCCTTTGCCACCATGCCTGGCTGCGCGTATCAGGTTTTCAGCTGGACATAAAACATAAACTAGTCAATGCCCCATTTAATGGCTCTAAGCTTTTCGGCCCAGGTACTCAAATGCTATTGGATGATCTCCAAGCTTCAGGCCATACCCTCCCTACTGTGCATGGTATGTACCACACACCACAGCCCTCATACCAGTACCGTTCTCAAACTTTTCAGTCCAGAGAGGCAGGAACAGGGGAGCCTATAGAGGTGACTCCTGAGGATGTTTTCAAACCTCCTCTCGGACCACTACCCTGGCCTCAGAGCCCCCACTCTCACCCCCAAGGTGGGACCGGTCACCCTCCTGCCCAGTGACCCATTACATTAGTGCTTGCCCCCGGCTTCATTGTTCAGGCCTCGGAAGCTGTTGGGGGCCGCTTTGCCCTTCATCTAGAGGCCTGGAAAGCCATTACATCGGACAACTGGGTACTCCAAATCATACGTACGGGGACACTCTGGAGCTTACGCCCCCAGCAACCTCCCCACTCAGTCCAGTATCTACTCTACCATATCTCCATCCTCCAAGAGGAACTTCAGGCACTTTTAAACAAACATGCCATCTACCCTGTTCCTCCTTCGGAGTACTATCGGGGGTTTTACTCCCATTTCTTCCTGGTCCCCAAATGTACAGGAGATCTCAGGCCTATACTAGACCTCGGGCTACTGAATTTACACATTCAGTACAAGAGATTACAAATGGTCGCTCTAACGTCCATTTTACCGATGTTAAAATGGGGGGATTGGTTATGCTCCCTGGACATGAGATGCATATCGGCACATTCCTATCCACCCCGCCCACCACCGGTTCTTGTGCTTTCACCTGTTGGGGCACCACTGCCAATTTCAAGCACTTCCTTTTGGCCTCTTGTGCGCTCTGAGAGTTGTCACCAAGTGCCTTGCCGTAGTAGTAGCAGTAGCCCTGAGAAGGGACGGACATTTTGTCTTCCCATATCTAGATGATTGGCTTATAAAGGCAAGCTCCGAAGCTGCTCTGCTTATGTCCGTACAGGCCACCCTTACCCTCTTACAGTCTCTGGGCATTACAATCAGTTGGTCCAAGTCCAATCTGACTCCTACCAAATCACTCCGCTACATAGGAGCAGTTCTGAACATGATCTCTGCCAGGGCGCATCTCCCTGTCGACAGATGAGACAAACTTCTTTCTCTGGCTTTTCACATCCAAACCCAGGAATACATAACAGCCAGAAGTTTTCTACGCCTTCTGGGGCATATGGCAGCTGCCATCCCCACGGTAGCTTTCGCCCGTCTCCATATGAAACAAGTACAGTGGACTCTTCAGAATCAATGGCATCAACAGTTTGGCAGCTTTGAGGACAACATCGCGGTCACCCCTTCCCTCCATTCCACCTTGGAATGGTGGACACATCAGGACAACCTGTCACAGGGCATGCTTTTTCATTCCTTCCCCCACAGCAGATGTTAACGATGGATGCTTCCCTGGACAGTTGGGGGGGCTCAACTGGGACCCTACAGAGCGCAGGACAGATGGCCTTGATTCTCCGTGTTGCCTCACATAAATTTATTGGAGATGAGGGTGGTTCGCCTTGCCCTTTGGACCTTTCGCCCCCACCTTTGCCCAGGACCTCTACTGATCCAGTCGGACAACACCACTGTGGTGTTTTAGCTGAACAAACAGGGAGGCACCAGATCTCGAGCTCTCTGCAGGGAAGTGTTACTGGTCTGACAAGAAGCAGTTTCCCAACAACTGACACTGATTGCTGTCCATCTACTAGGACAACACAATATCCTGGCAGGCATTCTCAGTCGCCAGTCCTCCACGCATGAGTGGACTGTTAATCACAAAGTTCTTCAGGTGATCTTTCATTGTGGGGGACCCCACAACTGGATCTGTTTGTGTTCCCTGATAATCGACTCCCCACATAACTTTCCATTATCCCGAACAAAAGGCGACTGTCTACAGATGCCCTGTCCCGACCATGGACAAGACTCTTCTTATATGCCCCCCCCCCCCGTCCTGCTCCTGCAACGGACCCTGCCGAAACTACAACTCGAACCTGCCACGATGATCCTCGTAGCCCCCTTGTGGCCCAGGCAGGTGTGGTTTCCCCTACTCCAACAAATATCTGTAGCAGACCCCATTCTGTTGCTGATCAGACCAGATCTCCTGACTCGGGAGTGGGGCACCCTCCTTAACCCCAACCTGAAGTCTCTATACCTTCACGCTTGGCTCCTTAGGATGCTTTCATAGCCCGTCTTCAAGTCTCATCCCCTTTGGCCAATATTCTCTTGGCCTTTCGAAAACCATCCACCAGGGAAACACATAACATGAAATGGAAACTTTTCCTTATGGGCTGCTTCCTGTTCTCTAAATCCATTTTCATGTCCTTTAACCAAAGTTATGGACTACTTGTCCTCTCTGGCCAAGACGGGCCTTGGCTTTTCCTCTATTAAAGTACATCTGGCTTCCATTTCAGCCTTTCATTAAACATGTGAAGGCAAACTACTGTACTAACATCTTGCCAAGATGTTCTTAAGAGGCATGCTACATATCAAATCTCTTATCAAACGGCCCACCTCTCCTTGGGATCTGAATTTCATAGTGGAAAAACTCACCCTCGTTCCCTTTGAGAAAGCAGCTACTGCCGATCTCCGCTCCCTTTCCTGGAAGACTGTGTTTTTGGTGGCCATCACTTCAGCTTGCCAAATTTCTGAGCTTCATGCACTGATGTGTCAAGAGCCTTACTTACTCTTCCACAAGGACAGAGTGGTTCTCCGCACCAGTCCCTCCTTTCTACCCTAGGTGGTTTTAGAACACACCTTAAATCAGACCATGGAATTGCCAGTCTACTACCCCGAGCATTCTAATCCTGGGGAACATCTCCTACATACCTTGGATGTTCTTTGTATCCTGAGGTACTATATAAACCGTACCAAATTTCTGAGAAAGACCTCTCAATTATTTGTCACCTGCACCTCGATGAGGGAAGGTTCCCCGGTTGCTACGAAAACCATTTCTAGGGACATGGATATGTTGTTCATCCACACTTTCTGGCAGGTATCCTTGCCGCTTTAAATCTTGCGGAAGGTCTTCAAGCTGGCTCCTCCCACCCACCGGGTAGTAAAACTCTCGGCTCCGCCCCATGGCCTTAGATCTTCCTTACGCGCGGAAGCTCAGGTTTCTCCTTTAACGCCTGGGCGATAAGACTGGTTCCTATTTCTTCGTTACTCCAAATTACTTATAAGGTTTTCAAGACTTCGGTCATTTATTTCCTTCGCGGCTGCGATAGACAAATCGACTCCCGGTTTTCGGAGGTGCCCATGTGGGCAGAAGATGTCTTTGACGGATCCGCACTCCACGTGTGTCTACTGCTTGGGCCTTGAGCACGACCCGCAGGCTTGCGACCTGTGCTCTTCTTTTTCGGCCTACATCCTGGAAGACCGCGCCGCCCATTTGCAACTTGGGCGCCCCGAGACGCGCTACCCTCCGTAAAGTCAAGGAGGCCCGTTTGCGGTTTCCGCGGCGGCGGGCTCGGTGGATCAGCTTGAGCAGATGATCGCCCTCGAGGAGGAGGCGGCGCAGGCCGCATCTTCGTCTTCCTCGGCCGCGGCATTTATCCCGCTCTCCTTGGGATCCTCCTATTCAGCTTCTTTTAAGGAGCTCTGTCTGTCTCTCTCCACTAAGGGAGAGGGACCATCTTCAGGGCCTTCCTCTCTGTCCAAGAAGGACCACAAAGGTAAGTCCCTCCGTTGACGCTCTTGGGAGCGGTAGAGGTCCCTCTCACAGAGTAGTCGACCATCGACTTCGGTCGATCCTTCGGCTTCGGTTACTGGTCTCACGGTGTCCCCGTCAGGTCAGTTGACAGACTCCCATCGACGCAGTCGAGATTTTTCTCGACCCGTCGGACGGGCTGTCGACCGGTGAAGCCGAAAACCCTCACTCCCTGGTTCCCCCGGCGGAGATTGAGGTTTCCGTGGACTTGCCCGTGCCTCTGGTTCCGGAGTCCACGGTTGAGCCCTCCGAGCCGAGGGGAGAGCGGGTTTCCACCGCCCTGCCCCAGAACCCTCCTCAGAAAAGCCGAGGTTCGCGGTCTCGGTCTCTGACTTCTTCTCAGTCCAGCCGATCCGCCATAGGCGCCCTGCTGCAGCGGCGCCGCCGCTTTGCCTCGCCCTCCCTCCTCAGTCGGGAGGCTTCACGCAAGTTGCGTCGGTGCTATGAGGACCTCATGTGGCAACAGCTTCTTCTGTCCGGGAGCAAGCCGACGTTGTCGCCTTCCCCGGCTATCAAGTGGCTGTCACCGGAGCAGCCGAAGCAACCCCTCGCTCTTGCCGAGGCGCCTGTTCCCAGGCCTGTTGCTCGACCGAAACCGGCTGCCCCACCGATTCTGGTGGAACCTCCACCTCCACAGCCGTTGTTTGGGGCCCTGACCAAGAATTCTCTGTCTGGTCAGGGCCTGCCCCATAGGCTGTCTGTTACCCTCACTCCCGATCGCCCTCGGCAGGTGGAGGGTGGCTCAGGCCCAAGGCAGCTCTTTGCAGACTCCTCTGAGTCCGACAACGATTCCTCCCTGTTCTCCAGGCGGGTCGACTTGGAGTCCTCAGGAGGTCAGTCGCTGGACGATAGCCCATCGTCCTTCATGGGTTTGCTTAGGCTCATCTTGGAGTCCACCGGGATGCAGCTCGAGCCTGTATCCAAATGGGCCAAGTATCCCCTCACGGAGATTTTGGACCGAGGGGATTCTCCTACGGAGGCCTTTCCGGTGGCTGAGGGCATTGTGGGCCCGGCCTTGGAGCTCTGGCAGCGTCCTGCATCCTGCCCTGTGCCTTCGACCAGGATGGCGAGGAAGTATGCGGTCCCTACCGGCTCCCTGTCCGGTTTCTCGGAACACCCCTCAGCCGACGGGTTGGTTACAGACAGCGTCTTCCGGCGTGCTGGAAGCGCCAGGGACGTGGACAAGCCTCCCGACAAGGAGTCCAAGAAGTTGGACTACGCCGGGCGCAAAGTCTACGCTGCGTCCTCCCTTGGCCTTCATCAGGCCAGCTCGGCCGTGCTGATGGCGTACTTCTCTCATGCCCTGTTGGGCTCCCTGGACGAGGTAGTCCCTCATCTCCTGGCTGACCTGCAGACCATGGTTAAGCAGTGTGGGACCAGGGCAGGGTGTGGCCAAGCAGCAACTTGAGACTGCTTTGGACATTGGTGACTCCTGCCAGGTCAGTCGTGGGCGTAGTGGCTATGCGTCATCAGGCATGGCTGAGGATATCCACCTTCACAGCGGATACCCAGCACAAATTGGCGGATGTCCCCTTCCTGGGGACCGACCTCTTCAGCCCTGGAGTGGAAGGTCACCTCCAGAGGATCGAAAAGTCCAGTGCCACTCTGGACTCTGTCTCATCTGCCCAGAAGGACAAGGGCCGCAGACCGCAACCCAAGCCCTTTCGTCCATCTGTGCCCGCGGCACGTCAGGCCCAGCAACATCAGGGCCAGCAGGCTTGCACTTGGCATCCCAAACCCAAGCCCGCGGCTTCCTCCTCCAGGAAGCAGGGAGGCAAGGCCCAGGTGGTCCCTCGGCTGGTCCCTCCTCCAAGCCTGCTCAGTGACGGGTTGAGGGTGTCGCCCAACCCCGTACCCCACCCAGGTTCCCCTGTGGGATGGCTTACTTCCTTTCCACCTGGTCCGCTATCACCACAGACCGTGGGTGTTGAAGTGGTGGGAAAGGCCTGCCTCTGGAGTTCGAGCAGGCCCCGCCCTTCCGAGCCGTCTCCCCCGGGGGACCTTGGGGTCCGCAGCCTCGCTGTTGGCTCGCCGAGCCGACATCGCTCTGCTCCCCGAGAAAGAGGTGATCAGAGAGGTGGCGGACCCCACCTCAGACCCGGGGTTTGTGTCCAGGTACTTCCTGGTCCCAAAACGGACGGGGGGTTGGCACCCCATTCTTGACCTGCATGACCTAAACAAGTTCCTAAGGTCTCGGACCTTCAGGATGGTCACTCTGGCTCAGATAATACCATCCCTGGAACGCGGCGTGTGGTTCTGCTCTCTGGATCTACCGTCCGTCTCACCAGAGATTCCTTCGCTTCCGAGCAGAAGGATCCCTTTATGAGTTCCGAGCCATGCCCTTCGGCCTTTCTCTTGCTCCTAGGGTCTTCACCAAATGCATGGCAGTGGTGACAGCATTCCTGTGTCGCCGAGGGGTCCGGGTGTACCCTTACCTGGACGATTGGCTGATAGCAGCCCCCTCCAGACAGGAGGTGGAGTGGTCCAGAGATCTGGCCCTCCAGCTTTGCTCTCAAATCAACCTCCTCATCAACGAGGCCAAGTCGGAACTCGGACCAAAGCAGGTGATTCTTTTCATCGGGGCAGAGCTCGACTCGCTTCGAGCCAGAGCACGGATCCCGGCGGACAGGGCCGAGGTTCTTTCCTCCTTTGTCCAATCATTTCTGGTTGGGCAATCGCGCCCTGTCCGGGACTTCCTGTGCCTCCTGGGTCTCATGGCGGCCTGCACCAGCGTGGTCCGTTGGGCCCGCTGGCACATGCGTCCTCTTCAGTGGGGACTGGCGAGCCAGTGGTCACAATGCTGCAATCCATTGGACCAGCTAGTGACGGTGACCCAAGGGATGTGGAACGCTCTCCAGTGGTGGACCATTCCAGCTCATCTGCAGCAGGGCATCCCGTTTGTCCGCCCCGAGCCGACGGTCTCTCTATCGACCGATGCCTCTCTGATGGGTTGGGGTGCCCATCTGGGGGAACACCGGGCGCATGGCCTCTGGTCCCCTCGGGAGTCCTGATGCCATATCAACCTGCTGGAGCTTCGGGCGGTCCGCCTCGCCTCACCGCCTTTGCTCTGCCCTCACGGGTCAAGTGGTTCAGGTCTAGATGGACAATACCACGACCATGTACTGCCTAAACTGCCAGGGCGGAAGCGCCCATGCCTCTGTGCAGGGAAGCTCTCCGCATTTGGTCACTGTGCGCAGCCTGGAGGCGGATCTCCTAGTCATTCATGTGGCAGGAGCCTCCAACACCCTGGCCGATGCCCTAAGTCGGATAGGGGCTGCGTCTCACGAGTGGTCTTTCCTGCCGGAGGTAGCACAAGATCTGTTCTCCCATTGGGGCACACCTCAGGTGGACCTGTTTGCATCCAGGGAGAACGCGAAGCTGAGGCTGTTCCATGCCCGCCCCTCTCAGCAGGGCTAACTGCAGGGGGATGCCTTCTCGAGGCCGTGGACCCCAGGCCTCTTCTACGTCTTTCCCCATTTCTCTTGATCCACAAGGTGCTCCTCAAGGTGAGGAGGAACAAGGCGCAGGTGATTCTGGTAGTCCTAGACTGGCCCCGCCAATGCTGGTATCCAGATCTCCTCAGCCTCAGCTCCAGGCTCCCGAGGCAGCTTCCAGCTCGCCCGGACCTACTTTCAGTCAATCAGGGGAAGGTGTTCCATCCAGACCTTCAATACCTGCACCTGACGGCCTGGTTCCTGAGTGGCTAGAGTTCCAGGCCTTGGGTCTTTCCGACGAGGTCCTCAATGTAGTTGAGGCGTCCCGTAAGGAGTCGACCAGGAAATGCTATGCCTTCAAATGGAAGAGGTTTTCCTTTTGTTGTCAGGGCAAGGGCGTGGACCCTTCCTCCTGTTCCTTGGCAAGCATCTTGGACTATCTATGGTCCCTTTCTCAGCAAGGGCTTAGGTCGACGACCCTAAAGGTACACCTGGCAGCCATCTCTGCTTACCGGGCGCGGGCCGGGAAGCAGTCGGTGGCGCAGGAGAAGGTGGTCTGGCGCTTTTTCAAAGGCCTTGATCACATTTTCCCTCCGGTGCGAGAACCTCCACCTCCGTGGGCTTTACTGCTGGTACTGGCAAAGCTCATGGGCAAGCCATTCGAACCAATGCACAGGTGTGATCTCTCTCACCTGTCGTGGAAGACCGCCTTCTTGGTGGCTATTACGTCAGCCAGAAGGATGGGAGAGCTCCAGGCGCTTTCCATTGAGTCTCCTTACCTGGTCTTCCACAGGGACAAGGTTGTCCTGCGCCCCCACCCGAAATTCCTTCCGAAGGTGGTGTCGGAGTTTCACCTTAACCAGGTGCTGACTCTGCCGGTATTCTACCCCAATCACACCTCGGAGGCCGAATATAGGCTCCATACTCTGGACCCTAGAAGGGCGCTCGCTTACTATAAGGAGCGCATGGCTGAAATTCAGGGAGAGGTTCGCCAGCTGTTTGTCACCTACGCTGAAGCCGCACCTGGCAGACCTGCAGCCAAGCGGACGATAAGCAGGTGGGTCACCTCCTGCATAGATCTCTGCTATAGGTTGGTGGGCATGGAGCCTCCCAGAGGGATAAGAGCTCATTCTACCAGCCATACCGCTGCATCGGTGGCTGCTTCCAGGGACGTCCCTATCCAGGAAATCTGCAGGGCTGCTGCCTGGAAGTCAGCACACACCTTCATCACCCACTACCACATCGACCTTGAGTCACGCCGGGATGCTGGTTTTGGGGCCTCAGTTCTCCAGTCTCTATTTCTCTAAGTAGGGGGTGTGCGCCTTGCCTCCCTCGTCCCAGAGAATTGCTAGGAGTCTGCCGGAAAGTGTGGATGAACAACATATCCATGTCCCTAGAAATACAGGTTACTCACCTGTAACAGGAGTTCTAGGAATGGTATATGTTGTTCATCCACCCGACCTCCCCGGCTTGACGCACTACCTGTAGCTTCCAGCGGGTCAGATCTGGTGTCATGGGGCGGAGCCGAGAGTTTTACCACCCGGGTGGGTGGGAGGAGCCAGCTTGAAGACCTTCCGGCAAGATTTAAAGCGGCAAGGAGACCTGCCAGAAAGTGTGGATGAACAACATATACCATTCCTAGAACTCCTGTTACAGGTGAGTAACCTGTATTTCCAACTGGTTAACATCACGTTCTGTTATAAAAAGTGCAACAAACTCCTACTGAGCACCATTCAAGCCCATTCCACTAGAGCCGTGGCCGCCGCAGCAGCCTGCTTCAAGGGTGCTTCAATCACTGATATCTGCAGTTCAGCCACATGGTCCATAATACATACTTTCATGAAGCATTACAACCTGGATATTGCTTCTCACCGTAGGACGGCCTTTGGCTGCGTAGTTCTACAGGATCATTTATCCTAATTCCACCCACTTTAGGTATACTGCTTGGGAATCATCTCAAGTGTATTACCTGCTACAAGAGACCACCCCATGGAAGATACTAAAGTTATGTAAGAACTTACCGTAACAGTAGATCTTTGAGGGCTGTCTCTTGCAGCAGGTATGTTTCTAGGGCCATGGATATGTTGTTCATCCACACTGTCTGGCAGGTTCCTTGCTGCTTTAAATTTTGCCGGAAGGTCTTCATGCTGGCTCCTCCCACCCACCCGGGTAGTAACTCTCAGCTCCACCTCATGACGCCAGATCTTCCTTACCGCTTGGAAGCTCAGGTTCCCTCCTTAACGCTCTGCATGATGGACTGGATCCTAATTCTTCGGTTCGCCTGAAACTCATTTTAAAATTTTCAAGACTTCGGTCATCTTTCTCCCTCGCGGCTGCGATAGACAAATTGACTCCCGGATTTCTGCGGTGCCTTGTGGGCAGAAGATGTCCAGGATGGACCCGCACTCCACGTGCGTCTACTGCCTCGGCCTAGAACACGACCCGCAGGCCTGCGAGTCGTGCCGTTTGTTTTCAGCCAGTGTCCTGGAGGAACGCGCGGTTCGGTTACAGCTTGAGCGCCCGAAGCGCCAATTCCGGTTAAGTCTAAGGAGGCCCGTTAGGGCGCTTACTACGGTGGCTGGCTCAGCTGAGCAACTCGAGCAGATTTCCCTAGAGGAGGCGGCGGCCCAGGCCGCATCATCCTCTTCCTCGGTTGCAGCATTTATCCCGCTCTCACTGGGTACCAAGTATTCAGCTTCGTTCAAGGAGCTTTGCCAATCCTTTTCCACGAAAGGAGAGGGTCCATCGGGACATTCCTCTCTGTTCAAAAAGGATTAAAAGGGTAAGTCCCATCGTCTGCATTCGTGGGAGCGGGAGAGGTCTCCTTCCCCGGACAGCTGACTGTCGACTTCGGTCGAGGTTGTGGCTAAGGCCGCTGGCTTCACGGCGTCCCTGTCAGGCCAGCCAGCCAAGACACCACTTGACGCGGTTGAGATTTTTCTCGACCCGTCAGACGGGCTGTCAACTGGTGAGGCCGACAACGCTTCTTCACCGGTTCCCCCGATGGAGACCGAGGACCTGCCTGCGCCCCCGGTGCCGCAGTCCCCGGTTAAGGCTTCCGAGCCGAGGGAAGAGCGTATGTCCCCCGCTCCTTCCCGGAGCCGTCCTCTGAAACACCAAGGATCTCGGTCTCTGTCTCGGACATCATCTCGGTCCAGCCGATCCCGCCGACATCGGCGGTCTCTGTCTCGGCACCGAGGTAAGCGACGACGCTCATCCTCGTCTTCCTCCTCAGAAGAGGAGAGGCTTCAGCGCAGATTGCGTCAACGCTATGAGGACCTGATGTGGCAGCAGTTACTTCTGTCCGGGAATAAGCCAACGCCGTCGCCTTCCCCGGCCATCAAGTGGCTGTCAGCCGAGCGGCTGAAACAACCCCTCGCTCTAGTCGAGGTGCCCAAGCCTGGGCCGGTTGTTTGGCCGAAACCAGCTGCCCCACCGATTGTGGTGGAACCTCTGCTTCCACAACCGAAATCGGGGGTGCCAAGGACTCTCGGTCGGGTCAAGGCCTGCCCCACATGTTGTCGGTCACCCTCACTCCCGACCGTCCTCGGTAGGTGGAGGGTGGCTCAGGCCCCAGGCAGCTCTTTGCGGACTCCCCCGAGTCCGACGACTCCTTCCTGTTCTCCAGGCCCATTGACCTGGAGTCCTCCGGGGGTCAGTCAATGGACGAAAGCCCATCGTCCTTCATGGGTTTGCTTCGGCTCATCTGAGTCCACCGGGATGCAGCTCGAGCCCATATCCAAGCAGGCCAAGTATCCCCTGACGGAGATACTAGACCGAGGGGATTCACCCACGGAGGCCTTTCTGGTGGCTGAAGCCATTGTTGGCCCAGCCTTGGAGCTCTGGCAGCGGCCTGCTTCCTGTCCTGTGCCTTCGGCCAGGATGTCCAGGAAGTATGCGGTCCCTACCGGCTCTTTGCCCAGTTTTTCGGAACACCCCTCTGCCGAGTGGTTGGTCACCGACAGCGTTTTCCGGCGTTACGGGAACGCTTAGGGACGTGACAAGCCCCCGACAAGGAGTCCAAAGTTAGACTACGCTGGACGCAAGGTGTACGCTGCATCCTCCCTTGGCCTCCGCCAGGCCAGCTTGGCCATGCTGATGGCACACTTCTCCCACGCCCTCATGGGCTCCCTGGATGAGGTGATCCCTCATCTCCCGGCCGACCTGCAGACCACGGTCTGGCAGGTTCGGGACCAGGGTAGGGCAGTGGCTAAGCAGCAGCTCCAGACGGCTCTGGACATAGGAGGCTCCTGTGTCAGATCGGTTGTGGCCGCGGTGGCCATGCGCCGCAGAGCATGGTTGAGGATATCCACCTTCACGGCAGATACCCAGCACAAATTGGTGGATGACCCCTTCTTGGGGACCGACCTCTTCGGCCCTGGAGTGGAAGGTCACCTCCAGCGGATCGAAAAGTCCAATGCCACTTTGGACTCGGTCACGTCCGCTCAGAAAGACAAAGGCCACCGACAGCAGCAGCACAAGCCCTTTCGTCCTTCTGCACCTGCGGCACGTCCGGCCCACCAGCACCAGGGCCAGCAGGCTCGCGCTTGGCATCCCAAACCCAAGCTCGCGGCTTCCTCCAACAGGAAGCAGGGAAGTAAAGGCCGGGAGGTCCCTTGGCTGGTCCCTCCTCCAAGCCTGCCCAGTGACGGGTTGAGGTGCGCCCAGCTCGCCACCCCCTGGGTTCCCCATTGGGGACGGCCCCACCACTTCCTTCCGGCTTGGTCCGCTGTCACCACGGACCGTAGGGGTGTCGGAGGTTGTTGGAAAGGGCCTGCCTCTGAGTTGGAGCAGGCCCCACCCTTCTGAGCTGTCTCCCTCGGGGCCACGGGTCCGCAGCCTCTGTCGGCTAGCCGAGCCGATATTTCTCTGCTCCTCGAAACAGAGGTGATCAGGAAGGTGGCAGGTCCTCCAGACCCGGGGTTTGTGTCCAGGTACTTCCTGGTCCCAAAACGGATGGGGGGCTGGTGCCCCATTCTCGACCTGCATGACCTGAACAGGTTTCTAAGGTCTCGGACCTTCAGGATGGTCACTCTGGCTCAGATAATCCCATCCTTGGAACGAGGCGTGTGGTTGTGTTCTCTGGACCTTCAGGACGTGTTTTCACGTCCCTATCCGTCCGTCTCACCAGAAATTCCTCCGCTTCAGAGCAGAGGGATCCCTTTACGAGTTCTGGGCCATGCCCTTCGGCCTTTCCCTAGCTCACAGGGTCTTTACCAAATGCATGGCAGCGGTGACAGCTTTCCTGCGGCACCGAAGGGTCTGGGTGTACCCCTACCTGGACGACTGGCTGATTGTAGCCCCCTCCAGAGCGGAGGTGGAGTGGTCCAGAGATCTGGCCCTCCAGATTTGCTCTCAGGTTGGCCTCCTTATCAACGAGGCCAAGTCGGAACTCGTGCCAAAGCAGGTGATAGAATTCATCGGGGCAGAGCTCGACTCTCTACGAGCCAGAGCATGGCTCCCAGCGGACAGGGCCGAGGTTCTTTCCTCCTTTGCCCAATCATTTCAGGTTGGGCAATCTCGCCCTGCCCGGGACTTCCTGTGCCTCCTGGGCCTCATGGTGGCCTGCACCAGCGTGGTCCGTTGGGCCCGCTGGTACATGCGTCCCCTCCAATGGGGGCTGGCCAGCCAATGGTCACAACACTTCAGTCCGCTGGATCAGCTAGTGACAGTGACCCAGTAATGTGGAACCCTCTCCAGTGGTGGACCGTTCCAGCACATCTACAGGAGGGCATCCCGTTTGTCCACCCCGAGCCGACAGTCTCGCTATCGACCGATGCCTCTCTGATGGGTTGAGGTGCCCATCTGGGGGAGCACAGAGTGCACGGCCTCTGGTCCCCTCGGGAGTCCCGATGCCATATCAACCTGCTGGAGCTTCGAGCGGTTCGTCTAGCCCTCACCGCCTTCGCTCCGTTTATACGTGGTCAAGTGATTCAGGTCCAGACGGACAATACCACGACCATATACTACCTAAACCGCCAGGGCGGGACGTGCTCCATGCCTCTGTGCAGGGAAGCTCTCCGCATTTGGTCACTCGTGCGCAGCCTGGAGGCGGATCTCCTCGCCATTCATGTGGCAGGAGCCTCCAACACCCTGGCCGATGCCCTAAGCCGAATAGGGGCTGAGTCTCATGAGTGGTCTCTCCTGCTGGAGGTAGTACAAGATCTGTTCTCCCACTGGGGCACACCTCAGGCGGACCTGTTTGCCTCAAGGGAGAATGCGAAGCTGAGACTGTTTCATGCCCGCCCTCAGCAGGGAATGCCTTCGAGGCCGTGGATCCCGGGCTCTTCACGCTTTTCCCCATTTCCTTGATCCACAAGGTGCTTCTCAAGGCGAGGAGGGACAAGGCGCAGGTGATTCTGGTAGCCCCAGACTGGCCCCGCCAGTTCTGGTATCCAGATCTCCTCAGTCTCGGCTCCAGGCTCCCGAGGTGGCTTCCAGCCCACCCGGATCTGATCTCAGTCAGTCAGGGGAAGGTATTCCATCTGGACCTTCAGTCCCTGCACCTGACGGCCTGGTTCCTGAGCGGCTAGAGTTCCAGGCCTTGGGTCTTTCAGATGAGGTCCTCGACGTCGTTGAGGCATCCCGTAAGGAGTCGACCAGAAAATGCTACGCCTTCAAATGGAAGAAATTCTCCATTTGGTGTCAGGGCAAGGGCCTGGACCCTTCCTCCTGTTCCTTGGCAAGCATTCTGGACTACCTGTGGTCCCTTTCTCAGCAAGGGCTTCGGTCAGCGACCCTTATGGTGCACCTGGCAGTCATCTCTGCTTACGGGCGCGGCCGAGGCAGTCGGTGCGCAGAAGGTGGTCGGGCGCTTTCAAAGGTCTTGATCACATATCCTCCCATGCGAGAACCTCCACCCGGGATCTACTGCTGGTATTGTCTGCTAAGCTCATGGGCAAGCCATTCGAACCGATGCACAGCTGTGACATCTCTCACCTGTCATGGAAGACCACCTTCTTGGTGGCTATCACGTCAGCCAGAAGGATGGGAGAGCTCCAGGCGCTTTCCATCGAGTCTCCTTATCTGGTCTTCCACAGGGACAAGGTTGTCCTGCGCCCCCACCCGAAATTCCTTCCGAAGGTGGTGTCTGAGTTTCACCTTAAACCAGGTGTTGACTGTCGGTGTTCCACCCCAATCACACCTCGGAGGCCGAATATAGGCTCCATACTTTGGACCCTAGAAGGGCGCTCGCTTATTACAAGGAGCGGATGGCTGAAGTTGGGGGAGAGGTTTGCCAGCTGTTTGTCACCTACGCCGAAGCAGCACCTGGCAGACCTGCAGCCAAGTGGACGATAGGCAGGTGGGTCACCTCCTGCATAGATCTCTGCTATAGGTTGGCGGGCATGGAGCCTCCCAGAGAGATAAGAGCTCATTCTACCTGCCATACCGCTGCATTGGTGGCTGCTTCCAGGGATGTCCCTATCCAGGAAATTTGCAGGGCTGCTACCTGGAAGTCAGCACACACCTTCATCACCCACTACCACATCGACCTTGAGTCACTCCGGGATGCTGGTTTTGGGGCCTCGGTTCTCCAGTCTTTATTTCCCAAGTAGGAGGTGTGCGCCTTGCCTCCCTCCTCCCGGAGAACTGCTAGGAGTCTGCCAGACAGTGTGGATGAACAACATATCCATGTCCCTAGAAATACAGGTTACTCACTGTAACAGGAGTTCTAGGAATGGTATGTTCAACCACGACCACCCAGCCTCCCGGCTTTGGCGCACAACCTGGCTTCAGCAGACTAGATCTCTGGGCGTCATGGGCGGGAACTGAGGTTTGCCACCCGGGTGGGTGGGAGGAGCCAGCTTGAAGACCTTCCGGCAAGATTTAAAGCGGCAAGGAACCTGCTAGACAGTGTGGATGAACAACATATACCATTCCTAGAACTTCTGTTACAGGTGAGTAACCTGTATTTCCTCCCTCCTTCTCTAAAAGAATGATTTTTGCTCCACTTGGCATGTGGGAAGGGACACCTATGGTATCTTAGATCCCCATAGTCATCGTTTAGTGAGCTGAATCCGACAGGGAACTGAGGATACCAGGGACCGCCTACTCTTATATAGGCATCTGACTGATGTCATGTTTTGGCGGCCCCTGGCAAAAGGCTGCTAGAAGAGCTGCCGTGCACCACAGCGACCTCTGGCGACAACCCAAATGTATTACCTGCTGCAAAAGACACCTCTCAAAGATCTGCTGTTACTGTAAGTTCTTACGTAACTGTACTTTCTAGGAGTGGTATATAATGTTAATCCACACGGATCCACCTGACCTCCCCAGCTTCAGTGCACACATTCTGCTTCCAGTAGGCAAGATCTGGCATCATGGGGAGGAGCTAAGGGACTTACCACCGGTGTGGGTGGGAGGAGGCAGCTTGAATACTTTCCGGCACATCTTAAAGGTAAAGGACACTGCAAGAAAGTGTGGATGAACATCATATACCACTGTTCAGTTGAGTAACCTGTGTTTTTCAGCTCCTGGCAAAGGCAGACTGCCACAAGCTTTAAGGTGCCTGGATTCAGACCATGATTTTACAAATTGTGATCTCTGTACAGAGTCTTGCCTAAAATACAGAAGAAAAGGGCTAAAAAAAACAAGATCTTGTGGCTTTTTCAGTCTGTCTCTGTCACCTAAAGGCCTAGAGGGTTCCTGCCCCTCAAAGTAAGCAGCAGGCTCTGTCAGAGGGGAAAGGAAAGAAAGATAAAGCTGTTAGAGATGGTATTAAAGTCGGGGGTGTCCAAAAAGGGAGCCCTGGGTCCAGCAAAAGGAAAAAAAAAAACCTTTAAGCTGCCACTGGAAATGGTGTCTGCTAAGAAAAAAGGCAGAAAAAGAAAACATTTCTCACACACCACCTGAAAAAGGAAAGGAGCAAACAGCTGACTCAAAACAAATGCCCTCAGCAGAGAACATGACAAAGCCATGGCAATTGTTCTAGTCATTCCAGGCCATGGGAACTTTCATTTATATGCCTGCCTCCCTCCTCGGCTGCAGTTCCATACCTAGTGCCATTGGAGGAAGGAGAATCTTTGGAACCAGATGGTTCTCCTGAGCAAGAATTTCTTTCCTCCTAGGCCTTCAGAGGATTATACTTCATTATTTCTTTGTCTTGTTGATTCCTTTCACGTACTTAGATTTCAATCATATCTCTCCTATTCCTCCTCTCTTCCAGTGAGTACATGTTCAACTCCCTCAGCCTGCTCTTGTAGGGTAAGTCCCTCAGCCCATGGATCATCTTTGTTGCCCTGCGCTGCACTCCCTCCAGTAACTTAATGTCCCTCTTTAGGTATAGGCACCAGTACTGCATGCAGTACTCCAGATGTCGCCAAACCAGGGATCTGTACAGTGGCAGAATCACTACCCCTCTCATGCCTTTCCCAGGATCAAGGCACTTGCTATTTGAGGATATACCACTGGGAATACAACTGAGCATTTTGTTGGCTTTTGCAGTTGCCTTTCTACATTGTGCTGAGTCGTTCTTTGATTCATAGATACATAGATACATAGATACATAGACAGTGTCGGCAGATAAGGGCCTATGGCCCACCTAGTCTGCCCATTTGAGCTTGTAAGTTCAGTTTGTTTTCCTAGAAGTCTATTTCCCCTTACCCCTGACCTCTAGAATTCCTTTGTCTATCCCATGCATTCTTAAATCCCGTGATTGTTTCAGCCCCCACCACTTCCTCTGGCAGGGTGTTCCACTTGTCCACCACCCGATTCCATAATGATTACCCCAGATCCTTTTCCTCCTCTGTCTCAGCTAGTTGCACCCCCCACAAGCTGGTAACTCCTCCTTTGGTTTTTCGCACCAAAATATAGCACTTTGCACTTTTTAGCATTGAACCCCAGTTACTAGGTGTCCGACCAGGTCTCCAACTTTGACAGATCATCCTGCAGCCCTGCCATCATCCTAGGTCATCCACTACTGCTCCCACTTTGGTGTCATCTGCAAATGGCCTGATCTTGCTGTTGATACCCTTTGAGATGTCTACAGTGAATATCCCAAACTGGTCCCAGCACAGACCCCTGTGGTACCCTGCTCGTCACTGCTCTTGGAGATGAGAGCTCCCTACCCACCACCACTCTGTTGTCTTCCCTGTAGCCAGTTCACTACCCATCCTGCCTTCTAGCTTACTTACTAGCCTCCTATGTTTCACTAAGTAGAATGCCTTACTAAAGTCAAGGTACAGGGCATCCATTTCATGGCTCACATCCAATTGTCTAGTTACCCAGTCATAGTAATCCACCAGGTTGGTCTGACAGGATTGGTCAGCAACAAAGCCACGCTGCGTACTGTCCTGCAGCCCATTCGCTTCTAGAAGGGACACCAGCCTCGCCTTCAGGATTGTCTCCATCAGCTTACCCACAATGGATGTGAGGCTCAGCGGTCTGCAGTTCCCTGGTTCATCCTTGGAGCCGCTCTTATGGAGGGGTACCACATGTGCCATCTTCTAGGGAAAGGGGGGCAATTTACATGGCCTGGTGTCTGTCTGTCTGGTCCCTAGTGGAAGCTAGGGGAAAGGCACCCGGGGCTACCTAGGGAGGCTGCAGGGGCATGGCAGGCACTTGACATGCAGTGCTTTGGAGCACACAATGCACATCGTGATGCCATTGCATGCCCCGCTGCTAGGGGGAGACGCTGGAAATCATGTCGACCATTAGGATGACACCGTTCTCCTGCAGGCCCTGAACCTGACTATCCGGCATCATCTGTGTGATCTGGATCCTGGTTCCGGTAGTGATTGGGGTACCCTGTAGACCCCGCCAGGGAGGGCAAGCCTTGGGGGAAGAGCCGGACAAAGGCAAGTCCTGAAGACACCGGGATTGGGGAGGGGAGGGGGACCGATGGAAGGGGGCCAGTTGGTGCTGGGGAGGGAGGAAAAAATGGCTTAAAAAAAGTCAACAGTCATGTTAATACCCACATTAACTGCTGGCATTGATGAAAAAAGTGTCAGGTGTACAAGCAGGGGGTAGAATACCTGTACTCACACCGTGATTGTGAGGGAGTGGTCCAGACTGCTGCATGTGACAAGACCAAAGTGCCACACTGCTTTCTGTAGCGCTCCACATTGTCAGTGGGTAATCATTACAAATGGGTATAGTGCACCCCTACCAGGGGAGTGACACAGCCCAAGATTTAGAATGTTGGGCACCTGAGGATCTCTGCACTAACAGCAATTTACCAGCTGTGCTGTGCCATTTGAAGGGGGCAGAGCTACTTTCTCTTCTCTGAAGAATTTCAAGTTTCAAGATTGAGGACTTCAGTTGGGCTGCAGTTCTGCTCTGCAGGTTGGGGCTACCTGTTTTAATGCAGTACCCCTAAATTTAAATGATGTCTGTTAAGCTGTGGCTTTATAATTGAATAAACTGCCCTTTTTTCTCGCTCCCTCTGTAAACTGGGAGCCACTTAGGCCTTGCTAGGGTGTTTTCTGTGGTCTTCTGTTAAATTCTTTTACAAATGAAAAAAGTGCCTCAGGGTACGTGATAAATGCATCCCCCGCTTTAGGTTTTTAGATTTTTTTGTGTTCTCACCCCAGGAATTCTCCAATATTGCAGTGTCCCTTTAAGACAGAGCTGCCTGGAGAAATGGAACATATGCTAATGATGGAATCATTGGCTCATGCACATTTTCAAAAGCTGCCTTTACCAACTGTAGTGTTCTGTTGCAGATTTCATTCTTCGCCTGACTAGTACAGACGCCTTGGAGTGCTCTCCTCATTAATCGTTCCTGTAATGCTGAAATTAAAAAAAACTGGAGTATCTTTTAGTTTTTTATTTGCTGCCTTTATCTTTTGTGTATAGCTAACTGCTAAGTTAGTTTGTAGTTTTTTCTATATTTTCTCTGTTTCTCCTGGTTTGGGATAACCAGTGGGGAACCAATCTTTAGTTTATTTCTTGGAGTTTTTTGAGTTAAAACTCCAGTTCGTCAGTTGTTTATTTTTATTTATAATATTATATTTTTACCACTAGATTCTAAGAAATAACTGATAACCTCGGTTCCTTTTTAGCAGTTTCTCAGTTCTTTGCAGAACTTTTATCAGTTCCTGAACCGACCGCAAACTGCAAAAACACTTTAAATTTGGAAAAATGTTTTTTGCTTTTACTTTTTTATTAACGGTTTACATTATGTCAGATAAACCGAAGAAGAGAACCGGTAAACTCTGTTTCAAGAACTGTACCCAGTGTGGGGAAATCTTTACAAAGACTGACAAACCCTTTGTGTTGTCTGCCTTGGCCAGGATAATTTTTCTGCAGAATGTGAGATTTGTAAAACTTTTCCCCCTAGAACTAAAAGTGTTTCGAGAGACTACAGAAAAAAATTACAGAAGGGTCCCTCTGGCTCTGACCAGCAGTTACCCTCAAAGAAAGTGGGTGAAACCGCAGATATTGTACATACCTCCCGTGATAAGATTGCATGAGGTACGAGGCCTGCAGAACTGGCTGACTCCCCGGTTCCTTCAAAACAATCAAAGAAAACTAAGCATCTTAAACTCCCTGCTAGTAAGCCTAAGGGGACTTCAAGTCGGTCTATGATTATACCTTCTCCTGAGGAAATTGCTCAGGCTTTGAAGGTCATTCAGACTTTGTAGGGTTTGGTGCTGGTCCCTGTCCCTCCTATTCAGGGACAAACCCCTTCTAAGCAAAGCACTCTTTCCTTGCATTCCTCGGCACTTGAGAGACTGGAGGCTGAAGACTATGAAGAGTTTGAGAAGGGGAAAGAAGGAATCGAACCAGAAGTGTCCTCTGAACAGTACTCCGGTTCTCCTCCAAGAACTACAGAAGATTTTTCATCTCATTTTAGTTTGTTAGAAAAATGGCAGATGCCTTGGACTTTACTACCACTGAAGCAGTGGCTGATGATGATGAAGAAGCTGAAATGGTCAAATCCGCTTATAACGGGCACATCCGTGCATAAAGAATGTGCCTGTTATTCAGCATGGTCGATATAACCTAAACACACCAAAAAAAATTGCAAATGCTGTTTGCAGGTAAAATAATTCATTCATTTATTGATCATGAAGTACAGTTCCCTGAAACCCAAACCCAAGTTGGTGTCCAGAACCACACAGTGACACCACTCTGTTATGGATATGTTTCTGTTTGGTCACACACCAGGAGCCACCCCACTAAATTTATTAAATTGTATTGTAAATACAGGGGTTGAGCTTGAAAACCTTTTGTACTGATTTGAATAGAGCAGAATTGTGACCTTCTAATTGTTAAGCTGTTAAGCTCCCTATTAGACACCTGTGAGCCATTCATTGGATAGCGCATACTTTAAGTAATGAAGCCTAGAGAGTGGTGTCTTAAAAAATATAGAGAAAGCAAGGAGACCTCAGCTCTGATAAGGCAAGTTAAAATGTGATGCTTTTTACCTGACCGATGGAGGTGGACACTTTGCCGAAGTGGTCAGGCTTAATCATGGTTCAGCCGGATGATAACCAAGAGCCCCTCTGAAAAATATGAAAAGTAAGAATATTATAGTTAATTTGGAAAAAAGTACAGGCTTTGATGCAGCAAAATGATGGGGATGGGGGGGGGTGTAATAAGGCCCTGGAACTATAGCCATATGTTTCTTACTTTTGGTTGAAAAAAACTCCTCAATTGTCGTTTGCCGTCCTTGTTTGGTATGATAGGGGGCCCAGACCTTTTCTGCAGTTGTTATGGCAGCCCAGTTTGGAACGACGTCAGGGTGCTGTTCCATCATTCGTCTTGGCGTCAGTAAGGCATTTTTGACATCTGTAGACATAACTTTAGTGATGGTATCGAGGCTTCACCCTCTTCATCTTCAGTGTCAGGCTTTTACTCTGTACGCAGCATTTCTAGGACCTGTGCCACGTCGTCCATGCCAGATTCCTCCTCCTCACCACCCAGGCGACAGACAGCGTCAAACTCCTCCTCGCACATCCCATCCGGCACTCCCATTGGATCCTTAACTGGCAACTGATCTGTTTCTGCTCCCCCCTTGGTGACTGTGGTTTTCTTGATGCACAAACCTGGCTTTTCGGAAACAGTGCTGGACGGTAAGCATTGTGACGGAATCCCAGGCAACCTTAAGCATTCTTACTGCATCAAGCATGTTTATTTTTTTTCAGACGTTGGGGCAGGGTCACTGGCACTTGCTGCTTCGTTGCCCAGTTCATCCAGGACATGCTGCCGCATTGCTCTCACATAGTGTTGCTTAAGGCTATAATTTATGCTTTGGTCTAATGGGGCTGTATGACACAGGTGGTGTTGGGAGGGAGGAACACCAGCTGTATGTTTTGCAGCCCTTGAACAGCTGGATGGCCAGAAAAATTATCCAAGATGAGGGCGATCTTCCTTACTTGAAGTGCCCTATCCCACTGATGCAACCAGCCTGTGAAAATGTCATAGGTCATCCACACTGACCTGTTGGCATAAGTGACCAGCAAGTGGTTTACACCGCGAAAGCAACGAGGCATCAGGGACTTCTCGATGACAAGGTCTGATCTTTTTTTTTTTTTTTGGTGCCTGCCACGTTGCCACACACAAGCACCGACAGACGTTCCTTTGCTTTTTTTTTTTTTTGCCCCAATAAAGCGTCAGCTTTAAATGTCATGGTGCCAGAGCCCACACATCAAAAAAAAAAGCCCGGTCTCATTGCAATTAAAGATGTCCTCTGGTCTGAACGATGAAATCAATCAGGGCAAGACTTCTCTGACCCAGTGCTGTGCTGCATCCTCATTGGCATTCTGACGCTCACCATGAGCACGTTTAAACACAGTGGCCCAGATATTCAAGGGTTGCGCATGGCACAACGGTGTTGCGCCATGCACAACCCACTGATGCGCCCCAATGCGATATTTAAAGGGGAAAAGTGCGCTGCACAAATCCCAGTGGCGCATCAGTAATGTATGCAGGCAGAGGTGGGGGGGCGTGCCCATGCATAAACTGCACAGCCAGATATTCAGCCCGGGCCGTACAGAGTTATTCAGGCGGAACCCCTACCTGTGCCTGCACAAAGTTAAGCCAAACAAAAAAAGGAACAAGTCGAGGGCCACCCACAGGTGAGCTGCCACATTGCAGGGCAACACAGCAGCTGCCACCTGTGGGTGGCCATCGGCTGTTCCCGCCGACCTGTAGCGCCCCATGCCCTGATCGCGGGATAACAGTAACCCTCCTAGTAGCCAGATTATGGCATCAGACCCCCCAAAGTCCAATATCCCTGGTGGTCCAGTGGATCGCGAGTAGCCCGATCACATAAGTGTCTCTCCCCCGAGTAGCTCCGGACAAGAGACATACCTTCATCCAGCCCCTCCCCTAAGTAGCCCGGATCAAGGGCATAACTTAACCTCTCATTAGCCCGATCAAGGGCATCAGTATCTCCCACCCAAAGCCCAATATCCTGGTGGTCCAGTGGACCTAACGGAGCCCGATCGCTGGTGGCATTCTCACCCTCCCCAAGTATGAATCCTTGGTGATCTAGTGGACCCTCACCCACGGAGCCCCACCACCTCGGCCTCTAGTCAGCCGGGCGGTGGCAGCACCCCACCCGCCGACTGACAGCTCAGTATGGCTGCACGCCCATTGGTTCAGAGCATGAGCCAGTGGGCGTGTAGCCCATACCGTACTGGTTATTCCAGATATGTGAATGAAAAGAGAAGAAATTTAGACTGCAGGTTGCGGAAGGGTCTACCTTGTGTCCCATGGAGTCCAGTTGCTTGGACTCCCTATCCAGTGGTTAGATGCTAAGGTGCTTCTGTCTCTGGGAGAGGTTGTGCGGCGCTGAAATCACCACTGAATCCGCAGTGGGGTGTTCAGCCAGAAATGGTTGATCCTTGGGTGCCCTGTACAGGCAATCTGACTTCTTGGGGACAGCTGTAGAGGAATGAGGACGCTTCCAAGCTGCCTGGATGACATCCAAAGGTATCAACCAGGAGCTGGATAACAACTGGCTTTGGATCTTTCAGTACAAAAGTACTTAGCCAGACGCATTCTTTCTGGGTCGAGATACTAAGTGTACCAACCCATGTTGGTCTGGATGTCTCATAACCCCCAAAAGAGAGGGATCATCCGGAAGCGATTTGGGAGTGTCCTCTTGGTCCAGAGGAAACCAATCCTCTAATGAGTCCTGATAGGAGGATTCTGAGGGCTGGTAAGAGTCTGAGGAGGAGGCTGAGGAAGACTTGCGTCACCTTTTCTTGTGTCCACATCTGTCAGGGGAGCTTGAAAAGCTCAGTGATCTGGATCTGTGGTGTCTCTTCTCAGAGGCCTTTCCTTCGGGCTTATCCCAAGGGGTACGCTCTTTACCACAGTCCACATCGGATGGCAGTTGAGGGAACTTCTTTGTCTGGCGTTAGGGGAGAGGGTTCTTCGGGCTCTTCTCCATCCACATGTGGCATAACTGGATTCACTGGCAAAACAGGTACTACCTTTGGGGGGAGAATATCTGGTTTGATGGTCTCCCACCAGTGGCTAAATAAATCTTTGACCTGGGTTAGGTTCAGTCTAGGCTCCGGACCTAGTGTCTGGGTCTGGCATCAGTCCAGTACCTGTGCCAGTCCCGTGTCTGTCCCGCCATCAGGCTGGCCCAGCGTTGGCTGATCCCAGGGTGGCGCTTTCGACGCATAGCTGGCGCCGACGCCTGGTATCTGTTTCAAGGGACTGACGCCTGTTCTTCTTCCACCTGGGTGCCGCCGGTCCGTCACAGTCAGAGGAGTTGATGCTGGAGGCGACTGGTTCCTGCTGGCGGGCCAGTGAATGAGGAAAGTTAGACGAGTCAGACGTCCAGCGTCGGTGGTGGTCAGACGAGGACTTAGAGGGAGGACGCTTGTCGGATGACTGCTTGTCAGACAGGAGTCAGATTTTTCCATTGATTTTTTTAGGTTGTTCGAGTGGAAGAGAAGACCACCTCCCTGAGGAGCCCGAGGTATTTTTCCTGTCCCGTGGGTTGGCGCTACATACAGAGGCTGACCAGGAAGGCTGATGTCCCTTACCTGGGTCCGAAGGACAGCCCATCAGTGGAACCAGAGGCCTAATCTTAATAAGCTGGAGAGAGAGTGCAGACAACCCAGAACCCTTATCCTTATGCCCAGAGATGCAGGCTGCCACCAGGGCCTTCATGAAGGTAAGCCTGGTGTCGTGGCTGGCAGACTCTGAGCTGCCCTTCGAGGCAGAGTGTGATCCCGAGGATCTTGATCTAGAATGGGATCTTCCCACTCTCTCCATTTTTCCTTATGTTTTTCATAAGAATGTTTCCCTGATTTCTTGTGGGAGTGGTGGGAAGATTCCCTCTCTGAGGAGGAGTCCCGCTGCATGGCAGCTAACTTTAGTTGAGTGAGGTGGGCCTGCAAGGTTTCCTGGTGTCGAACCCAGGTCCAGCTGTTAAAGTGCTGACAGTGCTGGCAGGACTCTATCGTGGTTGGGGCCCTGGCACAGCAGGCAGGCCGAGTGGCAGTCTTTTGCCAGGATTTGCTTCCCACAGGCACACTTGTTAGTGTGCCTCGAAGAAGGAGACGGGGAAGATGACTTACAGAAGAAAAGGGCTTGGAACAAGCGTACTAATCGATGAAAATAAAGTTATAACAGGGAAAATGGCATACAGACTGGCGCGAGTCAAACCATGGAGTGGATGCATGCACGTTGACGGAGGGAAAAGAACTGGGGCACGCCGGGGACCTTCCACCCTTTGTACCATGTGGGATGTCGGGCGGGGCAGCGTCAGAGGGGGTGGTCCCCGCCTGGTACTGCTGGCTAGAAGTTTGTCGAGAGGTCCTGACACTTGTTGGCATCAGTCCTAATTGTATTACCTGCTGCAAGAGCTGACTCTCTAAGTAAGATAATTACTTACCATAGTAATCTTGTTTCTTCCAGGGTATTCTCCAATATTCTGAAGTCTTACAGTGTCCCCTTAAGACAGAGCTGCCCGGAGAAATAGACCACATGTTAATGATGGAATCATTGGCTCATGCACATTTTTAAATGCTGCCTTTACAACTGTTGTGTTCTATTGCTTCAGATTTCATGGAGAGCCTGCAAGGACAGGACCCATCAACAACTACAACTCCTATGATGATGATGATAATAACTACAAAATAACCGATAAACCTAATTAAACCCCAACTGGGTAAAACGCCCCCCCCCACACCCCATAATGTCAGAATCACCTGAAGGAGGAGAAACAGTGCGCCACAGGGCTCCAGAGCAGTATTTCCAGGACAGCGGGACCTTGGTCCATCCGAACCTGCGGTCCCTCCACCTTCATGCATGGTTCCTGAGGACTTGGACTACAATTCGGAGTTTCTGATAAGGCCACCAGTGTTACTATGGCGGCCAGAAAACCTTCCACCAGAGCGACATACGCCATGAAGTGGAAGCGTTTCTGTTTGTGGTCCATGGCTCGTCACCCTTACCCTCTGGCCAGTTTGAACATTATCCTGGAGCACCTCTTATCCCTTTTGGACTCAGGTTTGGGTTACTCCTCCATTAAAGTGCATTTGTCTGCTCTTTCCGCATGTCACATCCCTGTTCAAGGCAGAACGATAGCACAGTTGGAGGTAACCCGCGCCTTCCCTAGGGGTATCTTAAATATTAAACCTCCCATCAGGGACACTGTCCCACCTTGGGATTTACTGTTTGTTTTGGAAAAACTGACCTTACCCCCTTTTGAGCCGGCAATGGATTGTGAGCTAAGTTTTCTATCTTGGAAAACATTGTTTTTAGTTGCTGTTACTTCTGCTTGAAGAACTTCCGAGCTTCAGGCCCTGATGTGCAAGGAGCCTTATTTGTTTTTTCACAAGGACAGGGTGGCCTTGAGAACCAATCCTAAGTTTTTGCCTAAAGTGGTGTCTGAGATTACCGTAGACCAGGACATCCAGTTTCCTGTCTATTTTCCTAATCATACAAAGAGGGGGAAGGCTCTGCTCCACACTCTAGATGTGCATTGAATTTTGTGTTATTTGACCAGAACCGAGAGCAGGTGTTCTGACCAATTGTTTGTCTCATTTCCCCCCCTAGAATCCTTGGAGCTCCTGTGACCAGACAGACACTATCCAAGTGGCTAGTGCACTATATTTCTGTTATCAGAAACATGACAAACCCCTACCAGGATCGGTCTGGAGTCGCTCAACAAGAGCTGTGGTGGCTTCCTTTGCTATGCTGAAAAACATATCCACTTCGGACATTTGTGCAGCAGCTACGTGGCACACAGTTCACACCTTCATTCGACTCTACAGTTTGGACATTGCCTTGAGACGCAGAGCAGGTTTCGGCTTCGCAGTTCTTCAGGGTCTCCTCTCATAAGGGATTTTTTTTCCCTTCTCTCCTACACACCTACCACCCGAGCTGTTGTCTTAAGTTTATACTGTTTGGGAATTGGTTCTAATTGTATTACCTGCTGCAAGAGCTGACTCTTGAAGTAAGATAGTACAGTTACGTAAGAACTTACTGTAACATGATATCTTCGAGACAAGCTCTTGCAGCAGGTGTACTTCCACCCTCTTTTCCCCCATTGAGGTCTCTTGCTGTGAGTGAATATCATCTCCCTACTCTCACCAATTCTCTGAGGTGTATTGCCCAAGGTTTTCTGCTTGGATCATGTTACAGTCTGACACCGGAGTCTGTGACTGAAAAAGAACTGGAGCATGCCGGAGACCACCCAGCCTTTATACCATGTGGGACATTGGGGGCAGTCCCCACCTGGTAATGCTAGCTAGAAGTTTGCCATTGGTTCCTGATACCGTGCTGGCATCAGTCCTAATTGTATTACCTGCTGCAAGAGCTTCTCTTGAAGATCTACTGTTACGGTAAGTTCTTATGTAACTGTACTTTTTCTTGTCTGACAGAAAAAAATTGTCTTGAGTTTTTTTCCTAATCCCAGGAATCGCACAATATGATTAAATTAATGCACTCAGCCTTCAGTGTTGAATTGCCCAGAGAGATGGAATGTATGCTAAATATGAAACTCTAATTGGCTCATACCAGTTTTGAACTGCTGCCCTTAGTAACTGCTGCACTCTGATTGCACAGATTCTTTACTCCACTTGCCAATTAAGTCACCTCGGAGAGCTCTTTCAACTTTTTTATTGACAGTTATTTTGGCGATAAGTACAGCTTTATTTACATTATAGTTAAAATTGCTGCCCTTAGAATTTCGTTTTATTCAGTTTAGTTGTTTTGTATTGTGTTTTTTTTTTTTGTTCCTGAACGGTTCTGTGGAACCATGGGGAACTCCGGTTCCTCAGAGGTTTTTATCTCAGAATTTAGTTTAATTCTTTTTTTCAAACAACATGAAGTCTTGCTGTATTCTGACATATTGCAGTTAGCCCCAGCACTTGAACTGCTCCGGAGAGGAAAGAGTTAGTCTATGCAAGGCATAGAACGTTGAGCTCGAGCTCGGTTCAAACCTCTGCCTGCTGCACTTTGAAGTGTAACCGTCAGATTCTTTACTCCGCCTAACTGAACAGTCGCTCCGGAGATTTCTCCTCTGCTCTCGGTTCTCGGTTGGTTAAAGTCGTCGGTTTTACCAATAGTCTTTTTCAGTTCAGATCTCTGTCCATGGTACAGTAAGTACATAGGTATTGGACTAGATTTTAAAAAAACTTGTGAAAATTGTAACTTTATTTTCCAACCGGTTCGGCTGAACCAGTTGCTGTGTAGAATTTGTTTGCGCTTATTCTGTCAAGTTTAGTGTGTGGTACTGGTTCTTATTGGTTTAAAAAAAAAAAAAAAAATTGCTTTACGTTTTTTTTTTTTTCCAAATATCAGGACATCGTTAGAAACCAAAAGGAGTCTTTGCCTTTGCTGAAGCAGAGTAAAGGGTAATGTTTTGTTGATTTAGGATGGCCATGTCTGAGAAACCCAAAAGAAAAACCGGATCCACTGGGTTTCAACACTGCAGTGTGTTGTGGGGAGGCCTTTGCTAAGGCTGATCCCCACACCACTTGTGTTCATTGTCTGGGGTTTGAGCACCTCGATTCAGACTGCCAAATCTGCAAGAATTTCCCTAAAGCCACCCTGGATAAAAGATTGGGCAGGCTTAGAGAAAAGGAGGCCGAGAAGTCCGCTGACCTGGACGGCCAGCCCAGTTCGGTTCAGACCGAACCAGAAGGACTGCCTTCTGACCAGGGCAAGAGTCCTTCAGGCAAAAGGAGAGCAGATTCCGAGGGGTCGGTTCCGTTGAAAAGAAAAGATAAATCGGTCTGTTCGGATCCAGAACCGCATCATCCGACTGCTGAGGAAATTGCCCGAGCGATTTGCATAGTGGAATCGCTTAGTTCGGTTCTGACCAATCCGGCGATTTCTGGCAGGCGCTCTGTTCGGTCCGTTCCTCCGGTTCAAGATTATTCCCCTGAAGATTTTTATGAACCGGACTTGAAGGGGGATGATGATGCAATAGAAGGTCTGGATGAGCCCATTGAACCGGACATCTCCCCAGACAGGCCTTCTGGTGTTTCCCCTCCTAGGCTTTGAGTCCCCTTCCCACTTTATGTTCTATAGGAAAGTGGCAGAAACCCTCCAGCTCCCTATGGAAGAAGTGGTTGAGGAACAAGAGGAGCCTGACTCTGTGGAAATGATGGACATCCCAGAGTCCAAAAGGTTGTCTATTCCCCTTCACAAGTCTTTTGGGAAGCCGACACAAAAGTTGTTGAAAACTCCAAATTCATTACCGCCTGTGGACAGACGAATGGACAGGTTGTACATGTTGTCAGGCTCAGGTATGGAGTACTTGTACCAGCAGTGCAGCCATGTTGGGGTCATGCAGGCTGCAGCCTGTGATAAGGCTAACATTCCCTTGGCTTCACACACCCCAGATAAAGACTCCAGGAAGTTGGATGCCATGGCAAAGATGCAGTACATGGCATCTTCTTTGGGACTCAGGCAAGCTAATTATGTGGCCTATACAGCCAGGTACCAGAAGTCCAGGTGGAACACTGTACTGGAACTGGCTAAGCAGGCCTCTCCCCCGCTAGCCAGGGAGCTGGGGGAGGTGGCTGCGGATGGGATTGAGGCATCGAAGATCCAGTTTCATGCTGCTGTAGACTCCAATGATGTATCATCTAGAACCATGGCTACATCTGTGGCTCTTCGGAGACTAGCGTGGGTCAGGTGTACTAGCCTATCTCAGGATACCCAAGCTAAGGCTATGGATTTCCCTGTAGTTAATAATTCTCTGTTTGGGGAGCAGACAGAATTATATGAAAAAGATGGATGAATACAGGACCACCTATAGGAGTGCATAGGCCAAGGAAAGGCAGGCAACTCCTCAAAGGCAGCAAGGCAGGGGCAGATCTTTTCATAGGCCTTTCTACCAAGCACAGGCCTCCTCTCCTTTTTCCCAGATGGGGTTCTTCAGAGAGAGAGAGAGGGGCAGAAGGGGGATGAGCAGGGCTGCATCCACCTCTCAGCCCAAGGCTCCTATCAAGCAGATACCCTGATATGTCAGCCCGGGTCGACTTCCCTATTCCTGTAGGAGGTAGGCTGGCTTACTACTTCCAGGACTGGAAGTCTGTTACCTCAGACAAGTGGGTCTTGGATGTAGTAAGCCAGGGACTGGCTGTCAGCTTCAAAAAATTTCCAAAGCTGAGAGCCAGATCTTTTCCACCTGCAAGCATCTCTGAAACCATTGCCCTAGAGGCAGAGGTTTCATCTCTACTGACCTTAAGGGCCATAGAGAGGGTTCCTGCAATCCACAGGGGCAAAGGTCTGTACTCCAGGTACTTCCTTACCCTGAAAAAAAACAGGGGAGTGGCGGCCCATCCTAGACTTAAGATACCTGAACAAACATCTGTTAAAGCCAGAGTTCAAAATGGTGACTCTGGGAATAATTCTTCCCTCTCTAAGGCCAGGGGACTGGCTAGCCTCCCTGGACCTAAAGAATGCCTACATTCACATTCCCATCAGGTGCTCCCACAGAAAGTACCTCAGGTTCGAACTGCCTTCAGGCCATTACCAGTTCAGAGCAATGCCCTTTGGTCTAACATCAGCTCCAAGGGTGTTCACAAAATGCCTAGCAGTAGTAGTGGCATTCCTAAGGAGAAAAAATATCTCCATATTCCCGTACCTGGATGACTGGCTCATAGTGGGTCAGTCGCCAGACCAAGTCAAGTCAGATTTAAGTGACCCAGCAAGTGCTCACTTCTCTAGGTTTCCTTCTCAATCTTCCCAAGTCCGTTCTCGAGCCAGTGCAACTTTTGACCTTTATAGGGGTAGAACCGGACACTATCAAAGCAAGAGCATTTATCCCCCTGGTAAGAATAAGGACCATCATAGAATTGGCTTCTCCCTTCTACCTTCTGGTTTCTTGACCAGCAAGGCACTTCCTTCAGCTTTTGGGTCACACGGCAGCTTCCACTGCAGTGGCCCAAGGGACCAGATTTCAGATGAGGAACATTCAGTTTCACCTGAGGGCCTTTTGGTCTCAGAAAAAAAAGACCCTCTAACCAAGCTTATTCCAGTGACTCAGATCCTGATCCAGGCTCTTCAGTGGTGGCAGGATCAGGACAATCTCAGGAAAGGAGTCCCATTCATCACTCAATCTCACTCAGTAGTTCTAACCACAGATGCTTCTCTCCTGGAGTGGGGAGCTCACCTGGGGACTCTCACAGCCCAGGGAATGTGGTCCACTCAGGAGTCTCTCTTCTACATCAGTCTCCTGGAGCTCAGGGCAGTTTTTCGGGCCCTGCAAGCCTTTTCGGAATCTGTACAGAACAAGGTGGTTCAGGTCAGGACAGACAACACCACCACCATGTGGTACATCAGCAAGCAGGGGAGGCACACTGTCTATGGCCTTGTGCATGGAAGCCATGAAATTATGGTCCCTGGCTTATTCTCTACAGACCTCTCTGGTAGCAGTCCACCTTCTAGGAAAGGACAATGTGCTGGCAGATGCATTAAGCAGGTTCTCCCAGGGCCATCACGAATGGTCCCTGGATCTCCTAGTGTTAAGTGATTTTTTTTTTTTTTTTTCACAAGGTGGGGCACTCCAGAGATGGATCTCTTTGCAGCCCCAGACAATCACCAACTTCCTCTCTTCTGTTGAAGACCCCCAGTCCTGGGCTCAGTCCCTCTGGATGCTCTGGTTCTGGATTGGGAAGGGAAATTTCTGTATCCCTTCCATCTTTTTCCTCTACTGTCCAAGGTTCTGGTTACGGTAAGGTCACAGTCTTGCAAAGTGATCTTCATTGCCCCAGATTGGGCCAGACAGCCTTGGTATCCCCTGTTGCTGTCCATCTTCCCCCGTCTCTTCTCAGGAATCACAACCTGTTAACCTCCTCTCAGGGGAGGATCTGGTACCCCAACCTTCAGTCTCTCAATCTCAAGGCATGGCTCTTGAAGAGTTGGAGTATGCAAATTTGCATTTGTCTCAGGGGGTTCTGGACATTCTCAAAGCCTCTCGAAAACCTGCCACCAGAAAAACTTACAACTCCAAATGAAAAAAGATTCAGCATTTGGTGTTCCAAGAAACATATATCCCCAGATACTGCTGATTTGTCTATAGTTCTGGATTTCATGGTTCATCTTAATGGCCTAGGCCTCAGACCAGCTACTCTAAGTACACTTGTCAGCTGTTTCTGCTTTTCTGTCAGTGGGAAAGCCCTCCTCACTGGCATCTTATCCTGTTTTTTGTAAAATTTTTCAAGGGATTGCTTCATACCAATCACCCTTTTAGGTATCCTACTCCTGCTTAGGTACCTTAATATTTGCATTGCTCAGCTAATGCAACCTCCTTTTGAGCCTTTGTCTTCAGCAGAGCTTAAGTATTTGACTTGGAAAACTGTGTTCCTGGTAGCTATTACCTCTACCAGACGTATAAGTGAATTACAATCTCTGTCAGTGGAGCCTGATTTTTATCTCATTCCATAGAGATAAGGTGGTCCTTAGAACCAGTAGGAGGTTCTTACCTAAAGTGGTTTCAGATTTTCATTTGAACCAATCCATGTCTCTCTCTCTGTGTTCCTCACTGATCATTCTTCTTCTTCTTCGAGAAGATTCTACAGTTCAGATGTTAAAAGGGTCCTTGGCTACTACATTGAGCGTACTAAGGCACAAAGGTTTGACTCCCTCCAGTTGTTCCTCACTTATGTGTAAGGGCACACCTACCACTAAGAGAACTATTGCCAGGTGGATTGTCTCTCGTATACAATTGTGCTATGAGAAGCTAGGCAAAATACTACCCTCAGGCCTGAGGGCTCATTCGATTAGAGGTACAGCTGCTTCCCTGGCTGCTGCCAGGGATATTCCCTTACTAGAGATAGGCAATGCAGCCACCTGGAAAACAGTCCATACATTCACCAAGCATTACTCTCTGGATATCCAGGCTAGGAGTGATACTCAGTTTGGTACAGCAGTACTGCAGAACCTATTCTCAAAATAGGTTTGAATCCCTCCTCCATGGAGGTACTGCTTGGTAGTCTGCAGTATGTCAGAATACAGCAAGACTTCATGTTGTTTGAAGAAAAAATGACTCACCTTAGTAATTGTGTTTCTTCTAATGGAGTCTTGCTGTATTCTGACCTGCCTCCCCTCTCAGAACCTGGCTTTTGGGAAGTGGGCTGGCAGGTGCAGTGTTGCACCCCAGGGGTGCATGTGGGTACTCCCTCTTTTTAGAGAGGGGAAGTGGGTTATGTTTATTTTAATAATCATAAGTTGTTCACTACCTGGTTTTTCATTTTGGATTTCTCGACTTGAGTCTTGTGGGGATCCAAAATATTTGGTTGCCATTTGGCTAGTAAAACTTTACAATTTCCACATAGTGGGTTTAGTTAGTATTAGCTCGTAAGAATCTGACAGTTACACTTCAGAGTGCAGCAGACAGAGGTTTGAACCAAGCTCAATGTTCTATGCCTTGCATAGAATTTAACTCTTTCCTCTCTGGAGCAGTTCAAGTGCTGGGGCTAACTGTAATATGTCAGAATACAGCAAGACTCCATTAGAAGAAACACAATTACTATGGTGAGTAATTTTTTCTTTTCGACGATTCCCTTGGGGTTCCGTGTTTGAGTATTTATTTTATTTAAATTGACTGTATTTGTGGTTCCCTTTTTTCTCAGGGAACTGATTAGCGCTCAGTTCCACTTTTGCTTGTGGGAACAGACTGCTTACTTTATATTAGTATTTTATCGGTTCCTAAGGACCGATTTCTTGCTAATAGCGGTTATTAGAATTTATTCAATGTCAGAGGTCCCTAGTGTAAAACCCCAAAAAAGGATGGGACCCACGGGTTTTAAATATTGTGAAAGTTGTGGCTAGGTAATAGCCAAGGCAGACGGACATTCCCTGTGTTTTTGTGCTTAGGTACAAGTCATATATTCTCTAACTGTGAAATTTGTAAAAATGTTGCCCTAAAACTCAGAATATTAGGAGATGGCCACTGCTTCCACTCATACAGAGGATGTTCCTTCCACCTGTGCACCAAAATGATAGGCCAAAAGACTCTGTGGAGCCTAAAACCGCAGACAAAACAATCTAGTAAATCAGAAAGGTCTGTGGAACCAGCTACTGAACTGGTCCCATCTAAGAAAAATATAAAGAATAGTATGGTGCTGCGCCTGCGGCTGAGAAGGTAAGGCACTCCTAGCAGAGGACATTGCTAAAGCTTTAAAAATTTTACAGGCACTACAGGACATGGTCCCTGTTCCAGCGGTTCCTGCCCAGTTCCCAGGGTCCCATGAACCGCAATATCTCAATGAGAACCCAGAGGAAGAAGGGGAACACATGGAACCAGAGGTATCCCCAGGGCAGGACTTTGGGTCCCCACCCAGGGCCCCAGAGGATTACACTTCCCACTATTCATTTGTAAAGAATATGGTGGAAACCCTCAATCTACCCATCCAGGAGACTGAGAAGGATGGGGAGGAAGCAGACTTCTCGAAATGATGGGCCTTGCACCCACAAAACACTTGATGCTCCCCATGCACAAGTCTCTAAAAAAGGCAGTACTGCACATACTGAAAACTCCCGCTTCTGTGCAGGGAGTAGACAAGAAAGTGGACAAAACATACCAACTAGGCAGATCCACTGCAGCTTTTCTTTTCAACCACCCAGATCATGACCCACTCTGGTTTTCCAAAAAAGTGTCTGCTAAAATTAGAGAAAAGAAAAAAGCCTTTAGAAAGTCTGCAAGGAGATCAAATCAGAGAAGGATGGAGAAGAATACAGGGTTAAACTCAGGGAAGTCGGGAAAGCAATTCAGGTGGCCAAGGCCCAGACAGAGGAAAGAATTGAGCAGGGAGTGAAAAGGGGGGACATTCTGTAGGTATATACAAGAAAAGAGAGTAAGGGAGGAATAACCTGGCTGGCAACCATGGAGGGTCAGCTGGTGAACGACAAGGACAAGTCAGAAGTCCTAAATGAGTTTTTCTGTTCGGTCTTCACTCAGGAAGATGCTGGTAATGGTCCAGCACAAGCGAAGGCACATCACCACACCAGTGCAGTTGACTCCCAGACCCTTTATAAAAGAAAGGGTCCTTGAGGAGCTATCTAAATTGTGGGTGGACAAGACAATGGGGCCGGAGGCATACACCTTATGGTTCTGAAGGAACTTGCCATCCCACTGGCCAAACTATTCGACATGTCGCTGGAATATGGCATAGTACCACAGGACTGGATAAGGGCCACAATGGGGCCATTGCACAAGAGTGGAAGCAGAGAAGTAGGGGGAAATTCACAGTCAGCCTGACCTCAGTGGTAGGTAAGGTAACGGAGACATTGATTAAGGAAAGGGTAGTAGATTACCTGAAACAGAACAGAAAACTTGACCCGAAGCAGGATGGCTTCACAGCAGGACGCTCGTGCCAAATGAATATAATAGAATTTTTCAACTGCATTACGAAAACAGTAGACTAAGGAGCAGCCGTGGACATAGTGTATCTGGACTTTAGCAAGGCCTTCGATACAGTTCCACACAGAAGGCTAGCAAATAAATTGGAGCAAGCAGGCATAGGTAGGAAAGTAGTTAACTGGATTAAAAGCTGACTTTAGGATAGGACTCGGTTATGGTAAATGACACCTTGTCTTAGGAGGGAAGGGTGACTAGTGGCATTCCACAGAGATCAGTGCTTGGCCCAATTCTTTTCAACATATTAATCAGCGACATTGCTGTTGGACTGAAAGGGAGAGTCTGCCTGTTTGCTGACGATACAAAGCTTTGAACAGGGTGGGCGCACAGAAGGGTGTGGCAGGAATGGAGGCAGATC
Source organism: Neoceratodus forsteri (assembly GCA_016271365.2). Lineage (NCBI taxonomy): Eukaryota > Metazoa > Chordata > Ceratodontiformes > Ceratodontidae > Neoceratodus > Neoceratodus forsteri. The sequence continues at coordinate 661,046,614 of CM028129.1, forward strand.
TCAGGATGCTGGAGGAATGGCTCAGGAACTGGCAGTTGAGATTCAGTGCCAAAAAGTGTAGGGTAATGCACTTGGGTAAGAGGAACCCAGGAAATAATTATGCCCTGGAAGGGCAGCAATTGGAGGAGACAAAACTGGAAAGGGATCTGGGAGTCATTATTTCAGACGATTTAAAGGTAGCAAAGCAATGTGAAAAAGCAGCACTAAAAGCCAGCGGTATCCTTGGATGCATAAGTAGAGCATTACTAGCAGAAAGTGTGAAGTAATCCTCCCACTGTGTAGGTCCTTGGTGAGACCACACTTGTAGTACTCCATGCAGTTCTGGAGGCCTCACCTGAAAAAGGACGTAGACTGTCTGGAATCTGTGCAGAGGAGAGCCACCAAGATGGTCCGGGGCCTGCACCATGAACCTTATAAAAATAGGCTCAGTAAGTTGAACCATTTCTCCCTTGAGCAGAGAAGGAACAGAGGTGACATGATAGAAGCATTTAAGTTTGTTAAAGGGATAAACTTAGTACAAACTGGAGACCTCTTCCATGAAAATAGGGCTGCTTATACAAGGGAACACAATTTATACCCAGTAGGTGGTAAATTTAGAATCAGTGTTAGAAAGTACTTTTTCACAGAGAGGGTCGTGGACCCCTGGAACAGCCTGCCACCTGAGGTCGTTGCGGCAGACAGTCGGGGAATTTTAACGGGCATGGGGCAGTCTGTTTAGTCACCAAAGCAAGAGCAGTAGATACAGAAGGGGGTAGACATCTCAGGCTGACTAGATAGACTACACAGTTTCCTTCTGCCGGCAACTTCTTTAGTTATTATGAATGGGTGGATCAAGCAGCTGCGTGCGATAAGGCAAGAATCCCCTTGGCCTCTCACCCACCGGACAAACTCCTGAAAGATTGATGGGATAAGGAAAAAGGGGTACTTAGCTGCTTCACTCCTGGTGAGACATGCTAATTACATAGCATATGCAGTACAGTATCGGAAGACCCTCTGGAACACACTGCTGGCCCTGGCGGACAAGGTACCAGGTGAGGTGGCAGTTTATCTCTAGAAAACTGCAAGAACAGCTCTGGATGTCACTGAATCAGTTCCATATGGCTGTGGGTGCAAATGATACAGCAGACAGACTCATGGTCCTTTCTTTCTCCCTCAGAAGGTTTGCCTGCGTTACGGCTACCAACCTAACCCAGGATACCCAAACAAAAGCAATGGATTTTCCCTGTGAAAGGGATTCCCTTTTTGGGGATAAAATGGAGGCCTATATGAAAAAGGAGGAGGAATACAAGGCCACCTGTTGGAGCAACTCCAAGGATAAGCCCACATTCTCTTACAGATGTCAGTACAGTGTTCTCAGCCATTCTTTCAGACACAAGCCATACTAGACTACCAGCAGCCCAGAGGATATTTTATGGGAAGGGGCAAGAGATCCTTGAGAAGAACTGCCAAAATATCCCTGGTACAGGCCCTGCCCAAACGGACTCCCTGATGTGCTGGTACAGGTCACCTTCCCACTGCCAATAGGCGGCAGATTGACTCGCTACCTCCAGGCTTGGTATACCATCACCACAGACATATATGGGTCCTGGAGGTAGTGAGCCAAGGGCTGTCCCTAAGTTTCAAGTCACTACCCAGGCTAAGAGTCAGAAACTTTGCGCCAGCCACATCTGCAGACAGGATACTCCTGGAAGCAGAGGTGAAAAATCTCTTCGGAATCAAAGCAGTGGAAACAGCCACCCTGCCTCTGAGGGGGAAAGGGTTTCTATTCAAGATATTTCCTCACCCAAAAGAAAAATGGGGACTGGGGACCCATCCTAGACCTGAGACTACTAAACAAACACATCCTGAAACCAAAGTTCAAGATGGTGACTCTGGCCATGATCATCCTCGCACTGCAAGAAGGGGATTGGCGACCATCCTGAGACTTAAAGGAGGCATACTTTCACATTGCCATCAGACCAAGTCACAGGAAATACCTGAGGTTCAGACTACTCTCGGGTGACTACCAGTTTGCAACAATGCCATTCTGGTTAACCTCAGCACCAAGGGCATGAACAAAGTGCCTATCAGTGGTTGTGGCACATCTAAGAAGACTGGGAGTGTCGGTGTTTCCTTACCTAGATGACTGGTTAGTCATAGTTCAGTCTTGGCAGCATGCCAGGCAGTTCCTGGCCCTTACCGGAAGCAACTTGCCATCCCTGGGATTCCTCATAAATAAGCAGAAGTCTCAGCAACAACCAGTTCCAGTTCTGGACTTCATCGGGGCAGAGCTGGACACCAGTCTGGGCAGAACATTTCTTCCCCAAGATGGGGTAAATGGTATAATGAAAGTAGTAGGTTCCTTACAGCTAAACTGACCCAAGCAAGCCAGAGAGTTCTTGCGCCTGCTGGGCCATATGGCAGCAGCCACAGCAGTGGTCCCAGGATCTGGATTTCAGATGAGAGACGCACAGTTCCATCTAAAAACTCATTGGTACCAGAAAAAGGATGCACTGGCCAGACTTGTTACAGTCACAGACACACTACTGCAAGCCCTGCAGTGGTGGCTGGACAGAGACAACCTCAGAGAGAATTCCATTCTTAAGAGCATCCCTCAGTGGTGCTTGTGACACTCTGCCCATCTTCTTGTCATTATTATATAATATTTGTGATATAAAAAATGTTATGTGAATGTCTGCTTAGGGAATAGCAGCCAGCAAGTGTAAGAAGGCTTGGCATTTGACCTCCGCACAGCATTACAATAGCAGATAGCTGGTTTCCTGCTCTGTTTTAACATACAGTTGCTGGAATTCCAGTTTATAACACCTCATAAAATATTTCTGCTTTGAAGAGCTGGGAGAAGTGTGTATTTTATCATCCATGAGGAGCCAGGACATTTAACAGATTCATGTTAAACTCATAAACCTGAAATTACCTGGAAAGCCAGGAAGTTGATAGAGATCAAAGGAGCTGCTTTGAACAAAGAGACTGTCATATTTTAAAATTGCTAACTTTGCAGATTTCCAGCCAGCAGTAAAATGACACCCTTGGATATACTTGGTCAGGTTACAAAATTAATGACAGGACAAATAGTGACCTCATGTGCTGTGACATCACAAGGAGGTGGAGAGATTCTTCAAAGATTGCCAGGCATCTGAGGGGAAACACACTTTTATCTCTGGACTCTTAAATGACACGTCATCTCTGGAACTCCAAAGAGGCACTTCTGTTAAAAATAGGTAACCCCCGACTGGAACTTAGCTAAGCTAGAATTTTTAATTAATCGGGCGTTTTGTTTTCTGTAAAATTCCAAGCTATTTTCAGACTGTAAGTACTCCGGTTCTATGTTTTATATGTATTTGATATTTTTTTTTATTCCAGTAAACCTTTTGGTTTCATTAATCCTGTCTGAGTCTTTTCTTTTGCATGTGGAGGCTGAAACAGTATTGGGTAATTCTGACAAGAACTGCTAAGGGCTTGAATGTGTTACTATCTTGCAAAGGAAAGAATATATCTAGGTCTCAAATTGAGTCATAAGGGTAGACATTTGAATCTGGCTGGGTGCCCACAGGGTGAAGTATTGTACTGCATTCCCCGAAGAGAGTACATATCTGAGCCTGTTAACTGGGTGTACTAGCAGAAAAGGTTCATATTTGACACCAGAACTCGAAGCTAGTAGGTGATTAGGACCCAAAACAGACGGGAAGGTTACCCTGTTTGTATCCTGTGCACTTCGAGGTTTGGCACTGTGGGAGCAGAGAGCCTGACCCTACGGGGTGCGTTTGTGACAGTGCTAACAGATGCCTCCCTGCTAGCATGGGGGCACACATGCTAGACTTAACAGCCAGTGATACAAGGTCTCCAAAGGAATTGCTCCTGCACATCAGTCTGCTAGAGCTCAAGGCAGTATACCTGCCACTACTGACTTTTTGCCCCTCACTTGCAAAACAAAGTAGTTCAGGTCAGGACAGACAATACCACCACCATATATTACATCAGCAAACCAGGAGGAATCGGGTCCACTCCTTAGTGCACGGGGCAGTGAAGCTTTGGAGCCTGGCCTACCCCGTGCAGTTGTCTATCAGCTGCCCACCTTCCTGGGAAGGACAGTATCCTGGCAGACTCTCAGCAGGATAAACCAGGATCATCTCGAATAGGCACTCAATCCACAAGTGCTGCAGTCGGTGTTCGGAAGCTGGGGCACACCAGAAATAGACCTCATTGCTTCCAAGGACAACTATCAGTTGCCACAATTCTGTTGCAGACCTCCAGGCAGGGGCACAGTCCCTCTGGATGTGCACTGGTTTGGACAGGAAGATTCCTGTATGCCTTCCCTCCTTTCCCCATGCTGCTCAGGACCTGGTGAAACTCTCTTCACGGTCAGCAACCATGATCCTAGTGGCACCAGACTGGGTCAGACAGTCATGGTACTCACCCCCTGCTGACCCTGTCAGTATCTTCCCCGATGCACCTGCCTCAGAGGCACAACTTTCTGATAGCCTCTCAGGGCAAGATACTGTATCCCAGCCTCAGATCACTTCGGCTCAGGGCCTGACTTTTGAAGACCTAGAGTTTGCTAGCCTGAAAATCTCAGAAGAGGTCCTAACAGTGCTTAGGGAGTCAAAGAAGCCATCCACTAAGAAAACCTACTAAGCAAAGTGGAAAAAGTTTTCAGTTTGGTGTTTGGGCAAGGACATTGTCCCCTCTAAGGCCGTCCTCCCTGACCCACCTATATACTTTAGGCCTTCAGCCTTCCAACTTTAAAAACACACCTAGCTGCAGTCTCAGCATATGTGTCAGCTGGTAAGGAGAGGTTGATGGCCTCACATCCTGTCTTTAGGAAATACTTCAAAAGTCTCAACCACCTTCACCCTCCACTTATGGAGCCAGAGTCGACCTGAAATCTGAACATTTGTATTGCCAAGCTGATGGAGCCACCATTTGAGTATATGGCAATTGCAGACATGAAGTATGTCACTTGGAAAACTGTTTTCCTAGTTGCCAGTACTTCATCCAGAAGAATAAGTGAATTGCAGGCCCTGTGCACAGATCTTTACTATATCTCATTCCACAGGGACAAGGTTATGCTTAGGACCAATAGGAAATTTCTCCCTAAATTGATTTCAGACTTCCATCTGAATCAAACTGACTTTACCCGTTTTCTTCACTGGCAATTTCAGCTCACCTGAACAGAAACTACATTGCCTGGATGTCAAAAGGGCCCTTAGCCACTGCCTTGCCAGGACCAAGGCTCACAGGCCAGAGCATACCCAGCTGTTCCTCACCTATGGGGAAGTGGGTAAGGGACAGATTTGGTTCTGCATCTCTGCTTTGGTTTTTGTGTAGTTTATGACTAGATAGTAGAGTTCTTTAATCAGTTGGTTCATAGAGTAGTCCCTATGGGGGATTTGTTGGTGGTTTTGGGGATGTGATTAAGGTGGGCTTAATCATCATAGTTAGCTAGCTAGGTTTTTTTTTTTCTCTTGTTAGGCCGCGCAATGAATCTGAGCACTCAGAGTGCAGGAGTTACTAAGAGCAGCAGTTCAAAATTGGCACGAGCCAATGAGAGTTCCATAATTAACATACATTCCATCTCTCCGGGCAGTTCAACACTGAAGGCTGACTGCATTAGTTTAATCATACTGTGTGATCCCCTGGAAGAACAAGATTACTATGGTGAGTATTTTTTTCTTCTCACCTTAACATAATTTCTACAGTTGTGTGGCCGTTTGAACTGACCACATGCTTCATTAATTACAGCTTCCCGCCGGTAGGTGGGGGAACGCAGCATCTGTGCATGCTCACACACGAGCCTAGAGGCCAAGCGCACTTTGTTACAACTCTTCAAGCTGCAGGAGCAGTTCTTTACAGTTGGCTGGTAGTTTTATTGTGTTTTTACAATAGTTATAAATGTTTTTTTTTTTTGTCCTTGTCAGTTTTCCAGTTGTGGAGCAATTATCTTAGACAATTTAAAATCAAGCTTTTTCTGTCAGTTTTTTCTGTTTTGGCACCATGGCTTTCAGGAGACCATATGTTATGAAACGATGCAAGACCTGCAGAAGGGTGATGATCCCCTCTCCCATAGGTACATATTGTCCTCATTGTGTTGCCCAGCATATTTCTCTCACGGTTCCCCCCCAGCCAGTCCTCTGAGTGTGGGGGGGGGGGGGGGCTGGGCACATGGTCCATTGCTTGGCAGTGGCAAAGTAGAATTGCATTAAAAAATCTCTGATTTGCTCCTTGGTGAGCTTTTGAGCCCGGCTGTCCTGCAGGATATCCCAGCAAATACACCCAACCCCAGATCAGGGTCTTGGGGCCACACAGGCATGTCCAGGTGCGACGCAGCAGGCTACGGATTCAGATACGCAGGCAGATCCCAATCATGACCCATTGGAAGGCCAGGATGATGATTATGGGGTTCTTTTGGGGGGGGGGGGGCCTGACCTTACCTTACCTTAGAAAATTACTTTCAGACGAGGAGGACATCCTTTTTGAAGAGGAGGTAGAGGAAGGAGTGTGGATGGAATCCAAGACCAGCATACTGATTCCACCCCGTTTGATAAGTCATTGTCCTTTTTGATAGCTGAGGCATGTAGATCTTTACAGCTCAAGGAGGAGCAGTCCGTGGAGCCACTGGAGGGTAATCCAATTTTGTCAGCATCCTCCTCTGCTCCAAAAGGTTTCCCAGGTTTTCTCCACTGTGACCAAATTATTGAACAGGAATGAGAAGGTGTGAATGAGAGATATCTCCCAAAACCAAAAACTAAGAATTATCCTTTTTTTAGAGGAAAGGTTTCGCAAGTGGTGCCCCCCCCCCCTTTGGCAGACAAGGCTGTTTATAGTCCTGTAAAACACGGTTCCATGTCATAACGGCTAATCAGGAATGACAACCATCAATACGGGGACTCCATAACAGTGACTGCAATAGTGGTGAAAGTAAATAACGGCGACCATAGATGGGTCAAATTTCTGAGCCATTATCACTGCACCACTCCAGCACACAGTTAACCTGTTTCAGTGTGGGGGCAATGACCCCAGCACCCCTCTTGGGGGGGATATGCCCCCCGAACCCACTATTTATAAATAACATACTGTGAGGCCCTCATTGATACTTACTATTGCTATTACAGTGGGGTAGTCTTAATTGCATGGTCGCCGTTATTTCACTGTCGCCGTTCTTGTTTTCGCCATTATTGAATCGCCCTTCAGACTTAGCCGTTATTGAGTAGCTGTTAATTTTTTCCAACTCTATTTTTGCTCCATCAATCCAGGACATCTCTCAGAAGTGCCCACTTGATCTGGACCACCACCTCCGTGCCGAGACCCTTCCTCCTTCAGTCCCCCCCACCAGGACTTCCCAGCCCCCTGCATCACCCCTCCTCGGGGGAGGGCCCACCTCACCTACCTGGCTGCTCTTTCTGAAATTAGAGGGTCCATCCTGTGTGGGTGGCACCTGGGACCATCTGAGTAATGGTCTGGCATTCGGGATGTGAGGCAAGATCCCTGGGGTCCTTGTCCCTTCCCCAGTCGTCCAGGGATTTTTCCTTTAGTTCCCTCAGGAGCGCGGACATGCAGTGATGTCATGGCATCTGTGTACCGGCTGTCTACCATGCCTCCTGCTCTCAGTGACACCACGATCTCTTCCTCTGCCCCGATTTCCATCAGGGGCCACTTAGGAGCGTGTGAGCCCTGGGATCCCTCCAGGGAAGTGAGAGTAGTCCTCCGGACTTCGTGGCCTGAGTTCATTCCCGAACCTGCACAGTTGGCATGGCATGAGGTGTAGCATCCAGCACCTCAACCCTCAGCTAGCGGGCCGGGCGTAGTAGTCAAGTATGTGCTACCATAAACATAATTACCATTCCAATGGAGAAGGTTCTACACTATCAGATTTGCATGACAAGCGGAAAGATATCTCATGCAGGAGGGCATTTGCTGCTTCAGGTGCAAATATTCATACCTTCTATGCTTCATTTATTGTTGCCAGAGCCTTGAAACTCTGGGTGACTACGTTGACAGACTACATCCCACCTGATGAAGGGTGTGAGTATTCTTCAGTTGGTGGCCATGGCATCCTCTTTCCTTGGGGATTCCACAGTGTATAGTTTACACTTAGCCTGTTTAGCCTACCACACTGCATCATCCATGAGGTCCATGTGGCTCAGACATTGGTCTGCTGATCAGTCTTCAAAGACTAAACTGTTTAGTCTTCCTTTTGAAGGAAGTCTGTTTGGTTCTGGTCTGGATTCTATCCTGCAGGATAAAAAGGATCACCTCTCAGTGGCAAAACAGCTATGTAAGGCTGCAGTTCCTCAACAAGGCCAAGGATGATGGTCAGTGCAGACGGTCCCTGGGAGGTTTTCATCCTTTTAGGAACTTTGGTACCCAAACAGAGGTACCTATTTAGGCAATAGAGGATACAGCAGCAGAGGCTCTTTTCCCAGGTGCCACAGAGGAAGACCAGCACAAAGGTCCGATACCTCACAATGATGGTACGTGGGCCCATCCCTGCTCCCTTTCCCTTGGTGGAAGACTTCAGGAATTTCTTGCAAGATGGGCCCAAACAATGTCAGACACCTGGGTTCTGGAAATCTTTCAACTAGGCTATGCCATAGAATTCTCAATGGTTGGGCTGGCCTGGTGGCACAGAGGGCTGAGGCGTGGATGCCTTACCTCATGCCACGCATGACCCAGGTTCGGGAACAGACTTGGGTCATCAGGGAGCCGGCACAGGGGTGGGGGCAGGATTGAGCAGCCAGAAGGCAGCTGTCCTCTCCCAGGGTGGTTGTCATCTCCCCATAGCCCCCTGCCACTGGGTGAAGTCTAGTGGTCAGCGTAGGTAGAGGAGGTGACATGTTGTGGGAGGGCACTTCGAGACACTGCGTGCGCATACCTCCACATGCACGTCTGAGGTATGGGGATGGGTATGGGGGGGGGGAATACACGAAAAAATTACATATATAATGTATATAAAAAATAATTCTTAATGATTCCTTTAGGGGACTTTTCTACCATCCCCGGTTTCAAAGCAAGTGGCAAAACACCAGGCGGTATCAGATGCTCTGACCCATCTCATTCAAATTAGAGCTGTAGTCCCAGTTCCCCCAAATGAGCATGGTCAAGGGTTCTACTTTCTCTACTTCATAGTTTCCAAGAAGTCGGGGTTGTTCAGGCCCATTTTGGATCTGAAGTGTCAGAACAAGTTTGTGCATCACATGACATTCACAGTGGAGTCTCTGAGGATGATTATCTGGGTTGTTCAACGGGGATTTCTTAGCCTCAATAGATCTGACTGATGCTTACCTTCATATCCCCATCCATCAATCTCAATCAGAGGTGTACCTCAGTTTCTCGATTCTGAGCCAATACTTCCAGTACAGGGCTCTACCGTTTGGCCTTGCAGCAGCCCCTCGAGTTTTCTCAAAGGTATTGATTGTCCTGGTGGCATAACTATGACATGAGGGTCATCATGTCTGCCCTTATCTGGATGACCTGCTCATTCGAGCACCGATGCTGCTTGCAAAGAGATCGGTGTCCAGGACCCTGGAGATTCTGGAATCAAATGGCTGGATGGTGAATTGGGATAAGATCTCCTTAAAGCCATTTCAGTCCTTGGAGCATGTGGGGGCAGTCTTTGACACAAAAGTAGGGAGGGTGTTTCTATCACCCTCCCGGGAGGAAATGTTGCTGTTGGAGATTTGGTGGCTCATGCTTCAGTCCTGAGTGTCGGCCCACACTCTGCTGTGGATTCTGAGCCTCATAATGGCAGCAATAGACTTATATCCCTGGGCCCACTTCCACATGCGGCCTCTTCAGACGGGGCTGCTGATGGTCTGGGACCTGTCATCAGAGGACTGTCAAGCCAGGATCCTCCTCACCCTTGAGTTTTGTCACTCCCTGAGTTGGTGGCAGTGTGTGCAGAATCTCAACAAAGGGGTTCTGTTGGAGCTCCTGCCGGAGGAGATTCTCATAACGGATGCAAGCCTGCACGGGTGTGGAGCAGTCTTGGACTGACTTCCCACTCAAGGGATTTGGTCAGTATAAGGACAGCGTCTCCACATAAATGACTTGGAGATGCAGGAAGTTCTCCTAGCTCTGCTTCATTTTCAGTCCAGACTGAGGAACACTGCAGTAAAGGTGCGGTCGGACAACACCATCACAGTGGTGTACATAAACGACCAAGGAGGCACAAAAAGCAGGGCAATGCTTCAGGATGCTTCCAACCTACTGAGCTGGGCAGAGGAGAACCTTCTCTGTCAGCAGTACATCTGGTGGGGAAATTGAACGTTTGGCGGACTGGCTAAGTCACGAAGATGTTCACCCCGAAGAGTGGCAGTTGAACCCGGAGGTGTTCGCACTGCTGAGCGATCTGTTCAGGCAACTGCACATCTGTTTGCTTCAAGCCACAGTGCTCAGACCCACAGGTTCTTCAGTCTGTATTGGTGTCCTCAAACAGAGGCAGTGGATGCCCTGCCTTGGGTGTGGTCCTTTCGCAGAGCGTATGCTTTTCCTTTCACTGCCTCTACTCCAGAAAGTCTTAAGTAAAATAAGAGACTCGAGCAGAAATTTTCTTCTGATAGCCCCAGAGTGGCCAAGACTGCTTCTCAGATCTAGTGAACCTAGCCCACCAAGCTGCCTTCCACTTTCCGGAACAGAGAGTCTCCACTACAGGCCCATTTTCCACCTGAGACAGAAGCAATTACAACTCGTTGTCAGTGGCCAGGCTTCTGAAAGGAGGAGACTCTTAAGACTAGGTCCTCCCCGAGGGCAGTTGGAAACCTGGCTGGTGGCAAGAAAAATCTCTACCTCGGCATGCCAGAGTCTGGACTACATTTTCTTAGGCCAGAGAGAAAGGAATTAAGCCTTCAAAGGCCTCCATTGCTTAGACCCTGGAATTCCTTCAGGAGGGCGTAGATAAGGGACTGGCATGGAGTACACTGAGGTGGCAGGTTTATGTCCCTCGAGCTTCCTTGGGGCTCTCCCAGGGAACAAATAGAGAGAGCGTTCATTTTTTTGGGTGTGGTTGGTAGGAGTCAACCGCTGTTTCAATCCCAGTTTCCCCCATGGGATCTTAACTTGGTTCTAAATGCTTGCTGTGTTGAGCCTTTCAAACCATTGTCATAGATGCCACTGGGTGTTTTGTCCTACATGGCCTGGTTCTTTATATACATATATAATATATTATGTATGTATATGCAAATATATATTATGTATTTTATTCTCTCCCCTGCAGGCTTGGCAGGAGCTATGACGCCTCCCTCGGAGGGGTTCATCCTCCTGCCCCAACCCCCGAGTCTTCCACCTCTGAGGTTCCCCGTGGATTCCCCCTCCGCGGCAGGGCCAGGTGGGAGGTGCCAGCGTCCCCCCCCCCAACCCGGTATGTCCGGTTTGGTGGTGGGAGGCGAGCTTACTGGAGCGGTTGGGCCATCACTGGTCCTGTCGAGCCCTGTCCTTTTTCCTGTTTTCTCCCCAAGCCCAATCTTGTGTGCCCTGACGTAGCGCACGCATGTGGAGGCATATGCATGCCCATGGACACCCCACCAGTTGCTCCATTGACCACCTGTGCCTATTACCGGATCTCCATCCAGTGATGGCGGGACTACAGGTGGGCGACCCCCCTTTCCTGGGAGAGGAGGGCTAATGCTGAATCCTTTGCCCACTTTGCAGACATCCCAGGCGGCCCAAGGTCATTTCCGAACCCGGGTCGCCACCGTAGCACGAGTTAAGGTGTCCAGCGCCTCGGTGCCACCGGGCTAGCTACAGGGTCTGTTTTCTAATGGCCCTGTGTTCAGCCAGGAGACTGGGCGAACTCCAGGCCTTGTCTCATACGGAGCCTCCCCTTATACATAAGGACAAGTTGGTGCTTAGGAGTGTTACCTCTGTCATCCCAAAAGTGCCCACGGCTTTTCATGTGAACCAAGAGATTTGTTTTGTATCCTCCTGTCCACATCCTTCTCACCCCAAGGGAAAGGAGTTGCATAAACTGTACTTGAGGTGGACAGTTACGGTCTACCTTAAACATACATCTGAATTTCGTAAGTCAGATAGGCTTTTTTTTGGGGGGGGGGGCAGTCAAGAAAGGACAAAAGGCCTCTAAACCCACCCTAGCTAGGTGGGTATGGGCCTGTGTTGCAAAAGCCTATGTGGCAAGAAAGGAGAGGCCTCTGGCTCTTATCAAGGCTCACTCCACCAGGGCACTGGCAACTTCCTGGGTGGAGAAGGGCGAGGCCACAGTTTCAGAACTATGCAAGGCAGCTACATGGTCCAGTCCACACATTCACAAAACATTATAAATTGATTGTTTGAGTTCTACTGAAGCAGCTTTTGGTTGCAGAGTGTTGCAGGCAGCAGTTTTCAAGTAATTGTGATGCATCTGGTGTATGGAAATGCCCCCGGTTTTGTCTCTGGGTACTGCTTCTTAGACCTTGTAATGAATGATTACCCATTGACAATGTGAAGCGCTACAGAAAAAAATAAATTAACTTCATACTTACCGTAATTTCCCTTTCTGTTTGCTCCAATATTGTCAATGAGACCCACCCAGCAGCACGGCTCCGAAGGAATAATCCTATCCTGCATGCTAGGAAAGAGGTCTATTTTTTAGTAAAATCCCCTACATGGACCTCTCTTGTGCTGCATTGTACTCTTATATGAATAATTATATGCTGATTTATCAATTATGCTGATTTTATTTGCTGATTCATCAGTTATCTGTGACTGCAGGTTAACCAGTTTCGTTGGTTAACCGAGGTGTTTCTTCATGGCAGTTTGGTTCTCTGCCTACAGAAAAACAGTCAGAGCATTTTATTCTTTTATCTTTTTATTTTATTAAACTCTCTGATTACAAGTACCGTTGAGCAGGAGCTGCTCATTTACAAAGGTTGGGGAAAACTTGCATACAAAGGTTGGTAATGGTAAACATAGTATAGACATGGTTGACACATTTTTGCAGCTGTAGATCACTTTAGAGATGAAGGTTATTAGTAGGGAGCAATTGTATACTAGCTTCAGTTCACAGATGAATGACTCCTGTGAGACATGTGGTGCCTGTGAAGCATCCTGCAACTACAAGAAGATCCGAATACTTCGGGAGTACTTTAGGCCCATTGAATCATCCCGTTTTCCCAATATTGAATAGGAAGGTAAGGCAGTTTTTTATTATTGTAGATATGAGATTGTTTTTTGATTGTATCTGTGTGTAGCTCTCATGGCACTAAGTAGTAACTGGGGAATTGTCATTAGTGCATGGAATTCTCAGGTGCCCAACATTCTAAATCTTTGACTGTGCCGTTCCCCTGATAGGGGTGCATTACATCCATTTGTAATGATTACACAGTTGACAGTGGTGGAGCTAACGGAAAAGGAAATTATGGTAAGTATGAAGGTAATTTCTTCTTCCCGCCTCCTGAGAAAGAGTAAACTGGATAGCCTGGCCAAAATAAGCACATACATCCGCTTCTTTGCTGCTCATACACAGCTAAGTACCAGAAGGCACGCCAGAACTCCATACTGACAGTGAGTGAAAAAGCATCTGGTGACTTGGCTGACACAGCTAGATCAGCCATGAATGCCAGAAAGTACCAGTTTCATATGGCAGTGGACACACATGACACTGCTTCAAGAGATCTGGCCCATGCAGCATCCTTGAGGATTTTTGTCTGGCTTAGTTGTACAACAAAGGCTACAGATTTCCACTTTGAAGGACATGCCCTATTTGGTGACATGAGGCTTACATAAAAAAGGTGGAGTACAAAACCACCTACAAGAGCAAAACTGATAAAGAAAAGGCCTCCTCTTTTTACAGGCCTTATGGAAGGGGAGGTAGGGGCTACTGTTTATGTCCCTATGCTTCTTATGAGTATAGACCACAAAGAGGTTACTGAAGGGGGGAAGGGCACTAGCCATGCAGCTGCAACTCCAGCTCCTAAGACCTAACAGAAACAAAACCCTCACAGCGTTGCACAGGTTACCCATGCATTGCCAGCTGGGGGAAGGTTGGCTCACCATTTCCAGGAATGTTCAAACATTACCACAGACAAATGGGTCCTGGAAGTAGTGGGCAAAAGTGTGTCCCTGCAGTTAGGAAAATTCTCTAAACTGCAGAACCCAAGAGCTTTCCAGCCTCTCACCAATAGAGAAAATTCTGTGGAAGCTGGGGGTGAAAAAATTACTGCATTCACAAGCCATGTTGAAAGTACCTGCCACTCATTGGGGCAGGGGGCTATTCTCTAAATACTTCCTGCCACACAAGAAAATTGGGGGAGTAGTGACCCATTCTAGATGTGAGATATCTTGGCACATAAAGAAGGAAAGATTCGACTGGACTCAATGATTCCATCTTTACAGATGGGAGACTGGCTAGAACCACTGGATCTAAAAGATGCCTGATTTCATACACCGGTCAGACCCACTCACAGAAAGTACCTTGGGTACAAGCTGGGGAATTGCCAATGCCATTTCACATTCCTTTCCTTCAGACTCCCCTCCACACCAAGGGTGGTAACAGAGTGCCTAGTTGTGGTAGCATCATATCTGAGAAGGGAAGATGTGCTGGTTTTCCTTCCCTGGACGGCTGGCTGGTTAGTCTCGGGGGTGCAGCAGAAGGCAAGGTCCCTCATACAGATGGTGAAAAACACTCTAGAGAGCTTGACTTCTAACTAAACCCTTCCGTTGAGCAAAGGGAGACGCCAGTGACGCAGCAAAATATGCCTTCTACTGAGGAGTTGGCAAAGGCTTGGCAACTTTATTAAATATTTCAAGCTGTGGGAAGTTTGTTTGGTGTCCCTGGAGGTCCTTCCACTCCTGCACCTACAGAGCCTGACCAAGGTCAGGGTTTTTATTTTGAGGAGGGCAATGATGAAGGGGAAGAGGGCATAGAGCCTGATATGTCCCCTGACCAGCAGTTTGGCTCCCCTTCCCATGGTCAGGAAGATTTTTCCTTCCATTATATGTTTGTCCAGCAGATGGTGGACACTTTAGACCCCTCCATACAGGAGATCACTGAGGAGGATGAGGAGGCAGACTTTCTTGATATGAATGGGGTCTCCCTCCTTCAAAGACACTCCTACTCCCAGTTCATAAATCGCTTTGCAGGGCAACTTTTAAACTGCTTCAGAATCCTTCCTCCATTCCTGGAGTGGATAAGAAAATAGAAAAAAAATACCAGCTAGAAAAATGCTAAATACCTATATACTCTTTATGTATTTTAGTTTTTGGTAACCGGGTAAGGCCCACTAGGCACAAGTGCCTGTTTTCAGGGGTGACCTGGGAGCACTGGGCGGTTAAGTGACTTGCTCAGAGTCTCACAGTATGCAAGTGGAGGTCGTGAGAATCAAACCCAGGTCTGGTCTGCTGGATGTACCAAGCTCGTTCACAGCTCGTTACTTTAACCTCTAGACTATACTGCTGGCCCTACTGACCATGAAGGAGTAGTACAGGCTGCAGCCTGTGACAAAGATAAAGTATCTCTTTCTTCTCAACCTCAATCACAAATAGACCTCATAAAATATTGCGGTAATCGGTCTGGCATAATTTCTTTAGCAATCACAACATTGTGGTGTGCGTCAGACACTTAGCTGAGTTTATAAATCCCAGCAAGGTTTATTACCAAGAGATCATTCTGGAAATTCAACCCTTCCGACTTATTAACTGACCTGAGGAACATAAGCTGGCAACCATTTTACCTGGCTCACTCCATATCTGAAGCACTATTTTTAATGCATCTCTGACTACTGTTATAAGTAAACCTGCACCATTGACCAGTCGCAGAGTGAAAAAAGCTTCCTGTTCATGATTCAATGGTGAAGTTAAACAAATGTTACAAAAAGGGATACTCTATGGTCTATGGCGAGATGTACTAGATCCCTAGCTGATTGGAATGCTTTGAGTATGTTGGAACGCTTGCACCAAATTGATCAGAAGCACTAAACAAAACTACTATTTAAATATCCTTGAGTCTGCCAATGGCAACCCGGCAAAGATGTGGCGTATCTTCAGATTAGTCGGAAGGAAAGCTCCTCCTGCACTACCACAAAACATTACCTTCAATGGCGTTTCCATAACTGACAAAACTATAATTCTTGACATGCTTAAGGAACACTTTGCTACGGCTGGTCTCTCCTTCAGTACCTCTCAATCAGCTACTTTACGACCCACTATTCCCCAAGTAACATCACCCCTTGGGAAACTCCTCCCTACCCACCTTCTCCTTCTCACCCATCACCTACAAGCAAGTTGAAGACCTTTTACTTAAACTAGACACTTGTAAGAGTGCTGGCGCTGACAGTCATGACCCATACTTTCTGAAATTAGTCTATCGCTATCTCACAGCTCCAATTGTGCATTTATTTAATTTATCCTTGGCAGAAGGCATCTTACCCCATGAATGGAAGGTAGCCCATCTGCAACCGCTAAGTCAGGGGACCTGAGTGAATTAAAGCAGCAGTGCAATGAGAAGTTATTTCAAAAAGCCAATTTTCTGCTATGGTTATGAAAAACAGTGGCATAACTATTCTTTTGGGTTTTCTGGATGCTTCCTGTGCTGTGTACTGTACATTTGAATTTTTGTCTGGACTCTTACTCTCCTCGGTTCCTCAGTATTATTTCTATGCAAAAACATTATTTTCTTTCAAATTTAATATACTTCATTGAGTTTTTCAAAAAGATAGAACAAACACAAAAACAATAAAAAACACAAATTACCATAGCATAAACATCCCACTCTCCTCCCTGCCAGAACCCCTCCACCGACGATAGTATTATAATCAAAGTGCAGGGCAACATAAGTAAACTAAATATGTCCCAAAAATTGTAACAAAAATATGAAAACCAGACATCATAATGGAAAAATGGAGCCCTACTAACTCGAGACCCTTCCCTCCCCACCTGCCAACCTCCTCCCTCCGCCACCAGGGAACTTCAATACCAACAACATAGGCACAAAATAGGGAACTAAACGGGCTAAGGGTAATCAGAATATGTAGGTAGGTAGGCAGCAGCCAAAGGCACCTAGATTTCCAAGTACAGGCCAGTAAGGGGAAATCAGTATCACAGGGAAAATTAAGAGTGGGGGGACTTATGCAGTTAACAATGTATATAATGGTTCCCAAATCGTCCAGTAGGTAGCAGTTCTACAGGTGAGGTTAGCAATGGTCTGTTCAGCTTGTAAGGCGAACAATACTTCCCTAAACCACTCAGTGCTGGAAGGGATAGTTTGGTTGAGCCAGTGTCTAAGGATAACTTTTTTTGCACAAAGTGATATAAGGGACATATGGAACCTTTGATTACCAACCAGACTGTCACCATAATCCCCCAGCAGAGACAATGCCGGGAGGAAGGCCTCGGAGAGATCAAGGAGAGGATCCAGGTGGGTTTGGATCGCAGACCAAAAAGGGGCGACCTTTTCACAAATCCAAAGAATGTGCAACAAAGTGCCAGGCTGTTCAGTACATCTGGAACAAGTATTGGAAGGCAGTTCCCCATTTGATATAATTTGTCCAGGATAAAATAAAGATTATGCAAAACCTGAAACTGAAGGAGCTGGTACCTGTCCCATTTGATAAATCTATATAAACACTTCCAAATATGTGCCCAGTTATGTGAGGCATTGGAAGAAGGCGATCCCAATAATATAAAGCTGGGCCTTCCATGTGGCAAGGGAGTCTAAAAGCTGGTGAGAATAAAATGAAATGACATGAGAACTACGGGCTGAGGAGGCCATGGGAAAGACATGGGACTGATATGAGTCTTCCCGGGGACCAGAACCAAAATGAGACACAAGCATACGAGTCTGGCTTCTTGGAACGTCAGGAGCTTCTGGGAACTACCAAGTCCAAGACCCTATCCACTTCAATGAAATGCCAAAAAGAACCTGTAAGTTTGTGGCCATCAATCTGAAAATTAGGGTTACCAACAAGAGGTTGAGAGATGTCCTTGTAGGGTTGGAGATTAAGAAGAGCACAAAATTGTAAGTGAGCATGTACAGAGGCCTCTATTGGAGAACCATATAGAGATTTGTAAGTTTTTTTAGGGGAAATGTCAAGAAGAGAACGAATGTCCAATCTGTGGAGAAAGCAGAGAGTGTGTTCCATCTCTAACCACACTGGAGTGTAGATAGAGGGATCTTCTGGGTAGTATTGTAACCAGTGAAAGAACTGGGAACAATGCATAGAAAGGTAGTAGAGGTAGAAATTGGGTAGCTGAAGACCTCTGCGCTCTTTAGAATGCATCAATTTAAAGAGGGCCCTTCGGGGGTGGGTCTTACCATGCCACAGAAAAGAAGAAATGATCCTATCCAATTGCAGGAACCAAGATTTTGGCAGGACATGGTTGAACATATATAGCGGGTAAAGAAGGCAGGGAAGAACATTCATTTTTACAATACTAATGTGACCCCAAAGGGAGAGAGGCAAAAGAGCCCAACATTGCAAATCCGTGCGAATGGTGCTAACCATGGCATCAGGATTATATTGTTTCTATTTAGAAGTACTGATGTGCATACCCAGATATTTTAGCTCATCAACGGATCCAGACCAACCCGGGATTTAAGAATGCATGGGATAGACATAAAGGAATTCTGGAGGTCAGGGGTAAGGGGCAACAGACTTCCTGGAAAACTTAAACTGAACTTACAAACTTAAATGGGCAGACTGGGTGGGCCATAGGCCCTTATCTGCCGACACTGTCTATGTATCTATGTATGTAACCCAAGGTGTTCATCTTCAGACCTCATGGTAACACCGTTGAGTGGCATCACCTCCGTCTTAGCCAGATTTAACTTATAATTTGAGAACATGCCGAACTCCAAGATGTCTAAATCAGCAGGTAAGGACGAGGCAGGGGAGGTGAGATGGAGGAGAATATCGTCCGCGTAAACAGTTTCTATTGAAAGGGCCCAACAGAAATTCCCTTCACCTGGTGGAAATCTTAATCTTCCTGCTCAACGGTTCAAGAAAGAGATTAAAAAAGAAAGGGTGAGAGTGGGCATCCCTGACTGGAGCTTCTATAATGTGGAAAGATGGACAGCACCTCAAGCAGAGGAGATGCCGAGTTGAGGGACGGGAATATAACACTTGGACCCAATGAACGAACGTAGGTGGGATATGAAATTTAGGTAACAAATGAAACTGATAGTCCCATGAGACCCTATCGAAAGCTTTTTCTGCATCCAGAGAGACCAGCATCTAGGAAACACCAGACTCCCTGGTCACAGAAATGAGATGGGAAACAGTACGAAGGTGGTCTGCTGAAAGCTGACCTGCCACAAAGCCCTCTTGTTCTCAGCTGATAAGCGAATGCCAAACCTGGTTCAACCTACCAGGCAACACTTTTGCAAGAATCTTAAAATCAACATTAATAAGTGATACTGGTCGGTAGTTTGAAACCAGCAAGGGATTTCTACCAAGTTTCGGTAGCACCATGATGGTAGCCTCAGTAAGAGAAGTCTGAGAGACCCTCCTGAAAAATGTAGTGAAAGGTATCAAGGAGAACAGGAGCTAGGTGATGCTTGAATGTTTTGTAAAAGTCTGTGGTATATCCGTCCGGGCCAGGGGCTTTGTCCAGTGAGAGAATCGATAGCCAAAATTTTCAAGAGAGTCGGGGGAGCTTGCAAAATAACTACCTGGGAAGGAGTCAAATAAGGCAGGTCAGTGTCTTGTAGAAACACGTCCAGGTGGGATGCATTGAAGGAGGAGGAGGAAGAAGGCTGATACAAGGCCATATAATAGTCTGGAAAGCGGTCTAAGACATCCCTAGGAAAAGTAAGATGATGACCCAAAGTATCCCGGAGGGAGGAAACTATTTTGTCAGCAGCCTGCGATGGAAGGCGCAGAGCCAACAGTTTCCCAGCCTTTTCCCCTTGATTGAAGTACCGAACCTTGGAACGCAGGATAAAGTGTTCCACTCCCCCAAAACAGGGTATGGTATTTAGAATGGGCAGCTTCCAATTGGTCCCATTCGGACTGAGAAGAGGATGAGGAAATTTGCCTTTCCATCGCCCTAATCTGGTCTAAGAGGGAGGACAATGCCATCTAGGTTACCCGCTTCCGAATAAATTCGCCACGGAACAAACATTTGAGCACCCCCCATATGAAGTCCAGCTTGGGGTAACAGGAAGAATTAAATTCCAGAAAAGAAGTAATAAAGCTCTGGAGGTGTTGGATCAGAAACTCTGAGCTAAGCAACTGCCCGTTAAGACGCCAGACCTCCTCATGAATTTAAAAGGGGAACAAATGTAGATGGAGTTAAGTAGGGTGTTGGTCAGAAGCAGCTTTGGCCAGGTAATGACATGCGACCACTCCAGAGAGATGTTCTGCCCACAACAAGAAATGATCCGCGAGAATGTATTATGAGGTAGTGAATGAAAGGAATACTCTCATAGATCCAGATTCAACACCCGCCATGGATCAGCTAGCCCGAGTGTGTCCATAAGGTCCCGAAGGGCCATTTGCCCCTGTGACAGAGATAGAGGGTCTGACCAATCAAGGTTGTTACTATACACCTTGTTCCAGTCTCCCCAAGCAACAAGGGGAGAGAGATCCAGTGTGCAAGGTGGGTCATTAAGGAAGTAAAAAAGGCAGGGTCATCAGCCGTGGGGCCAGTGCTCTTTTTTTTTTTCTTGAGAAATAATTATTTGAAAACTTGCATAAAATTCTTAAATGATAATGAAAACTGAAAGTTACCACGAAAATAAACTGGAAGACATCCGGCATCAATTAGGGAAAAAATGGTGGAGTCAAATTTTAACCCATTTTCGTTGCACTACTGCTTTAGATAATTATAGGCCTTTATCAATCTTAGCAGTTCTCACTAATCTTCTTGAAAAACTGGTCAGTCATTAAGTCTGAATTCCTTGAAACTCACCAGTTACTGAGACCTCTATAGTCTGGTTTCAGACCGCTCCATAGCACTACTTCTGCATTATCCAAAGTCACCAGTGACTGGCTTGAAGCTATGGACAGTAGATTAGTCACAACCACTGTCTTTTTAGACCTTAGTAAGGCCTTTGACACTGTTGATTACACCACTGTGCTAGATAGCCTCAGGAAA
Source organism: Neoceratodus forsteri (assembly GCA_016271365.2). NCBI lineage: Eukaryota > Metazoa > Chordata > Ceratodontiformes > Ceratodontidae > Neoceratodus > Neoceratodus forsteri. Next base: position 661,067,635 of record CM028129.1, read on the forward strand.
ATGAGCTTCACTCAACCAGCTATGGGCTGGTTCGCTAGTTATTTGGATGATGGAAAGCAACGGATAAAAATCAATGGAGCTCTCTCCTCGCTACTCCCCCTAGTGAGAGGTGTGCCCCAAGGTTCTATATTGGGACCCATCCTCTTCTTGATCTATGTAAATAATATAAGTAAAAACATTGTAAATTATAACATTCACCTTTTCACGGATGACACTGTCCTTTTACATCTCAAAACCTTCCTTTATGCAAGCATGCTCAGAACTTAGATTGCAACACAACTTAATGTGATCCAAACTTTGGTTGAATGTGAAGAAAAAAGATTGTTCTTTTTCCCACCTAATCTTGCCCCAGCCAGCTCTAATCATAACCCATCCCCCCTCCCAATTACTACCCTACTAGGAGATACGCTTGAGGAAGCAGAAAATTTCAGACATCTATGGGTCCTGCTCGACCCCCACCCATCACTTTCTCTCGTATTGAGACACGGGCGAAAAAATTAAGAGTGAGACTAGTTTTTTTTTACCTGAAATAAATCCCTGTTTACTCGGGACTCCATAATTAGACTAGTGCAGGCCAGTTTATGCCCATGCTGTCATAATCTACAGCAATTGTGCAAACTCAAATCTCCACAAATTAGACACTCTTTACCACTGGGTGGTGAGATTTATTACCAGTGCTAAACCCAAAACCCATCATTGCACTCTGTATAAAGAATTAAATTGGACATCCCTGACCACAAGAAGACTTATCCATACGCACACTTGGACATATAAAGCTCTCCTAAATAAACTGCCTCCTTATATCACTTCCTCTTTGCATTGTTTGCACAGCTCCTATGCACTCGGGAAATGTTCTTATATTTCACTAACCGTACCAAAATGCCGCACCCGATATGGTATGGCAGCCATGAGCTATATACTTGCTACCTTTTGGAACAAACTCCAAACGATGCTAAAACTACAAGCCCTGATCCCTCTTAACGCTTTCAAGAGGATCATAAACATCTTACCTGATATCTGTAAGTGCCTCTAACCCAACTCCTTGTCTCTCCTACCATCTCATCCATAAAGTATATGGCATTGTGCACGTATTATCTACCTTAATTTGGCATCTTGTATTTTTGTATTGTAGCACTTGATGGACGTTGTATTGTAACACATTAATGTGTTGTATGCATTTTTCTGTTGCTACTTTGTTGTATGTTACTATAAGGGACCAATGATTGGCCCTCTCCAAATTGATCAGGATATTATCACTGAAGAACAGCAAATAGCTGAAGTTTTAAACTCCTATTTTGCAGTGTCTGTAAAAACAAACAGGAGGTACTTCTTGAATTAATAGCACAAACATATTTGTACCATTTACTTCATTGGACATCATTACTGCAATAAAATCTATTAAAAAATAATTCCTCTGCTGGACCAGATAATATACCACCTATTTTCCTTAAAAAAAAAAAAAAAAAATGTCAGCAGAGTTATCTGGAATATTAACTAGATTATTTAACATCTCGATTAGTGAAGGCATAGTAAAGAAGGATTGGAAATCTGTAGCTGTGATTCCTATTCATAAAAAGGGAAGTAAACCTAGTCCCAGTAATTACAGACCTATCAGTCTCACCTCTTGTGTAGGAAAATTAATGAAAAGGTTACTATTAAAAATTGTCTCATCTTCTAGATACTGAAAATATTGATATAGCACAATATGGTTTTACACATGGTAGATCCTGCCAGACTAACTTAAACTTTTTTGAGCCTGTCAGTTACGCATTGGACAACTGCTTACCTGTGGACGTAATGTATCTTGACTATGAAAAAGCTTTTGATACTGTCACATGCAATATTATTGCAACAACTTATTTGGATTAACAGACCCACAGATTATTAAATGGGTAGATTCATGGCTGAATGGTAGGAACCAGTGGGTGACAATCAAGGGTTCATCCTCAGATACTGCAGAAGTTACAAGTGGTGTACCACAGGGATCGGTTCTGGGGCCCGTATTATTTAACATCCTAATATCAGCCGGCCCCGGTGGTGCTGAGGGTTGAGGCGCTGGACGCCACACCTCGTGCCATGCCGGCGACCCGGGTTCGGTAGCTAGTCTGGGTTGTCAGGGGTCGGCAGGGGAGGTAGAGGTTTGAGCGTCCGGAGGATGGCTCTCCTCTCCTGGGAGAGAGGGGGGTCTAGTCTCTGTGCTTGACTGTCTCCTGGTGGAGGCCAGGGTACAGCAAGCATTGTAGCAGATGTCGGGGGACGAGGAGTGGTGATGCTAGCAGTGATGCCTTGGCATAGGGTGCGTGCCACTCCTCCAGTTAAGTGGAGGAAAATGCCTGCGGTTGCCGGGGAGAAGGTGCATGCCTCCGATATGCCCTTGCCTGCCTGACTACCCCTGGTCCGACGAGATTCAGAATTTCGGGGTGCTCGCCGCCCCACCTTGACCTCGCTCGGGGGGATAAGCCACAGCTCCATGGGGACCGAGGGTAAGTATCAGGCAGGCAAGTGAGGCAGGAGGATGACTCCTTGGCGCTCCCGATGGGTCGGCACCCACAGGACGTAGGCGTAGATAAATAATTAAAAAAAAAAAACAAAAAAAAAAAAACTAATCAACCATGCAAACTTCCAGTGGGATCTGGATAAATAACTATGCAGACGATGGCAAGATTGGCTGTATCACCAATGACGTACAATCAATAAAGGAATTGCAAAATAACCTAGATCACTTAGCTATATGGGCTGAACAGCATAAAATGACTTTCAATATCAGCAAATGTAAGGTTATGCACTTTGGTACTAACAAACTTGCCAATTACACTCTAACACTATAATACTATAATACAAACAGTGAAAACTGAAATTGATTTACTGTAGGAGTTACTATTACTAATCTGAAATTTACTATACATATAAATAAAACAATAAAAAAGTGCGCTGGAATTACAGCTTGTATCTACAAGCACATTAAGAGCCATGAAGCTGAAGTAATTGTCCCTTTATTTTCTAGCTTAGTACGATCACAGATTGACTATTCAGCCTTTTGTGGTCCAACATCTGTAGGCACTAAAACTGCTATGGAAAAAGTGCAAAGAAGGTTGACTAAAAACATTCATAAACTGCACATCCATACGTGGGAGGAAAGATTGAATTCCTTGGGCCTTTACTCACTTGAGTTTAGGGCCTTGAGGGGTGACCTGTGTCTAATGTACAGGGCTTCTAGGGATCCAGCATTGCTTGAAACTTTGTTTACGGTTTACGAATAATGTTAAGAACACCAGATCACATAACTTAAAACTTCTAACCAATATAAATTATTCGACTAAAAGAAACAATTTCATAACTCTGAGAGCTCCACGTCTTTGGAACGGTTTGCCTGCTTTTGTTGTCAACAGTTTAGATACTGACCAGTTCAAATGTAATTTGGATCTTTATATGGGGAATAGAACATTTCAGTTTCTGCCGTCTGGTTGATGGCAGAGAGTTCATAAAAGGGTCTCCACCCTTGAACTCGTATCTATCCTAGGAACCTAAGGAACCTCCTTGTAAATGAGCTTGTTCAATGGAATTATCCCTTCACAATAAACTAACTTTGATACAGTCCAGAAACCTGAGCACCATGGCTAAGAAATCCTATACCACAGCTTCTCTGCTGCTATGCTTCTCTACGTGCTTATTTTATTCAGCAAAGTACCAAAAAGCCTTGTGGAACTCTGTTCTGGCCGTTAGCCAGAAAGTTCCTGATAATATTGCTCAGGACTTGGCAGAAACTGCGAAATCCGCCCTGGATGCACAAAGCACCAGTTTCATATGGCAGTAGATGCCAACGACACTGCTTCCAGGTTTATGGCACAAGCCATTTCCCTCAGAAAGTATGCATGGCTGAGGACCACAAACCTCTGTCAGAATACACAGACTAAAGCTCTGGATTTGCCTTGTAAGAATAGTTCTTTGTTTAGGGATACGACAGAGGCATACATGAAAAAGGTGGCGGAATACAAAACCACCTACATGAGTAATGCAGCTAAGGAAAAGTCTCCTCCTTACAGACCTCAAGGAAGAGGAGTCGGAGGCAGGGGTTACTACCCCAGAGCTTTCTACCCCATCCCCATGCCCTTGGACTACTCTCAAGTGAGAGGTTACTTTTGAAGAAGAGGTAGAAGTGCTCAGAAGTGTCCTGAACCTGCCCCTCGCCTAAGACTCCGTCAAAACAAAACCCCTGACGGGAATGCCAAGGTCTCCCCTCTGCCAGAAGGAGGAAGGCTGACCCACTACCTCCATCAGTGGCAAAACATTACCACACACAAGTGGGTGCTGGAGATAGTAGGTCAGGCCTCTCCTTGCAGTTTAAAAAAAAAAAAAAAAAAATTCCCTACACAGCAGGGAAGCAGGAGTTTCAAATCTCTCACCCCCACAGAAAAGATTCTGTTGGAGCTAGAGGTCAAATCTCTCTTACTGGCAAATGCTGTAGAAAGAATGCCTCCCTCTCAGTGGGGAAAAGACCTCTATTCAAGATACTTTCTCACCCAGAAGAAAATTGGGGATTGTCAACCCATTTAGACATTGAGTACCTAAATCCTAAATTCAGAATGACCACCCTGTCAGTAGTGACCCCCCTTTTACAACAGGGAGACTGGCTAGCTTCTCTGGACCTCAAAGATGCCTGTTTTCATATCTGTCTGGCTTTGTCACAGAATGTTTCTCAGATTCAAACTGTCTTCAGGGCATTACCAGTTTGCAGTACTACCATTTGGCCTGTTTTCAGCACCCATGGTTTTCACAAAGTGTCTGGCAGTAGCTGCAACCCACTTAAGACGACAGGAAGTCTCTGTCTTTCCTTTTTTGGATGACTGGCATATTGTGGACAAGTTTCCTCAGAAGCTCAGAGACTCTTCAGCTCACCCTGGAATCCCTGGGGTTCCTGATCAACTCAGAAAAGTCTCATATGGAGCCAGTCCAACTCCTGAAATTCATAGGAGCAGAACTGGACACCCAGAAAGTGAAAGCCCTGCTTCTCCTAGACAGAATAGAAAATCTTTTGTCCTCTGCCATCCAAGGCCAGCCTGGCACTTTCTCAGACTCCTAGGCCACATGGCTTCCATTACAGCAGTAGTCCCAGGTGCCAGGTTTCAGGTGAGGGACATTCAGTACCATCTGAAGGCTCATTGGTCTCAGAAAAAGCACTCTGTCAAAGCTGGTTCCAGTTACCAAGACTCTCCTACGAGCCTTGGACTGGTGTAAGGACAGTCACAACCCCGGAAGGAATTCCCTTCCAACATAAGGAACCCTCCGGTGTGCTCACTACAGATGCCTCCCTTCTGGGGTGGCGAGCACACCTGGCAGACCAGTCCATAAGTGGGGTGTGGTCTCCCAGAGTGTCCAAAAACCTTTTCGAACTCAGAGCTGTGTACCTAGCCATAAACACTTTTGCTCCCCAGCTCAAGGGCCAGTCTGTCCAAGTCAGGACAGAGACAACACCATTACAATGTTTTACATCAACAAACAAGGAGGTGAAAGGTCCTCAAAGATCTGGCTGCTGGCTTACTCCCTAGACATGCAGCTAACTACTGTTCACCTGCCAGGCAAGGACACTATCCTGGTAGACTCCCTGAGCTGCATCTGCCAGAGCCACTATGAGCAGTCCCTAAACAGGCAGGTACTGGCCACAGTGTTCAGAAGGTGGGGTACTCCAGAGATGGATTTCTTTGCTTCCAAACACAATTACCAGATTTCCCTGTACTGTTGGAGGCATCCGGCACTGGGCACAGTGCCAGTGGATGTCCTGTACCTCAACTGAACAGAAAGGTTTCTCTATGCATTTCTGCACTTACAGCTAATTGTCAGAGTCCTCCTCAAACTCAGGAGGCAGCAGGCAACAATGATTCTGGTGGCTCCAGACTCTGCAAGTCAGGCATGGTACTCTGCAACTCACCCTGTCAACCAAATGGCCCATTTGCTTACCTCCGAGCCACAGTCTCCTGACTTTTCCTCAGACGAGGGTAAGATAACGCACCATAGAATTTCTTCACCTTAAAGCTTGGTACATGAAGAGCTAGAGTTCCCTGAGACTCTGTATTCAGAGCAAGTCCTCAAAATCCTCAGACTAGCAAAAGAAGGTACCAAAAAGACTTGTGCTTCCAAATGGAAGAGATTCTCCTTTAGGTGCAAAGACAGGCAAATTGACCCCCTATAAGCCAGCTTGTCCTCCATACTGGACTACTGAGTTCACCTGCAGGCCTCTGGGCCTCATCCCTGAAGATCCACCTGGCAGTCATTTCAGCTGACATATCTGTGGGTAAAGAGAAATCTGTAATTTCCCATCCCATTTTAAAAAAGTTCTTTGAAAGCCTGCTGCACCTTCAACCCCCCCCCCCCACTTAGGGAACCCGTGTGTAGCAAAGCTGATGGAGTCCCAATTGAGCCCATGTCTACTGCAGACTTGAAATATGTTACTTGGAAAACTGTTTTCTTAGTGGCAATCTCTTCATCCAGAAGGATTTCAGAGCTACAAGCTCTATGCACTGAACCAAAATACATAATTTCTCACAGGGATAAAATAGTTCTCAGAACTAATAGATCATTCCTTCCCAAAGTAGTGTCTAAATTTTATCTCAACCAATCTATAACCCTTCCTGTCTTTTTCACAGACAAATCCACTCCAGGTGAGCACAGGCTACACTGCCTAGATGTCAAAAGGGCACTGACCTACTACTTAGAGCACACTAAGCATCTCAGGTCTTCTCACACCCAGCTATTACTCACCTATGGCAAGGTGGGCAAGGGCAGACCAGCTTCTAAGAGAACTCTCTTGCTGGATAGTCTCTTGTATCCAATTCTGCTACAGTAAGCCTGGCAGACTGCCACCATAAGGCCTTAGAGCTCACTCTACCAGGGGCACCGCAGCTTCGGTGTCTGCACAAAGGACATACCTTTATTAGATATCTGCAAAGTAGCTACTTGGAAAACTGTACATAGCTTCACAAAGCATTACTGCTTGGATGTACAGTCCAGATTGAATGCCAGATTTGGTGTAGCAGTCCTGCAGAATCTGTTTGCAAAGTAGGTTCTCGTCCCTCCTTCCAACTGTACTGCTTAGTAGTTTGCACAAATCAAGCATACTGAGGTATTCCTGGGATGAGAAGAAAAAATGTCTTGCCATAGTAATGTTGTTTTTTCCAGGGGATCCCTCGGTATGCTTGACCTCCCACCCATCCTCACCTAACACAATTATTTTTGGTTGTGCAGTCCATATCATAGGCCAAGTCCTTATTGAGGGGTTTAGTTGGTGTGAGGTTCACAGTTAAACATTTTGTATATAGTTTGCCTTAAGGCACGTGTTCTTTTCTTGGTTACATGGATACAGAGATACTGTTGGCAGACAAGGGCCCAGGCTGCCCATTTGAGCTCATAAGATCACTAAGTTTTTCTAGAAGTCTGTCGCCCCTTACCCCTGACCTCCTGGATTCCTTTGTCTATCCCATGCATTCTTAAATCCTGTGATTGTTTCAGCCCCCACCACTTTCTCAGGCAGGGTGTTCCACTTTTGTACCACCCTTTCTGTGAATAAATTCTTCCTCACATTTCCTTGGAATCACCCTCCCTCCAACTTCATCCCATGCTCTCTAGTCCTGGAAAATCTTTCGCTGGAAAATAGTGTTTTCCTGTACCATGTTCCTCCCTGTAAGGTACTTATATGTTTCTTACAATATCCCCTCTCTCCCTTCTCTCCTTCAGAGAATACATATTCAAGTCCTTCAGCCTGTCCTCATAGAACTTGTGATGCAGTCCCTTTGTCATCTTTGTTCCCCTCCTTTGAACCTTCTCCACCCTATGTCCTTGCTTAGGTAAGGTCTCCAGAACTGGACACTGGACTCCAGGTGGGGCCTCACTAGTGTCTTGTATAGTGGAATTATGACCTCCCTTTTCCTGCTGGTGATTCCCCTGCCTATGCATCCCAGCATCCTATTTGCTTTACCCGCCATGTTGCAGCACTGTTTCCCTACCTTGATGTCATCAGAGATAACCCCAAGGTCCCTTCCTGTTAGTGTTCCAAATTTTTTCCACTACTCTGGCATAGGGTTAGGGATTGGGGCCTTTTGCCCCTTAGACTCCAGAATGAATTTGACTCACTGGCAGTAGCACCTACAGGCAGAAGTCTTCTGCTGTGACCTGACTGGCTAATGCTCAACCATCATTAGCATAGGCACCTCCTCCAGGACAGCTGAACCCAGCTGGCAGTACTGCACAAGTCAAGCATACTGAGGGATCCTCTGGAAGAAACAATATTACTATGGTAAGCAAGCAATTGTTTGTTTATGAAACACTATTCCAGTAGATCATAGCATTGTACACCTTTCATAAAAACAGTTCTCAATCAGCACATACTTAAAAGGCAAATGGTAAAACAGCAGCACTTTAAATAGTAGAAAAAGCTAACTCAAATTATTTATTTAGTTTTTGTTTACCGGGTAGATGCACTAGCCAGAAAGACTATTTTCAGGCACGACCCCGGAGAGTGCAGAGACAAACTTCGAGAACAATGATGCATAGTGCAAAGTACTGAAACAATATGATATATAGTACAAATTACATATCAGCAGCAATGTGACAAAGTATTGAGGTAGTTAGGCCAGAAATAAGCATTTAAGTTAATGTGAGACAAAATATAGTCGGGTCTAAATAGGAGATTGAGGTAGGAAGACAAAAGTACAGCATTAATATTTACACAAGACAATACATTAAGGTCAAATTATCTGACCAGGTAACTGTGCAAGTAAGTAAGGAAATAGGGAGCAGTGGGAGCGATAGCTACCAGGCAGAGATAGAGGGAGGAGCTTGGGAGAGAAGTTGGGGATGGATGAATAAATAAGTTTTCAGGGCAGATTTAAAGGCCTCAACGGATGGGCATTCTCTAATCTGACGAGGTAGAGAATTCCACTGGGTCGGAGCTACAAAAGTAAACTGTCTAGCTCCTGAAGTTGTCAAACGGACCCTGGGAATCTCTAGCAACCCCTCATTGATGGAGCGGAGAGGGCGAAGGGGCAGTAGGGACAAAGGAGATCTTGCAGGTACCATGGTCCCTGTCCATGTAGGACTTTTATAGGTCAGTAACCTGACCTTGAAGGTGATCCTCCACCACATCGGCAGCCATTGCAGATTGTGGAGCACAGGTTTGATATGGCAAGATCTTGATAAGCCAGCCAACAACCTGGCAGCCGCATTCTGCACCAGCTGTAGGCGGCGAAGGTCCACCCCTGGTATCCCTAGGTATAGGGCATTACAGTAATCCAGGCGCATGGTCACACAGGCGTGGACCAGTGTTGGAAAATCATCCAGTGGGACCAGGTGTTTTATCTGAGCGATATTCCTCAGATGGTAAAATGAGATCTTGACAATGGCGGACACAGGAGATTTAAGTGTTGGCTCGCTATCGAGCTTAACTCCCAGATTCTGCACCCGATCCGAGGACACTAGCTGGTTGCTTCCTAGCCCAAAGCCCAGATGGCTGCCCAGCCAATGACCCATGTCCTCGATGACCTGGATCCACAACCAACACCTCAGTCTTATCCGGAGTCAGCCTAAGCCAGTTGGTACTCATCCAGTCCTGAATCCGAGAGGTAGTTGTTAAAGACCAAAACAGTGTCCTCTTGTTCGGGCACAAAGGACATGTACAGCTGAGTACCATCTGCTTAGCAGTGAAAACTCAACCCGTACCGCCTAATTTCTCCCAATGGCAGCATATACACCACAAACAACATGAGAGAAGGCAGAGAGCCATGTGACACCCCACAAGGCAGGGAGAGGAGCTGAGGAAAACACCCACGACTCCACTCGCAACCTGCCCATGAGGAAAGAGTGGACCCATCTGAGGACTGTCCCAGACAACCCAGAGTAGCTACAAGCGGTCTAGCAACACCCCATGATATACAGTGTCAAAAGCTGCAGAGAGAGATGGAGAACCAAGATGGAATGGCTCCTCCGATCCCTTGCTGTCAGGAGAATCATTAAGTACCCAAACCAATGCGGTCTTGGTACTATGCCTCTTCCTTAATCCGGACTGGAGAGCTTCGTAGATATCTTGGGTGATCAGATGCTCCTCGAGCTGCGTCGCGACTACCTTCTAAATGACCTTGCCCACAAAGGGCAGGTTAGAGACAGGTCTGTAGTTTGCGAGACAGTCTGGGTCGAGAGAGGGTTTTTTTCAAGACAGGGTGAACCACCACCTCTTTTAGGGTGTCTGGAAACACCCTGGTCTCTAATGTACACCTGACTATCTCAGCCAGGACCGGTTGGATTGCCTCCACACACCCCACCAGCAGGCATGTTGGACCAGAGTCCAAACTACAAATAAGTTGGCCGCAAACCCTGGATCATCTTTACAATATCTCCGATCACCACTTGGCCAAAGTTTGACCAGACAGACCAGGTGCTTGTAATCTTGCACCGATCTCCCCATTTGAATGAGCTATGCGAATCTCTGACCTGATGATGGCAGCCTTATCTGTGAAAAATCGAGCAAACTCATCATACTTCTCCTGTGAAAAAGCTCCCCGATTCTGGAGACAGGCTGGATTGCACAACCTGTCTGAAATCTGGAAGAGCTGAGCAAGTCTATTTCGCGCAGCTGCGATCTCCCTGGACAGGAACTCTGCCTTCCTACGGGAGACCACAGATTGATAGCCCTTATAATGGGACATCAATCTAAGCTTGTCATCACTCAGGCCTGATTTCCACCAGCAATGCTCCAACTTTTTTCCACTTTGCTCAACTCCCTCAAGGTCCCATCAGACCAAGGGGATTGAGGGCAAAGGGTGAGGGGCGAACCCGGACAAGAGCTGTGGAATCCAGAGCAGCCTCTACTGCCTTGTTATAGGCTAGCAAAAGATCCTCTGGATCCATGCTAACATTTGAACTCCCCGATAGATCCAGCACCACCATAAGACCATCGGGGGTCAAACCCTTCGAAGGGCAGTACCGGACCATCTCCATAGGGGCAAGTCTATTTGGGGGGGCACGAAACTGATTCCTACAGTGTGATGGTCAGACCACCCAACAGATTCCACCACCACATCTGAGATCTCCATTCCCAGCAGAAACACCAGGTCCAGTGAATGACCTTTTATGTGGGTCGCAGAGGTAATCACCTGTGTAAAGCCCAATTAAACAATCAGTTGGAAGAAGTCGCAACCAAAATGCGAGAGTTAATTGTCAACCCAGGCACTGAAATCCCCAGCAGCAACCACCTCTGGGACTCTTAACACCATCTTGACGAAGTCCTCGATTTTCTGCAGGAAATCCTTCTCTCACCCCCCTGGTGGACGGAAGATAAGTATCCTACAGCCCACGCCTGCTCCCATGATACATTCAAAGGATCTAGTGACCCCAACTGGCACATCTACAAGGCCTAGTTCCATCAAACAAATGGCTACCCCCTCCCCGCCCCTACAATCCAACCTCGGGTTGTGTATCAGAGTACCCAGTTCGAACAGCTGACCCCAGAATAGGACCAACATTCTCAGTCAGGTCTCAGTGATGCATGCCAGGTTGGATGACCCAACAAGGTCAGCAATTACTGCCATCTTGTTTTTAATCAACCTGGCATTACATAACACCGCCCGGGTTGGATGAGCAGTTGATGCTGATCGCGCCATTTGCCTACACAAAGTGGAGCCCTTGGGTATGGGCACCAGGCAGGGAAAACACCTTTTCTTGGCCCATTTCACCCCAGGGAGTCTCCTTGACCCCGCAACCCCAATTCGTCTGCTCCGCGCCACTTCCCCACCAAATCCTCCCCCCACCCCCACCGCCCCCTCACTATACCCAAGGTGCGACAGTGCCCATAAACCTCTGCTGACAGCGGGGGCAGTCGAAGGGGTGAAGGGCACGAAGCTTGGCGGAAAAGTAGTACCCGCCTGTAGAAGCCCTGTGCCAACACATCCTGCCGTAATCACTAAACCAGTAGCTATAGTTTAAAACATGAAGCACTCACTCAATCACCATACACACACTCTCTACCACACTCGCCAAAAGAGTTTAAACCTCCACAGTAATATTAATTAAACCAATCACTCACACACACACACACACTCAATTCTCATATCCTTTAAAATACCCCTGTAACTAAACCCCAAGACATGACAACTCAATATATTATCAAAATAAACTATTCTTTCTCTTAGCTGCAGCACAGCATCAAACAGCAGCAGCACCCCTTTTAAACCCAGCACAGTGTAAACAGGATTTAACAGTCCATTACTGTCCTTATAGGATTGAACTGTCAGTGCCTTCACAGTGTGCAATATTTCCAACTATCAAAAAGAAAAGCTGAAATCAAAAAAGAAATTTCAAAGTGAAAGGGTCCAGTCCGAAGAGGTTCATGTAAGCAAATAATCCAAAAGGCTTCACTGCCTAGGAGCCACAGTTAATCATCTCAGTAACGTTTGAGCTCTCACCACTGAAGTTGAGGGAATAAAATTGCAATAACTTCAATGAATACACCCAGGCGCGGACACCTCAAGGGAGCCACAATGACACTGATCAGATTTTGTCATGGTCTCTCACCTCCACGTGGAAACCAAACCAATGTCCCAGTTAATTACAGAGTAATCTCTGGTCCCAAAAGACAGTTTGAAATCACAACTCTGCAAGTAAAGGTAAGGTAACTCACTTCAAAGATTTATTGTTTTTTTTTCCTCCAGTCAGTTTGCCTCTTTCAGGCTGCTTTTCTCATTTGGTCACACAAACTAAGGGAGCCAGGTTAGGGCTCCGATGAAAACACAGTCCCACTTCACTATGGAACCAGTTCTCCACGCATGTTGGGAACAGGGTTGAAGCGGGCTCAGGGCACTAAGAATTCCAAATCCAAGCTTGATGATTGGTTGGCACTGGGGTGTCCCACTCAGACCCCCGAAATTCTCCCCAGACCCACCTTCTGCTATGGCCACTCACCAGCCTCCGCGCAGCAGGATGGAAGTACCACATGAGCAGCTGCCCACTGGCAGCTGCACCGCGGCACACCACCAGGTCGGGGTCAGGAACCAAGAAGGAACTCCCTCAGTGCTCCACCAGTGTCTGCTGACAGGTCAGATCGGTGCTCCACTCCTTGCTGTTCCTCCACAATCCAACCTCCCGAATCGAATTGCTCCTCGCTGCGCCACCAGGACTCTACACACTGCTCTCACTGCTCCTTTCAGTGACCAATTCTGGAAATTTTCAGGTATTACTTAGCTCTACTTACAGGTTGTGAATTTCAGAAAGTGTAAAAACTGAGATTTTGCTGTATGCGGACCCAGGTGTTAAAGTGCACCTGCATGTTAGCTTTCGGCCCTGGACAACAGCCAAACATAGAATAAAATAACTAAACAAAACTAATAACTGAATGACGAAATAAAAATAAAACTAATAAAACTAATCACTGCTCCACCCTACTGACTTAGTAGCTGGCCCAACACAGCCGCCATTTTGTGGACATTTTTGTAGTTTTTCTTAAGTTCAGTAGTTCCCAGAGGAACATCTGTTGCACCATCTGTGACATTTACTTCATAAGAACACAATACTGTATCTAGGGTGTTATCCCTTCGGGGTGTTGATGTGCTGCTTCAGATCAAGATGTTGAATGATTCTGAATAATTCTTTACTTTGATGCTTAGTAGTTGTCATAGTGTCTGAGCAGATATCATTAAAGTTTAGATCTCCCGGAAAGATAACTCCGCCTAGTTCACAAGCCCTTTTGGGTTCTGAAGTTATGGCTTCAGATATCTCTTTGTAGCATTTGGTGGTCGGTAGCATATACTAATTATAATGCGTTTCCACTATTTGTGACATTAATCCATAAGGTCTCTGTATTACTACCCACTAGTTTTATTTTATCAGAGATATTGGAGGATTTTATTCTTTCCTGTGTGTGTGTGTGTGTGTGTGTGTGTATATATATTTTAGAGGCAAAAAACTCTGTATTTAATGCATTAGTTAGGGTTGTTCCACAGTGACAAAAGCGAGGAAATTCGGTGTTAGGGTTGAAAGCCCCCCTTGGACCCCCGCAGCCCACCCCCCAACCGGTATCGGGCTGCACATTGGGGTCATCGGCCCTAACTCTCACCCCATCACGTCGAAGAAGCAGAGGTATAGGAAAATGGGGTGAGAGTTAGGAAAAGAAAAAGCTGACCCTAGCAGAACCCGGTTGGGGGGTAGGCTGGGGATCCAAGGGGGCTTTCAACCCCACACTGAATTTCCTCGGTTTTGTCGCTGTGGAACAACTCCTAACTAATGCATTAAACTGATTTTATTTTACCTCTAATTTCCCTTCTTTCTGAGAATGATGATGAGAAATAGTGACTGTAATGCGGCGGCAGGGCCCCGCGCTCCTGCCACATGTCTTGTGACATAGGAACATATGGTAACGCAAACGTAAATGGTAAAGGAAATGTTAATAGAAACACAAATGCAAAGTGACGCTGAAGCGAACAGTGACGCAAGTGGACATTGAAGCACGTACGAAAACGCAACTGGTAACACGAACAGTGATGGCAGCGGTATTTTAAATGGAAATGTTAAGTGTCGCAGCAAAAAGAATGCGAAACGGAAACGCGAACGCAAGCGCACACAAACGCAAACTGTAATGTGCACAGGCATGGTACCGCAATTGTAAATGCAAATGGTAAAGTTAACATAAAGAATACCACCAAAGGAAAGAGAAACGGAAATGGGAGCAGAAGCATGTACGGAAATGCAAACCGAAATGTGCATGGGCACAGTACTGCAGTTGTAAATGCAAATGGTAATGGTAACAGCAACAATAACAGCAAAGGAAACAGAAGCACAGAAGGAAAGGCAAAAGCATATGGAAACGCAAACCGTAATACGCACGGGCACAGTAACGCAATTGCAAATGCAAATAGTAGCAGTAACAGCAAGGAAGACACAAAATGAAAGAGAAACGGAAATGCAAACGAAAGTGCTGCCGTAAACGCAAATGGCAATGTGCACGGTGATGCAAACAGAAACAGTAGTGGAAACGCAAATGGTAACAATGCTTCGAAAATGCAAGGCCGAATGACAACGAAGAAAGGGTAACGCACTACGGTGGCGCATACCGGAATGGTAACACAAAGGGGTAACGTACATGGTGGCGTGAACGGGAACACAAACGGGGACATAAACACAAGTGGAGACAGTAACTGTGACAGTAACGGAAGTGCATCACCTGTTCCTGCCAAACAGGTGCATACAGAAACACAGTATGTACAAAGAATGTATGCATTGTAATGGGCATTGAAGCTTAAAACGAGCATTGGAAGTACTTAATTGCTAATATCTCAGCAGCCGTACGACGTAGAAAAAAAATTTAATTTAACAAAAATCTTGATTTTTTTCCTGGCTAGGTTTTTGCTATTACATAGCCCATAGGGATATGCAACTTGCAACAAAATTCTGTATCTCGCACTCTTTTCGAGATAAGAGCCCCAAAAGGCACGGTGGATGCCACCATGTTAGTCTATGGGGAAAAAACGTCAACTTTGGAGTTCTGTAACTTGGCAGCCTTGCAATATTTTTTCATCAAACCACCAAAAGTCGCATCTGTGGCATGTTGACTGCCTTCCTTCCAAATTTCAGCTCAAAAGACCAAACCGTTCTTTCGCAGCAGGGTGGCAAAGAATTCCTGTCCTTTTGACCAAGTCTGTAAAAGTAGTGTCGCAGTTTAAGGCAATTTTCACAAAATTTTGCGACGGTGTCGTGCCTGCGACACTACATTGCGACAGTACTGGTTCCAGAAATTTTTAAAACATATTTCTGGGGTGTTTTACCCCAAAATAAAGACATTGCTAGCATCCTCAGGGTCCGACTAGGTGAACACAAAAAGAATTGTGTCCCTAGAGGGTCCCAAATTTAAATGCCAAGCATTTTTCTGATCACCAACTGAAAAAAAAAAAAAAGGCGAATTTGCGATACTACTAGGGCCATTTGCAACACTAAAAAGTGCCTTTGTGAAAGTGTTTAATGTGTTAATTTTTCCCATTGACTTAATGGGAACTTGTTTTTTGAATAACTTTTGAACCATGTAATATGTTTTCACGAAATCTTCAAAAGGCACATCGGGAACCCCAGCTGCACTTTCCCTGAAGTTTTCGGACCGGTCGCGCAAACCATACGACCTGTAGGTGAGAGCAAAGAAATCTCAAAAAAAGCGTAATTGGTTCTCGCTTAATAACTCCGTAGCTGTATATCTAACCGGTATGAAACTTGGCAAATCCCATGATCTGCCATGCCCAATTGTGCATACCAAAATTTCAGGCAAATCCGTTGAACAGTGGCAAAGTTATTAAGGTGCAAAATTGACCCTTTAACCTTAAAAGTGCTACTCAACCCTAACTATGGTAGTACTACCGTGCTACCATAATAAATATATATTAGAGGTAAATATCTGTTTAATGCATCGTTAAGTTGTTCTACAGTGACAGTGGAATTAATAGGGTTGAAACCTCGCTTTCAACCGCACCGTAAAGTGATTAAGTCGTTTTCGCCCTTCTCACCCCATCACATATGTAAAGAAGCAGAGGTATAGCAGAATGGGCGAGAGTTAGACCGATGACCCCAACGCGCACCCGATTGCTGGTTGGGGCTGGAGGTGTCCGGGGGGGGGGGTTTCAACCCTAACACCGAATTTCCTTAGTTTTGTCGCTGTGGAACAACCCTTACTGATGCATTAAACAGTTTTTGCCTCTATTTTCCCTTCTGTTTGAGAATGATGATAAATACCTGCGCTCCTGCCACGTGATGTCTTGTGACATAGTAACAGGAACAGCAACGCAAACACAAGGTGGAAACGCAAATGGTAACAGTAACGAAAAGGCAAGGGGAAATGACAACGCAAAGGGTAACGCACACGGGAACAGTAACATTAACAGGTACATAAAAGCAAGGCAAAACAGTAACTAACTGTAACAGAAGCGCATACCTTCTTTTTGCTGGAGAACTGCACAAACAGTGTGCACCGAGAATGTATGCCTTGTAATGGCAATGGAAGCTTAAAACAAGCATTGGAAGTACTTCATTGCAAATATCTCAGCAATCGTATGATGTGGAAAAAAAATTAAAATTTCACAGAAATCATTATTTTCCTGGCTACCATTTTGTATTGCATAGTGCAAAGGGCTCTGCAGCTCGCGACAAAAAATCTGTATCTCGTACCGTTTGAGATACGAGCCCTGAAAGGTGCTGCGAATGCCACCATGTTAGTCTATGGGAAAAAACGTCAACTTCGGAGTACTGTAACTTTCGAGCCATGCAATATTTTTTCACCAAACCACCAAAAGGCACATCTGTGACATGTTGGCTACCATTTCTCCAAATTTTTGCCCAAAAGACCAACTGTTCTTTTGCAGCAGGGTGACAAAGAAGTCCTGTCATTTTGGCCGTAGTCTGGAAAGTAGTGTTGTGTTCTGCAACACCTTTCGCAAATTTTGCGAAACTTTTGTCAGTTCAACACTACTTTGTGACACTACTTTTTCCAGAAATTTGAAAAACATATTTCTGGGGTGTTTAACCCCAAAATAAAGACATGGCTAGCATCCTCCGGGTCTGACTAGGTGAACACAAAAAGAATTGTGTCCCTAGAGGGTCCCGGATTTAAATGCCAAGCATTTCTGTGATCACTAACTGAAAAAAAAAATGGCTGACTCACGACACTACTGGTGTCATTTGCGACCCTAAAAATGGCTTGTTCGACACTTTCGCACTTTTTGTTAACTTTTCCCATTGACTTATAATGGGAAATTGTTTTTTGAATAACTTTTGAACCGTTTAATATTTTTTCACGAAATCTTCAAAAGGCACATCGGGGACCCCGGCCGTACATTTCCTGAAGTTTTCGAACCGAACGCGCAAACCGTGCGATCTATAGGTGAGAGCAAAGAATTCGCAAAAAAGCATAAGCGCACATTTCATTGGCGCTTAATAACTCCGCAGCCGTATATCCGACCGGTACGAAACTTGGCAGATCCCAAGATCTACCATGCCCAATCATGCATACCAAATTCCAGGCAACTCCATTGAACGGTGGCAAAGTTAAGGTGCAAAATTTGACCCTTTAACCATAAAATGGCTCCTCAACCCTAACTATGGTAGCACTACCATGCTACCGTAATGTATATATCCCGCTACTCCCCCACTATTTGTTCCCATCCCTGTCACATCTGTATAGCTAGTAATCGGGAATTGCTTTTCCCCAGTTTTTATCACCACTCCACCAGGTCTCGATGATGAATGCCATCTCAGTATTTCCATTTGGCTTTAATAATGATTCGAGATGTGCAGGAAATTTGATGCAAGTGCCCAAAACCTCTTCCACAGGTCATTCTCTGGTAGTTTTGATGGTGAAACAGTCTTGGAGGGCACCATAGCATTTTGCAGGCCCTCTAAATCCTAGTACTCCTTCACTTACTCTTAACAACTGCAATCATTCACCTTGAATGAGCTACCCTGGAGCATAACATTTTATGCTGATGAGAGCATCTTGAAATTCAAAACTCTGCTGTGTGGTCATGCTTACCTCCACATTCTAATGGCAGATTTATTTCTCCACCTGAAGAGACTTCTCTTCACTTCAGACCAATTACGGTTTATTTTATAGTTTCTAACAGTTATATTTTTGATAACTGTTAGTTACGGTATTCATAGTGTATGGTGGAATGCTATTCTTATTCGAAATTCCACCATACCAAAATGCTGTTCATCCACACACACAAGAATGAATGGAATGCTGTACTGACCATACATGCAGAACAGCATTCCATTAATTTAAAATTGATAGCTCGAGCCTCGGTTTAAAAGCATATACAGAAAACCGTGAGTGCATCAGCATCACTTGCAGGTACACGTTCATTGCAGCAGCGGTTTTCTGAAAGGGGAATAGATCATTTGCCATTATGCAGACTGGAGGATCAACCAGATATGTAAGGTTAACTTAGTTTTCGCAATCGTGTCCATTCTGCTCTTGCTTAGTGAGAGGTTCCGCCGCCATGTTTTTTTTTTTGTAAATCCTGCCTATAGCAGAGCTGCAACCAATGGGCATATGCGCTGCAAAGTTAGGGATGCCCAGTCCCTAGCAACCACCCAACTCTATCTCCTAGCGAGAGGAGAAAACAGTTTCTTTATCCATCATTTAAATACACTTTGGAAGCCTAAAAGATGTGTTAAAAATAATTTGTGGGGCACCATACGCTATAAAAAATACAGGATGGGTATCCCCATGCAGAACCAGTGTGTTCTGCCACCTCGGGGTCTGATTCCCAAAGACCTCTCAAGCTTCGCTTTCGAGGTCACGGGGAATCAGACCCCTGTTTGGCAGAACACACAGGTTCTGCATGGTTACCCATCCAGTATTCTCTGTTTTGTGTTGGTGTGATTTTTCTCCAGTTCCCCATCGGTTCACAGGAGCTAGAGAAGGCAGTTTTGTTGCATCATTTCCACCTTCAAGGAACCACTTCTGTTTACTAAAAGCTTTATTTTTCATACACATTATACTGCTTTGCGCATTTTCATATATTTCTCCCAGTTCCTTTTTCAGATGCTATAAAAAATGTAAAGCATGTCATAAGACCTTGAGAAAAGGCTCTGTATGGGATGTCCCGTCTGTTCTGTACAGTACTAGCAAGACAAATGCTAATTTTTCAGCATTTGGCCCATGAACTACTGGGGACCCAGGTGATAGTACATCTGGTTTTGTGTTGGGCATTGGAACTAGAGAGCTACATAGGTCCCTTCTTTGTTATCTTAGTGAGCTCTTCTACAAAGGTCAAGTTACACAGATGCAGAACGGATGCATCTTCTCATATACCCAGTTCACAGTAGACCGGGGGGGGGGGTATGATTAAATGTTTTAAACCCCCAGGAAATCTTACTGTATTCTGACAAATGCAGTATGGTTTCACCATAAGACTGCTCCAGAGCCTAAGTAGTTAATAGAACCTATGCTAATCATGGAATATTAGGCTTGAACTGTTTTCAAACCACTGTCCCTGAAATACATCCTGCAACTGTCAGATTCTTTACTCTGCTTGCCTAGTACAGACACCTCTGAGAGCCCTCCTTCATCCTTCTTGAAGATTTTATTTTCTCGGTTTTTTGAAGTAAGTTTTATTTCTGTTAGTTTTTAAAGCACTGACCTTGCATTTACAGGTTGATTAGTCTAGACCTTACTTAGAAAGGGTTGCCTGAGTCATCTGGTCCTCGCACTATAATTGTCTACTCTAGAGTTGGTGACAGGGACTGCGTGCTGGCAGTGGCACAGCGCAGGAGGCGGTTGCGATATGGGGAGGCCGAGCTCTCCATATTTCCTGATCTCTCTTGTGGCACCAGACAGAGGCGGAAAGCCTACGATGGAGTGAGGAGCCGAATACGCCTGTTACAGACACTGCACCAATTGTTGTTTCTAGCCTGCTTTAGATGTATCTGGCAGGATAAAACCTATTTGTTTGGCTCTCCGGAGGTGGCGGAGAAAATTTTCCTATTGATAGAGCAGGAGCCTGACTGAGGGCAGGTAGAAGGGGAATGAAGGAACAATGGATTTGATGCAAGGCCTAAAAGCTCCAATTCTGTTGGTGATTGTCGAGAAGATGCCCTCTTTTGCAGGGTGAACTTGTGGGAGAATGGGACACTGCAGTGCCTTTTGTTTTTCTTTTTCCTTTACTGATACACAGTGCAATATTCCTTACTTTGGAAGAGGACTGCAGGGTTTATCCACCAAGGACTTGAATATATGTTACACCCAGATTTGGGTTAGGCAAGACAGGTGCCTTTTGGTTTTTCCCTTCTCGTACTTTATCTTTGAGATGAG
The DNA here is from genome assembly GCA_016271365.2 of Neoceratodus forsteri. Lineage (NCBI taxonomy): Eukaryota > Metazoa > Chordata > Ceratodontiformes > Ceratodontidae > Neoceratodus > Neoceratodus forsteri. Next base: position 661,088,462 of record CM028129.1, read on the forward strand.
TGCCCTGGAACAGTTTAAGATACAGTAATAACCAACTATTAGAATATGGGCCAAACTCTATAATAGTAAGCTTGGGCTTCCATTGGTTCAACAGTGATTTAAGGGTGGGGTGCGATTATTTAAACACGTACAGTTTTGATGTTGAGTAGGGGCATGACAGTAGTTTGTAAAGGTAACTCTATGTAAGATTGCAGTTTTAGGGGTAGAAATCTCTTGGAAATATCAGTAGGGGGATGTGGGTTGGTTGGCCTAAATTTGGGGCATTTGATCCACGTGCCAGCTGGCCAGAGTAAAGCTAGCCGGTTTGATTATCTCCCTGGAATACCTCCTGGGCGGTGGGCGGTGGGCGTTGGGTACAATTTCGTGGCTACTTTATTAATTGGTACTTCTCCCAATGTGGAATTATACTGAGGGGTGTCTTCTGAATATGTGTATGACTGTTAATTATTTTATGTATTTCTGTGGTGGACTCACACATGTAATGTTGCTTTTGTGAATTGGTTTTCCTACAAAATGATCAATAAAACTATAATGCAAAAAAAAACTAAAAATGCCATCCATGGAGAAGGAACTGGGAACTCTCTCCATCACGTTGATTGCCCCCTTCTGGAGCCTTGGACATGGAGACCCGGGTGTCCCTCCAGCCAAGGCTGCCTCAGGCCCCACAAAAAAACCGATTTCGGTTCTGACTGGAGTCTCGAGGTAGGGAGACACCCACTACCCTTAGACCCCTCAAGATTATGGGGTCTACTGTGAGTAGTACAGCCGGTAAGTTGACCATCTGCTCCTCTGATAACACGGCCCTGGCTGATAAGTCACACATCGGCTCCTCTGACGTGTGCCCAGCCCCAGTTCCTCTGGCAGGCCCCGACAACAGGCCTGACATCGCGGAACTGGACCAGCTGATGCCTGAGCCTCAGCTGATCCTGGAGGGTTCCCCCCCCCCCAGGATTCTCTCCCTCTGCCTATAGAGGTGGTTCCTCTGGTTTCCACACTACTGCAGGATCCAGAGGAGGGAGAGTGTCTGCTGTTGGGCACTATCCCACTGCTGACACCAGATCTCCCAACACCTGGCTTGCCGCCGGACCCGACAAAGGTAATTCCGGTCCCACAGAGTCTTTCGGGTCCCTCTGGGCAGCCGTCAGGCCTGACACCAGCCCTGTCGGGCCCTCTGGACCCACCGCTGGCCACCCATAGGGACCATCAACTCCTCTGGGTCCTTTACTAGGCCCAGTGGACCCTCTGTTAGGCCTTTCAGGTGCTCCCCCGAGCTACCCGATGCTGGGGTACGAGACCCCAGGTTTTCAGCCCTACCCATCGGCAGGTTACCACCAACGGGATACCCATCTCTCAATTATCAAGTGCATGGCTGTCTGACCCAGGGGTACGGGCATCAGCCTCTACCCCCTCCTCCTCCTCCACCCCAGCCTCCGGTGGAACAAAGCAAAATCTCTGCTCGCGTTGGAGCTTAATAAACTTCAGCCTCCGGTAACCCAGACGTCCGTCACCAGAGAACTGATACACAGGCATCATCTGTCGATTGACTCCAAACCATCGACATCGGGTAGCTCTACGGAGCCTTTACCTCCGCTACAACGGCCCACAGAATTCTCAAGACCAGTGAATATCCCTCTACCCAGACTCAGCACTCCCAATGACAGCCCGGCATCTGAATCAACCTGACTCAGCCCATTCGGGCTCGGACTATGAGCCCCTACCCCTGATGACCCAAAACCGAAGGAATTGCCAAAGTCACCCCTTGAGGATCCTTCCTTTTTGGAGCTCCTCAGGAAGATCCAGGAAGCCTACAACTGACGCACAGAGGAACAAGATCCCCAACGCCAGAGATTCGCAGAGCATCTGGAACTGTCAGACCAATCTCCGACTCTTATCCCACCATGGATAGGCCCTTACGAGGATTTGGCGTCCACGATATATGGAAACAGCCTGCTTTGCTGGCCCCAGTGGCAAGGAAGGCAGATAGGATGTACCAGATGTCGGAAGGGAAGGACTGCCTTAGTGTCCATCTGAAGGCCGATTCAGTGGTCATTCGTGCTGCCCATGACTGCTCCTCCAAACCAGAACACCTCAGTACTTCTCCCCCTGACAAGGAGTCAAAGGTACTGGATCAGTTTGGAAAGAAGTTCTACTCTTCATCCACCTTGGCCATTGGAGCACAAAATTATGTTGCTCACACGGTGATCTGTCAGAAACCATTCTGGGTCAGCTTGAATCCAAGCTGGAAAAACTTCCTGACTCAGGGCTCAAGGAAGAAGTGGTCGGTATGGTGAAGTCTGCTAGAATCCGCTAGCTGACGCACACTGAAGGTCACTTATGATGCAGTGGATGCCTTCGCAAGGGGGACGGCTACGGTCATCAGCCTACACAGATAGTCATGGCCCAGGATCTCTGGCCTGGCACCTGAGGTCCAATCAGCCATCTAGGATGCCTCGTTCAAGAGCCCTGTACTTTTTGGAGGGGATGTTAAAATAGAGAATAATGAATAGGCAAGTGTGTGTCATGAATTTTTTTTCACACACCAAGGGTGTGAAAAAAAAAAAATTCATAGACACACACTTGTGTATTCATTTTTTATCATTACTGGTGCAAGGAGTCCCAGCCAGTGTTTTGGATACATGAAAAAAATACACTTGTTCCAGCTAATGCTGTTTATTCAGCATTCCGCTTTGGTAACAGCTTTAGGATGTGCATTTAACAGTAGCAACAAGTAGAACAGTTGAGCTATTTTTTTTTTACTCTAAAATGTAATCTGTAAACATTAAATAAATACCAGAATTCCCGTGTCAGAAGTGAGATCGATCTGGTACTTCGAGAGATTCAAGGCAAATAATAGTATAACTTTCCTCTAGGAAGATGAATATTCAAGAATGTGTTTAAAATAGTAAGAACTACGAAATACTATTTAGAAGTTCAGTAAATTATTGGTGATGGTTTCCTGTGCTACAATCGGGAAGTGTGTGAAGCAGCGCTTGTCAGAGGAAAACCTAAGTGCTCGAGCAGAGTCCCACTCGTGCAAACTGTCAGTGAGTCTGAGGTAGTCAAATGCCATAATAAGCATTTGAAAGGTATCTGAAAACCGGTTGATATAGGGGGTCACCAGTAATTATGTTATTACAGACCTACAGGACAAGGTCAAAGCCTTGCGCTCTGTCCAGTTTATGTATAAACCCCCTCAAAAGCTGAAGCAGCCCTTACATCGGCAGCAGCAATGACAGCAAAGGCAGAAGCAGAACCAACATTAGAATAAATGTTGTGCACCCTCAACAGGCATGGCTCCCCGGCTAAAGCCCTTAGAACCTTATGAACCATGCCCTCCACCCTCCCCACTGCCTCTTGACTCATTCTGACCCCAGACCTAATCCTAGGGGAATCGATAGGAGGCAGGTTTGCAAACCACCTACTGGGATGGGAGGCAATCACAGCAGACTCGTGGGTACTTCAACTTGTAGCCAAAGAGGCACATGATAGTTTCTAGAGAGACTGCTGGAGCATTCTCCAGGTCCCTCTTATTTTCCTCCGAGTCGCATCCCTTTGGTCAGAGGAAATCTGCTCTCTGCTGCATAAAGCAGCAATAGAACCCGTTCCCCAGAATCGGTGGGGCAGAGGATACTACTTCCACTTCTTCCTAGTCCCAAAGAAGATGGGTGACCTCAGGCCAATACTGGACCTCAAGCAGTCGGAACCTCTTTGTAGAGTGCAAGAGGTTCCGAATGCTATCCCTGCTGGGTCTCCTTTCCTTACTACATCAGGGACATTGGCTGTGTGCTCTGAATATGCAGGATGCATACCTGCATATCCCCATTTACCCATCCTACCACCAATTTCTCAGATTCTCTTTTCAGGGAGGCACCAGGGGAGCCCTCACCTCCGAGGGGGCGATTGCCAGAATGGTGCCTCTGGACCGACCCTCTGAAGTCTCAGACTGGGCCTCTGGCACCGTAAGAGGGGCCTCCGCCATGGTAAGGCTAGAATAAGTGGAGGCCCCCTCCTCCACGGTCCGTACAGAACCCTGAGGAAGGGTCAAGGGACCTGCGTCTGGCCCTAGTGCGTGACTGTCCTCCAAAAGTCAGCGGCATACGGGCGATTTTAAATGCACGGCTTTCCAAAACTCAGCAGTCCATGGAGAAATGGGTATCGCAACGGTCCATGTCATTGTTGGGCCCAGGATGGTCAGGCAACGATCCTGTTTGTCTGAGAGGGAATACTGCCGGCTGCAGGGACACCGCTGCATAGGGGGCCACCCCACCTTAGATTTCTTTTTGTCCCCCGGGTGAGAGATGATAGGATGGAAACTTAAATAAAACACAGTAAAAGGTCTTGGTGCCGAAAATAAGGAAAGATCTTACCAACTCCTGAAGAACGGCACTGAGAATGTTAATGGCTCTGAAGAACTAGGTCGGAATGGACTGGTCTGCGATGTCGTTCAAAAACGCTCTTTCACAAGGTCGTGGTCACTCAATGGTGGGAGAAGCAGACCTGAGGTAAGGGAGGAGTAGAAGCCATTTACTGGCCATCCCGCAAGTGCCACATAGTACGTTGATCTCAAGGGTGGTGCTGTCTCGGCACCGGCCTCTCCCACACAAAAAAAAAAAATAATGCTCCTGTGGGGTCCTGTTTCTCCAGTCAGAACTCCACCAGTGATGAATGGTGAAGATACACAGAAAGATAAAGCAGTACGGTAGATAATGTAATTTTAATTTCAAACAACATGAAGTCTTGCTGTATTCTGACATGTGCAGTTAGCCCCAGCACTTGAACTGCTCCGGAGAGGAAAGAGTTAACTCTATGCAGGAGCATAGAACGTTGAGCTCGAGCTTGGTTTCAAACCTCTGTCTGCAGCACTTCAAAGTGTAACCATCAGATTCATTACTCTGCCTAACTGCACAGTTGCTCCGGAGATTGCTCCTTCGCTACAGTTGGTTCGGTTTAGAATCTCTCAGTTTAATCACCAGTTTTGTCATTTATTCTGCTTCAGATCCCTGTCTGCGGTACAGCAAGTGTTGTAGGTAGTGGACCATAGGGTAAAATTATTGTATTTTTGTGTGGAAATTGTAAAAACCTGTGAATCGGTCTGGTTAGGAACCGATTGTGTTAGGGTTTTCCTTATTCTGTCTGTAGTGAGAGTACGGTTCCTATTGGTTTCAAAAAAGCAAATTTTACACTTTTTTTCCCACGACATGTAACATGGTTTGGGAACCGTTGGGGGGTCTTATCTGGCTAAATAGCTGTAAAGGGTAAGTTGTAGTCTGCTAAGTGTCCAGGAAAACCCAAGACAAAAAAATGGGCCCACTGCTCTCAACACTGTGGTGAGTGTGGGGATGCCTTTGCTAAGGCAGACCCTCACACCATTTGTGTTTTATTGTCTGGGATTTGACCAAATCAATTCAGACTGCCAAATTTGCAGAAATTTCCCGAAGGCCACCCTTGAAAAGAGGTTGGGTAGGCTCAGGGAAAAGGAGGCAGAGAAATCCTCTAATCCAGATGGCTAGCCCGGTTTGGTTCCTACCGAACCTGAGGGAGTGCCCACTGACCTGGTCGATACTCCCTTGGGCAGGAGGAGATCTGACCCTGAGGGGTCGGTTCCATCAAAGCGCAAGAGGAAATCGGCCGGTTTGGATCCAGAACCGCATCATCCAGCCGCCGAAGAAATAGCCAGGGCGATAAGTATTGTGGAATCACTCCGTCCGATCCGGCGCCTCTCGGTAGGTGCTCGGTTTGGTTGGTTCCCCCGGTTCCGGATTATCTTCTGGATTAATTTTATGAACCGGAGTGGGAAGGGGAGGAAGAACAAGATGATGAGAATAATGGTGATGAAGATCTGGATGAGCCCATCAAACTGGACATCTCCCCAGACAGACCTTCTAATGTTTCCCCTCCCAGACTTTCTGCATCCCCATCCCACTGTTTGTTCTGCAAGAAGTGGCTGATATCCTCTAGCTTCCCTTGGTTGGAGCTGTTGAGGAACAAGAGGAGCCTGATTTTGTGGAAATCCCAGAGTCCAAGAGATTGTCTATTCCCCTCCATAAATCTTTTGGGAAACAAAAACAGAAAATTCTTCAAATCCCAAATTCTTTACCTCCTGTAGATAAAAGAATGGACAGGAGGCATATGCTTTCAGGCTCAGGTACAGCGTTCTTGTTCCACCAATGCAGCCATGTTGGGGTAGTGCAGGCTGCAGCCTGTGACAAGGCTAACATACCCTTGGCTTCACACCCCCCAGATAAAGACTCTAGGAAGGTGGATGCTTTGGCCCAAAAACAATACTTAGCATCCTCCTTGGGACTCAATCAGGCGAACTATATGGCCTACACAGCCAGATGCCCGAAGTCTAGATGGGATACTGTTCTGGAGCTGGCTAAACAGGCATCCCCCCCCAGCTAGCCAAGGAGCTGGAGGAGGTGGCTACTGATGGGATTGAGGCATCCAAAATTCAATTTCATGCTGCTGTGGACTCGAATGATGTGACATCACGAGTCATGGGTACATCTGTCTCTCTTAAGAGGTTTGTTTGGCTCAGCTGTACTAGCCTCTCACAGGACACCCAGGCAAAGGCCGTGGATTTCCCTGTGGTGGGTAATTCTCTGTTTGGGGAGCAGACAGAGAATAACATGAAGAAAATGGATGAGTATCGTACCATCTACAGGAGTGCACAGGCAAAGGAAAGGCAGGCAACTGCTCAGAGGCAGCAGTCTAGGGGCAGGGGCAGGCCTTTTCACAGGCCTTTCTACCAAGCGCAGGCCTCCTCTCCTTTTCCACAGAGGGGGTTCTCAGAGAGAGAGAGAGAGAGAGAGAGAGAGAGAGGTAGAAGGGGGGATGAGCAGGGCTGCATACTCTTCTGTCCAAGGCTCCTGCCAAGCAGACACCGTGATGTGTCAGCCCTGGTCAACTCCCCAATCCCAGTAGTAGGCAGACTGGCTTACTGTTTCCAGGTCTGGAAATCTGTTACCTCAGACAGGTGGGTCCTGGAGGTAGTAAGTCAGGGATTGGTTCTCAGTTTTGCAAAGTTCCCAAAACTGAGGGCCAAGTCCTTTCCACCCGCACATCTTTCCGAGACCACTGCTTTAGAAGCAGAGGTTTCCTATCTGCTAATCATCAGGGCTGTAGAGAGAGTTCCTACTCAGCACATGGGCAAGGGTCTGTATTCCAGATATTTCCTTACCCCAAAAAAGACAGTGGCGTGGCAGCCCATCCTAGACCTAAGATACCTAAACAAGCACATCCTTAAAACCAAAATTCAAAATGGTAACTCTGGGAGTAATTCTTCCCTCTCTAAGGCCAGGGGATTGGCTAGCTTCCCTGGACCTCAAGGATGCCTACTTTCACATCCCAGTCAGGTGCTCCCACAGAAAGTACCCCAGGTTCGAATTGCCTTTAGGCCATTATCAGTTCAGAGCAATGCCCTTCGGCCTAACATCAGCTGCAAGGGTGTTCACAAAATGCTTAGCAGTAGTAGTGGCTTTTCTCAGGAGACAGAGTATCTCCATTTTCCCATACCTGGACAACTGGCTCATCGTTGGGCAGTCTCCAGACCAAGTTAAGTCAGACCTACAAGTTACACAACAGTTGCCTACTTCTCTAGGTTTTCCTCTCAATCTGCCAAAGTCAGTTCTCGAACCAGTACAACTCCTCACCTTCATAGGGGTAGAGTTGGATACTGTGCAGGCAAAAGCTTTTCTTCCCTTGGCAAGGGTGAAGGCCTTTACAGATCTTGCCTCCTCTTTCCGCCTTCTGGTGTCTCGACCAGCAAGACATTTTCTTCAGCTCCTGGGCCACATGGCAGCTTCCACTACAGTGGTACAGGGAGCCAGATTTCAAATGAGGGACATTCAGTTCTGTCGGAGGTCCTTTTGGTCTCAGAAAAAAGATCCTGTAACCAAATTGATTCCAGTGATTCAGACTTTGGTCCAAGCTCTCCAATGGTGGCTGGATCAGGACAATCTCAGACAAGGAGTCCCATTCATCAGTCAGACTCATTCATTGGTACTAACCACAGATGTGTCTCTCCTGGGTTGGGGAGCCCCCCTGGGAGCCCTCACAGCACAAGGTGTTTGGTCTCCTCAGGAGTCTCTACTTCATATCAATCTTCTGGAACTCAGGGCAGTATTCCTGGCTCTCCAAGCTTTCTTGGACTCTGCGAGGAACAAAGTGGTTCAGGTCAGGACAGACGACACCGCCACCATTATGTGGTACATCAACAAGCAGGAGGCACTCTGTCTACGGCCTTGTGCACGAAAGCCATAAAAATATGGTCTCTTACTTATGCCCTGCAAGCATCCCTAGTAGCAGTCCATCTGCCAGGGAAGGACAATTTGCTAGCAGATGCCCTGAGCAGGATCTCTCAGGGCCATCACGAATGGGCCCTGGACCCCTTCATATTGAAAGTTGTCTTCTCCAGGTGAGGCACTCCAGAGAGAGATCTCTTTGCAGCCCCAGACAATCAATTTCCACTCTTCTGTTGCAGACCTCCTGTCATTGGCACAGTTCCCCTGGATGCTCTGGTTCTTGATTTTGGGGGGGGCGGGCAAGTTCCTTTATGCCTTTCCTCCTGTTATTCAAAGTCCTGGTCAAGATCAGGTCACAACCATGCAGGATGATCCTGATTGCACCAGACTGGGCCAGACTGCCTTGGTATCCCCTGTTGATGTCCCTAGCAGTCCATCGTCCCCCATCTCTTCCCAAGAGGCACAACCTGTTAACCTCCTCTCAGGGAAGAATATGGTACCCCAACCTTCAGTCTCTCAACCTCAAGGCTTGGCTCTTGAAGAGTTAGAGTATGCAGGTCTGCACCTGTTTCAGGGGGTGCTTGATATTCGCAAAGCCTCTCGAAAACCTGCCACCAGAAAAACTTATAATTCCAAATGGAAGAGATTCAGCATTTGGTGTTCCAGTAAGGATGTCTTACCGGATACTGCTGATCTGGCTACAGTTCTGGATTACATGGTTCATCTTAATGGCCTAGGCCTCAGGCCAGCCATTTTAAAAGTTAATTTAGCAGCTGTTTCTGTAATCCTGTCAGCAGGGAAGGCTCCCTCTCTGGCATCTCATTCCGTCTTCTGTAAATTCTTTAAAGGTTGGTTCATACCAACCCTCCCTTTAAGGACCCTACCCCTGCTTGGGATCTTAATATTTGCATTGCTCAGCTCATGCAACCCCCTCTTGAGCCCTTGGCTTCAGCCGAACTCAAGTATTTGACTTGGAAAACTGTGTTCCTGGTAGCCATCACTTCTGCCAGGCATATTGGTGAATTACAAGCTTTGTCAGTGGAGCCAGCTTTTCTCATTCCATAGAGATAAGGTGGCCCTTGGAACAAATAGGAGGTTCTTACCCAAAGTGGTCTCAGATTTTCATCTGAACCAGTCCATGTCTCTTCCAGTGTTCTTCACTGATCATTCTTCTTCAGGAAAAAGATTACATAGTTTGGATGTTAAGAGGGCACTTAGCTACTACATTGAGCATACTAAGGCACTTGGGTATGAATGTCCCCAATTGCTTCTCACTTATGCTCACTTATAGTGAAATGGGAAAAGGTAAGCCTGCTACTAAGAGAACTATTGCCAGGTGGATTGTCTCTTGCATTCAATTCTGCTATGAAAAGCTAGGCAAAATACCCCCCTCAGGCCTGAGGGCTTATTCGACTAGGGGTATAGCTGCTTCCCTGGCTGCTGCCAAGGATATACCTTTATGAGAGATGTGCAAAGCAGCCACCTGGAAAACTGTCCATACTTTCACCAAGCATTACTCTCTGAATATCCAGGCTAGGAGAGATGCTCGGTTTGGAACAGCAGTGCTGCAGAGCCTATTCCCAAAATAGGTTCGGTATCCCCCTCCATGACGGTACTGCTTGGTAGTCTGCATATGTCCGAATACAGCAAGACTTCATGTTTGAAGAAAAAATTACTCAACTTAATTGTGTTTCTTCTAATGGAGTCTTGCTGTATTCTTAGCTCTCTCCCTGCTTCCCCTCTCAGAACCTGTTTTTTTTTTTTTCGGGAAGTGGGCTGGCAGGTACAGTGTTGCACCTCAGGGGTGTACTTGGCACTCCTCCTTTCTAGAAGAGGGGAGTGGGTTATTATGATGTTTTTGGTAGCTATATGCTGGTTCACTACCTGGTTATTATTTTGGGTTCTTGACTTAAGTTTTTTTCGGAACCAAAAATGTGTTGCCTTTTGGCTATGTTCTTTTACAATTTCCACTTTAAAGAAGTATAGTTAATTAGTAATAACTCATAAGAATCTGACTGTTACACTTTGAAGTGCTGCAGACAGAGGTTTGAAACCGTGCTGGAGCTCAACGTTCTATGCTCCTGCATAGTGAACTCTTTGCTCTCTGGAGCAGTTCAAGTACTGGGGTTAACTACATATGTCAGAATACAGCAAGACTCCATTAGAAGAAACACAATTACTAAGGTGAGTAATTTTTTCTTCTTGGACTCTTAAGCAAACTTTTGCAGCATATCAATGTATTGGAGATAAGAGCAGTGCTGTATGCCCTACAGGCATTCCAGCACCTCTTCCAGCTGGAATCACTCATGGTCCAGACAGACATGTGCGTAGTCTGGTACATAAACAAGGGGGCACTTGCTCATACCCACTCTGTTGCGAACCAATACGAGTATGGTACTGGGCAGTGCAACATAAACTCCACCTCACGGCAGTGCACGTTCCAGAAGTTCAAAACGTCCTGGTGGAGACACTCAGCTGCAGTCAAGCCAGAGCCCATGAGTGGTAGCTGAGACAGTCGGTGGTTGACGAAATCGACAGTTGGGGTTGGCCAGACCTTGATCTGTTGGCCTCCACATCCAATGCAAAACTACCAACTTTCTGCTCGGTCGCTCCAGGGCTGGTGTTTTCTAGCGAGATGCATTGTCTCTATGTTGGATAGGGAGATTCATGTACGTCTTCCTTCCCTTTCCATTACTACAGAGGGTATTACTGAAACTACAGGCAGAGGGAGCGCATATGATTCTGATTGCTCGCAACTGGCTGCGTTAGATTTGGTCCTCTCTGCTTCAACAGCTGTCGGTGGAACCCCCAGTTCCCCTGCCCATCTGTCAAGACCTTCTGACTCTGGAACAGGGCACCCTGGTCCATCTAGGCCTCCAGTCCCTTCACCTGCATGCGTGGCACCTACTGCCATAGCTGCTGCTCGCTTGGGAGTTTCTTCTATAGTGGCACAGATTCTAGTGGAGGCCAGAAAGCCTTCCACTAGATCCACGTCTGCAGTGAAATGGAAGAGATTTTCCAAATGGGCCACGTCCAAGGTGTGGGACCCCTTTTCCTCCCTCATTTCGCAGGTCTTAGTGTATCGGTTGCACCTCTCTGACCTTGGATTATTACTTGACCCTGAATGTCAATTTCTGCGTACCACATTTCGGTGGATGGCAAAACCCTGGCTCAGTTGGAAGGATTAAAGACATCCCTAAAAGGGCTTCTTCATTTGAAACACCTTGCTTCTTCCTGGGACCAGAACCTCATTTTGGAAAAAGTCACGCTGTCTGCATTTGAACCAGCTGCGAGTTGACATGTGCCACCTTTCATTAAAATCTCTTTTTTAGTTGCCATTACTTCTGCTCAAAGAATTTTCGAGCTTCAGGCCCTTATGTGTAAGGAGCCTTATTTGATTTTTCAGAGACCGGGTGGCTGTGTGGACTAATCCCATGTTCTTGCCTAAGGTGGTTTCAGAGTACACTTTAATTCAGACCATTCAGTTGCATGTGTACTACCCTGAGCATTCCAATCTGGGTGAAGCAATTCTACATACTCTTGATGTACATAGAATTCTTTGTTACTACACTAACAGGATGAAGCCGGTCCATAAAACTGAACAGTTATTTGTTTTCTTTGCACCCAAAAGAAAGGGTGCTGCGGTTTCTAAAAAGTGTTTGTCCAAATGGTTGGCAAACTGCATTATCTTTTATCAGAAGTATAACAAAACACTTCTGGGGGAAGTCAAAGGGCACTCAACCAGTGGCATGGCTGCCTGTATTGTTTGTTTCAGGAACATCTCTACCGCAGACATACCTTTACTAAGCATTACAGTTTGGACATTGCTTCTAGGCACAGAGCAGGATTTGGCCTAGCTGTTCTTCAGGGACTCTTGTCCTAAGATCCCGGTTTCCTGCAGACTTGTTCCTACCTCCCATGTCTCTGACTTGTCTGAATTTGACTGCTTGGGACTCGGTCCTATCTGTTAGTACTTACTGCAAGAGCCTTTTTGAAGTAAGATAGTACAGTTACATAAGAACTTACCGTAACAGTAAATCTTCAAGAGAAGCTCTTGCAGTAGGTAGTGCTTTCCCTCCCATCTTCCCACTGGGTTTCTTCTTCTACTTCTCTTTTCATAGCTTTATAGCTCCAGGAGCCTACTCCTTTCTCCTGTCTCGCCTTTCTAGGTCTCCAGCGGGGACCGCTCACTATATAGTGCTACGCTGACATCGTTCACGTGATGTTGGGTGTGCAGTCCCCCGCCAAACACTGCTAGCTAAAAGTTTTTTCCGTGTGGTCCTAGTGCCTGACTGCTTAGTCCTATCTGTTAGTACCTACTGCAAGAGCCTCTCTCAAAGATCTACTGTTATGGTAAGCTCTTACGTAACGACTATTTAATGTTATTCTGGTAAGTTTTTTTTGGTTAGTTCAACCGGGAGGAAACTGAACATTTGTGTTTTAAAAGGTGAATTTATATTGTAAAACTTTCCCTGGGCCAGTTATCTTAATTTTGGTCTTTTAAAGAAAAAGAAATAAAAAACGGGGCAACTCTTGGTTCTTTCATCGGTCGCTAAACCGACCACAAAAGTTTTTTTTTTTTTTAAACTCACAGGAGACCCATTTGTTGGGTTTTCTTCTGGTTTTGTCATTATCCAAGAAAAGAACTGTCCCAACAGGTTTTCAGCATTCTACAGAGTGTGGGGAACTGTTTGCCAAAGCAGATCCTCACTTAATTTGTGTTTTGTGCCTAGGGTTTGACCACCTGAAGACAGATTGTGAAATTTGTAAACATTTTTCTTCAGTCGACGCTTGATGGGTGCTAGAACAGTCTGAAGGAAAAAATGTTCGAGAAAGCTTCTGATCCAGCTTTGGATGAACCTTCCCCTTCTCGGAAGGAGAAACTCAAGGAACCAGTTGAACAACCCTCTTACCAGAGTAATGGTTACTTGGGTAAAAAGAGAACCGCAGACACTGCCGCTGAACTGGCAAGTTCTGCCAAAAGGAAACTGAAAGAAAAACAGTCTGTTAAGGAACTGCAACCGACAATTCTGTCGGTTCCAACCTCAGAAGCAATAGATAATGCTGTAAGTGTTCTTCAGGCACTGCAAACCAGTACTGCGGTTCCAGTTCAGCGGCCCGGTTCACATGCCTCGGTTAAGGACCCTGGGTTCCCGGTTCACTTGAGCAGTTTGCTGAAGTTTATGCTGAGCGGAATGATGAGGATTTTGGGGAACCTCTTGAATCTGATGTATCCCCTGACCCTCAGCACCCTGACTCCCTTGATAAGGAAGCTGAGGATTTTTCCTCCCACTTTGCCTTTATGAAACAAGTGGCACAAACTCTGGACCTCTCCACCCAGGAATCCACTGAGGAGGAAGTGGAGCCAGACTACATGGAGATGATGGATGTGCCAGCAACAAACGCTGTTGTTGCCCATCCTCAAGCCCCTAAAGAGACAGGCCTCCAGGATTTTACAGACCCCCACGTCCATCTCTCCAGTGGACAAGAGGATGGACAGAAAGTACTGGGTGGCCAAGTCCGGAGCAGAGTTCCTCTTTGGGCACCCCAGCCATGAAGGAGTGGTGCAAGCTGCTGCATGTGATAAAGCAGGTATTCCTTGGCATCCACCCACCTGAGAAGGAATGCAGGAAAATGGACTCTATGGCCAAGAAGTCCTACTCGGGATCTTCTTTGGCCATTAGACAGGCAACTTATATGGCTTATGTGTCCAGATATCAAGAATCTCTGGAACACAGTTCTAGAGATGGACAAGGCATGCCCCTGGACCTATGGTATCAGACTTGTCTGAAGCAGCAAGAAGGGGCATAGAGGCTTCCAAGTGACAGTTTCAGATGGCAGTGGATACCAATTATATTGCAGCCAGGAAAATGGCAAGCTGAATGTCTAGGGAGAGTTGCCTGGCTTAGGGTCACTCACTGACTTGTCTCAGGACACCCAGACAAAGGCACTGGATTTTCCTTGTAAGCCCACATCTTTCTTCGGTGAGCAAACAGAGGCTTACATGAAGGAGAAGAGGTAGTAGTAGTAGTAGTAGTAGTAGTAGTAGTAGTAGTAGTAGTAGTAGTAGTAGTAGTAGTCGTACAAGGTGGCTTATAAGAGTGGTGCTGCAAAGGAAAAACAGCAACACCCCTGAAGTACCCTAGGGGGCAGGGGTAGAACCCATTACATGCCCTTCCTCCAGGCTCAGGCATCGCCAGCTTGCCAATCTCAGAGGGGGTACTGCAGAGGCAGAAGGGGCAGCAGCTGTGCTGGCCCCAGCACTCAGCTAAGTGCTCAGACAAAGTAGACTCCCTGACCGGTCTGCCAGGGTCGCCTCCTCACTCCCAGTAGGAGGCAGGCTGGCTCACTATCTCAGTCTTGGGAATCCATCACAACAGACAAGTAGGTCCTGGAAGTGGTGAGACAAGTGCTTGTTGTCAGTTTCAAGTGTCTGCCCAAACTGAGGGCAAGATTTTTCAGACTTGCCACCCTATCAGAAGCACCTCTGTTGAAGGAGGAAGTAGCAGAACTCATTCAGGACAAGGCATTAGAGCCTGTTCTCTTGGCCGGAAGGGGTCTCTACTCAAGGTACTTCCTCACTCTAAAGAAAACGGGGGAGTGGAGACTCGTACTGGATCTCTGACATCTAAACAGGCATTTGAGAAAGCCAAAGTTCAAAATGGTCACTCTAGCTGCCATTCTCCTTACGCTCGGGAAAGGAATCTCTGGACCTAAAAGATTCCTACTTCCACATCCCCATCAGGCAATCTCCCAGAAAGTACCTCAAGTTCAGGTTGCCATCAGGCCATTACCAGTTCAAAGCCATGCCTTTCGTTCTGACGTCTGTTCCAAGAGTGTTTACCAAGTGTCTAGCAGTAGTGGTAGCACACCTAAGAAGGCAAGGGGTTGCAGTCTTTCCGTACTTGGATGACTGGCTAGTGGAAGGCCAGTCTCCTCAGCAAGTCAAAGAAGCACTGACTACCCTTTAGGTTACCCTGTGACACTGGGCTTCCTGGTAAACCAGAAAAAAATTCGTGCCAACACCAGTTAAGGTCCTTGAGTTCATAGGGGTGGAGCTAGACACTCTTAAGAAGAAGAGCCTTCCTCCCTCAGGGAAGGGTGGACAGCCTGGTACAGCTGGCAGACTCTTTCTGACTGCATACCCTCAGACCAGCAAGGTATTTTCTTCAGCTGTTGGGACACATGGCTGCGTTAACAGTGCCAGGTTCCAGATTCCAGATGAGGGACATCCAGTTCCACCTCGGATCTCACTGGTCTCAGAAAAGTGATTCCCTGTTAAAAATGGTACCAGTCACAGGAACCCTTCTCCAAGCACTACAGTGGTGGCAGGAAAAGGACAACCTCTGGGAAGGTGTGCTTTTCCTCTAGCTGCCATCATCAGCTGTCTTAACAATGGATGCCTCCCTCCTAGGATGGGGTGCCCATCTAGCAGAGCACACCGCACACGGTACCTGGCTCCAGCAGGAGTCTCTGCTTCACATAAACCTGCTGGAACTCTGGGCAGTTTACCTGGGCATTCAGTCCTTTTGCTTCAGTACTTCAAGGGAAGGTGGTTCAATATACTGCATAAACAAGCAAGGGGGCACAAGGTTGTCTCCCCGTGCACAGAGGCCATGAAAGTGTGGAATCTGGCTTACTCCCCGGAGATTTCCCTTTCAGCTGTTCATCTCCCAGGGAAGGACAGCATCATAGCAGATGCCCCTCAGCAGGATCAACCAGAATCACCACGAGTGGTCACTAAACAGGCAGATCCTGTGAGTGGTGTTCAGAAAGTGGGGCACCCCAGAGGTGGACCTCTATGTAGCCCCCAGACAATCACCAACTGCCACAATTCTGTTGCAGGCCTTCTGCATTGGGTACAGTCCCTCTGGATGCACTGCTGTTGGATTGGACAGGGAAGTTCCTGTATACCTTTCCTCTATTTCCCCTGTTGCTTAGAGTACTGAACAAGATCAGGGCTCAGCCAGTGACAGTGATCCTCATTACTGCGGACTGGGCCAGGCAGCCATGGTATTCTCTGCTGCTGATCCAGTCAGTATCCAAACCCATCTCCATACCTAGGTGGCTCAACCTGTTGACACCTCGGGGCAGGGTTCTTTTCCCCAATTTCCAGCCCCTCAGACTCTGGGCATGGCCCTTGAGGACTTAAAGTATGCTGACTCACACCTCTCTGAAGGGGTGCTAGAGATCCATAGGGTTTCTAGAAAACCCTCTACCAGAAAGACGCCTCTGAATGGAAGAGGTTTTTCATTTGGTGCCAATGGAAACATAAGACTATCGCCATGCTGGTTTACCAGTTGTTTTGGACTATCTGGCACAGCTGCACTCTCTTGGCCTTAGCCCTTCCATCCTTAAGGTACATCTTTTTTTTTTTTTTTTTTATAAACTTTCTGGCACCTCACCTTGGGGATCCCTCTCCAGCTTCCTCTGCCACTGGTCTCTACCTTCCACCTGAGACGCTTCTCTCTTCCCCCGCCTTGCCCGACACATCCCCTGGGTCTGAGCCCCCCAGGGAGGGGCTACCCTATCCGCCCAGGGTGCTCTAGCTATAGTATAGAGTGCTGGGCTAAGTGGGAGGGTCCAGGAGAGAGGAGAGCTCCCCATATTGGGAGTGTGGTCCAGGGCCGAGGTGCCTTCACTTAACCCCGAGGGAGGGAGGGAATTATTTCACTTAGCCCCTCTCCCTGATCGTGGGACGTGCAATGCCATCCAGCCCGCTACATGAGCACTCCCGCACACATCCGGAAGACTGCCGCCCAACGTTCCTCATTCCCAGCATGGTCTCTGTGGCTGCAGTGCACCCGGCTCCACCGTGCCACTGTCTGTGCAAGACGGATCCCCCCCTCCTCCCAGGAGAGGAGAAGAGCAGTCCCATGGACGCTTCATCCTCCCTCCCCAGCTGACCCCTGGCATTCCCGAGCTGCGCTCGAACCCAGATCGGCCAGCATGGCGCTAAGGTGATGTCAGCCCAGTGCCTCAACCCTCAGCACCAACGGGTCGGGTTTAGGTACATCTAGCAGCTGTCTCTGCATACGTCTCTTCTGGAAAAGGGATGTCCCTGGCTGCTAACCAGATATTCAGAAAGTTCAAGGGTCTACTGCACTTAAATCCCCCTCACAGGGAATCCACTCCTGCATGGGACCTCTCTATGCATTGCCAGCTAATGCAACCACCATTTGAACCCATGTTCTCAGCAGAGCTTAAGTATGTGACATGGAAAAGGGTTATAAAAGAACCCCAGAGCAAATGCCTTGAGGCATGGGTTATCCCAGAGGATATTGGCCATATAGCCAAATTTTAAAGAAAACACAATTGCACATACCTCAATAATGCAAAGCATCATGGAAAACGTGCAAATCCCCATGAGAGAATTTGGAGTGGCTCAACTTAAAGCACAACTGCATGGTGCCAGAAGGCCTCACAGTGCAATCAGCAAAGGCTAAGAACAGCAGACACATACACGTGTTTCGACCTCATTTGGCCTCATCAGTGTACCATATCTGTTCCTTAGCCCAGGGAGAGGGAGCCAGCCACCCCCTTAAGGGGGATGTTATTTGTTTGGGTCATGGGTAGCCCAAACTAGAGAAGGAAAAGAACCCCAGAACAAATGCCCTGAGACATTGGTTATCCCAGAGGATATTGTCCGTACAGCCAAATTTTAAAGAAAACACAATTGCACATGCCCCAGTAATACAAAGCATCATGGGAAACATACTTGCATATTTCAGTCTACCACGGGGGATCGCCCGCGGACGTCGGGTCATCTATAGTCACCATAGGGTTTACTGGAGGGCAGTCCCCCACACCACCTCAGTTCTTTTCCCGCCACCGACCCATGCACGTCGGAACTACATTGCAGCTACAATCAACTGCCATTCCTGTGCTTTTGCACCTTTTTTATTTTCTATTTGTCAGTCTAAGCATCGATTTTTCGGTGTTGTCTTCAACTGGTTGTCTTTTACTCCTGCTTCATTTTTCGACCACTCCATGAAGTGTGCCTGCAGCAACCAGATTCCTTAGAGAGACAGTCACTCTTCATACCTGATCTGCCTAGGCCCCAGCCATGACACAGAGGCCTGCCAGCACTGCCAGAAGTTGAAGCAGGCCACTCGTAGACGTTGATTAAAAACATTGGAGAGCCACCTTCTTAAGCAGAGGCTGCTTGCTGTGGAAAAAGAGCTGCAGGCCAGGAGCTCTTTGGCCTCGCCAGCGCAGTCCTCTGGGGCCTCCTCTTCTTACCATAAGGAGAAGTCTTGGAAAACTCGAGCACCGAGATAGGGCTTGGTCTGCTTCCCAGTCGTGGTCACCTCACACACCCGCAGCCACTACAGCGTCATCCTCCCGCAGGGAGTGGTGCGTCCAGATCTGCCAGCCCTCACTTCCTTCAGGCTCCCAGTGGCTCAGCTGCCTGCCCTCATCTCCATTTCGGGCGGTGGCTCTTCAAAGCAGGAGACTTGGTCTCCTGCTCCTCAGCCCCTGAAGCTCAGATCCTTAATCTCGAAGGGCTCTCAGCCAGGTAGCTTGACCAGTTCTGGGCTCTCAGGTGGCGGCTTTGCATCCGTTGCCCCACCGACCACAACACTGCCTTCATTGCCTACCATTTCTGGGACTGACACCAGTTCTGGTAGGCAATGCCTGAGGCAGATAATCGCTGTTTTACCTCCCTGGCATTGCTTCTGCCTTTGCTCAGGGGATCTCCTTCCCTGCAGGTGCCAGCCTCTCCTTTTGGGCCGATGTTGCCAGGCCCTTCGTCAGTGCCCTGTAGGCTGCCAGCTGTTGGGCCACTGACTGTGCTGCCGATGCCCCAGCCTGTGAGCCCGGCGTCTGTGTCACCTGGTCTGGCACACTCGCCGCAGCAGACATCTGCTTAGTTCATCGCTGGATCCCTTGCCGGTGCCTGATGAGCCTATGCTGGGTTGCCCATCACTGACTCAACTGTTTTTCTAACCTGACGCCATCCCTACATATTCTACCTGTTTACAATATTATGCCACGGGTAGGCATGATGCACGTTTCTTGATGTGGTGGTCGCTGATCCGGAAGCAGACCCCTATCCCTCAGAACCCCCTCTGTCTTCTCCTCTTCCTCGGGACCTGCTACACAAGGACATGGGTAGGGATGTCCCGAGGGAACCCTGCATGACTGGGTCCTCTAGTGCCCTTCTGGATACAGGTACCGGCACCTGGAAAGACTATTGCTGGCCTCAGTGGTCATTAATGCTGCTCACGACTGCACGAAGAAACCCAAGCATCTTAATGCTGTCCCCCAGACTAGGAAGTCCGACAGCTGGACCAGATTAGGAAAATGGTTTTTGCCTCGGTTTCATTGACCCTTAGGGCCATTTGTTATCTGATCCATAATGTGCAATATTAGAATGCAATCACCAGGCTAGAGACCTGATCCAGACGCTTCCTGAGGATTCCACTAAGACCCAGCTCATGAAGTCAGGCTCAGATCTGGGCAACAATGTTCTCCAGGCATCTTATGATCTTACCTGTCAGTCTTCACCATTCATCACTGTTGGGGTGTCTACTGGAGACAGACACCAAGTGGGAGACTTTTTATTTTGTTTTGGAGGAAGGGCCGGTGCCATTGGCGCCGCCTATGAGGCTGACGTATTACGTGGCGCTCGCGGGTTGGCCACTAACTGGCATTGGATTCTCCTGCACCTCAGTTCTGCTTTTCTCACTGTCATGACAGCACCTTCAGCCACTCGACTCATCGCGGTCTAGTTTTTGACGATGCCACAGTTCGACACCATTAAGCCTTTGGCTCCGCCTCGGTTCTGCTACTCGGCGCCACTCCAGACCGGTAAGACCTTTCCACTTATTGTGTGCAGCGTCGAGTCTATTGCTTGTTTTTGGATTTTGTTGCTGTTCCATCATGTCTGGTCATCAGGACAAAAAGCGTTTTTAAAAAAGGGGTCGGCCCCCTATGCATCGGTGTTCCTGTGGCCAACAAATTTCTGTGACCGACCGACATGATGTAGGTCTCTCCTGTCTTGGACCCCAGCACGACACAAATTTCTGCAACACCTGCTTCTCGATGGACCGTCGAGTTTTAGAGCACCATGTGTTAAACATCGGCAGGGCCCCACCAACTTTTGGGGGGCATTGTCGCTCGTGCCGGTTCAAGCTTAGGACTCTCTGCCCTACCTCCGGGTCCCTTACTGGGCCTGTATGGTCTGGTGAAGAGGGAGCCTCTTCTTTTTCTTCTTCAAGCCTTGCAGTAGAGGAGGTTCCTACCACGGTGCTGGAGGGCCGGTCTGGCTCCATTTGGGGCTGGGCTGGGAGCACCGCTTTGGTAGTCACCTCCTCGGAGGTGCAGGTTCCCCTGTTGTTGGGGCCCATTACGGGGCATTCCTTGGCGCCACCTTGGATCCTGGAGATGCATACGGAACAGGAGATGGGGCAGCGCCACAAGGGGTGTGGGCCAGGTCGCGGCGCTGTGATTGGGAGATCTGTCTGGGCCGCCAAGCCGGAGCCCTTCATAATTGTCTCCTCCTTGGAGGCGGATGATTCTGAGGCGGGTCCTGATTAGCTGCCTGATTCTTCCGAATCAGAGGGGTCCCCACGGCCTAGCACCCTTTCACCTCCCCAGTTGCCCCCTCCTGCAGCTCAGATGACTGCAGCTTGTGCTGATCCCCCAGCCAGTGGTGGCTCGGGGGGCCAGCTGTGGACTGGTGGTCCCTCTGCTGCTGGGGTGGTGGTTGGGTTCTTGAGTGAGGGAGTGCCTGCTTTTCCTGGTGCTATTCCTCCTCTCTCAATTAAGATCAAGCCCCCTCCTTCTACGGCCCTTCCTGGAGGGCCCTTGGAGTCCAAGGAGCCTTTGGCACAGGGGTCGAGCAAGAGGGCTTCCTCGGAGTCCTCAGGGTTGAGGATAAGGGGCAAGGAGCTGTGGCACACCTGCATGACAACCCCCCCCCAGGATCGGGGAAGGAGCTTTAGTGCTGAGCCCTTTTTCCTCCCCTTGTTTTCTCCCATGGAGGTCTCTCTGGGTGGGACTGGAGTCCGCACTTCTGGATCCATGCAGCTCCGGTCCCCCTCAGAGGGTAGCTCATCCTACAGGGATAAGCCCTCGCCATTTTGATTTTTATTTATTTATTTATTTATTTTTTTAATTTAGCTTTTGTTGACCGGGTAAGTGCACTAGACAAATCCTGCCTATTTTCAGGCACGACCCAGGGAAGGGGGATACAGATGAATGCCAACTGACCTTGAACCAGATTAAGCTGTTGTTGGTATTTTTAGTGAATGAGGGAAATTTGGCCAGGACACCGGGGAAATTCCCCTACTCTCTTCGATAAGTGCCATGGGATCTTTAACATCCACCTGAACTACCACCAATCCAGGCAGATGGGACCTCGGTTTAACGTCTCATCCGAAAGACGGCACCTCAGGAATGCAGCACCCCTCTCATGCTGCATTACAGTGTCAGTACTGGGATATTAACCCAGGTGCCAGATGTGGGAACTGAACCCATGGCCCTCTGATCTCCCGGCCTCAGAGGCGAGTGTGCTACCTACTGAGCCACTGACACTAAAAATTTTAAAAATAGGACGGTGAATCTACAGACCTACGGTTTTCCTCTCATGCCAGACTCTCTTGTGGATTCTGCTAGCCCTGGCAGAGGCACGTCACATCAGCTGATGGGCTCCCCTGTGCCTCTGCGCCCAGTTCCCCTTCTCCCAGGCCACGTTGGTCCTCTGGGGCCTTTGACCTGGGATCAGTTCAGGTCTCAGGCTGTGGCTTTCCCTTAATACATTAGGGCCATGGATGAGCAGGTCTTCTGACCAGTTCCCCTGCCACAGAGTCCGACTCTTCTAAGTTCCTTGACCTCCTCATCTTCCTCCACTGGGGAAGAGGAGCCTTCCATCCACCTGTCTTCAGACACTGATCAGGCCCAGTAACAGCAGTTCCTGTCGAGGCTGGTCAGGGACTTGCACATCTCCCGTTACATGAGGGACAATATCGAGCGTGCAACGCAGGCCTTTCTAGGCAAACATGGGGTGCACCATTTGGTGTTCCTGTCCTGGCCAGTTCCCTTCAAGCAAGTGTCATACAGTGCCTGGCAGTGTCCATATTCCCTAGAACCAGCCCCTATGGACTGCCACAGGCGGTATTGCACAACCTGTGGGTCTCCAGGCGCCTTGCTCATCCACTTTGTGGACTAACGTGGCTGGACACCCCTTTTGGGCTTCGACACCCGGTCCATGACACGCCCCTGAGACTGACTCTCGAGAGCTGGATTGGCTGGGGTGAAGAGTTTTCTTTTTGGCTCGGAGCCTGTTGGTGATTATTTCACATCAGGTGCACCACACTGCCTACAACAGGCACCTGTGGATGATGTTAGGTCAAGCTTTAGCATCGCTGCCTGATTCGGAGGCTACCCAGCAAACCATAGCGCTCTCTGCTGTAGGCCTGGAGTTGGCAAGGCACCAATCAAGGGCATCGTACGATGCCAGTAAGGACACTTCGTGGCTTGTGGAAACAGCAATCTGCATTAGGCAGATGGCATGGCTTTCCTGTCGAGGGTTGTCACCGTTGGCCCGGCGCAGGTTACTGGCTTCCTCCTTCCAGGGACCCATCTCTTTTCCCACAGGGCGAGATGGGAGCTTCAAGGGCACCTTCCTTCCCCTAAGGTCCAGGGTACCCCATATCACTCTGGCCAGTCCCAGTCTTAAGCCGGCTAGTGCAGGGTCCTCCTCCCCCCATTCTCCCCTGGGGGGGGGGACTGAGGGATGTTTTCTCTCAGGGTTATTGGGCCCCCTTCGGGGGTGCTCGGTACTCACCCAACAGTGATGACTGGTGAAGATTGACACAGGTAAGATATGAAAATTACATATCCAGCGTGATTCTTTGGCTTCTGTGTATCTTCACCATTCATCACTAATTCCTCCACCTTCCCCTCTGAGGCCTCGGTCCTGGGGAATGCCGCCTCCTCTTGCCCCGGGTTCTCTCCACTCCTGTCGGGGAGGGGGGTGAGTTAGTGAGGCAGGTAGTGCAGGTGAATGTCGAACTCTTTGGGGTTTATTTCTTAGGGTCTCCGGAGGAGGGTTGCTCCTCTTCTGGACCTCCTTGAAATGTGTAATCAGGAGGCCTTTCCCAGTCCGGGAGTGGTGCTTTGGGCTTCCCGGGATGCCCGTGCCCTTTCTTCTCTCCCTTGGGTGGTATGTTCCGGAGTGTCGCTTTTCTCCTCAAACCCCTGTTGGAGTTTTCGGGGGGGGGGGGGTGAGAACTGTGATACCTCCTAAAAGTAGATGGGATTGAGGCTGTGAGTGGCCTCCTTCCAAATTCTAGTGGTGCAACCAACCCTTGATTTTCTTGTCAATTTCCCTTAACCTCTAGGCAGTGTTGGCTCTGCCTCTTGGTCATTTGGGCAGAACTGTGTAACTTCTTTGCAGCAATATGGCTGTGTTCCTTGGTAAATTCTCTGTGCTTAGACCCTCCAGGGTGCAGCATTTCTGGCCAGGGTTCATGCCCCGGTGTACCATTTTAGAGCCACCTCCTCGCCTGAATGGGGCCAAGCCACCCCCCGCCAATCCATCCCATACCTAGAGTCTCAGTCTCTCTCTCTCTCTCTACCTTCCTCTCTTCCTTCTCTTCCCTTGGTCACTCTGGGACTGAGGCCTTCTGGCCCACAACCCTCAGGCACCCCCCTTTTCTTTATACCTGTCCTCTTGTTGGCGTACTCATTTTCAGTTACTACTTTTCCTTTTACTGTCCCTTTGGCTCCCTTGCCCCACCCTACTGTCTCTTTACTTATTTCTTCTCTCTCTCTCTCTCTCTCTCTCTCCAATGTGCAGAACTGAGGTGGAGGAGGACCCAATGGCTGTTACTGGCCAACCTGCGGGCGCCATGTAATACCTCGGCCTCTTGGGCAGCCCCTCCTCCAAAAAAAAGTCTCCCTCTTGGTGCCTGTCTCCAGCAGACACCCCAACAGTGATGAATGGTGAAGATGCACAGGAAGATGAAGAATTACGGTAGGTATGTAATTTTCATATGTCGTTGACCCTGGGTGCAGGGCTGCTGTCAGAATTTGCCTCTTGATGCCACTCTTATTTATTTATTCTTTGGTAACCAGGTAAGTGCACTGATCCTGGGGACCGTTTTCAAGCATGACCCGGGCCAGCTAGTGACAGTTTAATATACATCGGCATTACAGGTAATCATAATACAGGTGCAATACAGGTAATGGTACATTCAGTAGTGTTGCAGGTAGTAGTCGCAAATACAGTACAGTAGGTAATGGGTACATACAGTATTGGTCACTATAATGGCACAGACAGGTAGCAATTGCAGTGTACATTAAAGTATGCAGGCCAATTTTTCCACTCTTGGCTCTGAGTCTCTGGTTTTGTTCCACGTGTCGAGGCTAACATTTTAGATGCCCCCTTCTGGGTCTCTGTCCTTTTTGGTGGTGATGTCCAGGATCTCATCTCTAAACTGCAGGAGTCAGGCAAAGCCCTCGGGTAGGTTCATTCGCTCTACCATACCCAGTTGAGAGTGAACAGTTGGCCCTTTTGTCAGTCCTCTTGCAAGCAGCCCTGAGGACAGACCACCAAGGGCTAACACAGACGTAAGGCTCCCAACACCCCTGCTAGTGCCGCTGCCCAATCCCCCAGGGGCCCTGTGGCTCCCCTGCCTGCACCAGCCCCCACCTCCCAACTCTGTAGCTGAACCCCCCCGACCGGTCCAAGGGAGGCATTTGGGGGTCGGTTCTCTCTCCACCTGTCCAGGTGGCGAACAGTAATCGGACAACTGGATGCTCCAGATCGTAGCACAAGGTCACACCCTGGAGTTTCTGGAGTAGCTGCCAAAAAAAACACCTGTCCACTCTACTTGCCGTCCTGCACGCTTGCCAGGAGAAAATGTTTCTGCAAAAAAAGAGCCATACAGCACGTCCCTCGGGCTCAATGGGGAAGGGGGTTTTACTCCCACTTCTTCCTCATCCCCAAAAAGACAGGGGATCTTTGGCCCATCCTGCACCTGAGCAGTCTGAACCAGCACATAGAGTAAAAACGCTTCAGGATGGTGATCCTTTAGAGACTGCTGCCCCTCCTGCATCAGGGGGGAACTGGCTCTGCTCGCTGGACATGCAGAGTGCTTACCTGCGCATCCAGGTTTTCCTGGCTCACTCATTTTCTCTGCTTCCAATTCTGGGCCCTCCCGTTTGGCCTGTACCAGCCCATCTTCCCGGGTATTAACCAAATGCCTGGCAGTATTGGCAGTGGCATTGAAGTGGCAGGACTTCTACATGTTTCCCTACCCAGAAGATTGGCTGTTAGCAGCCCCTTCCAGGGAACATTTAGTGCAAATCCTGGAATGCACCCCTCACCTTTTCCAGGATCTAGTGATCACAGAAAATCTATCGATGTCCTGTCTATCCCCTTGCCAGCTTCTTCAGCACATGGGGATGTGGTCTTGGACACCTGCCAGGCTAGGTGTTCTTGCTACAGGACATGGCAGCCTGTCTCATGGATCAGACCTGGCTAGTTTCTTCCAGGCGGCAGGTCCCTGCCGGAGTCTTCCTACGCCTACCAGGTCATATGGCTGTGGCGATTGCCACCATCTCTCTGGCCCACCTGCCTACAGTATCTGGGTCCCGCAGTGGACTCTTTGAGCCCAATGGGACAAACGCATGGATGACTTTGACCAGTTGGTACTGGTTTCCGACCCGTCCGGAGGTTTTGGCCTGGTGGATGGACACTGCCAATCTTTGCGGGGGTCACTTTCAGATTTCGTTACCCAGACAGGTTCTCACGATGGATGCCTCTGGCATGGGGTGGGGTGCCTATCTTGCCAAGTATCAGACTCTGGTTTCCTGTTTGGACATGGAGCAAGCTCCTGATATCAATGTGCTGGAGATGCCGGTGTTTTCTCTACACCCTACAAGCCTTTCAGACTCTTCTCAGGTCCATTACTGGTACAGATGTACAACATGTGTGTAGTTTACTACACCAACAAGCAGGGTGGGACTCATTCCTACCCCCTGTGTCAGGAGGCAATGAGTCTGGTATTGGGCCATCGAGCACGGTCTGGAGCTCTAAGCTGCTCGTGTTCCCGGTGTCCAAAACGTCTTGGCAGACGGTCTCAGCCGCTCCAGGTCATGGGCTCATGAGTGGAAACTTGTGACCTCAGTGATTGAAGAGCTCTTCGACAGATGGAATAATCCAGAATTTGACCTCTTTGCATCCCCATTCAATGCAAAGCTACCGCTTTTTGGCTTGCTTGATCCTTGGCCTGAAGTTTTCTGGTGAGACACATTGTCCCTCACTTGGAAAGGTAGGTTTCTGTACACCTTCCATTCCTTCCCGCCCTTGCAGAAGGTTCTGCTGAAGCTCCAGCTAGAGGTGGCAAAGATGATCATCATTGCCCTCTTCTAGCCATGTCAGATTTGGGATCCCTTACTGCAGCAGCTTGCAGTGGAACCTCCAGTGCTCTTGCCCCGTGCACTGGCTTGCTCTTCCAGGGCCAGGGCGCACTCGTCCATCCGAACCTCAGATCCCTTCATCTCCATGTGTTGCTCTTTCGTAGTTAACCATTGCCCACCTTGGGATCTTCTCTTGGGTCGCAGATGTTCTGGTGACCTCCAGGAAGCCCTCCACAGCTGGCCTGGTGGCACTGAGGGTTGAGGCGCTGGACACCACACCTCGCACCACGCCGGCAACTCGTGTTCGGGAGCGAGCTCAGGCGGTGGGGGTCGGCAGGGGAGGGGAAAGATTGAGCATCCGGAGGATTGCTCTCCTTCCTGGGGAGGGGTCCAGGGATGATGCCCGGCACTGCAGCGACCTCTGGTGGAGACCAGAGGTACCGCAACACTTCAGGGCTCGAGAAGAGGGTTGCGGAGCCACGGCAAGACGTTCCCTGGCATCATTGCACGTCTGGGCCTGCAGGGGGAAGGAGGGCGTAAACAAGAAAAAATTCCCACTCCAGGAGATAGGCGAAGGCACCACCCTACAGCCACACTCCACCAACCAAACTCATCCAGCCCCTGGGCCGAGCCTAGCCCGTCCCGAATTTGCAGATAGAGCACCCTGGGAGAATAGGGCGGCCCCACCTCAGGAGGGCTCAGAACTGAGGGGATAGCCGGGGCTGGTGCCAGGACGCTGGTGAGTATCAGGTCAGGAGGTAGAGCTGAAGGTAGTGGATACCCGAGAGAGAGTTCTCCGGGGCTAAAAGCGGAGCAAAAATAGTTTTAAAAAAAAAAAAAAAAAAGGAAGCCCACCACAGAGCCACTTACGGTATGAAATGTAAATGCTTTTCCATTTGGCTGCTGCTTGCCACCTGGCCTCTTTCACTTGTCCTGTGAATGAAGTCTTGGAGTACCTTCTTTCGTTTTTTTTTTTTACTCTGGCTTGGGGGTACTCTTTGCTAAAAGTGCACTTTCTGCCATCTCCGTGTATCATGGACCTATTGAGAGCAAGGCAGTCTCCCAACTTAGTGTCCTGCACATTCCTGCGGGGCATCTTACATTTGAAACCTCCCATTCGGGATCACGTCCTTCCATGGGACCCTATCTTTATGTTGGAGAAACTTACTTTCTAGGAACGTGGATATGTTCTAACCACACGTTCTGGCAGTGTCATTTCCCTTTACGAGTTGCCGGAACGTCTTCAGGCTGGCTCCTCCTACCCACTCTGGTGGTACATACCTTGGCTCCACCCTATGACGCCAGATCTTCCTTTCCGCTGAAAGAAGCAGCTTCCCTCCTTGCCGCTTCCACGTGAAGTAGGCCCTGGTGCTCAAATCTTCAGATTTACTTCCTAAACTTAAACTCATTTGAGTTTCATCTGCAGCTCGATCTTTTCTGCCGACCGTTATGGAGAAGTCCTCGCCTGGATTTTGCTGGTGCCCATGCAGGCAGAAGATGTGTACTGACTCCCACACCTTGTGCATTTAACTGTCTCTGCCATGATCAGGCTACTCGGGCCTGCAACATTTGTCGGTCCTTTCATGCAATGGTCCTTTGAGAACCACCCAGAAAAACATCTGCCAGTCAAATCCAAGGATGCCTGTTGGGGTGGTCTCCGCGGCTGCAGGGTCTGCCGAGCAGTTGGAACAACTTACAGCCTTTGAGGAGGAGGTGGCTCAGGCTGCCACTCAGTCGTCTGTTTCAGCTTTTGTTCAGCTCTAATTGGGCTCCACTTATTTGGGCTCAACTTAAGGAGCTATGCCAGTCCCTCCAACTAAGGGGCAGGGCCCTACAGAAACGCTCAGTTCCCGCTCACGCAAGGAGGAGTCCAAGAAAGAAGGATAAAGACTCGTCATGAATCCTGGCACCGGGGAAGTTCTTGCTGTCAGGAATCTCTGGTTTTGACTATGGTTGAAACTGCAGCTTTGGCTGCTGGCTTCATGGAAACCCCGTCTGGACCAGACAGCTGAGGGCCAGCTGGCTGAGACCAGTGCAGCCAAGATTTTCTTGATCCCTGGAGCTAGTTGTCTTTCGAAGAGGGCGACAACTCTCTGTTCTGGACTCTGGTCCTGCTGGTGACCACCTGAAGGAGTGGCCCAGCCAGCTGAGCCAGACCCTCTGGTCATCGACCTAGAGCAGGAGGAGCTCTGGGTCTCCCCGGCTGCCTCTGAGGCCTCTCATTGGAACCCCCAGCGGCAGAGGTCGAGATCTTTCTTATCCTCTGGGTCAAGCAGATCCCACTGACATCGGCAGTCTTGCTCTCGGCACCATGGGAAGCAGCGCCACCGCTATTCTTCGTCTTCATCCTCCTTGGGTGAGACGAGGCTTTGGCACAAGTCACGTTGACTCTACAAAGACCTTATGTAACAACAGTTAGTTTTGGCCAGTCCAAAGCTGACCCTGGCTCCCATACTGGCCATGACCTAGCTGTCGCCCGACATACCAACACCGACGCCCCCGTCGGGGCTGGTCAACACCGTTTCTCCCCAAGTAGAGCCCCAGTTCAGACCATTCCAGTTCGGTCGAAGCTGACTTCTCCACCAATCGTGGTGGAGCCACTGCCCAAGAAGCCACCGACCGGGACTCTGACCAAGGAGTTTCAGCTGGCTAAGGGGCTTCCCCATTGGCTGTCAGTCTCACACGTGACCGCCCATGGTGGGTCGAGAGTGACTCGGGTGGTTGTACGCTTTATGTGGATTCCTCGTACTCTTCTCTGCACTACCGTCTGCTCGACGCGGAGTTGATGGGGGATCTTTCAATGGAGGAAGGACCAACTTCCTTCATGGCCGTCCTCCATCTCATCTGAGTCTATGGGGATGAAACTGGAGCCTGTTCAAAAGCGGGCTCGCTATCCCCTCACAGAAATTCTGGATAAGGGGGACTTGCCAGAGGTTTTCCCAGTGGCCGAGGCCATTGTTGGCTCTGCCCTGGAGCTTTGGCAGCGCCCAGCCTCTTGCCTTGCACCCTCTGCCCAGATGGCCCACAAATAGGGCTGGCAGTATAGCCTAGAGGTTAGAGTAACAAGCTGTGAATGAGCTTGGTACATCCAGCAGACGTGGGTATGATGCCCACAACCTCCACTTACATACTGTGCAACTCTCAGCAAGTCACTTAACCACTCAGTGCTCCCGGGTCGCCCCTGAAAACGGGCACGTGTGCCATGGGGATCTTACCCGGGTTACCAAAAAAATATAAAAAAATGTGGTGCCCACCAGCACTCTTTCGGGGTTCACGGAGCACCCCTCGGCTGAGGGATTGATGGCTGACTCCATGTTTAGGTGCTGGGGCAATACGGGGATGTTGATAGACTGCTGGACAAGGAGTGCAAGAAATTGGACCACTCAGCTAGGAGGGGTCTATGCTGCCTCCTCGCTTGGCCTCCGCTAGGCGAGCATGGCCGTCTTGATGGCACACTTCTCTCACGCCCTTTTGGGCTCCCTGGATGAGGTGATTCCTCACCTTCCTGCGAACCTCCAGACCACAGTCAAACAGGGCCATGACCCAAGCCAGGCTGTGGCCAAACAACAACTCCAGATGGTTCTGGATATTGGAGACTCTTGTGCCCACTTGGTGGTGGCCACAGTTGCCATGTGCCATAGGGCTTGGTTGCAGGTCTCGACCTTCATGGCAGACACCCAGCACAAGCTAGCGAATGTACCTTTCTTAGTCACAGACTTGTTTGGGCCCGATGTGGAGCATCACCTCCAGCACATTGAAAAGTCCAGTGCCACCCTGGACTCTGAGATCCGCACAGAATGACCCCAAGTGCTCCAAGCAGTGAAAATGCAAGCCCTTTCGGTTCTCTACTCCTGCGGCAAAACCAGCCTAGCACAAGACTGGCCAGCAGGCTCAGTCCTGGCGACCTCTGAGGTCTAAAAGCCTGAAGGGAAGGGACCCTTTAACCCCTCATCTGGATCCTCCCCCCCCACCCCCAAGCTTGCTCAGTGATGGGATGAGGGGTGCCTCCCTCATGCCCATCACTCCTCCCCTGGGTCTTCCTATGGGTGGCCGGCCCTACCACTTCCTTTCTGCTTGGTCCAATGTTACGACGGACAGGTGGGTTCTGGAGGTGGTCGGTCAGGGTCTGCCTCTGGAGTTTGAGCAGTACCCTCCCAGCTGAGCACACACCCCATGGGAGGACTTGGTATCTGCAGACACTCTGTCAGCTCTTCGAGACAACATAGCCCAGCTCCTCTGCAAGGAGGTCAGGGTAGCGGATCCTCAAACATCCAAGTTTTGTCTCCCAGTACTTTCCGATGCCAAAGTGGACGAGGGGCTGGCACCCCCTTATAGATTTGCATGACCTGAACAAATTCCTCCAGTCTCGCACTTTCAGGATGGTAACTCCAATCATATCATCTCTCGAGCAGAACATTTGGTTTTGCTCTCTGGATCTTCGGGATGTGTTCTTTCCCATCCCGATCCATCTGTCCCACCGAAGGTTCCTTCGCTTCCTAGCTGAGGGAACCCTTCAGCCTCTCATTGGCCCCTAGAATCTTCGCCAAATGCATTGCAGCAGTGGCAGCTTACCTGAGGCACCTAGGGGTCCTGGTGTACCCCTACTTGGATGACTGGCTGTGACAGCAGGTCTCTCCAGGCAGGAAGTGGAGCGGTCCAGGGACCTGGCCCTCCTGACCTGCTTTGAGCTTGGCCTCTTGATAAGCGAGGCAAGTCGGAATTCGTGCATTTGCAGGTGATCGGCTTCATCGGGGCAGAGCTCGGATCTTGACTAGCCAGGAGTCTGGTCCCATGGACAGGGCGGAGGTTCTTCCCTTGCCTAATCATTTCTGGTTGGGCACTTGCTCCCTGCCTGGGACATCCTGCGTCTTCTGGGTTACATGGCGGCCTGTAGCAGCATGGGCCGATGGGCTCGTTGGCATATTCAGTCTCTGCAATGGGAGCTGGCCAGCCAGTAGTCTCTGCACAAAGGTCACTTCGACCAGTGGGTCACTGTGACCCAGAGGATGTGGGACGCCCTCCAATGGTGGTTTGTTCCAGAGCATCTGCAGGAAGGGATCCCTTTTGTCTGCCCCGAGTAGATGGTCATCCTGACAACAGACTCCTCTTTCATGTGCTGGGGTGTCCGTCTAGGGAAACAGAGTCCACGGGCTCTGGACCCCTGAGGAGTCCTGATGCCACATCAACCTGCTGGAGCTCCGAGCGGTTCAGCTGGCGCTGACCGCATTTGCTCAGTTTGTTCGGGGTCAAGTGGTCCAAGTCCAGACTGACAACACCACAACCATGTACTACCTCAACAAGCAAGGCGGAATGCACTCCTTGTGCAAGGAAGCGCTCCACGTCTGGACTCTCGTGCGCAGCCTAGAGGTGGATCGCCTTGCCAACCATGTGGCAGGAGCCTTTAGTCGTCTGGCAGATGCCCTCAGCCATTTGGGCAAGGTGCCTCACAAATGGTCTTTCCATTCGGAAGTAGTTAATCTGTTCTCCCAGTGGGGCACCCTTTAGGTGGACCTGTTCGCATCCAGGGAGAATGCAAAGCTGTGGCTGTATTGTGCCCGCCCCTCAGCATGGCTCGCTGCAGTGGGATGTCTTCTTGAGGATGTGGACCCTAGGGCTCTTCTATGCCTTCTCTCCACTTCCCTTGATCCACAAGGTGCTCCTCAAGGTCAGGAGAGACAAGGCACAGGTGATCTTGATGGCTCCGGACTGGCAACACCAGTTCAAACCCCAGGAAATCTTACTGTATTCTGACTTCTGCATTATGGTCTCACCGTAAGACTGCCCCAGAGTTGAAATGGTTAATAGAATCTAAACCACTGTCCCTGATAAACATTCTGCAACCGTCATTCTTTACTCTGCTTGCCTAGTACAGATGCCTCAGAGAGCCCTCCTTCATCTTTCTTGAAGGTTTTATTTTCTTGTTTTTCTTGAAGTAAATTTTTATTTCTGTTCATTTTTAAAGCACTGTCTTTGAGTTTACAGGTAGATTAATCTAGATTTAGTGTTAATCCGGTAGGTTTTACGTTTTCTTCGCAGTTCATTTAACCGGGAGGAAACCAATCATTTGTGTTTTTTAAAGTTTATTCCTAAAAACCCTTTGGGACTGGTTATTTGGTTTATTGGAGAAGCCAGGGTAATTATCGATTAACGGTCACTAAACCGACTGCAAAAAAAGAAAAAGTTAAGGTATTTCTTCTGTAGTGGGCCTATTAAAAAAACACCCAGTTTTAGGTTTTTTTTTTTTTTGTCTGTTGTCACTTCCCAAAGAACGAACCAGCCTATCGGGTTTTCAGCATTGCACAGAGTGTGGGGAACAGTTTGCTAAGGCTGATCCTCACTTGGTCTGTGTTTGTCTGGCATTTAACCACCTACAGGCAGATTATGAAGTCTGTAAGAATTTTTCTCAGTCGACGCTTGATAGGCGATTGAACCGACCTGAAGGAAAAATGTCTGAGAAGGCTGCTGACCCAGCTATGGACAAAACTTCCTTCTCTAAGGAGAAACCAAAGGAACTGGCTGAACAACCCTCTAACCAGAGTGAAGGTTCCTCGGGAAAGAAAACTGCAGAAACAACCTCTGAACCAGGAGGTTCTGCTAAAAAGAAGAAAAAGGAAAAGCACTCTAAGGAACCAGAACTGACGAGTCCATTGGTTCCAACTGCAGGGGCTGTAGCGAACACTCGAAGCATTCTTCATGCACGGCAAACCGTTACTGCGGTTCCAGTTCAGCATCCCGGTTCACAGTCCTCTGTTCAGGACCTGGGTTCCTCCCTGGTTCGTGGTTCACTTGAGAGATTTGCCGAGGTTTATCTGGGAGTGGAGGAAGAGGATGATGAGGATGAAGATTGTGGGGAACCTCTTGAACCAGAGGTTTGCCATGATCCTCGCCATCCTGACTCCCCTGAGAAGGGAGCTGAGGATTTTACATCCCATTTTGCTTTTATGAAGCAAGTGGCACAGACCTTGGACTTCTCCACCCAGGAATCAACAGAGGAGGAAGAGGAACCAGACTATATGTAGATGATGGATGTACCAGCAACGAAAAGGTTGTTGCCCATCCATAAGTCTCTGAGGAGACAAGCTGATAAAATTTTGCAGACTCCACTTCCATTTCCCCAGTGGACAAGAGAATGGATAAGAAAGTACTGGGTTGCCAAGTCGGTGGCAGAATTCCTGTTTGGTCATCCCAGCCATGAAAGTGTGGTGCAGGCTGCTGCATGTGATGAGGCAGGGATTCCCCTGGCATCACATCCACCAGAAAAGGATTTCCAGAAAGATGGACTCCATTGCCAAGAAATCTTGTTTGGGTGCCTCTCTAGCCATCAGGCAGGAAAGCTACATGGCCTGTGTGTCCAGATAACAGAAAGTATTCCAGAGACTCATTTTGGAAATAGCCAAAGCTTGCCATGGGCCCGTGGCTTTAGACTTGTCCGAAGCTGCAAAAAGGGGCATAGAAGCCTCCAAATGCCAGTTTCAGATGGCAGTGGATGCAAATGACATTGCTGCCAGGCAAATGGCAACCTCAGTGTCTGAGGAAATTTGCCTGGTTAAGGGCCACTAATTTGTTACAGGACATGCAGACAAAGACATTGGATTTCCCCTGTGAGCCTACATCTCTCTTTGGTGAGCAACAGAGGCTTACATGAAGAAGATGGATTAGTACAAAGTGGCCCACAAGAGTGCTGCAGCTAAAGAAAAGGCAGCAACACCATAGAAGTACCAAGGTAAGGGCAAGGCCCACTACAGGCCTTTCTTCCAGGCTCCGGCATCGCCAGCCTTCCAGCCACAGAGGGGGTACTTTAGAGGCAGCAGCAGAAGGGGCAGCGGCCGTGCTGGTCCCAGCACTCAGCAAGCCACACAGACCAAGCAGACTCCCTGAGAGGTCTGCCAGGGTCGCCTCCCCACTCCCAGTAGGAGGCAGGCTGGCCCACTACCTCCATGCTTGGGAATCCATCACCACAGACAAGTGGGTCTTGGAGGTAGTGGGTCCAGGGTCTTGCACTCAGTTTCTGATTTCTTCCCAAACAGAGGGCAAGACTTTTCAGACCTGCCAGCCTAGTAGAGGTGAATCTGTTGGAGGAGGAAGTAGCAAATCTGATAGTGGAAAAAGCAGTATAGCCAGTTCCCTTGGCCCAGCATGGAAAGGGCCTCTACTCATGATACTTCCTCACTCTAAAGAAAACAGGGGAGTGGCGACCCGTACTGGATCACAAACACTAAAACATTTGACAAAGCCAAAGTTCAAAATGGTCACTGTGGCTACCATTCTCCCCTCACTCAGTAAGGGAGATTGGCTGGCATCTCTGGACCTAAAGGATGCCTACTTGCGTATTTCCATCAGGCAGTCACACAGAAAGTATCTCTGGTTCAGATTGCTGTCAGGGCACTACCAGTTCAGGGCCATGCCTTTTGGCCTGACATCAGCTCCAAGAGTGTTCACCAAGTGCCTAACAGTAGCGATGGCACACCTAAGGGACAAGGGGTTGCAGTCTTCTTATACCTGGACAACTGGCTGGATTGTAGGTCAGTCCCCTCAGCAGGTAAGACTGACCATCACTCGGGATACCCTGGGTACACTGGGCTTCCTGGTAAATGAGAAAAAGTCAGTACTAATACCATTTCAACTCCTGGAGTTCATAGGGGTGGAACTATATACTCTGAGAGGAAGTGCCTTCCTCCCTCAGGGAAGGGTAGACAGTTTGGTACAGCTGGCAAGCTCTTTCTAGCTTCATACCCCCAGACCAGCAAGGCATTTTCTCCAGCTGTTAGGGCACATGGCTGCCTCAACAGCAACAGTGTCTGGGTCAAGATTCCAGATGAGACATTCAGTTCCACCTCAGTGCACATTGGTCTCGGAGAAGAGACTCCCTGTGAAAGATGTTACCGATCACAGGAACCTTGCTACAAGCTCTGCAGTGGTGGCAGGAAGAGATCAACCTCAGGGAAGGCGTACCTTTCCTCCAGCTGCCACCAGCAGCAGTCTTGACTACAGATGCCTCCCTCCTAGGATGGGGTGCCCACCTAGGGGAGCATACTGCCCACAGTACCTGGCTCCAGCAGGAGTCTCTGCTTCACATAAACTGCCCTGCGTTCCAGCAGGTCTATCTGGGCTTTCAGTCCTTCGCCTTGATGTTGCATGGCAAAGTGGTTCAGGTCAGGATAGACAATACAACCATAATGTACTACATCAATAAGTAAGGGGACACAAGGTCCTCTCCACTGTGCACAGAAGCCATGAAGGTATGGAACCTAGCTTACTCCTTTGATATCTCCCTCTCAGCAGTCCATCTCCCAGGGGAGGACAGTGTCCTAGCAGATGTGCTCAGCAGTATCAACCAGAACTACCTTGAGTGGTCACTATACAGGCAGATCCTGCAAGTTGTGTCCGGAAGGTGGGGCATCCCAGAGGTGGACCTCTTCACAGCCCCAGACAATCGCCAACTGCCACTGTTCTGTTGCAGGCCTCTGGAGGTGGGCACAGTGCCACTAGATGCACTCCTGATGGACTGGACAGGGAAGTTTCTGTATGCCTTCCCACCATTTCTCTTGCTGCTCAGAGTACTGAACAAGTTCATTATTCAGCCAGCAGCAATGATCCTCATTGCTCCAGGCGGGACATCCCCTTGTTAGAAATCTGCAAAGCAGTTCACACCTTTACCAAACACTACAGCCTGGATACCCAGGCCGGAAGTGATGCCAGGTTTGACACAGCAGTACTACAGAGCCTGTTTTCATGAAAAGGTTCTCTACCCTCCTTCAGAGGTACTGCTTGGGTAGTCTGCAGAAGTGTGAATACAGTAAGATTTCCTGAGGGTTGAAGAAAAAAATTACCATAGTAATCTTGTTCCTTCCAATGGAATCTTACTGTATTCTGAGCTCCCACAAGATTACTATGGTAAGTCATTTTTTCTTCTGGTACTTCGATCTCCTCATCCTTAGCAACAAGCTCACAAGGCATCTTCCCATACGCCTGGACCTTCTCCATCAGTCAGGGAAAGGTGCTCCACCTGGACCTTCAATCCCTGCACCCGACAGCCTGGTTCCTGAGTGGCTAGACTTCCAGGCTTTGGGTCTCTCCGAAGATGTCCTCACTGTAGTTGAGGCATCTAGAAAGGAATCGACCAGAAAGTACTGTGCCTTCAAATGGAAGAGATTCTCCATCTGGTTTCAGGGCAAGGGTCTGGACCCTTTGTTCTGCCAGTGGCTAAGCATTTGGACTTCCTGTGGTTGCTCTCCAAAGTGGGACTCGGTCAACCTTAGTGCACTCTGGCAGCCATCTCTGCTTACCGGGTGCAGGCTGGTCAGCAGTCGGTGGTGCAGGAGAAGGTGGTCTGGTGCATTTTTTAAAGGCTTGGATCACATTTCCCCTCTGGTGTGTGAACCACCACCACTGTAGGATTTGATGCTGGTTTCGGCAAAGTTCATGGGCAAACCATTCGAACCAATGCACAGGTGTGAGATGTCTCGCCTGTCGTGGAAGACTGCCTTCTTGGTGGCTATCGCATCAGCCAGAAGGATCAGTGAGATTCAGGTGTTCTCGGTGGAGTCTTCTTACTTGGTCTTCCACAGGGATGAGGTTGTCCTGTGCCCCAACCTGAAGTTCCTCCCAAAGGTTGTGTCGGAGTTTCACATGAACCAGGTGATGTCTCTTTCGGTGTTCTTCTCAAACCACACCTCTGAGGCCAAACACAGGCTCCATACTTTGGACCTGAGGTGAGTGCTTGCTTACTATAAAGAGCGCACGGCTGGAGTTTGGGCAGAGGTTCGCTAGCTGTTCGTCAGCTATGTTGAAGCTGCACCTGGCAGACCTGCAGCCAAGCGGAAAATTGGCAGGTGGATCACAGCCTGCACTGACCTCTGCTATAGGTTGGGGGGTAGGGAGCCTCCTGGAGGGCTAAGGGCTCATTCCTTGCGCCATAACACAGTGACGGTGGCTGCTTTTAGGGACATCCCTGTCCAGGAAATCTGCAGGACTGCTACCTGGAAGTCCGAACACACCTTCATTTCCCATTACCACATTGACCTAGAGTCATGCCGGGATGCTGGTCTTGGGGCCTCAGTTCTCCAATCTTATTTCCTAAGTAGGGGGTGTGTGCCTTGCCTCCCTCCTCTTGGAGAACTGCTACGAGTCTGCCAGACTGTATGGATAGAACATATCCACATCCCTAAAAACACAGGTTACTGACCAGTAACAGTAGATCTTCTATGGAATGGTCTCTTGCAATAAGTCATTACTTTTGGGAGTTCCCAGCAGAGGGCACTGTGACACAGCAGCTCTTCTAGCTGGGACTGCCCACCGATGACATCTTCCTGCTTCTTGTATAAGTTTGGGCAGTCCCTGGTATCCTCAGTTCATTTTTTTGCAGTCTTCAGCTTGTACAGCAGCTAGAACAACTTCTGGAAACAGCAGTCATTGACGTGAAACAACATTGAAGATTCTACACAACCGGGGGCTCATCCAACAAGAGCTCCCCCGTCTATGGATCTACATTTCCGGACACAAACAGAGCAGGAGTACCCCTCCTCAGCCTCCGTCTTTCTTCCTCATTGATGGCCACCACACCGTCCATGGTGCCTCTATATATTGACAGCTTATAACCGTCAACATCCTTTATGGACAGGTACCCCCCGTTGATGATGCATCTGTATTCCCATCGATGGCTACCACCGTCGACTGCATCTATGCTCTCGTCGACGGAGCATCTGCATTCTCGACAGCTACCACCATCGATGATGCATCTGTATTCTCATTGATGGATACCACCGTCGACGATGCATTCATATTTTCATCAACTGCTACCACCGTCGGCGATGCATCTGTGCTCTCATTTATAGCTGCTACCATCGATGGTGCCTCTTTTCTCATTGCTAGCTTCCACCATCGACGATGCATCTATACTTTCATTTCTGCGTTCTCATTTACGGCTATCTCTGTCAACGATGCATCTCTATTACAATCAATGATGCATCCCTCTTGCTCGTCAACGGCTGTACCCCGTCGACAGTGCCTTATTCTGCCTACTCATTTACAGGACGTTTGCACTCCCTCGTCAACTGTGCTTTCAGCACTATAAAAAGGCAATTACGTAAATGACCTTTTTGGGTTCCATTAATGTCAGAGGTGGAGAGATCCTCCTCAACCTCTGTACTTTACGCCTCATTGCAGCCACTGCTCCAGGTGTCCCTCTGTCAACAGAGCACCCTCATATTCATTCCTAGTAAATGGGGTTTCATAATAAATTTTAAAAAAAAAAAAAGGGCTTATGCCATATTTCTACTCCTCCACCCTCTTAAGTGGACAATCACAGGGGTCAGACAGACAGAGATCAGGACCCTGGTTTTCACCACCAAGGGGCAAGACCTGCTCAAGCTACACGTCCACCTCACCTTTGTTTTTCCCACACTCCCCCCCCCCCCCTTCAGAAGGAACTGGATGTCTCCACTATAGTACAGCATGTCTTGCATGCCATAAGGCACTCCCTGCCCTCAGATCCAAGGGGGCAAGCCGACCCTCCGCAATCTCCTCCTCTTTCGCCTAAGACTCTACATGATGACCAGGTTCCATTTCCACCCTGGTCACTTCCTGTTTATGTGGAAGACTATTTTTTTCAGATAAACAAGAACTCCTGGTTACACTTCACCGGTGACCTTGAACACGACGATTTCCAAGAGCTGGGATTGTTCTGTTTCCCTTTTTCGGAAATCTCTTCTTGGGATGTGGGCCTGCTTAAACTTCACAGCAATCCCCCCGATGATCCTTTATTCTACAAAATGATGATACAATTATAGAAAGTCATGGTATTCTCTATCACAAAAACATTACAAAGTAGGGATATGGCAGAATACTTTGCTCTGCCAGAGGAGCCTGTTTGGGTGGTTTTCCCCACTAATTGCAAACTTACCAGAATGCCATGCTGGCTGCCTTGCATCACCCTTCAGATATCTAAGCTGTTCCACATAATGTGGATTATATTTATCCAGCTCCTCTGGTTCCTCCCTTCCTTTCAGACTTTCCTGGATGTGACC
This sequence comes from Neoceratodus forsteri, assembly GCA_016271365.2. NCBI lineage: Eukaryota > Metazoa > Chordata > Ceratodontiformes > Ceratodontidae > Neoceratodus > Neoceratodus forsteri. The sequence goes on from CM028129.1 coordinate 661,128,105, forward strand.
CTGTTCTGCCACTCATGATCACATGAGTTCCTTTCCACCTCATAAAAAATCCTGAAGACTTGACTTTCTGGAGAAACTGACGTTTTCTTTTCTTCTCCAGTTCCATAAATATCAGAATTCCAAATTTTATGGGTCATATGATTAAAATACCACCATACCCATGGGTCATCGGCCATTGAGATTATCACTCACTTACCTTCTCCTCCTGAACAGGGAGTGATTATTGGCTACTATATTAAACGAGTACTGCTAATTCCCGTCACCTACCCAGGTCGGGATCTGATGCAGGCGGTACCTCGGCCTGAATGTCTGCTATTGGTGTTTCTTTGTGACGCCATACCTGGCTCTGCTTTTCAGGATTTACACCTGATGTGAAACATAAAATACCTAAGGACCCCCTTTTTTATGGGTCCACGTTCTTCGGGCTAGGTTCTCAAATTTTACTTGATGATTTACAGGCATCAGGCAGAACTCTACGTATGGTTTATGGCGTGTCCCATACTCTGCATACAACCTACTGTACTCTTTTCTCTTCCTACTAGATTACCAATACTGGCAGCTCGAGGTCGTACTCATCGTACATGAGGCAACTCCTCTGCCTCCTTCCCCCACCCTCTCAGGGGGGAGCTGGGCTGCCCATCTAGTGACTAACTAGGATTTTTTTTCTTTTTCCCACCCCTCCTCAGCTCCGCTTCGGAGGCTGTGGGTGGTCATTTTGCCCTCCCTTTATAGGCCAGGCACACTATCACTTCATTGAATGGGTACTCAGGATTATACAGAGGGGTCATACTCTGGAATTTCTCTCCAGGCCCCCTCGGCCTCCCCGTCATATTCATTATAACTCCCAGAACCACATATCTATGCTTTCAGAGGATTTGAGGGCTCTACTGGTGACGCATGCTGTTTCTCCAGTACTCACTCGCATGGGATTCTATTCCCACTTTTTTCGGGTACCCAAATGACCTGGAGACCTTGGTCCAAGACAAGACCTCAGAAATCTGAACTCTTCTATCCAATACAAACGGCTTTGCATGTTGCCCTTTTGATGTCCATTATGGCTATACCGAAAACTGTAAGATTGACTTTGTGCTCTAGATATGAAGGGTGCCTACCTGCATCCTTCCTGCTCATCGCAGGTTTCTTTAGTTCTACCTGCTAGGTTAACGATCAGTTTGAAGCACTCAGGTTTGGCCTCTCCTCGGCCCTGAGTGTGTTCCCCAATACCTAGTTAGTTGTAACAGCTTTAAGAGGTAAAGGGCACTTTATCTTCCGATATCTAGATAGTTGGCCTATCAAAACGGAACAGATTTGCTTTCTCACCTAGAGTCTACCCTGCAAATATTTTCACACTCTAGGGATCACAGTCAATTGGCCATAGTCCACACTGACTGACTTGGTCTGCAATACATTGGAGCCAATCTCGGCTAGAACTCACCAGCCAGCCGTCTGGCATGCCACACCTTTGTCTCTCGCATCACGCATACAGACTTAGAAAGTAGTCACAGCTAGATAACTGCTATGCCTTCTGGGTCACATGCTCGCTACCGTCCCTACGGTAGCCCTCGCCAGTCTTCATATGAGACCTCTTCAGTGAATCCTCCAGAATCTACGGTCTCAAGTAACAAAAATTGTAAGGCCACTTCAGAGTCACTCCCTCCCTGCCATGCCTTAGCTCTGCCTTGGTGGTCAATCAAAACCAATTTATGAACAGAATACCTTTTCGGTCTCTCCCTCCCATGCAGATGTCCATCTCGAATGCTTCCTTGACAGGAGGGAGCATGCCCCTGGTTCTTAATCGGACACAGGGCGCATGGACCACTTCTCTCCCTCAACCTCACATCAGTCACCTAGAGCTGAGGGCATTCCACTTAGCCCTTTCGGCATTCCAACCTTTTTTCACTCTAGACTGTTGCTGATCCAATCAGACAACACTGCAGTGGTGTTCTACCTTGCGACAGGGAGCTCCTGCCACTCTGGAGGACCAATCTTTTCTTAAATCAGTTGCAACGGTTCTATTTCTTATCCTAATCTATTCTTTGCAATTTCTAGTCCATAAGGTTGGCCTTCTATGGGCACCCCCCCACTTCCCTTTTCTTGTCTATGCTATAGTGTGTACTTTAATTTTCCTTTTCCCTCTCAGGTCCTCGTACAGGGAGGTTATTGTGGTGACCTCCAAGCGTATGTGAAACAGGTTGTTTATCATTGTTGGATTTAGTATGTAATAGCACTGTCATAAAATACGTTCATTTATCTACCTTATGGTTATGAAACCTGTAAATGTCGAAAATACCATGGCACTAGATGTTTTTGATAATGGTAAAAAGTACTAGGTAACTATTATAAAAATTAATTTAGTTGTGCTATTTAAAATGCATGTAAGTTGCTGTAATTTTAACAAGTCTGAAATGTCATGGTGATTTACATATATCCCATGATGCTTTGCATTATGGAAGTATGTGTGATGTGTTTCTTTGAAACTTGGCTTATTGTCAGTGCCCTTTCGGGTAACTCATGTTTCAGTGTTTCTGCACTGAGGTTCTTTGTCTTTTGCTGGTTGTTTTAATTTGAGCCCCCACCACCCAAGCAAACAAGGCCCACATGGGGTGGAGGCTGAATCTCAACTGCTAAGTTAGATCAGAGATTAGTGAGTTAGTAGGTGCTGGCTAAGTGCAGAGAAAGGACATACATAGTCTGTTGCTGCAAACTGATGTAATGAAGAAGGGATATGCCATTGCTTAAGGTTATCTGTTGCATTTTGAATAAACATCACACAGAGATTGTGTGTTGAACTTGAATTTCAGTGTCTGGTCCATCTGTTATCCCACAATCCCTCCACATATCTCAGCAATCAAGGAGGTGCTCCAATCTTCAATCTCTTGACTAAAAATAAGAACCCTGTTATAGCCCGACCTGACGGCTCTCCGCCTTCATGTGGGACCCTTGCGGGTACTTTCATAACTAGTCTACCAATGTCCTCTCCTGTTGCCTATATTCTCTTGGCCCCCATAAGCCAGTACCCAAAGCAACATACAATTCCAAATGGAAACTCTCTTCCATGTGGTCTACCTCTCAATCTTTGGACCCATACTCCTGTCCACTGACAAAGGTTCTAGACTACTTGGCCTTTCTATCTGAGTCTGGTTTAAGTTATTCTTCCATCAGAATCCACTCTGTCGCCATCTCGGCCTTCCATAAACCTCTGGTGTTACTGTACCAACATCATCTAGCTAAAGATGTTTTGAAAGGAATGTTGCATATTAAACTTCCTATTAGAAGACCCACTCCTCAGTGGGCCCTCAATTTTATGATAGAAAAAATTGACCCTTGAGCCTTTTGCGCCAACAGCCCCTGGTGAACTCAGTTTTCTTTCACGGAAAACCCTATTTCTGGTGGCTGTCACTTCCACTCAACATATTTCCAAGCTTCCGGCCCTAATGTGTAGGGAACCTTACTTGATTTTCCTCAAGGACGGGGTGGTCCTTCGTACCAACCCTTCCTTCCTAAAGTAGTCTCCGAACATACTTTAAATCAGTCCTTGGAGCTTCCAGTCCGCTATCCTGACTACTCCAATCAGGGTGAACATCTATTACATACTTTAGATGTCTGTTGTATGCTACGCTGTTACACTAATCGTATCCCAGTCGATTAAGTAAAGGTCTCAATCATTCGTAACTTTTGCCTCTGGCAGAGAAGGGCTTCCTATTGATAAACGAACCCTTTCTTCATGGCTGGCGAATTGTATTACCTTTTGTTACAAAAAGTACAAGAAGAATTTACCTGGACCTGTCCAAGCCCATTCCACTAAAGCTGTGGCCACTATTGCGACTTGCTTTACAGGACCGTCCGTTTCTGATATCTGCAATACAGCTACCTGGTCCATAGTCTATACTTTCACAAGGCATTAAAATCTGGATATTGCCTCGAGACATAGGATGGCCTTAGGCTGTGCTGTCCTACAAGGTCTCCTATCATACTTGTCCTGCCACATGGACATAACTGCTTGGGATTCTCCCAAAAGTAATGACTTACTGCAAGAGACCATTCTGTGGAAGATAGTACAGTTACATAAAATCTTACCGTAACAGAAGATCTTCGAGGAATGTCTCTTGCAGTAAGTACGATACCAGCCTCCGTTCCCCTCCTTCTCTGAGAGCAAATTCTGGTCCAGTGACTTTGGGTTGGGCCTCCTTGGTACCTCTGCTTCCCCTTGGTCCTTGCTTTTGCGAGCTGAATCTGGTGGGGGGAACTGAGGATATCAGGTACTGCCCACACTTGTATAGGAAGCAGGAAGATGATGTCATCGATGGGTGGTCCCTGGTACAAAACTGCTAGAAGAGCTGCCGTGTCACAGCGACCTTTGCTGGGAACTCCCAAAAGTAATGACTTACTGCAAGGAGACATCCTCGAAGATCTACTGTTATGGTAAGATTTTACGTAACTGTACTTTCCAGGAGTGGTATATGTTCATCCACATGGACCCACCCAACCTCCCTTGGAACAGGCGCACAACACTGCTTCCAGCGGGCAAGATCTGGTGTTATGGGAGGAGCCGAGGACAGAAGATGTGGTGGTAGAGCCAGCTTGAATACTTTCAAGTAACTTTAAAGGGAAATGAAATCAGAAGAATGTGTGGATGAACAAACATATACCACTCCTAGAACTACTGTTCTAGGGACATGGATATGTTGTTCATCCACACTGTCTGGCAGGTTCCTTGCCGCTTTAAATCTTGCCGGAAGGTCTTCAAGCTGGCTCCTCCCACCCACCCGGGTGTTAAAACTCTCCGCCCCATGACGCCAGATCTTTCTTACCGCTTGGAAGCTCAGGTTCCCTCCTGAGTGCTCTGCATTTAGACTGGATCCAAACTCTTCGGTTCACCCGAAAATAATTTTAAAGTTTTCTAGACTTCGGTCTGCTTCTTCCTTTGCGGCTTCGATGGACAAATCGACTCCCGGTTTTCGGCGGTGCCCATGCAGGCAGAAGATGTCAGGACCGATCCGTGACTCCATGTGCATCTACTGCCTCGGGCTTGACCACGATCTGCGGGCCCTGCGAGTTATGCAAGTCTTTTTCGACAAGCGTCTTGAAGCTGCCTGGCTCCAACTTAGGCGCCTGAGAAGCGTTATCCGCCGGTGAAGTCCAAGGAGGCCTGTTGGGCAGTTTCCGCAGTGGCTGGCTTGGCTGAGCAACTCTAGCAGATGATCGCCCTCGAGGAGGAGGCGGCCCAGGCCGCATCTTCATCATCATTGGTCGCAGCATTTATACCGCTCTCCTTGGGATCCTCCTATACAGCTTCTTTCAAGGAACTTTGCCAGTCCCTCTCCATGAAAGGTGAGGGGCCATTGGGACACTCCTCTCGGTCCAAGTAGAGGGACTCGAGGGGTAAGTCCCACCATCGACGTTCGTGGGAGTGGGAGAGGTCCCCTTCCTTGGACAGTAGACATCTACTTCGGTCGAGGTTACGGCTAAGGCCGCTGGCTTCATGGTGTCCCCGTCAGGTCAGCTGGCCGAGACACCAGTCAGCGCGTTCGAGATTTTTCTCGACCTGTCGGACGGGCTGTCGACTGGTGAAGCAGACAACCCTTCTTCACCGGTTCCCCTGGTGGAAACCGAGGACTTGCCTGTGCCTCCTGTGCCGGTGTCCCCGGTCAAGGCTCCCGAGCTGAGGGAGGCAGGTTTCCCGCTCCTCCCAGACCCACCCTTGAAACACCGACTGTCTCGGACCTCGTCTCGGTCCAGCCTATCCCATGACACCGGCAGTCTTGGTCTCGGCACCTAGGACAGTGGGCGCCGCTTCGTCCTTCATCTTCCTCAGAGGAGGAGGCTTCGGCGCAGGTGCGTCGCGCCTGAAAGGACTTAATGTGGCAGCAGCTCCTTCTGACCGGGAACAAGCCGGCGTCATCGCCTTCCCGGCCATTAAGTGTCTGTCACCCGAAATGCCGAAACAACCCCTCGCGGTGGTCGAGGTGCCCAAACCTGGGCCGGTTGTTAGGCTGAAACCAGCTGCTCCACCGATTGTGGTAGAACCTCCGCCTCCACAACCGAATTTGGGGGCTCCAACCAAGGATTCTCGGTCGTGTCAGGGGCTGCCCCACCGGTGGTTGGTCACCCTCACTCCCGACCGTCCTCGGCAGGTGGAGGGTGGCTCAGGCCTTAGGCAGCTCTTTGCAGACTCCTCGGAGTCTGACGACGACTCCTCCCTGTTCTCCAGGCCCCTTGACCTGGAGTCCTCTGGGGGGCAGTCGATGGACGAGATCCCATCATTGTTCATGGGTCTGCTTCGGCTCATCTCAGAGTCCACCGGGATGCAGCTCGAGTCCGTATCCAAGCGGGCCAAGTATCCCCTCACGGAGATACTGGACCGAGGGGATTCTCCCACGGAGGCCTTTACGGTGGCTGAAGCCATTGTTGGCCCAGCCTTGGAGTTATGGCAGCGGCCGGCTTCTTGTCCTGCTCCTTCGGCCAGGAAAGCCAGGAAGTATGCGGTCCCTACCGGGTCTCTGTCTGGTTTCTCGGAACACCCCTTTGCGGAGGGGTTGGTTACTGACAGCGTTTTCCGGTGTTCCAGGAATGCTAGAGATGTGGACAAGCCCCCCCAACAGAGTCCAAAAAGCTGGACTATGCCAGGCGCAATGTATATGCTACGTCCTTCCTCGGCCTCTGTCAGGCCAGTTCAGCCGTACTGATGGCACACTTCTCCCACGCCCTCATGGGCTCCCTGGATGAGGTGATCCTTCTTTTCCCGGCTGATCTGCAGACTACGGTCAAGCAGGTGTGGGATCAGGGAAGGGCAGTGGCGAAACAGCAGCTCCAAATGGCTCTCGATATTGGAGACCCCTGTGCCCGGTCAGTAGCAGCTGCAGTGGCCATGCGCCGCAGAGCTTGGCTGCGGATCTCCACCTTTACGGCGGATACCCAGCACAAGTTGGCAGACGTCCCCTTCCTGGGTACCGACTTGTTCAGGTCTGTGGTGGAAGGCCACCTCCAGAGAATTGAAAAGTCCAGTGCCACCTTGGACTCAGTCACGTCTGCCCAGAAGGACAAAGGCCGCTGACAGCAGCATAAGTCCTTTCACCCTTCTGCCCCTGCGGCACGTCCAGCCCAGCAACACCAGCATCAGGGCCAGCAGGCTCGCACTTGGCACCCAAAGCCAAGCCTGCAGCTTCCTCCAACAGGAAGCCGAGAGGAAAAGGCCCAGGAGGTCCCTCGGCTGGTCCTTCCTCCAAGCTTGCCCAGTGACAGGTTGAGGGGTGTCGCCCCCAACCTCGTCGCTTCCCCCTGGGATCCCCCCATGGGGAGACAGCTCCACCACTTTCTTTCCACCTGGTCTGCTATCACCACGGACCGTTGGGTGTTGGAGGTGGTAGGGAAGGGTCTCCCTCTGGAGTTGGAGCAGGCTCCGCCCTTCTGAGCCGTCGCCCCACGGTGGGTTACGGGGTCCGCAGCCTCTCTGTCAGCCCGTCGAGCCAACATTGCCCTGCTTCTCCAAAAGGAGGTGATCAGGAAGGTGGCGGATCCTCCACCAGACCCAGGGTTTGTGTCCAGGTACTTCCTGGTCCCAAAACGTGACTGGGGCTGGCGCCCCATTCTAGACCCACACGACCTGAACAGGTTCCTAAGGTCTCGAACCTTCAGGATGGTCACTCTGGCTCAGATCATTCCATCCTTGGAACGAGGCATGTGGTTCTGTTCTCTGGACCTCCAGGATGCGTTCTTTCACGTCCCAATCCATCAGTCCCACCAGCGATTCCTTCGCTTCAGAGCAGAGGGGTCCGTATATGAGTTCCAGGCCATGCCCTTCGGCCTTTCTCTAGCTCCCAGGGTCTTCACCAAATGCATGGCAGTGGTGACAGCATTCCTGCGGCACCGAAGGGTCCAGGTGTACCCCTACCTGGACGATTGGCTGATTGCGGCCTCCTCCAGGTGGAGCAGTCCAGGGATCTGGCCCTCCAGGTTTGCTCTCAAGTTGGCCTCCTCAACGAGGCCAAGTTGGAACTCATGCCAACGCAGGTGATTCAGTTCATCAGGGCAGAGCTCGAGACTCTGAGCCAGAGCACAGCTCCCGGCGGACAGGGCCGAGGTTCTTTCCTCCTTTGCCCAATCATTTCAGGTTGGGCAATTGCGGCCTGCCCGGGACTTCCTGCACCTCCTGGGCCTCATGGCAGCCTGCACCAGTGTGGTCCATTGGGCCCGTTGGCACATGCTTCCCCTACAATGGGGACTGGCCTGCCAATGGTCACAGCGCTCCGGTCCTCTGGACCAGCCGGTGGCGGTGACCCAGGAGATGTGGAACGCTCTCCAGTGGTGGATCGTTCCCAGCTCATCTGCAGGAGGACATCCTGTTTGTTCGTCCCGAGCAGACAGTCACTCTAACGACCACCTCTCTGGGTTGGGGGAGCACAGGACGCATGGCCTCTGTTCCCCTCAGGAGTCTCGATGCCACATCAACCTGCTGGAGCTTCAAGCAGTCTGACTAGCCCTCACCGCCTTTGCTCCGTTTGTACGGGGTCAAGTGGTCCAGGTCCAGATGGACAGTACCACGACCGTGTACTACCTAAACCGCCAGGGCGGGACACACTCCTTGCCCCTGTGCAAGGAAGCTCTCCGCACTTGGTCCCTCGTGAGCAGACTGGAGGCAGATCTCCCCGCCATCCATATGGCGGGATCCTCCAACACTCTGGCCAATGCCCCTAAGCTGGATAGGTGCTGCATCTCATGAGTGGTCTCTCCTGCTGGAAGTAGTACACAATCTGTTCTCCCACTGGGGCACACCTCAGGTGGACCTGTTTGACTCCAGGGAGAATGCGAAGCTGAGGCTGTTTCATACCCGCCCCCCTCAGCAGGGCTCGCTGCAGGGGGATGCTTTCTCGAGGCCGTGGACCCCGGGCCTCTTCTATGCCTTTCCCCCATTTCCCTTGATCCACAAGGTGCTTCTCAAGGCAAGGATGGACAAGGCGCAGGTGATTCTGGTAGTTCCAGACTGGCCCTGCCAGTTCTGGTATCCAGATCTCTTCAGCCTCAGCTCCAGGCTCCCGAGGCGGCTTCCAGCCTGCCCGGACCTGATCTCGATCAACCAGGGGAAGGTTCTCCACCCGGACCTTCAATCCCTGCACCTGCCGGCGTGGTTCCTGAGTGGCTAGAGTTCCAGGCCTTGTGTCTTTCTGACGAGGTCCTCAACGTTGTTGAGGCATCCCATAAGGAGTCGACCAGAAAATGCTATGCCTTCAAATGGAAGAGATTCTCCATTTGGTGTCAGGATAAGGGGTTGGACCCTTCCTCATGTTCCTTGGCCAGCATTCTGGACTACCTATGGTCCCTTTCTCAGCTAGGGCTTTGGTCGACGACCCTTAAGGTGCACCTGGCAGCCATCTCTGCTTAACAGGCGTGGGCCAGAAAGCAGTCGGTGGTGCAGGAGAAGGTGGTCAGGTGCTTTTTCAAGGGCCTTGATCACATATCCCCTCCAGTGCGAGAACCTCCATCTCCGTGGGATCTAGTGCTGGTATTGGCTAAGCTCATGGGCAAGCAATTCAAACCGATGCACAGGTGTGACATCTCTCACCTGTCGTGGAAGACCGCCTTCTTGGTGGCTATCACATCAGCCAGAAGGATGGGAGAGCTTCAGGCGTTTTCCATCGAGTCTCCTTATCTGGTCTTCCACAGGGACAAGGTTGTCCTGTGCCCCCACCCGAAAGTCCTTCTGAAGGTAGTGTCTGAGTTTCACCTTAACTAGGTGTTGACTCTGCCAGTGTTCTACCCCAATCACACCTCGGAGGCCGAATATAGGCTCCATACTTTGGACCCTAGAAGAGCGCTCTCTTATTACAAAGAGCAGACGGCTCCCACAGCTTCCACCTGCATACTGTGTGACCCTGAGCAAGTCACTTAACCTCCTTGTGCTCCCAGGTCGCTCCTGTAAAAAAGCTTTCAGCTTAGTGTGCTATACCTGGTTAAACAACTAAAAAAAAAACAAAAACAAAGAGCAGACGGCTGAAGTTGGGGGAAAGGTTCTCCAGCTGTTTGTCACCTACGCTGAAGCCGCACCTGGCAGTCCTGCAGCCAAGCAGACGATAGGCAGGTGGGTCACCTCCTGCATAGATCTCTGCTACAGGTTGGCGGGCATGGAGCCTCCCAAAGGGATAAGAGCTCATTCTACTCGCCATACCGCTGCTTTGGTGGCTGCTTCCAGGGACATCCCTATCCAGGAAATCTGCAGGGCTGCTACCTGGAAGTCAGCACACACCTTCATTACCCACTACCACATTGACCTCGCCGGGATGCTGGTTTTGGGACCTCTGTTCTCCAGTCCTTGTTTCCAAAGTAGGGGGTGTGCGCCTTGCCTCCCTCCTCCCGGAGAACTGCTAGGAGTCTGCCAGTAAGTGTGGATAGAACAACATATCCATATCCCTAGAAATACAGGTTACTCACCTGTAACAGGAGTTCTAGGAATGGTATATGTTGTTCATCCACACAACCCACCCGACCTCCCCAGCTTCGACGCACAACCTGGCTTCCAGCGGGCTAGATCTGGCGTCATGGGGCGAAGCCGAGAGTTTTACCACCCGGGTGGGAGAGAGGAGCCAGCTTGAACACCTTCCAGCAAGATTTAAAGCGGCAAGGAACCTGCCAGTAAGTGTGGATGAACAACATATACCATTGCTAGAACTCCTGTTACAGGTGAGTAACCTATATTTTTTGCTCGCTTGATCCAGGGCCTGGAGTTTTCTGGTGAGATGCACTGTCCCACTCTTGGGGTGGGAGGTTTCTTTATGCATTCCCTCTGTTTCCACTAATACAGAGGGTGCTAATCAAGCTGCAAATGGAGAGCCACCATGATCCTGGTATCCCCATTCTGGCCTCGCCAGATATGCTTCCCTCTACTTCAGCAGCTAGCGGAGGAACCTCTGGTCCCTCTGCCCCTTCGCAGAAATCTACTGACCCCAACCTAATGTCCCTCCATCTGCATGCGTGGCTCCTGGGGACGTAGCCATTGCCAGGTTCGGGGTCTCTACTAGGGTAGCGGATGTCCTAGTGGCTGCACTCGAGGCTTCCACCCATGCCTCTTAGGCCATGAAGTGGAAGTGGTTTGCCATTTGGGCTGCCAAGCATTCCCTAGACCATTTAACCTGTCCTGTGAAGCACATCCTTGACTACCTGATTTTGTTGTCTGACTCAGGCCTCTAATATTCCTCCATCAAGGTCCACCTTTTGGCTATTTCTGTTTTTCATGAGCCCGTGGGTGACCGCACGAATGCTCAGCTGGACGTCTCTCGGAGCTTTTCAAACAACATGAAGTCTTGCTGTATTCTGACTATTGCAGTGATATCCAACCTTTGAACTGCCCCGGAGAGGAAAGAGTTAACTTTCCATGCAAGGCATGGAACGCTGAGCTCGAGCTCGGTTGACTCTGTCTGTTGTTGTTTCAACCCAAACCGCCAGATTCTTTACTCCGCTTCACTGAACAGTCGCTCCGGAGATTTCTCCTTCGCTCGGTTCAATTTAGTCGGTTAAAGTGTCGTTTTTTCCCTCGGTTCAACTGAATTTCTTCTATCTAACCTGTCGGTTCAGTCTCTGTCTGTGGTACCGTGAGTACTAGATAGGTTTATTATTATTAGTTTCTGTGTGGAACTTGTAAACATCGGATCGGTTCGGTTTGAACTGATCAGGTTTGTAAAAAAAAAAAAAAAAAGTTCTGCTTTTTAGAGTGTGGTAACTGGTCCTTATCGGCTCTAAAAAAAAAAAAAACAGATTTCATTAAGTTTTTTTCCACGACCTGTAACACGGTCAGGAACCGATAAGGGTGTCTTGCCTGGCGGATTGCCGAAAAAAGGGTAAGTTTGGTTAGGACTGGCCATGTCTGAGAAACCCAAGAGAAAAACCGGGCCCACTGGGTTTCAACACTGTAGTGTGTGTGGGGAAGCCTTTGCTAAGGCTGACCCCCACACCACCTGTGTTTATTGTCTGGGGTTTGACCACCTCGATTCAGACTGCCAGATTTGCAAAAGTTTTCCCACAGCTACCCTGGAAAAGAGAGTAGGTAGGCTGAGGAAAGGAGGCAAGAGTCCATGACCGGATGGCCAGCCTGGTTTGGTTCCAGCCAGACCAGAGAATTGCCCACCTCTGACCAAATGAGAAACTTCTTCGTGCAAAGGAGAACCGACTCTGAGAGTGGGTTCGGTTAAAGAAAGAAAGGATAAGTCAGCCGGTTCGGATCCACAAGTTCTTTCTCCGACCGCTGATGAAATAGCCAAAGCGATAAGGATTGTTCAATCGCTAACTCTCGGTTCCGACCGAACCGGCACCATCGGTTAGGGGCTCAGTTCAGTCGGTTCTCCCGGTTCCGGATTATAATTTAGAGGATTTTTATGAACCGGAGGAGGAGGAGGGAGAGTATGAGGATAGTGATGGTGATTATGAAAGTCTGGATGTGCCCATTGACCCGGACATCTCCCCAGACAGACCTTCAGGTGTTTCTCCTCCTAGGCTTTCTGAGTCCCCTTCCCACTTTGTTTTACAAAAAAGTGGCTGAAACTCTCCAGCTTCCTATGGAGGAAGCAGTAGAGGATCAGGAGGAGCCTGATTATGTTGAGATGATGGACATACCAGAGTCCAGGAGACTGTCTATTCCCCTCCATAAGTCTTTTGGGAAACAGACATTTAAAATTTTAAAGACTCCTAATTCCATACCTCCTGTGGACAGAAGAATGGACAAGAGGTATACTCTTTCAGGCTCAGATATGGAGTTCCTTTCCCAGCAATGCAGCCATGTTGGGGTAGTGCAGGCTGCTGCCTGTGATGAGGCAAATATACCCTTGGCTTCACACCCCCCAGATAAGAACTCCAGGAGGATTGATGCCATGGCAAAGAAACAGTACATGGCAGCATCTTTGGGACTCAGGCAGGCTAATTATATGGCCTACACAGCTAGATACCAGAAGTCTAGAATGGGACACTGTGCTGGCTCTAGCTAAACAGGTCCCTGACCAGCTTGCCAAGGAGCTGGAGCAGGTGGCTGCAGATGGTATTGAGGCATCTAAGGTGCAATTTCATGCTGCAGTGGACTCCAGTGATGTTTCATCTAGAGTCATGGCTACATCTGTGGCCCTTCGTAGGATGGCTTGGCTTAGATGCACTAGCCTGTCACAGGATACCCAGACTATGGCCATGGATTTTCCTGTTGTTGGTAATTCTCTGTTTGGGGAGCTGACAGAGAACTACATGAAGAAAATGGATGAGTACAGGACCACCTATAGGAGTGCTCAGGCAAAGGAAAGGCAAGCCACTCCCCAGAGGCAGCATTCCAGGGGCAGGCCTTTTCATAGGCCTTTCTACCAAGCCCAGGCCTCCTCTTCCGCCTTTGCTGAGAGGGGGTTCTTCAGAGGGAGAGGCAGACGGGGTATAAGCAGGCCTGCTACCACCTGTCAGCCTAAAGCCCCTGCCAAACAGGCACCCTGATGGGTTTGCCCGCGGGCCGATTCTCCACTACCCATAGGGGGCAGGCTGGCTTATTTTGTCCAGGACTGGATGTCTTTAACATCAGACAAATGGGTCCTGGAAGTAGTAAGCCAGGGACTGGTTCTCAGCTTCAAACAATTTCCCAAGATGAGAATCGGATCCTTTCCACCTGCAACTCCTTTAGAGGCCCTTGCCCTAGAGGCAGAGGTCTCTTCCCTCTTGGCTCTCAGAGCCATAGAAAGGGTTCCACCCCTACACAGGGGAAAAGGATTGTACTCCAGGTACTTTCTAACCCCCAAAAAGACAGGAGAATGGTGGCCCATCCTGGATCTCAGATATTTAAACAAGCACCTTTTAAAGCCAAAATTCAAAATGACTCTGGGAATAATTCTACCCCTCTCTAAGGCCAGGGGACTGGCTAGTCTCCCTGGACCTCAAAGATGCTTATTTCCACATTCTTATCAGATGCTCCCACAGAAAGTACCTCAGGTTCGAGTTGCCCTCAGGCCACTATCAATTCAGAGTAGTGCCCTTTGGCCTAACATCAGCTCCAAGGGTGTTCACAAAATGCCTGGCAGAAGTGGTTGCTTTCCTAAGGAGAAAAAAAATCTCTATCTTTCCATACCTGGACGACTGGCTCATAGTGGGTCAGTCTCCAGACCAAGTCAAGTCACACCTACAGATAACTCAGCAACTGCTCACTTCTCTAGGATTCCTCCTAAATCTTTCAAAGTCAGTTCTAGAGCCAGTGCAGCTCCTCACCTTCATAGGGGCGGAGCTGGATATAATAAGGGCAAGACCCTTCCTTCCCCTGGACAGGGCAAGGACCCTTGTGACACTGGCCTCTTCATTCACCCTTCAGGTGTCTCGACCAGCAAGGCATTCAAACAACATGAAGTCTTGCTATATTATGACATATGCAGTGAGTCCCAACCTTCGAACTGCTCCGGAGGTGAAAGAGTTAACTTTCCATGCCAGGCATGGAACGCTGAGTTCGAGCTCGGTTAAAACTCTGTCTGTTGTTCTTCAAACTCAAAACGTCAGATTCTTTACTTTGCCTCACTGAACAGTTGCTCCGGAGATTTCTCATTCTGCTCGGTTCATTTTGTCGGTTAAAGTATTGTTTTTCTCTGTTTTCGACCGAATTTAAACCGCAACCGGTTGGTTCAGGCTCTGTCTGTGGTATTTGTGAGTACTAGATAGGTTTACATTAATTCTCTTCTGTGTGGAACTTGTAAACTGTATTGGTTTGCTTTGAACCGATCAGGTTGTTTAAAATATTTTATTCTGTCATTTAGAGTGTGGTTACCGGTTCTTATCGGTTCTAAAAAAAAAAAAAAAAAAAAATGGATTTTCTTACGGTTTTTTCCACGACCTGTGACACGGTTGGGAACTGATAAGAGGGTCTTGCCTGGCGGATTGCCATAAACGGGTAAAGTTTGGTTAGAACTGGCACTATGTCTGAGAAACCCAAAAGAAAAACCGGGCCCACTGGGTTTCAACACTGCAGTGTGTGTGTGTGGGGAAGCCTTTGCCAAGGCTGATCCCCACACCACCTGTGTTGATTGTCTGGGGTTTGACCACCTCAATGCAGACTGCCAGATTTGTAAAAATGTTCCTGCAGCTACCCTGGAGAAGAGAGTAGGCAGGCTCAGGGAAAGGGAGGCCAAAAAGTCTGCTGACACGGATGGCCGGCCCGGTTCAGTTCCAACTGAACCAGAGGGAGTGCCCTCTGACCAGGGAGAGACTTCCTCGGGCAAAAGGAGAGCAGACTCTGAGGGGTCAGTTCCAGCAAAAAGGACTAGGAAATCAGCTGGTGTGGAGCCAAAACTTTCCTCTCCAACCGCTGAAGAGATAGCCAAAGCAATTCAAATTGTCCAGTCGCTTTCCTCGGTTCCGACCGAACTGGTACCATCAGGTAAGCGCCGATTCGGCCGGTTCCACCGGTTCAAGACTATGATATAGAGGAATATTATGAACCGGAGGAGGGAGAAGAGGAGTATGAGGAGAGTGAATGTGGATTTGAAAGTCTGGATGTGCCCATTGACCCGGACATCTCCCCAGACAGACCTTCAGGAGTGTCTCCTCCTAGGCTTTCTGAGTCCCCTTCTCATTTTATGTTTTATAAGAAAGTGGCTGAAACCCTCCAGCTCCCTATGGAGGAAGCTGTGGATGATCAAGAGGAGCCTGACTATGTGGAAATGATGGATATCCCAGAGTCTAGGAGACTGTCTATTCCTTTGCATAAATCTTTTGGGAAACACTTTTAAAATTCTAAAAACTCCTCACACTATACCTCCTGTGGATAAGAGAATGGACAAGAGGTACACATTGTCAGGCTCTGATACGGAGTTCCTTTCACAACAATGGAGCCATGTTGGGGTAGTGCAGGCTGCAGCCTGTGTGACAAGGCAAATATCCCCTTAGCCTCACACCCCCCGGATAAGGACTCCAGGAAGATGGATGCCATGGCAAAGAAACAATCCATGGCAGCATCCTTGGGACTCAGACAGGCAAATTATATGGCTTATGTTGCTAGATATCAGAAATCCAGATGGGATACTGTTAAGGCTCTAGCAAAACAGGTCCCTGACCAGCTTGCCAAGGAGCTGGAGCAGGTGGCTGCCGATGGTATTGAGGCATCCAAGGTGCAATTTCATGCTGCAGTGGACTCAAATGATGTGTCATCAAGAGTCATGGCTACATCTGTGGCACTTCGCAGAATGGCTTGGCTCAGATGTACTAGCCTGTCACAGGATACCCAGACTAAGACCATGGATTTTCCTGTTGTGGGTAATTCCCTGTTTGGGGAGCAGACAGAGAATTACATGAAGAAAATGGATGAGTATAGGACCACCTATAGGAGTGCACAGGACAAGGAAAGGCAGGCCACTCCTCAAAGGCAGCATCCCAGGGGCAGGCCTTTTCATAGGCCTTTTTACCAAGCCCAGGCCTCCTCTTCCGCTTATGCCCAGAGAGGGTTCTTTAGAGGGAGAGGCAGAAGGGGGTGCCAGCAGGCCTGTTTCCACCCCTTAGCCCAAAGCCCCTGCCAAGCAGGCACCCTTATGGGGTTGCTAGGGCCGATTCTCAACTTCCTGTAGGGGGCAGGCTGGCTTACTTTGTCCAGGACTGGGAGTCTCTTGACATCAGACAAGTGGGTCCTGGAAGTAGTAAGCCAGGGACTGGTTCTCGGCTTCAAAAAGTTTCCAAAGATGAGAACCAGATCCTTTCCACCTGCAAAGCCACCAGAGGCACTTGCCCTAGAGGCAGAGGTCTCTTCCCTCCTGGCTCTCAGAGCTGTGGAAAGGGTTCCACCCCTACACCAGGGCAAAGGGTTGTACTCCAGGTACTTCCTTACCCCCAAAAAGACAGGAGAATGGCGGCCCATCCTGGATCTCAGATACTTAAACAAGCACCTTTTAAAACCAAAATTCAAAATGGTGACTCTGGGAATTCTTCTACCCTCTCTAAGGCCAGGGGACTGGCTAGTCCCTGAACCTCAAGGATGCCTACTTCCATATTCTTATCAGAAGCTCCCATCGAAAGTACCTCAGGTTCGAGCTGCCCTCAGGCCATTACCAGTTCAGAGCAATGCCCTTTGGCCTCACCTCTGCTCCAAGGGTATTCACAAAATGCCTGGCAGTAGCAGTTGCTTCTCTAAGAAGGCAAAGAATTGCCATCTTCCCTTACCTGGACGACTGGCTCATAGTGGGCCAGTCCCCAGACCAAGTCAAGTTACACCTACAGATAACTCAGCAACTGCTCACCTCTCTAGGTTTCCTTCTGAATCTTCCAAAGTCAGTTCTAGAGCCTGTCCAGCTCCTCACCTTCATAGACGCAGAACTGAACACAGAGAAAGCCAGAGCCTTCCTTCCTTTGGACAGGGCAAGGACCCTGGTGTCTCTGGTCTCCTCATTCACCCTGCAGGTGTCTCGACCAGCAAGGCATTTTCTACAGCTCCTGGGGCACATGGCTGCTTCTACAGCAGTAGTGCAGGGAGCCAGATTTCAGATGAGGGACATTCAGTTTCATTTGAGAGCCTTTTGGTCTCAAAGGAAAGACCCTCTAACCAAATTGATCCCAGTGACTCGAACCCTGATCCAGGCCCTACAGTGGTGGCAGGATCAGAGCAATCTCAGACAAGGGGTTCCTTTTGTCACTCAGTCTCACTCCTTAATCCTTACGACAGATGCATCCCTGTTGGGGTGGGGAGCTCACATGGGCGACCTCACCACCCAGGGGTTGTGATCCCCTCAGTAATCTCTGCTCCACATCAATCTGTTGGAACTCAGAGCAGTTTTTCTAGCACTTCAAGCTTTTTCCAAATCTGTTAAGAACAAAGTTGTACACGTCAGAACAGACAACACCACCACAATGTGGTACGTCAACAAGCAAGAGGGCACTCGGTCTATGGCCTTGTGCACCGAAGCAATGAAGTTGTGGTCTCTGGCTTATTTTCTGAACACCTCTCTTACAGCAGTTCACCTCCCAGGCAAGGACAATGTCCTGGCAGATGCTCTCAGCAGGATTTCCCAGGGCCATCACGAATGGTCACTGGACCCCCTGGTCCTGGAGGTGGTATTTGCCAGATGGGGCACCCTGCAGATGGATCTTTTTGCAGCCCCAGACAATTGCCAACTTCCCCTTTTTTGCTGCAGGCCCCCAGTGTTGGGCTCAGTCCCTCTGGATGCCTTAGTTCTCAATTGGGAAGGGAAGTTTCTCTATGCTTCCCCCCCCCTTCTGTTCAAAGTGCTAGTCAAAATCAGATCTCAACCCTGCAAGATGATCCTGATTGCTCCAGATTGGCCCAGACAACCCTGGTATCCACTTCTGCTGTCCTTAGCAGTCCATCTTCCCCTGTGTCTTCCCAGGAATCACAACCTGTTAACCTGTGCTCAGGGGAGGGTTTGGTACCCGAACCTCAAATCTCTCAATCTCAAGGCCTGGCTCTTGAAGAGTTAGTTTGCTGGTTTACACCTCTCCCAAGGTGTAATGGATATCCTGAAGGCTTCTAGAAAATCTTCCACCAGGGCTACTTATAATTCCAAATGGAAGAGATTTTCCATATGGTGCTCTGGAAAGCATATTTCCCCAGAATCGGCTGATTTACCCACAGTCCTGGATTACATGGTCCACTTAAATACCTTGGGGCTGAGACCAGCTACCCTAAAAGTGCATCTGGCAGCTGTGTCTGCTTTTATTTCGGCAGGTAAGCCCTGTTCTCTTTCAGCTCACCCTGTATTCTCCAAGTTTTTCAAGGGATTGCTTTACACCAACCCTCCATTCAGGGACCCTGCCCCTGCATGGGACCTTAATGTTTGCTTTGCTCAGCTTATGCAACCTCCCTTTGAGCCTTTGTCTTCAGCAGAGCTTAAGTACTTGACTTGGAAGACTGTGTTTCTGGTAGCCATCACTTCTGCCAGACGCATAAGTGAATTACAAGCTTTATCAGTGCAGCCTGATTTTCTCCTTTCATAGAGATAAGGTGGTCCTCAGGACTAACAGGAAGTTCTTGCCTAAGGTGGTTTCAGATTTCCACCTTAATCTATCTATATCTCTTCCAGTGTACTTCACTGACCAGTCCTCCTCTGGCGAGAGGAGGCTGCACAGCTTAGATGTGAAGAGCCCTTAGTTACTACATAGAGCGTACCAAGGGTCACAGGTTTGACTCCCTCCAACTGTTCCTCACTTATGGTGAGGTTGGTAAAGGGAAACCTGCCACTAAAAGATCCATTGCCAGGTGGATTGTCTCTTGTATCCAATTTTGCTATGAAAAACTGGGTAAGGTTCCCCTCAGGCCTGAGGGCTCACTCTCAGAGGTACAGCTGCTTCCCTGGCTGCTTCCAGGGACATCCCTATTCTGAGATATGTCGAGCAGCTACCTGGAAAACAGTTCACACTTTTACCAAGTATTACTCCCTGGATATCCAGGCTAGGAGTGATGCTTGGTTTGGCACAGCTGTGCTTCAGAGCCTATTTCCTAAGTAGGTTCTGTCCATCCTCCATGGAGGTACTGCTTTGTAGTCTGCATATGTCATAATATAGCAAGACTTCATGTTAGAAGAGAAAATTACTCACCTCAGTAATGTTGTTTCTTCTATTGGAGTCTTGCTATATTATGACCTCCCCCTGCCTGCCCCTCTCAGAACCTCTGTTTTTGGGATGTGGGTGGGCAGTGCAGTTGGCACTTAGTAGGTGCCCACCTTGTTGTTTTTCACCCCTCCTTTTTTGGGGTGACTTGGTGTTGTGTTTTTCATTTTTTGGGTCTCCTGACTTGAGTCTTTGTTTTGGGACCAAAAAATTTGTTCTTATGTTTAGTAGCCAGTTGGCTAGTGTAGGTTTACAGCTTCCACACAGGACCTCGGTGAGTTTAGCTTGTAAAGATCTGATTGTTTGAGTTTGAAAAACAACAGACAGAGTTTCAACCGAGCTCGAGCTCAGCATTCCATGCCTGGTGTGGAAAGTTAACTCTTTCACCTCCAGAGCAGTTCGAAGGTTGGGACTCACTGCATATGCCATAATATAGCAAGACTCCAATAGAAGAAACATTACTAAGGAGAGTAATTTTTTTCTTTCTAGGGACATGGATATGTTGTTCATCCACACTTTCTGGCAGGTATCCTTGCCGCTTTAAATCTTGCTGGAAGGTCTTCAAGCTGGCTCCTCCCACCCACCCGGGTGGTAAAACTCTCGGCTCCGCCCCATGACGCCAGATCTTCCTTACCGCTTGGAAGCTCAGGTTCTCTCCTTAACGCTCTGCGTATAAGACTGGTTCCTATTTCTTTGGTTTACCTGAAATTACTTTTAAGGTTTTCAAGACTTTGGTCATTTATTTCCCTCGCGGCTGCGATGGACAAATCGACTCCCGGTTTTCGGAGGTGCCCATGCGGGCAGAATATGTCTCGGACGGATCCACACTCCACGTGCGTCTGTTTGGGCCTTGAGAACGACCCACAGGCTTGCGACCTGTGCTCTTCTTTTTCAGCCTACGTCCTGGAAGACCGCGCCACCCATTTGCAACTTGGGCACCCCGAGAAACGTTACCCTCCGGTAATGTCGAAGGAGGCCCGTTTGGCGGTTTCCGCAGCGGCTGGCTCGGCGGAGCAGCTTGAGCAGATGATCGCCCTCGAGGAGGAGGCGGCGCAGGCCGCATCTTCGTCTTCCTCTTCCGCGGCCTTTATCCCACTCTCCCTGGGATCCTCCTATTCAGCTTCTTTTAAGGAGCTCTGTCTGTCCCCCTTCACTAAGGGAGAGGGACCAACATCTTCAGGGCCTTCCTCTCGGTCCAAGAAGAAGGACCACAAAGGTAAGTCCCTCCGTCGACGCTCTTGGGAGCGGGAGAGGTCCCTCTCACCGAGTAGTCGACCATCTACTTCGGTCGATCCTTCGGCTTCGGCCACTGGCCTCACGGCGTCCCCGTCAGGTCAGTTGACTGAGACTCCCGTCGACGCAGTTGAGATTTTTCTTGACCCGTCGGACGGGCTGTCGACTGGTGAAGCAAAAAACCCTCACTCCCCGGTTCCCCCGGCGGAGATTGAGGTTTCCGTGGACTTGCCCGTGCCTCCGGTTCCGGAGTCGACGGTTGAACCCTCCGAGCCGAGTTGAGAGCAGGTTTCCCCCGCCCTGCCCCAGAACCCTCCTCGGAAAAGCCGAGGTTCGTGGTCTCGGTCTCTGACTTCTTCTCGGTCCAGCCGATCCCGCCGTCATAGGTGGTCTCGGTACCGTGTCAGCCGGCGTCGCCGCTCATCCTCAGACGAGGGGAGGCTTCGACGCAAGTTGCGTCGGCGCTACGAGGACCTCGTGGCAACAGCTTCTTCTGTCGGGAGCAAGCCCGGCGTCGCCGCCTTCCCGGCTGTCAAGTGGCTGTCACTGGGCGGCTGACAGCCCTTGCTCCTTGAGGTCACCTACTCCCAGGCCTGTTGCTCGACCAAAACCGGCTGCCCCACCGATTCTGGTGGAACCTCCGCCTCCACAGCCGTTGTTTGGGGCCCCGACCAAGAATTCTCTGTCTGGTCAGGGCCTGCCCCATAGGCTGTCTGTCACCCTCACTCCCAATCGCCCTCGGCAGGTGGAGGGTGGCTCAGGCCCAAGACAGCTCTTGCGGACTCCTCCGAGTCCGGCGATTAAATCCCTGTTCTCCCAGGCGGGTGGGCTTGGAGTTTTCAGGAAGTCCAGTCTCTGGGCGATAGCCCATCGTCCTTCATGGGTTTACTTAGGCTCATCTCTCGGGTCAGGGGATGCAGCTCGAGCCCAGTATCCGCGCCGGGCCAAGTATCCTCACGGAAATATTGGACCGGATTCTCCCACGGAGGCCTTTCCGGTGGCCGAGGCCATTGTAGGCCCGGCCTTAGAGCTCTGGCAGCATCCTGCTTCCTGCCCTGTGCCTTTGGCCAGGATGGCGAGGAAGTATGCGTTCCCTACCGGTTCCCTGTCTGGTTTCTTGGAACACCCCTCAACCGAGGGGTTGGTTACCGACAGCGTCTTCCGGCGTGCCGGAAGCACCAGGGATGTGGACAAGCCTCCCGACAAGGAGTCCAAGAAGTTGGACTACGCCGGGCGCAAAGTCTACGCTGCGTTCTCCCTTGGCCTTCGTCAGGCCAGTTCGGCCGTGCTGATGGCACACTTCTCTCATGCCCTGTTGGGCTCCCTGGACGAGGTAGTCCCTCATCTCCCGGCTGACCTGCAGACCACGGTTAAGCAGGTGCGGGACCAGGGCAGGGCAGTGGCCAAGCAACAACTTCAGACTGCTTTGGACATCGGTGACTCATGCACCAGGTCAGTCGCGGCCACAGTGGCTATGCGCCGTCGGGCATTGCTGAGGATATCCACCTTGACAGTGGATACCCAGCACAAGTTGGCGGATGTCCCCTTCCTGGGGACCGACCTCTTCGGCCCTGGAGTGGAAGGTTACCTCCAGAGGAGGATCGAAAGGTCCAATACCACTCTGGACTCGGTCTCATCCGCCCAGAGGGACAAGGACCGCAGACCACAACCCAAACCCTTTTGTCCGTCTGCGCCCGTGGCACGTCCGGCCCAGCAGCATCAGGGCCAGCAGGCTCGCGTTTGGCTTCCCAAGCCCGCGGCTTCCTCCTCCAGGAAGCAGGGAGGTAAAGGCCCAGAGTGGTCCCTCAGCGGTTTCTCCTCAAAGCCTGCTCAGTAGCCGGGTTGAGGGTGCCGCCACCTGTCACCCACCCCAAGTTCCCCCCTGGCAGAGGCCGGCCGCCACTTCCTTTCACGCCTGGTCTGCTATCACCACAGACCGGTGGGTGTTGGAAAGTGGTGGGGAAAACTGCCCTTCTGAGCCGTGCCCCGGAAGTCTAGCGAGGTCCCAGCTCTGCTGCTCGAGAAGAGAGTGATCAGAGAGGTGGTGGACCCTCCCTCAGACCGGGTTTATGTCCAGGTACTTCCTGGTCCCAAAGCGGACGGGGGCTGGCGCCCATTCTCGACCTGCACTACCTAATCAAGTTCCTAAGGTCTCTGACCTTCAGGATGGTCACTCTGGCTCAGATAATACCATCCCTGGAGCATGGCGTGTGGTTCTGCTCTCTGGACCTACAGGGCCAGCGTTTTCCGTCCCTATCCATCTGTCTCACCAGAATCCTTACGCTTTTGAGCGGAAGGATCACTAGAGTTCTGAGCCATACCTTTCGGCCTGTCTCTTGCTCCCAGGGTCTTCACCAAATGCATGGCAGTGGTGACAGCATTCCTGCGGCACCGAGGGGTCCAGGTGTACCCTTACCTAGACGATTGGCTGATAGGAGACAGGAGGTGGAGCGGTCCAGAGATCTAGCCCTCCAGGTTTGCTCTCAGATCGGCCTCCTCATCAACGAGGCCAAGTCAGAACTCGAACCGAAGCAGGTGATTCTTTTCATCGGGGCAGAGCTCAACTCTCTTCAAGCCAGAGCACGGCTCCCGGCGGACAGGGCTGAGGTTCTTTCCTCCTTTGCCCAATCATTTCTGGTTGGGCAATCGCGCCCTGCCCAGAACTTCCTGCGCCTCCTGGGTCTCATGGCGGCCTGCACCAGCGTGGTCCGTTGGGCCCACTGGAACATGCGTCCCCTTCAATGAGGGTTGGCCAGCCAGTGGTCTCAACACTGCGATCCATTGGACCAGCTAGTGACGGTGACCCAGGGGATGTGGAACGCTCTCCAGTGGTGGATCGTTCCAGCTCATCTGCAGGAGGGCATCCCTTTTGTCCGCACCGAGCCGACGGTCTCTCTCTCGACCGACTCCTCTCTGATGGGTTGGGGTGCCCATCTGGGGGAGCACAAAGCACACGGCCTCTGGTCCACTCGGGAGTCCCGATGCCATATCAACCTGCTGGAGCTTCAGGCGGTCCGTCTAGCTCTCACCGCCTTTGCTCCGTTCCTACGGGGTCAAGTGGTTCAGGTCCAGACGGACAGTACCACGACCATGTACTACCTAAACCGCCAGGGCGGGACGCGCTCCATGCCTCTGCAAGGAAGCTCTCTGCATTTGGTCACTCGTGCGCAGCCTGGAGGCGGATCTACTAGCCATTCATGTGGCAGGAGCCTCCAACACCCTGGCCGATGCCCTAAGCCGGATAGGGGCTGTGTCTCACGAGTGGTCTCTCCTGCCGGAGGTAGTACAAGATCTGTTCTCCCATTGGGACACACCTCAGGTGGACCTGTTTCTCTCCAGGAGGCAGCAGCTGAGGCTATTCCATGCCGCCCCCTCAGCAGGGGCTCACTGCGAGGATGCCTTCCGAGGCCGTGGACCCCGGGCCTCTTCTACGTTTTCCCATTTCCTTGATCCAAAGGTGCTTCTCAAAGCGAGGAGGGACAAGGCGCGGGTGATTCTGGTAGCCCCAGACTGGCCCGCCAATGCTGGTATCCAGATCTCCTCAGCCTCAGCTCCAGGCTCCGAGGCAGCTTCCAGCTCTCCTGACCCACTTTCAGTCAATCAGGGAAGGTGTTCCATCCGGACCTTCAATCCCTGCACCTGACGCCTGGTTCCTGGCGGCTAGAGTTCCAGGCCTTGGGTCTTACTCGACGGGAGGTCCTCAATGTAGTTGAGGCATCCCGTGAGTCGACCAGAAAATGCTATGCTTTCAAATGGAAGGGTTTCCATTTGGTGTCAGAAGCAGAGGCCTGGACCCTTCCTCCTGTTCCTTGGCAAGCATCTTGGACTATCTATGGTCCCTTTCTCAGCAAGGGCTTAGGTCGGCGACCCTAAAGGTGCACCTGGCAGCCATCTCTGCTTACCGGGCGTGGGCGAGAAGCAGTTGGTGGCACAGGAGAAGGTGGTCTGGCGCTTTTTCAAAGGCCTTGATCACATTTCCCCTCCGGTTCGAGAACCTCCACCTCCGTGGGATCTACTGCTGGTACTGGCAAAGCTCATGGGCAAGCCATTCGAACCAATGCACAGGTGTGATCTCTCTCACCTGTCGTGGAAGACCGCGTTCTTGGTGGCTATTACGTCAGCCAGAAGGATGGGAGAGCTCCAGGCGCTTTACATCGAGTCTCCTTACCTGGTCTTCCACAGGGACAAGGTTGTCCTGCGCCCCAACCCGAAATTTCTTCCGGTGGTGTCTGAGTTCACCTTAACCAGGTGTTGACTCTGCCGGTGTTCTACCCCAATCACACCTTGGAGGCTGAATATAGGCTCCATACTCTGGACCCTAGAAGGGCGCTCGCTTACTCTAAGGAGCGCACAGCTGAAATCCGGGGAGAGGTTCGCCAGCTGTTTGTCACCTACGCTGAAGCCGCACCTGGCAGACCTGCAGCCAAGCGTACGATAAGCAGGTGGGTCACCTCCTGCATAGATCTCTGCTATAGGTTGGCGGGCATGGAGCCTCCCAGAGGGATAAAAGCTCATTCTACCCGCCATACTGCTGCATCGGTGGCTGCTTCCAGGGACGTCCCTATCCAGGAAATCTGCAGGGCTGCTACCTGGAAGTCAGCACATAATCACCCACTACCACATCGACCTTGAGTCATGCGGGGATGCTGGTTTTGGGGCCTCGGTTCTCCAGTCTCTATTCCCTAAGTAGGGGGTGTGCGCCTTGCCTCCCTCCTCCCAGAGAACTGCTAGGAGTCTGCCAGAAAGTGTGGGTGAACAACATATCCATGTCCCTAGAAATACAGGTTACTCACCTGTAACAGGAGTTCTAGGAATGGTATATGTTGTTCATCCTCACGACCCACCCGACTTCCCCAGCTTCGACACACTACCTGAGCTTTCAGCGGGCCAGATCTGGCGTCATGGGGCGGAGCCGAGAGTTTTACCACCCAGGTGGGTGGGAGGAGCCAGCTTGAAGACCTTCCAGCAAGATTTAAAGCGGCAAGGATACCTGCCAGAAAGTGTGGATGAACAACATATACCATTCCTAGAACTCCTGTTACAGGTGAGTAACCTGTATTTTCTGCAGCTCCTGGGCCACATGTCTGCCTCTACGGCAGTGGTCCAAGGAGCAAGATTTCAGATGAGGGACATTCAGTTCTACTTAAGAGCCTTCTGGTCCCAGAGAAAGTATTCTCTGTCCAAGCTAATCCCCCAGTGACTTGAACCCTGATCCAGGCTTTGCAATGGTGGCAGGATCAGGACAGCCTAAGGCAAGGAGTTCCCTTTGTCACTCAGTCTCATTCTCTAATCCTTACCACAGATGCCTCCCTCTTGGGCTGGGGAGCCCACTTCGGGGATCTGACCACCCAAGGGTTGTGGTCACCTCAAGAATCTCTGCTTCACATCAGTCTCTTAGAACTCAGAGCAGTGTTTCTAGCACTTCAAGTTTTTTCCAGGTCTGTTCAGAACAAACTAGTTCAGATCAGGACAGACAATATCACCACAATGTGGTACATCAACAAGCAAGGGGGGCACTCTGTCTACGGCCTTGTGCACAGAAGCAATGAAGTTTTGGTCTCTGGCCTATTCCCTGAATACCTCTCTGATAGCAGTGCACCTCCCTGGGAAGGACAATGTCCTGGCAGATGCTCTCAGCAGGATATCTCAGGGCCATCATGAATGGTCCCTAGATCCCCTAATTTTGAAGGTGATGTTCTCCAGATGGGGCACTCCACAGATGGATCTTTTTGCAGCCCCAATCACCAACTTCCTCTTTTTTGCTGCAGACCCCCAGTGTTGGGCTTAGTCCCCCTGGATGCTGTAGTTCTCAATTGGGAAGGGAAATTCCTGTATGCGTTTCCCCCCCTTCCCTCTCCTGTTCAAGGTACTAGTCAAAATCAGGTCTCAACCCTGCAAAGTGATTGATTGCTCCAGACTGGGCCAGACAACCCTGGTACCCTCTCTTGCTGTCCTTAGTAGTCCACCTTCCCCTGTCTCTTCCCAGGAATTACAACCTGTTAACTTGTTCTCAGGGGAGGGTTTGGTATCCGAATCTCTCAATCTCAGGGCCTGGCTCTTGAAGAGTTAGTTTGCTGATTTGCATCTCTCTCAAGGTGTTCTGGATATTCTAAAGGCTTCTCGAAAGCCTTCCAGCAGAAAAACTTACAACTCCAAATGGAAAAGGTTTACTATTTGGTGCTCTGGTAAGCATATTTCTCCAGAGTCTGCTGGGTTGCTTACAGTCCTGGACTATATGGTTCATCTCAATAGCTTGGGACTCAGACCAGCTACACTTAGAGTGCATCTGGCAGCTGTCTCTGCCTTCTTGTCAGCAGGCAAGCCTTCTTCCCTTTCAGCTCATTCTGTATTCTGTAAATTCTTCAAGAGATTGCTGTATACCAATCCTCCCTTCAGGGACCCTGCCCCTGCTTGGGACCTTAATGTTTGCATTGCTCAGCTTATGCAACCCCCTATTGAGCCTTTGTCCTCAGCAGAGTTTAAGTACTTGACTTGGAAAACTGTGTTCTTGGTAGCCATTACTTCTGCCAGACGCATCAGTGAGTTACAGGCCCTGTCAGTGGAGCCTGACTTTCTCTTTCCATGGAGAGAAGGTGGTCCTCAGGACTAATAGGAAATTTTTGCCTAAGGTGGGTTCAGATTTCCACCTTAATCAGTCTGTCTCTTCCTGTTTTCTTCACTGACCATTCCTCCTCTGGGGAGAGGAGACTACACAGCCTGGATGTGAAAAGGGCCCTTAGCTACTACATAGAGCGCACCAAGGGTCACAGGTTTGACTCCTTCCAATTGTTCCTCACTTATGGTGAGGTTGGTAAGGGAAAACCTGCCACTAAGGGATCTATTGCCAGGTGGATTGTCTCTTGTATACAATTCTGCTATGAAAAATTAGGTAGAATCCCACTCTCGGGCCTGAGGGCTCACTCTACTAGAGGTACAGCTGCTTCCCTGGCTGCTGTCAGGGATATTCCTATCGTAGAGATTTGTCAAGCCGCCTCCTGGAAAACAGTACATACTTTCACCAAGCATTGCTCTCTGGATATCCTGGCTAGGAGTGATGCTTGGTTTGGCACAGCAGTGCTTCAGAGCCTGTTCCCAAAGTAGGTTCTGTCCCTGCTCCATGGAGGTACTGCTTGGTAGTCTGCAATAGTCAGAAAACAGCAAGACTTCATGTTGTTTGAAGAAAAAATGACTCACCTTAGTAATGTTTCTTCTAATGGAGTCTTGCTGTATTCTGACCTCCCCCCCCGCTTCTCCTCTCAGAACCTGGGTTTTGGGATGTGGGTGGGCAGGAACAGTGTTGGCTCCCTAGAGGTGCCCCCTTTTTTCTCACCCTCTTATTTTTGAGTGTGTGTTGTGTTTTGGGTTTCCTGACTTGAGTCTTTGCTTTGGAACCAAAAAATCTTTTTATTAAATTTAGTTGCCAGTTGGCTAGTGTAAGTTTACAGTTTCCACACACAACGCCCAGTGAGTATAGCGTGTAAAGATCTGACGGTTTGGGTTCAAACAACAGAGTCTCAACAGAGCTCGAGCTCAGCGTTCCATGCCTTGCATGGAAAGTTAACTCTTTCTTCTCCGGGGCAGTTCAAAGGTTGGATATCACTGCAATAGTCAGAATACAGCAAGACTCCATTAGAAGAAACGACATTACTAAGGTGAGTGCTTTTTTCTTTAAGAGGCATCTTGCATCTGAAACCTCCAATCTGTTCCCCTGTCCCAGCTTGGGACTTAAATTTCATTTTGTAAAAGTTGACCCTGTCTCCTTTTGAATGAATCGCAACTTGCGATTTGTGCTTTCTCTGTTGGAAAGTGCTCTTTTTAGTTGCAATTACTTCTACTTGAAGAATTTCAGAGCTTCAGACCCTTTGGGGCGAAGAGCCTTATTTGATTTTTCACAGACAGGATATCTTTGTGCACAAATCCTAAGTTTGTCCCTTAGGTGGTTTCTGAATTCACACTAAATCAGTCTGTCCACCTTTCAGTTTATTTTACTGAGTGTGCCAATCCAAGGGAAGCACTGCTTCATAGTCTTGATGTGTGCAGAACTTTGAAATATTATCTGCTTCAGACTAAGCAGTCCAGAAAGTCAAGGCAGTTTTTTGTTTGGTTCACCCCAGGTAGAGGGGACTTTTTAAGTTTTTAAGCAATGTTTATCCAAATGGTTGCAAATTACATTGTGTTCTGCTACAGCAAGTATGGCAGAGTTGCCTGGTGCTGTCAAAGCTCATTCCACCAGAGGCATGGCCACCTTGGTGACTTGTTTCAAAGGGTTCTCAGCCGCTGACATTTGCACTGCTGCTACCTGGAGTACAGTCCACACTTTTCACCAAGCATTACAGTCTGGACAGTGCTTCAAGAGCCTGTGCAGGTTTTGGCAGGGCTGTGTTGCAAGGACTCCTTTCTTAAGTTTGTGGAGATCCAGCCTCCCAGACTGTCAGTTTCCTTTTGTCACTGCTTGGTATTTGTTCCTACGGTGTAACCTGATGACTGAGAGCCCCTTGAAGATCTACTGTTACGGTTAGTTCTTATATAACTGTTCTTTTTTAATCTGCATATTGATCCCCTCACCCTGAATCTTAAATCCTTATTAGATGGAAAGGATACTGGTTTGGTTCACGTCAGTAATATTACTAAAGCAGGCGACTCTCTAAATGCTCTATTTCATGACGGTTACCTCAGCACCGCATTGTCAAATATTTGGCTAGAACTGACATTTCAAGGTTTTGTTGTAATTCAATTGTTTTTAATCATTTTTCTTATTAATACATTGTTCTGTTTGACTCACTATGCAACAACCCTGCTCAATTAAAGTTCTATACGAATCTCATTCAGCTCAAAATTAACCAGCCTTACTACTCTATTAGTGCTGCCTCTTTATGCAGGCAACAAAGGGGGGAATATGTAGACCTGCCAGACCTAAGGAGTACAACCATATCATTATAACAGAAGGTAAAACACTGTTTACTGAATGCATGTTAGGATGTATTAACATGAGTACTGCTTTGCAACTATACTGTGATAGTATAACACTGGTTAGCAAATAATACTTTTGTAGCCTTAGCGTGCCACCTACTGACAGTTATTGTTTTACTGTAATACTATACATTTGTGGTCTTGGCATGTCACCTTCTGCACAAAGTCATGATGCTGTGATCAGCAATATACAAGAATCGTTCTATTGTTTTAAGAAGTTAGCACAATAATGGATCCTGTGCTGGTGCAACATATTACGGCCTTGAGTGCGAGATGCCCAGTGTATGCACCAGTAGGGAACTGACCACCAGTTCTTGCTTATGCACATGAGCATGTTACTCCAGTAACTGTCTCCAGTAACTGCGCG
Organism: Neoceratodus forsteri; assembly: GCA_016271365.2. Classification (NCBI taxonomy): domain Eukaryota; kingdom Metazoa; phylum Chordata; order Ceratodontiformes; family Ceratodontidae; genus Neoceratodus; species Neoceratodus forsteri. The sequence continues at coordinate 661,158,217 of CM028129.1, forward strand.
TTACTGTCTTGCTGACAGGAAGGCATTCATATTTTTGTCTCAGAACAGGACAATCAGGAGCTTAAAGGGAACACAGGCAGAAAGTAAGGAGAGAGAGAAAAAAAACAGAGGAAAGAGTAAGGATTGCAAACAGTTAAGGGGCCAGAAATAAAACATGATTGAGTGGTGCAGTGCAGTGGCTGTGGAGCAGCAGTCTTCCGGGAGATGTTCTGGAGGATGCGGTGTTGTCCCATCTGCAGGCACCTCTCTGGGCTGAGGAGGAGGTTGCTCATCTCAGGCTGAGTTGGCCAGGATTTGTGGGACCTCCTCTTCCATCCAGGGACCACCAGTGCCACTGCCGTTGCCTCAGAGGTTGCCAAGAAAGAGGAGCGGTTGGACCACAGTGGGCTCAGGGAGGGTGAGGGTGGTGGAACAGAGGCACATACCTCCAGTTGTACCTCTCCACAATTCCTATGCCATTCTGGCAAAGTGTGGTTCCTCTATGGAGGCACCTACAGTGGAGACCAAGGAGGATGCTGGGAACCTCCACAAAGGAGACCCACAGGAGGGTGGCAGGGGACCCTGCAGGGGAAGGAAACAACTCCTGGTGGGGGACTCCATTGTTAGGAAGGTAGAACTGGGCAAGGAAGGGGAGAGGGAGGTAAGGTGCCTGCCTGGCGCCATGGCTTGGAGGGACAGGGAGGCGAATCCTCAGGATTGCCGGAGCAGCTGCACAGGGGAGGAGCTGGATGTCATTATCCACCTAGGGACAAATGTCCTGGCTAAGAAAGGGATTAGAAGTGCAGGAAGAGTTTGTGAAATTGGGAGGGGCCTTAGTCAAGTAGCACGACGGTAACCTTCTCGGAGGTGCTACCCATCTATGGCATAGGAGAGGCTAGGGTGTTCCATGCACCATGGGATTCAATCAGTGGTTGAAAAACTGGTGTGGAGCTCAGGGTTTGGCTTCATTGGGGACTGGGGTCCACCTGGAGTGATGCAAGCCTATACTGGCATGATGGGCTGCATCTGTCTGGGAGGAACCAGGATCCTAGGTGATAGGTTTAAATGCTTCATTGGCAAGCTTTTAAACTAGCCAAGGGGAGGCACTGGAAAGGAGCAGGAAAATCCTAGCCCCCCCCAAACAATCACGGTAGTAAGTGTGGCAAACACCAACATGGAGGTGTCGATAGGGAGAAGGGCAGTGGTAAATGGAGAAAGTGACAAAGGCAAGAAGGACAGGGATGGGGCAAAGGGGTAAGGCCATCAGGAAATGGAAGTAATGAGTACCAATGCCCGTAGCCTGGGCAACAAGCTCCCTGAGCTGGTGGCCTTAATGGAAGAGGGATGCCTGGATATCGTGAGCAGTCACAGAAACATGGTACACAGAGAACCATGACTGGGATGTTAACATACCAGGGTACATAACCTACAGGAGAGACAGGCAGGGGAGAAGAGGGGGAGGAGTAGCTCTCTGTGTAAAGGAAGGGATAAAAGCAACTGAACAAAAGAGTAAACAGGGAGGAGAGGAGACACTTTGGGTCTCCTTGGAGACTGGAAAGGGCACCACAATCCGCACAGGGGTTGTGTACAGACCCCCATGTCAGGGGGAAGGAATGGACAAGGATATGATGGAAGGCATTCTTAGAATGGCAGAGAAAGGGAGATACTGTTGATGGGAGACCTGAATATGCCAGATGTTAACTGGAGCACATTTGCTGCAGCCACATCCAAGACGCAGGGCCATTCTTGGCGCCCTACAGGTGGCAGGCATTAGACAGCTAGTTTGAACCCACTCGTGAGGAGCAATCTTAGACCTCATACTCTCAAGCGGGGGCAGTGAGAGGATCTCAGATCTAGAAGTGGGTTGCCATCTGGGGACAAGTGACCATCAAACAGTGTGGTTCACGTTAAACTCAGCTACAGAGTCAAGCCATACAAAAGTGAGGTACTGGACTTTAGGAGGGCTGACTTTGGCAAGATGGAGAGTGCCTCAGAAAAGCACTAGCAAACAGGCTAGAAGGAGGTGTGGAGCAACAATGGGGAATTATCAAAACTGCCATCACAGAGGCAACAAGCCTTTGTGTGAAGCAAATAAACAAATCAAACGAAAGAAAAAGCCTATGGTTCTCAAGAGAGGTGGCTGTGAAAGTCAGGAAGAAAAGATAGCATTCGGAAGTATAAAGAAACACAGAAGGAGCAGGACAGAGAGCTGTACCAGTTAAGGCAGAAAGAAGCAGGAGGAAGTCAGAATAGCAAAGGCCCAAACTGAGGAAAAGATAGCCAACTCAGTTAAGAAGGGCGATAAAACCTTTTATAGGTACATCAGCGAGTGTAGAAAGACAAAGGAAGGGATAGTGAGGCTGAATAGAATGAATGGTGGGTTGGCAGAGGGGGACAGTGAAAAGCAAGAATACTGAACGAATATTTCTGCTCAGTATTCACAAAAGAGGAGGGAAGTGCCTAATCCAATTAACAGAAGCACTCTTGATAGGGGGACGATCCCAGTCCTTTCACAGAAGAAAGGGTCTGCAAGAACTCCTAAAACTGAAGGTGGACAAAGCAATGGGTCCTGATGGAATTCACCCAAATTCTAAAAGAATTAAGGAAGGAACTAGTGAAACCACTGGCTACTCTTTTAATAAATCAGGGAGGTGGTGTAGTACCGAGGACTGGAGAAAGGCGGATGGATTCCCTTCACAAAAGTGGGACCAAGACAGAGGCAGGAAACTACAGACCTGTCAGTCTGACCTCTGTGGTGGGTAAGTGATGGAGTCACTTCTGAAGGAAAGAATAGTTGAGTACCTAGAGGTCAGTGGAGCACAGGATCCAAGGCAGCATGGGTTCACAGTGGGAAGGTCATGTCAGACGAATCTAATAGATTTCTTTGACTGGGTGACCAAAGTAGTAGACCAGGAGGGGCTGTGGACATGGCCTACCTAGACTTTAGCAAGGCATTTGACACAGTCCCACAAAAGATTATTAGTCAAATTAACCAGCCTGGGAGTGGGTCCCAGGGTGGTAGCCTAGGTAAAACATTGGCTGGACAACAGGGACACAGAAGGTAATTGTAAATGGAGTCCACTCTGAAGAAAGAGGCGGTTACTAGTGGGTACCAGGAGGTTCAGTATTGGGTCCAGTTCTTTTTAATGTCTTCATCAGTGACATTGCAGAGGGACTGGAAGGAAAAGTATGCCTTTTGCAGATGACACAAAGATCTGCAACAGGGTTGATACAAAAGAGCGTGGAAAGGATGAAAGGGACTTGAAGGTTGGAGGAATGGTCAGACGAGTGGCAGCTAGGATTCAATGCAAAAGTGCAAATAATGCACCTGGGAAACAAGAACCAGGGAAGAATACACAATGGGTGGGAGGTAGTAACAACAACAAAACAGGAAAGGGACCTGGGGTAATCTTATCAGATGACCTTAAGGTTAGCAAGCAATGTGAGAAGGCAGTAGGGGAGGGCCGGGGTATACTGGGATGTATAGGAGAGGCATCAGCAGCAGAAAACAGGAAGTTGTTATCCCTCTGTACAGACAGTTGGTGAGACCCCATCTGGAATACTGTGTCCAGTTCTGGAGACCCCATCTCCCCAAGGACATAGACAGGATAGAGGCAGTCCAGAGGAGGGCAACTAAAATGGTGCAGGGTCTGCAAGAGAAGCCATGAGGAGAGACTAAAGGAGCTTAATATTGTATCCCTTGAGGAAAGAAGGAGAGGGGGGACATGATAGAAACTTTCAAGTACCTCAAGGGAATCAACAAAGTCCAAGAGGGTAGCATCTTTCAGAAAAAAGACTTGCAAGAACAAGGGACACAATTTAAAGGTAGAAGGAGGGCAGTTTCAGGGGCAATGTGAGGAAGTAGTATTTCACAGAGAGGGTAGTGGATGTATGGAACAGCCTTCCTGAGGAAGTTGTGGGGTCTAAAACTGTGGGAGAATTCAAGAATGCATGGGACAGACATAAGGCAATTCTTGTGGGGCAGGAAGATATAGGCTGTTGGTTAACTAGGATCTGCTGCATCCTGTAGGTGAGGAAATGGGCAGACTAGATGGGCCTAGCGGTCCTTATCTGCCGTCAAAGTCCTGTTTCTATGTTTCTATGCAGCGTGGGTGAGAGCTTTTAGTTGATTGTTTTGTGAGGACACAGTTTAGGCCCAACCCTTCCCACCCACCCTGGAAATAGTTCCTTTATACTGAGGTTCTGACATCATTTCCTCGAGTGCAAGGTGCATTTCACTGTCATATTCTCTCTAGCACACTGCACTGACAATATAAGCATACACATTGTATTATATATTCTATATAACAAATCCATGCGGCCTTCTACACGCACAAATACAAGAAAAAAAAATAGATAAACATGTGGGGAGTAGTGCAATGTAATGGCTGTGGGGCAGCAGTCTTCCGGGAGTCTTTCTGGAGGCTGAGATGCTGCCCTATTTGCAGACAACTATCTGCCCTGAGGGAGGAAGTTGCCCGTCTTCAGGCTGCACTGGACAGTAGTAAGGAAACCTTCCCCCAGGCCACACTGGACAGTAGGAAGGGAGCCTCCCCCATCCAGAGAGCACTAGCGCCACCACCACTACCTCAGAGGTTGCGAAGAAAGCACAGCAGTTGGACCACAGTGGGCTCAGGGAGGGTGGAACCAAGGCACACCCAGTCAATTGTTCCACTCCACAATCCATACACCATTCTGGGGGAGCATAGCTCCCCTATGGATGCACCCGCAGAGAAGTCTGATAACTGTCACAAGGGAGGCCCACAGGGAGGAGGCAGAGGACACCACAGGGAAAGGAAGCAGCTCCTGGTGGGGGACTCAATTTTTAGGGGTATAGAACTGGGGGGAGCTGGGAAAACTGAAGTAAGGTGCCTGCCTGTTGCCATAGCTTGGAGGGACAGGGCGCATCCTCAGTATCATGAGAACAGCTGCAAGGGATTCTGAGCTGGGCGTAATTGTCCACCTAGGGACAAATGACTGGCTCATCATGAGATTAGAGCAGTGCAGGAGGACTGCAGAGTTGGGAGGGACCTAAGACAAGTAGCACACACAGTATCCTTCTCAGAGGTGCTGCCTGTCAAAACATGGGGAGACAAGGGTAATTGGCACCATGCAGTTTAATGAATGGTTGAAAAAATGATGCGGAGCACAGGGGTTTAGCTTCATTGAGGGACTGGGGTTCCCCTGGAGGACACCAGCCTATACTGACAGGATGGTCTGCATCTGTCCAGGAAGGAACAAGTCTTTTGAGCAATCAGTTTAAATGCTTCATTGGCAAGCTTTTAAACTAGTCAAAGGGAGGCACTGACAAGCAGCAGGAAAATCCCAGCCTCTCCCTACAAAACAGGGTACTAAATGAGAAAAAGACTGAGGTAGAATGGTCAGTGGGGATGCTGCAACAGAAGGTAAAGCCATCAAAAATGGAGAGCAATAGTACTAATGCCCGTAGTCTGGGTAACAAGCCTCCTGAATTAGTGGCCTTGATGGAGGAGGAACATCTGGATATCGTGGCAGTCACAGAAACATGTTACACAAAACCATGACTGGGACATAAACATACCAGGATACACTATCTACAGGAGGGACAGGGAGGGTAAAAGAGGAGGAGGAGTAGTTCTTTACATAAGGGAAGGAATAAAAGCAACAGAACAAAGGGTAAACAGGAGGAGAAGAAGCACTGTGGGTAATTTGAGAGCAACAATGGCACCACAATCGCACAGGGGTTTATATAGAACCCCCTTCTCAGGGAGGAAATGGACAGGAAATGATAGAAAGTATACTTAGAATGGCAGAAAAAGGGAGATATTGCTGATGGGTGATCTGAATATGCCAGATGTTAACTGGAGTGCAGTTGCAGCTGCCACTTGAAGGGTGTAGTTATTCTAGATGCCCTGCAGGCATGCCTAGAACAACTAGTACTGGAGCCCACCGAGGAGAGCAATATTAGACTTGATTCTCTCAAATGGAGATGGAGAGAGGATCACAGATGTAGAAGTGGGTAGCCCTCTGGAACTAGCGACCATCGAACAGTATGGTTCACAATAAACACAATAGAGTCAAGCCATACAAAGACAAAAGTACTGGACTTTAGGAGGGCTGACTTTGCCAAAATGGGTGAGTGCCTAAGGAATGCACTAGCAAATGGGCAGGAAGGAGGGTGGAAGAACAATGGGAATAATAAAACTGCCATCACAGAGGTAGCGAGCCTTTGTGTAAGCAAATAAACAAAACAAGGCGATGTAAGAAACCACTATGGTTCTCAAAGGAAGTGGCAGTGAAGGTTCAAGAGAAAAGAAAGCATTCAGGAAGTACAAGGAATGCATGAAGGAGCAGGACAGAGAACTGTATCAGTTAAAGCAAAGGAGGCTGGGAAGGCAGTCAGAACAGCAAAGGCCCAAACCGAGGAAAAGATAGCCAACTCAGTTAAGAAGAGGATAAAACCTTTTTATAGGTACATCAGGGACAAAGGAAGACCAAGGGAGGATAGTGAGGCTTAATAAAGGGAGGAGGAGGCGGGCAGAGGGAGACTGTGAAAAGGCAGAGATACTAAACAAATATTTTTGCTCAGTATTTACAAATGAAGAGGGGGAGGTACATAAAACAAACAGTAGTAACACTCTGGATACAGAAGTTACTAGCCCATTTACAGAAGAAAGGGTTCTGAAAGAACTCTTAAAACTGAAGGTGGACAAAGCAATGGGGCCTGATGGGATTCATCCCAGAATTCTAAAAGAGCTAAGGGTAGAACTAGTGACACCACTGACTACCCTTTTTAACAAATGATGGGGTGGTACCCGAGGACTGGAGGAGGGCAGATGTGATTCCCCTTCACAAAAGTGGGAGCAAGGCAGAAGCAGGAAACTATAGACCTGTTGGTTTAACCTCAGTGATAGGAAAATGATGGAATCACTTCTGAAGGAAAGAGTTGTCAGTATCTAGAGGCCAGAGGGCACGGACCCTAGGCAGCATGGATTCACAGCGGGAAGGTTATGCCAGACAAATCTGATAGATTTCTTTGACTGGGTGACCAAAGTAGTAGATCAGGGAGGGCTGTGGACATGGCCTACCTAGACTTTAGCAAGGCATTTGACACAGTCCCACACAAAAGATTAATATACAAGTTAGCCAGCCTGGGAGTGGGTCCCAAGATGACAGCCTGGGTAAAGAATTGGCTGGAGAATAGGACAAGTAATAGTAAATGGAGTCCACTCAGAAGAAAGGAGGGATCTTACTTCGAGATACAGCTCTTGCAGCAGGTTACACCATTAGGACTGAAGCTGGCAGGCGTCAGGACCCCACGGAAAAATTCTAGCTAGCTATCTTCAGTGGGAACCGCCCCGGCCGTCGGTCCGCCTCCAAGTCAGGCGTAAGTACATAAGGCGGTCCGCCCGATTCCCCAGTTCTTCCACTTGCGTCGACTTGCATGTCTCGACCCTTGGTTCAGTCTCTAGCCTTGACCAGCGTGGTTGTTCTTTCCTCCGAGAAATTCGAATTTCTTCAATCAAGTTTTTCTCTGATGTCCTCTCAGACCTCCGGTCACTCCTCGAAGTGTGCTTGTGGGAAACAGATCCACTTCAAGGACCCTCACACTGACCTGCGTCCGGTGCCTAGCCCAGAACCACGACACCGGGCCTGCTCCCTTTGCCAGGGGTTTAATAGCAGAACCCGGATCCGTCCGCAGAAGGCCCTTCAGGCTTTTTGCTGGAAGAAAGCTAAGACCATGTCTTCAAGGGGACTCTTCAAAAAGGCCCACAAGCACGCTGAAAAACGTAGGGAGAAGGCCCCTTCCAGGTCCCCATCTAGGGCCTCAGACTCACGCAGCTCTGGTTCCAGGTCCGACCGCTCCCCTTCCCGGGCCAGCTCTCAGCCTCCCCCTGCTGCGGTTAAGAAGTTGTCTTCTTCTCAGGCCAAGACTGCCAGACCTTCCTCGTCCTCCAGGGCCCTGGTCAAGTCTGGGGATCACCACCATCACCATAAGTCGGATTCCCGCCTTTCTGAACCTGATGTCAGGTCGGCTTCCTTGCCTCCTCACAAGACCTTGGGGCTTACCTCTCTGAAGAGACCGCAGGACCCGACGCCGGTGCACCCGTCGTCGTCCTCTCACCACAGATCCCCGGAGCTGTCGCCGGCCAGGCCAGTGCTTCATTGGGCGCGGTAGGGGACGGCGCCGCTCCTATTGAAGAGAACCCGGCGTCGGTCAGGAGACCATCACCGGAGGAATTAACTCAGCCAGGACCAGACAGGGACCCCGGTCCTGTCGGGGAGCGCCCAGGGAACCCTCGCCGTACCCGAGCGCCTGTGAAGCTGGCCCTGAGACCAGGCGACCGTCCACGGTGCCCGGACCGTCGCCGGGCCCTTTCCATGAGTGAAGTGAAGGAGCTGTTCACTTACTGGTGGGACACCATAAAGAAGGACATGGTTCCCACTCCACCTCCTCTTCCTCCTCCTCCTCCTCTTCCTCCCTACACCGATTACTCCTCGGTTCCTCACCCCCCTCCCCATTTGGAATTGACAGCCAACTACCTCCTCCCCGGGAGCACAGAACACCTCCAAGGGGGAGACCAGACAAATGGAGACCTCCGTCCAAATCCTCTTCCAGGTCACCCAGTCCTAGGAGACCCAGAAGACGCCGACGATCGCCTTCAACGGAGGACACGGGATCGGAGTTCTCAACATCCAGATCCCCATCTCCCTTCTCCGGATCCACGCGAGATGCCAAAGTCTCCTCCAGATGACCCTTCATTCTTGGATATTATGAGACACATCCAAGAGAACATGCGATGGGATGCGGAAGAGCTAGACCCGGAAAGGCTACGCCTTGCAAAGTATCTTCGGCAGAAGGACCCTAAGCCTGTGGTGGTGCCACCCTTGGTAGACACTTTCGTGGACGTCACCAAGGCAGCGTGGAAGCATCCACATTCGCTCCCGGTGATGCCGAAGAAAGCTGATAGCTTGTACAAGGCTCCCAGGGAAGACCAGTACTTGACTCAGCAGCCTCAGGCCGACTCTCTGGTCATAACGGCCTCACATGACCGGTCCCAGAGACCACAACATCTGAGCACCCTGCCACCGGACCCAGAGTCCAAACAGCTGGACGCTATGGGTAGGCGCACGTATGCTTCCGCTACCTGCGCCATCAGATCCCTGAATTACTTGACCCACATGGTGCAGTTCCAAAATGCCTTGTGGGAACAGGGTCTGGATGCGGCTGAGAAACTGCCGGAAGGTGAGCAGAAGGAGGAGATGCTTCTGCTACTTCGTACGGGTTCGGACGTGGGAACTCAAGTGCTACGAGCCACGTATGACTCCGCGGCCCGAGCAGCAGCTTCAGGCTATGCATCCGGAGACACTCTTGGTTGCGCGTCTCCGGCTTTACCCCGGACGTCCAGAAGAATATCATGGACGCCCCATTCAAGGGAGAAGTCTTGTTTGGTAAGCCCTCAGAGAAGATTATTACCAAACTCCAAGAGGCCGGGAAGGTGGTGAGGTCGGTTCAGGCCATGTACCGACCCAAGCTTAGTTCCTTCGCGAGGAACCAAAGCCCGATTTAGGTGAGCCCAGGCACAGAGGCAACCCGTTCACGCCCGCTCCAAACAGAGGGCTCTGGCTTTCACAGAGCCCAGGGGAAACAACCTGCAGGCCGAAGCCAGCGTACTTCCAAGCCGGTCCAGCCAGCGGGACCCTCAGCCGCCACAGCCTGACTCCTTTCCGGCCCCCGCCCCTCAGGATCAACGGGAAATCATGGTTGGGTGTCGCATTGCGAACTTCCTGCCGGGATGGCAGGCTAGAACCACCGACAGGTGGGTTCTTCAGTTGGTCGGAAGAGGCCACTTTATAGAACTCTCAGAAAAGCCACCCTCGAGGCCTCCTTAGCTCTCCTGGTTCCCGGGTCAGCACTAGTCTCTGATCTGGCAAGAAGTACTCGCGCTCTTGCAGAAGGGAGCGATAGAGTACGTCCCGGAGAACCAGAGAGGACAAGGATACTATTCCCACTTCTTCCTGGTTCCAAAGAAAACAGGGGACCTCCGTCCGATTCTGGACCTCAGCGACCTCAACGTGTCGGTCGCATACAAGAGATTCCGCATGGTGACTCTTCCGGGTCTCATTCCCATGCTGAAGCAAGACGCCTTCTTAGCGTCTCTAGACATGCAGGACGCATACCTGCACATCCCTATAGCTCAGGCGCACAAGAGGTTCCTGCGCTTCGAGTTTCTCGACCACCACCTTCAGTTCCGAGCCCTTCCATTCGGACTGTCATCCGCACCCAGGGTCTTTACCAAATGCATGGCAGTCGTGGCAGCGTCTCTAAGGAGACAGGGCCATTATGTGTTCCCGTACCTGGACGATTGGCTTCTCATGGCCGCCTCCAGAGAGGCATTGTTACGTGCGATCCAGAACACCCAGGACCTGTTCCGATCTCTGGGCATCCTAATCAACCACGAGAAGTCTCTCCTGGTACCGTCGCAGAAGCTGCAATTTATAGGCGCAGTACTGGACATCGTTCAGGGAAGAGCATTTCTTCCAGACGACGGAGCGGAGCGCAGCGCATCAGATTCCTCATCAGGGAGTTATCGTCTAACAAGACCGTCCCTGCCAGGTTGGTCTATCGCTTGCTTGGACACATGGCTGCGGCCATTCCTACCGTCCCTTTCGCAAGGCTCCACATGCGGGTAACTCAGTGGATGCTCAAGGTGCAGTGGGATCAAAGGCAAGACCACATGCAGCATCCGGTCAGAATTTCAAACACCGTGATTCGAGACTGGCAGTGGTGGCTAGACCCAGGGTCACTCTCCACGGGCGTCCCATTTATAGCGCCGTCCCCGGAGGTAATCCTCACCACAGACGCCTCAGGTCTAGGGTGGGGAGTACACCTGGACGGGGTGAAGTCCCAGAGTACGTGGACCCCTCTGGAGCTCATCTCCATATCAATGTCCTAGAGATGAGGGCTGTCCTTTATGCCCTGCAGGCCCTTCAGTCAGGAATCCCTCCGAGTACTCTCCTGCTTCAGACAGACAACACGGTGATGTATTACCTCAACAAACAAGGGCGCACACTCTTACCCCCTTTGCAGGGAGGCCATGAGGGTGTGGGATTGGGTAATCCGACACGGCGCGAATCTGATCACTGTACATTTTCCCGGGGTGGACAACACGATTGTAGACGGCCTCAGTCGCTCCCAGGCCAGAGTCCACCTGTGGGAACTTCTTCAAGAGGTAGCAGAGGATCTGTTTCTTCGATGGGGAACTCAAGAGTTGGACTTGTTCGCATCCCCACCCAATGCAAAACTGCCCAATTTTTGCTCGCTAGATCCAGGGCCTGGTGTTGTCTGGCGAGACGCATTGTCCCTCTCCTGGGCGGACAGATTCCTCTATGCTTTCCCTCCCTTCCCGTTGATCTAGAGAGTTCTTCTCAAACTGCGCAGGGAGCATGCAACAATGATCCTGGTGGCCCCTTTCTGGCCCAGACAGATCTGGTTCCCTTTGCTAATTCAGCTATCCCGGGAACCTCCGCTCCCGTTGCCAGTCAGCTCCCATCTCTTGTCTCAGGAGGAAGGTTCACTGGTCCACCCGGACTTGCGCTCACTGAACCTGCATGCATGGTTCCTAGAGACATAGCCATCTTGCGTCACGGGGTCTCGCAAGAGGTTGCAGAAGTTTTATGCAGCCAGAAAGCCGGCAACGCATGCGACGTACGCCATGAAATGGCGCCGTTTTTGTTTATGGTCGCGAGCACATGATTTTTCCCCTTTAGGTTGCCCGTTGAGAGTGGTGTTGGACTACCTGCTCTCCCTTTTCCGTTCGGGCCTAGCCTACTCCTCTATCAAGGTGCACCTCTGCCATCTCTGCCTACCACCTTCCGGTGGGACATCGCACAGTGGCACAATTAGGAGCCTCTCGGGAATTTTTGAGAGGGGTGTTACACCTTAGGCCACTCATTAAGGACCCAGTGCCTCCATGGGATTTGCTCTTTGTCCTGGAACAACTCCACTTCCCCCTTGAACCTGCACGCGGATTGCGAGCTCACGTTTTCTGTCGTAAGCGCTGTTTTCAATTCGCTGTTACTTCAGCGAGAAGAGTTTCTGAGCTTCACGCCTCATATGCAAAGAGCCTTATTTAGTTTTCCACCGGGACAGAGTATCCCTGAGGAGAATCAAAATTTTTGCCTAAGGTGGTCTCTCACTCCTCTCAATCAGGATATTGACCTGCCGGTCTACTTCCCGAATTACTCTAATAGAGGAGAGGCACTGCTCCACACCCTGGATGTTCACCGCAGCTTGAGGTATTACCTCAACAGAACTAAACTACTTCGTAGTTCAGAGCAACTTTTCGTTTCCTTTTCTGAAAGAATGATGGGCCAACCAGTATCCAAACAGTCCCTGTCTCACTGGCTTGTCCAGTGTATTTCATACTGTTATGATATCAAACAAAAGCCCCTCCCGGGTACAGTCCGGGGTCATTCTACTAGGGGTGTGGCCACCTCCTTTGCAGCACTCCGAAACGTCTCCTCCTCCGCCATATGTGCTGCAGCCACTTGGAGCTCTGTGCATACATTTATCAGGCATTATAGCCTGGACATCGCCTCTCGGTGAAGAGCAACCTCGGCCTGGCGGTGCTACAGGGTCTCTGTCCTAGATTCAGGACCTGGAATGTATTTCCTAGTTTCCTCCTCCCAGAATGTTGGCAGCGTTACTGTTGGGAATCAGTCCTAATGGTGTAACCTGCTGCAAGAGCTGTGTCTCTAAGTAAGATAGTACAGTTACGTAGAACTTACCGTAACAGTAGATCTTCGAGAACAGCTCTTGCAGCAAGTCCTATCCATACCTTCCCCCTTGGAGGCAATGGCTTACGCCTTTACTATCAGGGTTTTTTCCCTTTGACTTCTGACGGTGGATCCTCAGTCTCCCATTTTGATGTCAGCCTGCGGCCGGAAGTCTCCGGCGGGAAAACTGGGGAATCGGACGGGACCGCCCCTTATGTACTACGTCTGACGTCTGAGGCGGGACCGACGTCGGGGGCGGTTCCCGCTGAAGATAGCTAGCTAGAATTTTTCCGTGGGGTCCTGATGCCTGCCGGCTTCAGTCCTAATGGTGTAACCTGCTGCAAGAGCTGTTCTCGAAGATCTACTGTTACGGTAAGTTCTTATGTAACTACTTTGCTAGTGGGGTACCGCAGGGTTCAGTATTAGGACCGGTCCTCTTCAGTGTCTTTTGTGTTGACATTGCGGAAGGACTGGAAGGAAAAGTATGTCTCTTTGCAGATGACACGAAGATCTGCAACAGAGTTGATGCACAGGGTGGGGTGGAAAGGATGAGAAGGGACTTGGCAAGGTTAGAGGAATGGTCAAATGTATGGCAGCTTAGATTCAATGCTAAGAAGTGCAAGGTAATGCACCTGGGAAACAAAAACCCAGGGGAAGAGTACACAATGGGGTGAGATACTAACAACAACAAAAATGGAAAGGGACCTGGGGGTAGTCATATCAGATGACCTAAAGGTGGGCAAGCAATGTGAGAGGGCAGCAAGGAGGCTGGGGGTTACTGGGATGCACAGAGAGGCATCACCAGTAGAAAACAGGAAGTTATTATCCCTTTGTACAGACAGCTGGTGAGACCCCATCTGGAGTACTGTGTGCAGTTCTGGAGACCCAATCTCCAAAGACATAGACAGGATGGAAGCTGTCCAGAGGAGGCAACTAAAATGGTGCAGGGTCTGCACGGAAGGCATGGAGGAGACTTAAGGAGCTTAATATGTATAGCCTCGAGGAAAGGAGGGAGAGGGGACATGATAGAAACTTTAAGTACCTCAAGGGAATCAACAACGTCCAAGAGGGTAGCATCTTTCAGAAAAGGTGGTGTGCAAGAACAAGAGGGCACAATTTGAAGATAGAGGGGGGGCGGCTCAGAGGTAATTTAAGGAAGTATTTTTTCACAGAGAGGGTTGTGGATGCATGGAACGGCCTTCCGAAGGAGGTTGTGGAGTCAAAATCAGTGGTGGAATTCAAGCATGCATGGGACAGTCATAAGGCAATTCTGGGGCGTGGGGGTAAGAACAAGTAGGCTGCTGGTTAACTAGGATCTGCAGCTTATCCAGTAGGTAGGGAAATGGGCAGACTGGGAGGGCCAAGCTGTCCTTATCTGCCGTCAAATTCTGTGTTTCTATGTGGCTTTTCTTATCTGAGTATGTAATGATGTACGATGCTCAGCACCTCAAGTTAGGTGGAATTTCATGATTCCACGCAGCTGTATGATTGTTTCGGACTCCCAGTTGGTAAAATATTGGTGAAGTATTTTATCTATACTGACCTCTGTGTATGATAGGGAGAAATAAACCTTCATTCGGCACATCTGTCTCCTGTGTTATGTTTTACCATCAAGTTAGATCCTCCCGACTCTGCACAGTATTCACACCATTTTTCAGCCTTCAGATTTTTTCACTTGCTTTGAGAAAAAATCTCTTTACGAGATTTCTTCTGTTTATGTTGAGAATTAATCCTTCCTCCTCTCTTTTCTGACGCTACCGCTGCGGAAAGATCATCTCTACAGACTAACACTCCATTTGTGTCTGCTGTAGTGGTCCTGACGAGACAATTTCTGACTGCCAACTCTGCCAGAAGTTTAATCAAACAACCATTCAGCGACGCAGAAAGGCTCCTAAGAAATTCCTGATGGATCAACAGGTAGCCAGCTCCGGGCAGGGGTTCTCCAGGGGCCCCAGCCTCCCAGTTGCTGACTAGATGTTCAAGCTCCCAGGCCTCCAAAGGCCGAGTCAAGCCTTTGGAGGGGGGGAGTCAAAGACTGAGATCGCGGCCGCTCCCCTCAGCATTGATCTCGCTTCCTGTCAGCCTCTCCGTCTGGGGATCTTAGTCATCTGCGGCTGCTCCCTTTGAAAAGAACTGCTGTCCAGGTCTCTGTACCCACCAGATCAATATGGACAGCACCTCCACCCGATTCTCATGGCTCCTGGCCATCAACCTCTGGGTCGTCTGCCCCTCCATTGACAGGTTCGTCGGTGACTCTCCCATCGAGGCCTGACCCTTCTCCCTCCAGGGCTACAGGCTCGTCGGGTGTTCAGGACACAGCAGTTGGGTCATTGACACCTGGGCCATTGAACCCCCCTCAGTTGACAACAACCCTCGACCTAAATGAAGTTCTGATCAAGTTCACTAATGTTCTTGTTCAGCAACTGAGTGTCTTGATGGCACCTTAATCATCTATGCCTGTTCGTCTACCCAGGAAGGCTCCCCATGGGCTGTCGCTGGCAAATCCAACACCAGACCCAGAAGTTGAGGTCGACATCCGGGAGGAGTACCACCACCCTGACCTCATTCTTCCTGATGATATAGTGGAAGAAGAGGAAATCCTGCTTTCTGAAAAGTCCAGTGCCTCCTCTGTTAGTGAGGACTCCATAAAGCATTCTCCCAGGTCTCCTCTGAGGACCCCACATTTTTTAATGTGATGAAGCAGCTGTCCTTTACCATGGGGTTCCATACTGAGGAAGATGATGCCACCAGAAAAGACATGGATTTCCTGGAGATTCCAGAATCTCCCCAAACGTTATTCCTCCAGTGCTTTTAACATCGAAGAATGCAGCCATGGCAGCCTGACATAGACAAGACATGATGCCAGCTATGCCACGCAGGGCAGACAAACTGTCACACCCCTCAAGGTCTCCCCCATTATGCTGCCCAGCCAGAAACTGACTCACTAGTCATTATGGCAGCCCATGACCGATCTGAGGTACCTAAACACCTTATTTCAAACAACATGAAGTCTTGCTGTATTCTGACTATTGCAGTTAGGTCCTGCCTTTCAACTGCCCCAGAGAACAAAGAATTAAACTTTCCATGGCCAGCATGGAATGTTCACCGCGAGCTCGGTTGAAGCTCCTGTCTGCTGCTGTTTAAACTGCAACTGTCTGATTCTTTACTCCGCCTCACTGAACAGTTGCTCCGGAGATTTCTCCTTTGCTTGGTTCAAAAAAGTTGGTTAAAGTGTCGTTTTCGCTCGGTTTCTACCAAATCTGTCGGTTTAAGTCTCTGTCTGTGGTACCGTGAGTACTAGATAGGTTTTTCATTTTGTTTCTGTGTGGAACGAGTGTAGTGACCGGTCCGTATCGGTTCTAAAAACACAGATTTTATTACGTTTTTTCCAAGACCCATAACACGGTCAGGAACCGATAGGGGAGTCTTGCCTGGCGGATTGCCGAAAAAAGGTAAGTTTTGGATAGGATTGGCCATGTCTGAGAAACCCAAGAAAAAAACTGGGCCCACTGGGTTTCAACACTGCAGTATGTGTGGGGAAGCCTTTGCTAAGGCTGATCCCCACACCACCTGTGTTTGTCTGGGGTTTGACCACCTCTATTGCCAGTTTGTCTGCCCTGCGTGGCATAGCTGGCATCATGTCTTGTCTGTGTCAGGCTGCCATGGCTGCATTCTTCGATGTTAAAAGCACTGGAGGACTGCCAAATTTGTAAGAATTTTCCCAAAGCTACCCTGGATAAGAGAGTAGGTAGACTGAGGGAAAGGGAGGCCGAGAAGTCCACTGAATCGGATGGCCAGCCCAGTTCAGTTCCGACCAAACCAGAAGGAGTGCCGTCTGACCAGGGCGATACTACTTCGGGCAAGAGGAGAGCCGATTCTGAGGAGTCGGTTCCTGTTAAAAGAAAAAGAAAAGATAAATCGTCTGGTTCGGATCCAGAAATTCATACCCCGACCGCTGATGAGATAGCCAAGGCGATAAGAATAGTGCAATTGCTTACTTCGGGTTCCGGCCGAACCGGCACCATCTGGCAGGGGTTCGGTTCGATCGGTTCCCCCGGTTCTGGATTACACCTCAGAAGAATTTTATTATCCGGATGAGGAGGAGGGAGAGTATGAGGATGATGATAGTGAGTATGAAAGTCTGGATGTGCCTATTGACCCGGACATCTCCCCAGACAGACCTTCAGGTGTTTCTCCTCCTAGGCTTTCTGAGTCCCCTTCCCACTTTATGTTTTACAAAAAAGTGGCTGAAACCCTCCAGCTTCCAATGGAAGAAGCAGTAGAGGATCAGGTGGAGCCTGATTTTGTTGAAATGGACATCCCAGAGTCCAGGAGACTGTCTGTTCCCCTCCATAAATCTTTTGGGAAACAGACAAATAAAATTCTTAGACTCCTAACTCCATATCTTCTGTGGACAGACGAATTGGCAAGAGGTACACTCTTTCAGGCTCAGACATGGAGTTCCTTTCTCAGCAATGCAGCCATGTTGGGGTAGTGCAGGCTGCTGCCTGTGATAAGGCAAATATTCCCTAGGCATCACGCCCCCCAGATAAGGACTCCAGGAGGATTGATGCCATGGCAAAGCAGTACATGGCAGCATCTTTGGGACTCAGGCAGGCTAACTATATGGCCTACACAGCTAGATACCAGAAGTCCAGATGGGACACTATGCTGGCTCTGGCTCAACAGGCCCCTGACCAGCTTGCCAAGGAGCTGGAGCAGGTGGCTGCAGATGGGATTGAGGCATCCAAGGTGCAATTTCATGCTGCTGTGGACTCCAGTGATGTTTCATCTAGAGTCATGGCTACATCTGTGGCCCTTCGGAGGATGGCTTGGCTCAGATGTACTAGTCTATCACAGGATACCCAGGCGAAGGCCATGGAGTTCTCTGTTATTGGTAATTCTCTGTTTGGGGAGCAGACAGAGAACTACATGAAAAAGATGGATGAGTACAGAACCACCTACAGGAGTGCTCGGGCCAAAGAAAGGCAAGCCACTCCCCAAAGGCAGCAGTCCAGGGGCAGAGGGGCAGGCCTTTTCAAAGGCCTTTTTACCAAGCCCAGGCCTCTTCTTCTTAGGCTCAGAGGGGGTTCTTTAGAGGGAGAGGCAGACTGGGTATGAGCAGGTCTGCATCCACCCCTCAGCCTAAAGCCCCTGCCAAGCAGACACCCTGATGGGTCTGTCCGGGCTGATTGTCCAATACCTGTAGGGGGCAGGCTGGCTTACTTTGTCCAGGACTGGAAGTCTTTAACATCAGACAAGTGGGTCCTGGAAGTAGTAAGCCAGGGACTGGTTCTCAGCTTCAAAAAATTTCCAAAGATGAGAACCAGGTCCTTTCCACCTGCAAATCCATCAGACTCTTGCCCTAGAGGAAGAGGTTTCTTCCCCTCCTGGCTCTGAGCCATAGAGAGGGTCCCCACCCTACACAAGGGCAAAGGATTCTACTCCAGGTACTTCCGAACCCCCAAAAAGACAGGAGAATGGCGGCCCATCCTGGACCTAAGATATCTGAACAAGCACCTTTTAAAACCAGAGTTCAAAATGGTGACTCTGGGAATAATCCTGCCCTCTCTAAGGCCAGAGGACTGGCTAGCCTCCCTGGACCTCGAAGATGCCTATTTTCACATTCCCATCAGGTGCTCCCACAGAAAGTACATCAGGTTCGAGTTGCCCTCAGGCCACTATCAATTCAGAGCAATGCCCTTTGGCTTAACATCGGCCCCAAGGGATTTTCACAAAGTGCCTGGCAGTGGTTGTTGCTTTCCTAAGGAGAAAAAAGATGTCCATCTTTCCATACTTGGATGACTGGCTCATAGTGGGTCAGTCTCCAGGTCAAGTCACATTTGCAAATAACTCAGCAAGTGCTCACTTCCTTAGGATTCCTCCTCATCCTTCCAAAGTCAGTTCTCGAGCCAATACAGCTCCTCACCTTCATAGGGGCGGAGCTGGATACAATAAGGGCAAGAGCCTTCCTTCCCCTGGACAGGGCAAGGACCATTATGGAACTGGCCTCTTCTTTCACCCTACTGGTGTCTCGACCAGCAAGGCATTTCCTTCAGCTTCTGGGCCACATGGCAGCCTCCACCGCAGTGGTCCAGGGAGCAAAATTCCAGATGAGGGACATTCAGTTCTACTTAAGAGCCTTCTGGTCCCAAAGAAAGGATTCCCTTACCAAGCTAGTCCCAGTGACTCGAACCCTGATCCAAGCTTTGCAGTGGTGGCAGGATCAGGACAATTTGAAACAAGGAGTTCCTTTTGTCACTCAGTCTTTGTGATACTCACCACAGATGCCTCCCTGCTGGGCTGGGGAGCCCACCTAGGGGATCTTACCACACAAGGGCTGTGGTCGCCTCAAGAATCTCTGCGTCACATCAATCTCTTGGAACTCAGAGCACTGTTTCTGGCACTGCAAGCATTTTCCATATCTGTGCAGAACAAAGTGGTCCAGATCAGAACAGACACCACCACCACGATGTGGTACATCAACAAGCAAGGAGGCACTCGGTCCTACGGCCTTGTGCACAGAAGCAATGAAGTTGTGGTCCCTGGCCTATTCCCTGCAAACCCCTCTGACAGCAGTTCACCTCCCAGTGAAGGACAATGTCCTAGCAGATGCTCTCAGCAGGATATCCCAGGGCCATCACGAATGGACCCTAGATCCCCTTGTTTTGAAAGTGATTTTCTCGAGATGGGGCACTCCACAGATATGTCTTTTTGCAGCCCCAGACAATCACCAACTTCCTCTCTTTTGTTGCAGACTCCCAGTCTTGGGCTCAGTCCACCTGGATGCTCTGATTCTGAATTGGGAAGGGAAATTTCTGTATGCTTTCCCCCCTTCCCTCTCCTGTTCAAGGTGCTAGTCAAGATAAGGTCGCAACCATGCAGAGTGATTCTGATTACTCCAGACTGGGCCAGACAGCCCTGGTACCCACTGTTGCTGTCCTTGGCAGTCCACCTTCCCCTGTCTCTTCCCAGGAATTACAACCTATTGACATCCTCTTGGGAGGATTTGGTACCCGAACTTCAGGTCTCTCAATCTCAAGGCATGGCTCTTGAAGAGTTAGTTTGCTGATCTGCATCTTTCTCAAGGGGTTCTGGATATCCTTAAGGCTTCTCGAAAGCCTTCCACTAGAAAGACTTACAATTCCAAATGGAAAAGGTTCACTATTTGGTGTTCTAATAAGGATATTTCTCCAGAATCTGCTGAGTTGCCTACGGTTCTGGACTATATGGTCCATCTCAATGGCCTAGGCCTTAGGCCAGCCTCACTTAGTGCATTTGGCAGCTGTTTCTGTCTTCTTGTCAATAGGCAAGCCCTCTCCTCTGTCAGCCCATCTTGTGTTTTGTAAGTTCTTCAAGGGATTGCTGCACACCAATCCCCCCTTTAGGGACCCTGCTCCTGCATGGGACCTTAATGTTTGCATTGCTCAGCTTATGCAACCACCCTTTGAGCCTTTGTCCTCTGCAGAGCTTAAGTACTTGACTTGGAAAACTGTTTTTGGTAGCCATTACCTCTGCCAGGCGTATCAGTGAATTGCAAGCCCTGTCAATGGAGCCTGATTTCATCTCTTTCCATAGAGATAAAGTGGTCCTAAGAACTAAAAGGAAGTTTTTGCCTAAGGTGGTTTCAGATTTCCACCTTAACCAGTCTGTCTCTCCCTGTTTTCTTCACTGACCATTCCTCCTCTGGAGACAGTAGGCTGCACAGCTTGGATGTTAAAAGGGCCCTCAGCTACTACATAGAGCACACCAAGGGTCACTGGTTTGAGTCCCTCCAATTGTTCCTCACATATGGAGAGGTTGGTAAGGGCACACCTGCCACTAAGAGATCTATTGCCAGGTGGATTGTTTCTTGTATACAGTTCTGCTATGGAAAAACTGGGTAGAACTCCACTCTCAGGCCTGAGGGCTTACTCTACTAGAGGTACAGCTGCTTCCCTGGCTGCTGCCAGGGATATTCCTATCTCAGAAATTTGTCAAGCAGCCACCTGGAAAACAGTCCATACATTCACCAAGCATTACTCTCTGGATATCCAGGCTAGGAATGATGCTCGGTGTGACACAGCAGTACTTCAGAGCTTGTTTCCAAAGTAGGTTCTGTCCCTCCTCCAGGGAGGTACTGCTTGGTAGTCTGCAATAGTCGGAATACAGCAAGACTTCATGTTTGAAGAAAAAATTACTCACCTTAGTAATGTTGTTTCTTCTAATGGAGTCTTGCTGTATTCTGACCTCCCCCCTGCCTTCCCTCTCAGAACCTGGTTTTTGGGATGTGGGTGGGCAGGAGCAGTGTTGGCACCTTAGCGGTGTCTTTTTTTTTTTTTTCCACCCTCCTTTATTTTGGGTGTGTGTTGTTTTAGGATGTGTTTTGTGTTTTTGATTTCCTGACTTGAGTCTTTGCTTTGAAACCAAAAAACCCTTTTATATAAATTTAGTTGCTAGTGGGCTAGTGTGAGTTTTACAGTTTCCACACACAACTTCTAGTGAGTATTGCTCGTAAAGATCTGACGGTTGGAGTTTAAATAGCAGACAGGGGCTTCAACCGAGCTCGCGGTGAACATTCCATGCTGGCCATGGAAAGTTTAACTCTTTGTTTTCCGGGGCAGTTGAAAGGCAGGACCTAACTGCAATAAGCAGAATACAGCAAGACTCCATTAGAAGAAACAACATTACTAAGGTGAGTAATTTTTTCTTCCCTTCCCTCAGACAAGGAATCACATAGCATCGAGTCCTTTTGGGGAAGGGGGGTTATGCCTCCTCTGCCTTGGGTTTGAAGATTTCAAATTCTGTCTCGCATGGTCAAATACCAGAACATCGCTGGACAAAGAGCAGAGCTATGGCTCCAGCCCATCCTGATGGTTCAAAAAAGCAGGACTTGCTTCAGTGTTTCAAGGCAGCTGAGGATGGTAGCAAACATCTACTCGGAGCACTATGTGATATGGCTGATGCCGTTGCCAGAGCAACCGCCACTGGCATATGCCTCCTTTGGCACTCCTGGCTCAGAGTTTCAGGATTTGCAGCTGATGTGCAGCATAAAATGCTTAATGCCCATTTCAATGGCACTAAGCTGTTTGGCCCTGAGGCCCTGTTGTCCAGGATATGACAAATGATCTGCAGGCCTCAGGCACAGTCATCAAATTGGTCCATTCCCTCTACCACACTCTGCCAAGGGGCAGAGGATGGCCTACTTTTTGTAAACAGAACATTGGACGTGGAACAGCTCCCCATATCCAGGGAAAGCATGGAGTCCAGGCTTCCTTGACCACCTTCTCCAGTTCTGGAGTGGCGGCCAAGCATCCCAGAAGTGAAGGACCAGCCTCTGCAGCTGGCTCCACCTCTGCCTGACTCCTTGCTTGACCTTCCTCCTCTGGTTCAGACTCAGGAGGTGGTGGTGGTCAGAGATCGGTTCCCCGTCCATCTGGATCAGTGGAGAACCATAACGTCTGGTGCATGGATTCTGCAGATAGAAGAGGGTTACATCCTGGAGCTCGTGGAGCAGCCTTCAGACACTCCGCCTTCACTCTCCAGTTACCCCCAGCACACTTTTCTGTTCTCCAGGAGGAGGTACAGTCTCTTCTGCGCAAGCAGGCAGTTGAAGTAGTGCCCAGGCGCCAGAGAAACCAGGGGTTTTATTCCAGGTTTTTCCTGGTCCCAAAAAAGACCTGAGATCTGAGGCCCATCTTAGACCTCAAGGACCTCAATCTGTTTGTCCAGTACAAAAAGTTCTGGATTTTGACTTTGCCAGGCCTAATGCCCCTCCTCAAGGCCGGGGACTGGCTCTGCTCATTGGACATGCAGGATGCCTACCTGCACATCTTGTTTTTTTTCCCCTGCACAGGGAATTTTCTGTTTTGCCTTTCAGGTCGAGCATTATCAGTTCAAAGTGCTGCCCTTTGGCTGCGAGTCTTCACCAAGTGATTGACAGTGGTCGCAGCAACTCTCAGAAGAGGGGCATCATATGTCTTCTCTTACCTGGATGAGTGGCACCTAAAGACCCCATCCAGGGAACAGCTTTTGCTGACCCTAGAGTGCACACTCCAGCTCTTCCACTCCCTGAGCATTACCGTCAACCTGTCCAAGTCTGTTCAGTCCCATCCCAAAGGCTGCAATACATGGGGCCGATTCTGGACTCTGCACAAGGGAAGGCCTTTCTGACCAAGAACAGGACGGAGTGCCTCATGGCCCAAGCTCAGGAGGTCCTTCATTCGGTACATTCCTGCCAGGGTGTACCTCAGATTGTTGGGCATAATGGCAGCGGCCCACATACCCACGGTACCGCTGGCCAGGCTTCATATGCGTACCGTCAAGTGGACCCTCGGTACAGTGGGATCAGTGTATGGACAAGTTAGACCTATCCAGTCTTGGTCTGTTCCCCAGCATGCAAGGTACAGCAGTGGTGGATGGACCCCTTGCATCTGCTTCAAGGCATTCCATTCCAGATCTCTTCCTTGCATCAGATCCTAACCACAGATGCATTGGGTCTGGGCTGGGGAGCACACCTCGGCCCCTTCCAAACCCAGGGCTCCTGGTCCCAGTGGGAAGCCTCCCTCCATTTCAGTGTCCTGGAGATGAGAGCAGTGCTCTATGCTGTGCAAGCTTTTCAGGAGCATCTTGCTCCGGGTCAGCTGCTGGTACAGTCGGACAATCTGAGTGAAGTATAGTACATCAACAAGCAGGGTGGGACTCACTCGTACCTCCTTGCCAGGAGGCCATGAGAGTGTGGTACTGGGTTCTGGATCAGTCTGGCACTCTCTGCAGTCCACGTGTCCTAAACACCCTGACAGTCTCGACAGGACGTGGTCCAGTAAGCACAAGTGGATGCTTCTCTCATTTTTCACAGAAGACTTGTTCCACAGATGTGGTCATCCAGAGTTGGACCTTTTTGCATCCCTGTTCAGTGCAAAACTGTGCACTTTTTGCTGTCTCGATCCAGGGTCTGGAGTTTTCTGTGAGACTCATTGTCCCTCTCTTGGAGTAGGAGGGTTCTTTACGCATTTCCTCTGTTAACTCTGATACAGAGAAGTTACAGGTGGAGGGGGCCAGCGTGATTCTGGTGGTTCCATTCTGGCCTTTACAGATATGGTTCCTTTTACTTCAGCAGCTGGTAGAGGAACCTCCCATTCCTCTACACCTCCGTGAATTTGCTAACCCAAGATCAGGGGACTCTGGTGCATCCCAACCTCAGGTCCCACGATCTGCATGCCTGGCTCCTGAGAATGTAGCCATCACCAGGTTCGGGGTCTTTAACAGGATAGCGGACGTACTGGTTGCCGCCCGGAAGCCTTCCACTCGAGCCACGTATTCTATGAAGTGGAAGCAGTTTGCTATCTGGGCTGCATTTCAGCTCTCCGGTGAATCATATACTGGACTACCTAATATCAGTCTCTGACTCGGGCCTCCAGTATTCTTCCTTCAAGATCCATCTCTTGGCTGTTTCTGCTATTCGTGAGCCCGTGGGTGACCGCACACTTGCTCAGCTGGATGTCTCCTGTACCTTTCTCGGGGGCATCCTGCATCTGAAGCCTCCAATCCGTTCCCCTGTCCTGGCTTGGGACTTGAATTTTATTTTGTAGAAGTTGACCCTGTCTCCTTTTGAGCCTACTGCAACTTGTGATTTACGCTTTCTCTCTTGGAAAGCACTTTTTTTAGTTGCAATTATTTCTGCTTGAAGAATTTCAGAGTTTCAGGCCCTCTGGTGCGAGGAGCCTTATTTCATTTTTCACAAAGACAAGGGTGTCTTTGGGCACAAATTCTAAGTTTCTGTTTAAGGTGGTTTCTGAGTTCACTCTAAATCAATCTATCCACCTTCCTGTAGACACATGATGGATTCCCTTCGGTGGAAGGCCTCAAACAACTGGTACAGCAACCCACAAGAGATGTGGCTTTCTTAGATCTAGTACTGACTAACAGGGAAAGGATCACAGATCTCCAGGTAGGCCACCTGGGGGCCAGTGACCATCACATGGTATGGTTCAATTTGGCCACTAGAACGAAATTATCCCATTCCAAAGCAAAAATATGGGACTTCAGGGGAGCTGACTTTGATAAGATGGCCAACAGAGTTAAGCTAGCCCTGGCAAAAAAAATACAGGTGAGGGGGTACAGGCAAAGTGGGCAAGCATTAAGGATGCAATACTTGAAGCAACATCCCATTGTGTTAGAGAGAAAAGAAAGTGCAAAAGAAGAAAGAAACTACTTTGGTTCTCAAAAACAGTAGCAGAAAAGGTCAGAGCCAAAAGGCTGGCCTTAAGGAAATATAAGGGGATGCAACGGGATGAAGATAAGGAAGCATACCAAACTTCCCTAAGGGAAGCAGGGAAGGCAGTAAGGCAGGCAAAGGCCCAAACTGAGTAAACACTAGCACAAACAGTATAAGAAGGTGACAAGACTTTCTGTAGATACATTAGTGAAAGGAGAAAGTCCAGAGGGGGTATTGCTAAGATCAAAGGAGACAAGGGGGCGTGTGAGGAGGTGGACCATGTAAAAGCATTTACTCTAAATAGATACTTTTGCTCAGTATTTACTGAAGAAAAGGTAGGGCAGGGCTCACAGCTCAGCACCATGGACACGGGGGAGGGAGGTGTTCACTAGTACCTTCACAAAAGAAAGGGTCCTGCAAGAGCTCGATAAGCTCGGGGTGGACAAGGCAATGGGACCTGATGGCATACATCCCAGGGTACAAAAGGAGCTAAGGGTGGAACTAGCAGAGCCACTATCAGAACTGTTTAGTGAGTCTCTGAGCACAGGAGAGGTCCCAGAAGACTGTAGAAGGGCTCATGTGATCCTGCTGCACAAGAGTGGTAGCAAGGAGGAGGCAGGGAACTACAGACCAGTCAGTCTTACCTCAGTAGTGGGCAAGATTATGGAGGCACTCCTTAAGAAAAGGATAGTGCAACACCTGGAATCCATAGGAGCACAGGATCTAAGACAGCATGGGTTTCTAAAGGAAGGTCCTGTCAAACTAATCTCATAGATTTCTTTGACTGGGTAACCAGAGTGGTGGACCGAAGGGGGGGGGGTAGCAGTTGATGTCACCTACCTTGACTTCAACAAAGCTTTCGATACCGTTCCACATAGAAGATTGATTAATAAGCTGGATAGGCTCTGGGTGGGTCAGAAGTTGGTCAGCTGGGTGGCAAACTGGTTGACGGGCAGAAAACAGTGGTGGTAAACAGTATGCAGTCAGAAAAGATGCAAGTCACAAGTGGGATACCTCATGGATCAGTCCTGGGGCCAGTCCTCTTCAGTATCTTTTTCAGTCACATTGCAGATGGACTGGAGGGTAAGGTTTGTCTGTTTGCAGATGACACCAAGAGCTGCAACAGAGTAGATGATCCAGGTGGGGTGGGCAGAATGAGAAGAGATCTGGATAAACTGGCAAAATGGTCAGAAGAGTGGCAACTGGGGTTTAATGCAAACAAGTGCAAGATCATGCACATAGGGAAGAGAAACCCTGAAGCCACCTATAGGCTGGGAGGGGAGTTGCTGGCAGTCACAAGGGAAGAGAGACTTGGGCATAATCATCACTGATGACCTGAAATCATCCAAGCAGACCACTAAAGCAGTAGGTAAGGCTAGGGGGATGTTGGGGTGTATTAGTAGGGGTATCACTAGTCATAAGAGGGAGGTAATAATCCCTCTTTACAAGACACTGGTTAGGCCCCATCTGGAGTACTGCATGCAGCACTGGAGGCCACACCTTCACAAGGACATTAACCAAATTGAGGCAGTCCAGAGAGGGGCAACCAAAATGGTACAGGGACTGCATCAGAAAACATATGAGGACAGATTAACGGAGCTCGATATGTATACTCTAGAGCAAAGGAGGAAGAGAGGTGATATGATTGAAGCATTCAAACACCTTAAGGGCATTAACAAAGTGAAGAAGTCTAACATGTTTCAATATAAGAAAACAAGAGGGCACAGCATGAGATTAGAGGGAGGCCAATCAAGGGGTAATGTGAGGAAGTTCTTTTTTACAGAAAGGGTGGTCGATGCATGGAATGGCCTACCTCAGGAAGTGGTGGATATGAATACAGTGCAGGGCTTCAAACTGGCATTGGATAGGTATAAGGGAGCAATACAGATGAGTATGATTAGATAGGCCATTGACAGAGCAAAGGCCGATGGCACATTTATAAGGTAGAAAAAGAAATGGGCAGACTGGGTGGGCCTTGCGGTCTTTATCCGCCATCAACTTCTGTGGTTCTGTTTTCCCCAAGTGTGCCAATCAAGGGGGAATCGCTGCTCCATACATTATATGTGCGCAGAACTTTGAAATTCTGAATTCTACCTACTTAGGACTAAGCAGTCTAGAAAGTCAAAGCAGTTGTTTGTTTCTTTCGCCCCAGGTAGAGAGGGCATTTCAGTTTTTAAGCAGTGTTTATCTTGATGGTTGGCAAATTATATTGTGTTCTGCTACAAGTTCGACAAAGACTTGCCTGGTGCTGTCAAAGCTCAGTCCATCAGAGAAATGGCTATCTCGGTAGCCTGTTTTAAAGGGGTCTGAGCTGCTGACTTCTGTGCAGCTGCCACCTGGAGTACAGTCCATACTTTCACCAAGCACTACAGTCTGGACATTGCCTCAAGAGCCCATGCAGGATTTGGCAGGGCCGTGCTACAAGGACTTAAGTGTATGGAGGTCTGGCCTCCTCTACTTGGCACTTGTTCCCACGGTGATACTGATGACTGTGATACCCCTGAATAAGATAGAACAGTTATGTAAGAACTTACCGTAACAGTAGATCTTCCTCGAGGGTATCTCTTGCAGCAGGTAATACTCTTGGGTCCTTGCCAGAGGGCGCTCTTCTGCACAGCAGCTTCTTCCACCAGTCTTTGCCTTGGGGCCGCCCACACAAATTGCATCATCCTGTGAGTATAAAGGTGTGGGCGGCCCCAGGCATTCTTAGTTCTTTTTCCCGCCACCTTCAGTTTGCACGTAGCATTTTTCACTCAGTGTAGCAGTCCATCGGCGAGAATTTGAACTGGGAATGGTGGTTCCATTTCCATCGACAAATGTCGACAGAAGCTTCAAGCAATTCACTTTTTTACAAGTTTGGTTGCAGTAGAAAGCTCTACTGCTATAATAACCACTCTGCCTGCGTTAGGTGCCTGGGAGCCACACACATCTCCTGCCAGCACTGCCAGAAGTTGTCAGGCAACCAGGCATAGACGCTTACAGGAGACTGAGACCCATTTAATGGAACAAAAAATAGCTCTTATGGAGAAAGTGGCCCGTCCCAAGGAACCCACATCAACGACAAACCATAAGAAACATAAAGACGAGGAGAAATCCTTGTCATCTGAGACGCGGGTCGATGACTACCATGACCGGTGATCCTTTGTTTACGATGCCTACCAGAATCGCTTCTTCGTCGATGAAGCTCCCTACTTTATAGTCTACTGCTCTATCCAGCATCCTTTCAGTGGTTTCTGTTGAACAGTGTACAAGGGACCCTTCGTCGACCCCTCGATTCCCACCGGGATCGTCGACTTCTGGGTTTCTGCATTTTCCTTCTCCCTGTACTACTCCGTCGACGATGGGTCAAGGCTATGTTATAAGGGATGAAGGATTTTCACTGACAGTAATTCCTAGAATACCTCCATTATAGCCTATTTCTTATAGAGGTTAGGCTGACAGATCCAAGGATCCTGGCACCTATGCTCCAGGGTCCTAGCCTTTACACTTACCATGTCCCACCCCTTCTCTTATTCCTCTGGTGTCACAGAAGCAACAACCTCCTGTCTCCACTCCCTTTTCAGTGGACGTATTCACTGTCATTCAGACTGTCCTACAAGGGATGAGGGGCTGTCAACCCCCTACACCTAGGGACAGGAGGTCTTCTTTCCGTTATCCTTCTCTTCCTGCAAAACTGTTCCAAAGGGACAGATTCCTCTTTAGTGGCTTCTCCCCGTTTTTTATGAGGAGTATTACCCAGAGGATGAGGAACTTGAAGAATTTGAGAAACTCCTTCCCCAGAAGAATGATCCTCACTCACCTTCTGAAGCCTCTACTTTGTCATCCCTTCCTCCAGACGACCCTTCCTTCCATGACATGATTGCCCAGATCCAGAAGGTTATGGGTTTCTCAATGACAGAACAAGATAAACAGAAGAGACCTGGCAGATAAGCTGGAACTCCCTGAGGAGCCAGTGGTGGTTGTCCCTCCCCTCATACAAACACACCAAAATGCTGTTCCTTCGGCCTGGAATCAACCTTCAGCAGTGCCTGCCATGCCCAGGAAGGCTGATCGCCTTTATCAGGCACCCATAGACCACCCCTTCTTTTCTGCCACACCAGAAGCAGATTCTGTTGTGATTAATGGTGCTCATGATCTCACCAAGTGTCCAAAACACACACGCTCTCTACCTCCTGACAGACTTCTGCCATATTGATAACCTGGGTAAAAAAGGCGCATCAGGCGGGTACCATGAACCTAAGAATTCTGAACTATATGGGTCATATGGTTAAGATCTTCTCCCCGAAAGGGATTAACTGTTGAACACTATTTCAACTGTAAATTCCATCTCCAGGCATCTCCTTCACTCAGTCGATGCGTGGATACTTCTGCCTGTACCTCGGCCATGGGTATAACTTTTAGAAGGCATGCATGGCTCTGTGTTTCAGGATTCACCCCAGATGTCCAACACAAAAGTGTGAATGCACGTTTCAACGACTCAAAACTATTTGGCCTTGGAATCCAAACTGTCCTAGATGACCTCCAGGCATCGGGGTGAACCTTGTGTACGGTGCATGGTATGTACCACTCTACCCAGTCATTCACCCATTTTCACTCCCAGTAGTCTTTCCAATACAAAAGAGGAGGGAAGCACCGAGGAACTTATAGGGATGGTTCCCGGGGACGTTCCCATTCGTCCTCCAGAACGACAACCCCTACTCCCAAAGGCTCCCATCCCAACCCTCTGGGCCAGGCTTGCCAGTCTGCTGCTATCTGACCATCCAGGGCTTTGCCCCAGCTTCCTTCTCCTGGCCTTGGAAACTGTGGATGGTCGTTTTGCCCATCATTTAGAGGCCTGGCAAGCAATCATGACAGACAGTTGAGTGCTTCAGATCAGGGTAGGGCGCACCTTGGAGCTCACCTCCATGCCACCCTCTCCACTCAGTCTCTTACCCCAGTGACCATATCCCCATCCTTCAGGAGGAACTTCAGGCACTCCTTCAAAGAACGCCATCTACCCTGTTCCGCCACTGGAACAACCCCGGAGATTTTACTCCCATTTTTTTCTGGTACGCAAACGCACAGGGGACCTGAGACCTGTTCTAGACCTCAGAGGTCTAAACCTATAAATTCAATACAAAAGGTTTCGGATGGTCACTCTGACATCCATCTTGCCCATACTAAAGAAAGGAGATTGGCTACGTGCCCTGGACATGAGAGATGCCTACTTACATATTCTAATCCACCACAACCACCACCGCTTCCTCAGTTTCCATTTACTAGGAAACCATTACCAATTTCGGCCTCTCCTGTTCGGAATCTTGTCCACCCCAAGGGTCTTCCCCAAATGCCTAGCTGTGGTGGCAGCAGCATTACGAAGGGCGGGACACTTTATCTTCCCTTCTTTAGATGACTGGCTCATCAAAGCAGCCTCCAAGTCTTCCCTTCTTTCTGCATTCAACCCTCGCCCTATTTCAAACTCTGGGAATTATGGTTAATTGGCCCAAATCGCACCCAGAACCGACTCAGACTCCAATATATCAGAGCCATCCTGGACACGACCTCAGGAAGAGCATATTTTCCAATGGACAGATGAGAAAAAAATCTGGTTTCTCACTTCCCATTTTCAAAGGGAACAGTCCATATCAGCCAGGCAAGTATTGTGGCTTTTAGGGCACATGTCCGCAGCCATGCCCACGGTGGCCCAGGCATGCCTACATATGAGGCCGATCCAGTGGATCCTACAGAAACAGTAGAATCAAAAATCTGGGGATTTCGAGGACTGCATTTGGGTTACCCCTGCCCTCTGGGCTGCCCTTAACTGGTGGACCCATTGCACCCACCTCTCTCAAGGTATACCTTTCCAGTCCCCGCCACCCCAACAGATGTTGACCACCGACGCCTCCCCAGAAAGTTGGGGTGCACACCTTGGCCCTTACAAAACTCAAGGCCAGTGGACCTGTGACTCTGTCCATCTCCACATCATCTTACTGGAAATGAGGTACACCTCACCCTCTAGGCATTCCACCCTTATCTAACTGCGGGACCTCTCCTAATTAAGTCGGACAACACCTCAGTTGTATATTACGTGAACAAAGAAAGAAACAGTCCGTCAGCTTCTGCAAGGAGTCACTGAAAGTCTGGGGAGAGGCTCTACAACAACAATTGACAATGACAGCCGTACATCTACCCGGTTGTCACAACACCCTGGCAGACTTTCTCAGTTGCCACTCTTCCACTCATGAGTGGACTCTTCATCATGAAGTTCTGCAGAACATTTGTCAGATGTGGGTGACCCTGCAACTGGACCTGTTTGCATCCCCAGACAATCACCGTCTCCCCAGATATTATTCCATTATCCCGAACACAAAGGGACAGTCTGTTGATGCCCTGTCCCAACCATGGACAGGACTCTTCTTATATGCTTCCCCCCGTCCTTCTCCTATTACAAACTCTACTGAAGATACAGCTGGAACCAGCCACCATGCTTCTGGTAACCCCTCTATGGCCTCGTCAAGTCTGGTACCCACTCCTACAATAATTGTCTGTTGCAGAACCCCTCCCACTGCCCATCAGACTGGACCATGTGACTCGGGATCGGGGCACTCTACTCCACCCCAGCGTGAAATCCCTACACCTTCATGCCTGGCTCCTGAAGACTCTTTCATAGCCTGACTCCAGGTTTCCTCTCCAGTGGCTAATATTCTACTAATTTCCCATAAAACATTCACCAGACAAACATAAAGTGCCAAATGGAAGCGCTTCTCCATCTGGGCCTCTAAGTCTTTGGACCCCTTTTCATGCCCTTTGACTATGGTGTTAGACTACCTATCACTGCTTGGCTTCCTCAGGCTTGAGCTATTCCTCTATCAGAGTACATCTGGCCTCTATTTCGGCTTTTCATGAACTCTTGGAAGGAAGACTGATTTACCAACACCATCTTGCAAAGATGTTTCTTAAGGGTATGCTGCACCTCAATCCTCCTATTCGGAGACCAGCTCCACCATGAGATTTAAATTTCCTACTGGAAAAATTGACTCTTGATCCCTTTGAGCCTGCGGCTACCTGCGATCTCAGTTTCCTAGCTTGGAAAACATTATTCCTAGTAGCTGTGACCTAAGCCCGTCTTATTTCCAAACTGCAGGCCTTTATGTGCAAGGAATCTTATGTGATCTTCCATAAGGACAGAGTATCCTTGCGTACCAATCCCTCCTTCTTACCTAAGGTGGTTTCAGAACATACCTTAAACCAATCTATAGACGTACCAGTATTTTTCCCCGAAATATACAAACCCGGGGGTATCCCGTCTACATATGCTAAGATGTGCACCATAGTTTTAGATCCTACATATCTCGCACCAAACCATTCAGGAAAACAACTGTTTGTTTCCTTTGCCCAGTCCAGGGAAGGTTTCCCAGTCACTAAGCAGACCCTTTCCAACTGGTTGGCAAACTGTATAATGTTCTGTTAGTATAACAATCCATTACCAGGTCCAGTCCATGTGCACTCTACAAGAGCCATGGCCACTACTGTGGCTTGCTTCAAAGGTGTGTCCATTACGGACATCTGCAAGGCAGCCACTTGGTCTACAATACATACCTTCACAAAGCACTACAATCTAGATGTGGCTTCACGCCATAGGACGGCCTTCGGACTGGCAGTCCTGCAAGGTCTCCTGTCATAATTCGCTTTCCACCCTTCATGGGGCTTACTGCTTGGGGATCATCCCATGAGTATTACCTGCTGCAAGAGATACCATTGAGGAAGATAGCACAGTTGCGTACCTACCATAACGGTAGATCTTAGAGAGGATTTCTTGCAGCAGGCACGATCCCTCCCTCCTTCCCCCTCCTTCTCTAACAAAGCTATTCTTTGTTCCCCCCAAAAAAGGGAGGTGGTGTCTAAGGTATCTTGCTTCTCCCTCAGTCCTCTCTTAGTGAGCTGAAGCCGGCAGGGAACTGAGGATGCCTGGGGCCACCTACACCTTTATAGTCAAAGGATGATGTCATAGCTGCCGTGCAGAAGAGTGCCCTCTGGCGAGGACCCAAGAGTATTACTTGCTGCAAGAGACCCTCTCAAAGATTTACCGTTACGGTAGGTATGCAACTGTACTATCTTAGAGGGGATTTCAGTCATCAGGTATATATTTCCTGCTACTATCCCCCTTCTTGGGGCACCTGTCTAGGAACTGGCTATCTGGTGTATCCAGCTTTTTGCTTTGGTCTGGGTACCTCTTTCTCTCCTAAGTCCCCCAGGGCAAGGGCCTATCTCCCTTGGTCTTCAGGGGAAAGAACTGAGGAGTGTGTGGGGCCACTCACGTCTATATAGGGTGGATGACGTGCCTGGTGTGGGTGGTCCCAGTTGTACTGCTGAAAATCTTGCACCGACAGTGACGGTTCCTACAGTGTTACCTGATGATTGAGATCCTCTCGAAGGTCTACTGTTATGGTAAGTTCTTCCGTAACTGTTTTCAGAGGGACAGAGAAGATGTTTAAGTCCTGCCCAAAAGGTACAAGTACGAAAACGTATTTCGGTCAGGATTTGGAAAATGACAGCTGTCATGTTCATGAGGTGGTGTGGAAGAAATGGCTACATTAAAAATTTTAAGTCAAAATATTGAAAATTACCAGAGTTAGAAACGGGTGTTTTAAAAAAAAAAAAAAAAAAAAAAAAGTCAACATAGGCTCGTAACTTTGTTTTTCAATAGTTTGAACCCAAGTTTCAACACAGTCATCGTGTGACCTCGCTTCAAGAACAAGGGTGGAGAAAATGTTCAAACCCTGCCCAAAAGGTGATTTTGTGCAATGATCTCGACATCGCATTTTAGGATGGATTTACATAATTTCACAGCTCTTGTTTTTGAGGAGGTCCCAAAAAGGACATGTTGAAAATCTGGGGAAAACCTATTTAAGAATGACCAAGTGGAGAAAACGTATTTAAGAATAATGAAGTGAGGAAGACGAGTTCAAAACCTACTGAAGTACATTGAATGCATACCTGATTTCTTCAGTTCCCGGTCTGGCATTGAAGAGTGGAGATGCGTCTCCGGTCCAGAGAGGATTATGGCACTGGGAGCCTCCCCAGTAGGTAAGTAAGAGTTAAGGTATTTGTGGGGTGAAGAGTGCCGAGTGGGAGGGGTGGTGGGGTGGGGTGAGGTAATGGCTGCAGAGTGCTGGCAGCAGCAGACATTGATGAAAAGTTTTCTTTTTACAGTGTGTATAAACAAGAGTACGAATGATTTCTTTATTTCAGGTACTGACGCTGGGGATTGGGCACCCCAGTGTTGCTGTTATGTTTGGCGTCACCGGGGGTAGGCTCCTCACTGTTGCACATTGAAAATGGTTGAGGTAGGAGGTAGTAACCAGCACTGGGGTTTGGCCACCCTGATGCTAGAAAAGTAAAAGGTGAGATGTGGGGTGGTGGGTGCTAAGTGGGACGGGATAACAGCAGTGGTATGCTGGTGGCCACAGCAGACATCGATGGACATTTTTCTTTTGTTAGAGTATGTAAAGAAAAAAAAAAAAGACTACAAGGGACAGACAGTTTTCTTTATTTCGGGTACCAGCACTAGGGATTGGGTTTCCCAGCGTTGATGTTATGATTGGCGGCACCGGAGGTGGGCTCCCCAGTGTTACACATTGAAAACGGGCTTGTGGGTACTGGCCGTGACTGTGGATTGACCAGCTTGGTCTCGGAAAATTAAGAAAGGGGAAGCAATGGGAGGTGGGTAGGAAGGATTGTTTTTACTCTTGGTGAGGACCACAGCAGGCTGATCATGACACTGATCAGCTCTGCTTGCTGGGTGTCTTATGCAGATCAAAGGAAAGAGCCGCCCTATGATTCAGTCTGGTCTTTTTTTTTTTTTGAACTACATGAAGTTTCTGCCCAGCAAGATGAGAAGATGATCAGCCTAGCTTGATGGATTGGTCTAACACTGTCAAGCTCCTTGCAGACTGCCCTGCATTGGACTAACAGTGATACACATCTCAAAACCCACTATCATACCAGTATGTTCGCTTTGCACAAGCACGGGGGCAGGACATAAAATCTGATTTTAAAAAAAAAAAAAAAAAAATCTGATGTAAGCCTTGTTAAAAGGAGTGCGCCTTATTATTTGTACAGTTACAGACAAAACGCTAAATATTCAAAATTGTTAGTTTGTTGAATCTACCAACTTCAGGTCGTGCCTGAAAATGGGGTCTTGTATCTCAGTGTACCTACCTGCAATTTCAAATAAATGAAATAAAAATGGGGAAGGAAGGAAGGGTCCTGCTTTATGCAATATCTCAGAAAACAATCTGTGGACCTTTTCTTTGTCCAGGAGACTCCTCTCTCGGAAACAGAACACCTGAAGCTTAGTTGGGGGCAAAGATACAAAGTCTTTGCTTCATCCCACCCTAGTGGGCGTGGACGGGGAATGGCCATATTAGTTCCCACAAATGCCCCCTTAGATGTGCAAAACTTGTTTGTGGATAGCCAGGGCCGATATATTGTATTACAGGGTAGGCTATATTTGCAAGAAGTTACCCTGGTTAGTGTATATATGCCACCACAAACCAAGATCCTGATAGTTAGAATTTTTATAAATAAGGTGTTGTAATTATTGCAGAGATGCCTAATTATAGGAGGTGACCGTAACATGACATGTTAACCAAGACTACTCCAATCCAGAGGCATATAGAATGTCTAATGCGGTTAAGTATCTAAAAGGGACGTTGGATCATTTAGTAGTTGTGGACATTTAGAGCAAAGTGTTTCCCAGGACGTCAGGCTATACTTATTACTCTGGACGTCACCATACATAATACTCATGGTTAGATTATTTTTTCGTAACTTGTGAACATTTTTCTCTGACACAGGATATCTCCAATGGGCCTAGGATTTTCAGACCACCACCCGCTAATTTTAAAACTTAATTTGGGGAAAAGGAAAACAACAAACCATCTGTTATCCCAACATGACTCTTAAGAGACCCACAATATATTGATTTTATAAAATAAAGGATTCCTCAGTTCTTGGAGAACGGTTCTCCCCGGTCTCTGAGGCTATGATATGGGACTCCTTGAAGGCGATGCTCTGAGGAGAAACCATTGCCTACTCGGTCAGGAAGAAGGACCTCGAGGCTACATATAACTACCTCACAAACCAGCTTCAAACTTTCCAACTTCTATACATAGATGTTGACAAAGAAATACAAACTAAAATTAGGGAGACTAAGGCCAAGCTACAGAAGATTATGGATTTAAAGATACAGTATGCACTTATGTACCTAAAACAATCGGGTTATGAGGGAGGAGCTTATGGCACTTGTTTATTGGCCTAAAGGTTGAGAGCTCGCAAGAGGACCGCTACTATTCTCAAAATCAAAAGCTTGTCTACAGGACAGGTGTTACATTGAAAGGCTGAAATTAGGGAGACCTTTGCTAGGTATTATCAAAATTTATATAGGTGGGACTCTGTGGGAGACGGTTGGGGGGGGGGAATGGGATCCGTTTTTTTTTTTGTTTGTTTGTTTGTTTTTTTTGTTTGTTTGTTTTTTTGTAGGGACTTTGCCTTCCACACCTTAAGGAAGAGCAGACCAGAATTCTGGAGGCTCCTAACCGGGCAGATGAAGTCTTGGCCCAGGTCAAGGCTGCAGCCACTCATAAATGTCCTGGGCCCGACGGATTCCCTGCAGAGTGGTTTAAGAGCTTCCTTAAAGAACTCTTGCTGAATATGCTGTCTGTACTCTGGTCTGTGGCAGAGGGGGACTCTCCACCTCCATCCTGGGCCTATGCTATTCTGGTGGCTCTTCCCAAACCAGACAGAGATATCTTGGACACAGTTTCTTACCGCCCTATATCTGTACTGAATGTCGATTTATAAAATTTTCATGGCAATTCAGGCCGCCAGGTTGGAAACTATTTTACCAACACTTATCCACCCTGACCAGGCAGGCTTTATTAAGCAAAGGAATACCATGGATAATATTCGCGTGGTTTTAATATTACTGGAATATATTCAAACTAGATGCATCCCTGCAGCCATGTTGAGCCTCGATGCTGAAAAGGCTTTCGACAGGGTGTCCTGGCCTTTTTCATGGGACACCCTATCGTAATTCCAGTTCCCCAAGTCCTTCCTAAGCTGGATCCAAAACATTTTATAATACTCCACAAACCTGTGTCCATGTCAATGGGGGGGGGGGTCACCTCTCCTATCCCTTTGCATTAGGGCACTCGACAGGGGTGTCCCCTTTCCCCACTCCTGTTCACTCTCCATATGGAGCCCTTGGCAGTAGCTTTACATGACGTAGAGGGGCTGGAGGGCATCCCTTTGGGACAGCAAGAATACAAGGTATTTGCAGACGATGTCCTTTTAACGATTTTGTCCCTGGAGAAGTCCATCCCATGCTTCCGGGAGATCCTGTGTACCTATGAAGGGGTGCCGGGCTTTAAAATAAATATTTCTAAAACCAAGATTTTAGTACTTAATTTTGCGCCTTCGAAGGCCTTGAAACAGGCCTGTCCCTTAAAATGTCGAGTCACTAAATTTAAGTATTTGAGTATAAGTATTCCTCAGGATTTAAAGGTGCTAGATGTAATAAATTTTGAACCTATAATGCTAGCAATACAATCAGACCTTAATAAATGGGGTAAGCGTCACCTTTCCTTTTTTCAGCATATAGAAATTATACGTACAAATGTTCTACCTTGCCTGTTATAGCTCTTCCAGATTATTACTCCAGTTTCCTGGCCCGGTTCTACTTTTAAGTCCTGGGATAGAATGATTTAAAATTTCATTTTTGGGGTTGGGGGGTGGGGTGCGGTGCCCCAGAGTTCGTGTCTCAGTTTTAAAATTATCCTTGGCCCATTGAGGTGTGAATTTACCGAATCTGGAACTTTATGCAAAAGTTGCTTTGCTGAGGGTGCTTTTTCTCTGGTTATCCATTACCTTCAAGGCTCCGTGGAAAACCAGAATCTACTATTAATGGTTTAT
This sequence comes from Neoceratodus forsteri, assembly GCA_016271365.2. Classification (NCBI taxonomy): domain Eukaryota; kingdom Metazoa; phylum Chordata; order Ceratodontiformes; family Ceratodontidae; genus Neoceratodus; species Neoceratodus forsteri. The sequence goes on from CM028129.1 coordinate 661,196,105, forward strand.
GATATAGGAAAAAATCTAATTTGCTTCTGAAGGAATGTTACCCAAATCTCAGCTAATATTTTGAGGGTGTGGTATTTTTTTTTTTTTTTACAGTCTTTTTCTCCTCTGGTCGCCGGCAGTGGGGCATCTCAAGTGGGGACCTGCTCAGTCATTCCTCTGCTGCCTCCCCTGAACTCCTTCCCCCGACCAAGGAATTTGGTGCTTGCCCCCCCCTCCCCCGTATACCCCAGACAGGGAGGCAAGAACTGTGGAAAGTCAAGTTGGGGTCAGAGCCAGCACTGGAGCATGTGGGAGCAGCCCTGGAGCGTCTGCCATTGCCGCCTCCCCACCAACCGGGGTTTTCCACCTTGTGTTTCCCCTAAGACGCCGGATGTGCAGTGATGTCCCTGTGAGAGCAGTGCACTCACGGACATCCACCAGCGCCTCTCCCAAAACTGCACGCTCCTTACAGTACCTCCCGTTCTCCACCGGCTGTCGACACAGAGCAAAGCATCCCGTGAACCCACCCCAGGAGAGGAGCGCAGTCCTCCGGACTCTCAATCCTCTCCTCCCCCTGCCAACCCCCAGCAACCAGAATCCCTTCTCGAACCCTGGTTGCCGGCATGGCGCGAGGTGTGGCGCCAGCACCTCAACTCTCGGCACCACCAGGCTGGCATGAGGCTGTGGTATTCATTGAGGAAGCACCCAAAGTTCATGCAGGCTTTTTTCTATAGCAGGATGCTTTCAGAGGAAGCATACTTTATGCCAGCCCAAACGGATTTGGCATTCGCTAGATGGCGGAGGCTGGGATGGAATTATGTACATCAGTTCTTGGTGCAGGTGGTGATTCTTTCCTTTGATACCATACAGATGGAATACAGGCTTACTCTGGGACTTTTTTTGATACCTTCAAGTCAGGAACTATATTCTTCGACAACATTCTATCACTCCTGTATTACCCTCTCCTTTGCCCCCTTCCTGAAAATACTTGTAGATTTCCTCTCTGGCAACGCGTGGGAACATCTAACTGGATCTCTATACAGAATCTTACAGGAGGTCCCGGGGGATACCACTTTCTCCATATTGGATGGGTGGAATAAAGATTTAGAACTGAAAGTTTCAAGCGTCTCCTGGACAAAGGCAACCCTGCTGGCAGTTACTCACGTCCTCTCACCTTTGGCAGGAATTTGCCTGGAAATGCAGAAACAGGTTTTTCCGTTCTCCTGCGATTTTGGTGAAATACCTCCCTGATAGTTTTGGTTATTGTTGGAGAGATTGCAAATGCAAACTGGCGGATCTGGGTCACATTTTTTGGAACTGTCCATTACTAATGCCATTCTGGTGCTCCCTTCTGTTTGAACTGAAGGAATGCTTGGGGGAGCAAATAGAACTTGCTGCAGAAATGACCCTGTATTCTTATCTACCCAGACCACCCCCGCTCCTGGCATAAGACCCTCTTGCCTATATTCTTATTAGCAGCTAACAAAGCTATCACACGCAAATGGATGACCAAAGTTATACCAACAGTGGCCAACTGGAGATTAATAGTTTGATGTATCAAATGGAGAGCCTAACAGCAGCAATACATGATAAATCAATGGCTTACCGAACCAAATAGTAAAGCTGGATCCAGTACTTGATAAAGGTTGACCCAGAATTTGTCTCTTGAGGGGCCAGTGATCCCTTCGAGGGTCTGCATTCGAGGGACAAATATACTTTAAGCGAGTTTTAGCTGGATAGATATATTCTGTGGGGATATTTATTCAGTGTATGTCACACTTTCTCTGGTTTAAATGTATGACTTTGTCCTGTTTTTTTAAGGATAAGATGTATTGGAGCTGATTATAATTTATAGACTGTCTGATTTCACCACACTTGAATTCGATATTGTGACCTGCTGTATGTATTGCCTCGTCTTCTCTCTAATAAAAATCACATTAAAAAAAAAAAAAGAAGAAATTGGGGAAAGATCAATCTAAATGGAATGAAAAAAGTATGTCAAAAGTTTTGTTATAACATCAGTATAATAACTGGGGAGCGTTTTCTCCCATAGGAAACCCAGGTTATAATTTGCCATTATAACCTGTGGGTTAGAACGGCGAACACGTGCCGGGTTTCCAACGTTCCATGCATGTGCCTGCGTCCGCTTTCTCCTCTCCACTTATGGGGTGCTGGACACACTTCGCCACTGGATGCCACCAGTATCATTCAGTGGTAGGTTGATGGGGGGGAACCTGCCTCTTAGCTATTCACTTTGCTCCCTTGGCTAACTTAAAAAGGAAAAAAAAAAGGTTCAGCAGCCACTCGACCACAGACTGACTACGGACCACGGCTTTTATTTTGTATAATTGCTGTGACGAGAAAATGCTCCCCAGCAATTATATAAAATAAAACTTGGGGTGGTGTGTTTAACTCGAGATTTTATACACACACACACACACACACACACACACACACACACCCCCCTTGGAGTTGGATGCTTAAATAAACCCCTTGAGCTTCACTCTCTGGGTTTATGTAGCATTCAGCACCTCGGTGTATGTGTAAAATCTTGTTAAACACACCACCCCATGCATTATTCTTTATTCTATATGTAATGAACTCTTAATTACTGAAGTATGTTCTTTTCCCTTTTGCCGATTGGAAGATTTTACTGTACCTTGAGGCTTGGCATATCTAGTTCTGTTCCTGTGCATACCTTATCAGAATTGTGACTTCAGTTACTGACATTACAACCCTGATAATTATGCAGGAAACTAGTATGCCTTGAGGTAGGGTCCTGTTCCACACATTTCACCTCTGGACTGGTAATCTACAGTACTGTACCATCAGGTAGAAAACTGATGTGCAAAAGGAAAAACAAAAGTACTTATATGGCAAGCCGTTAGGGACATAATACATATTCTCTGGCTGTATTGTAAAACACATACACTACATAGTGAACTACATACATCATATAGTGAAATATATAATAAAGGGGGGTTGGCTCAGGGGTAATGTGAGGACATTTTTTTTTCACGGAGAGAGTGGTGGATGCATGGAACCGCCTTCCTGGGGAGGTTGTTGGGTCTAAAACAGTGGGGGAATTCAAACATGCATGGGACAGACATAAAGCAATTGTAGTGGGGGGTGGCAGGAAGTAGGCTATTGGTTAACTAAAATCTGCAGCTTATCTAGTAGGTAGGGAAATGGGCAGACTGGGTGGGCCAAGTGGTCATCTGCTGTCAAAGTCTATATACATCATATAGTGAAATGCATACACAATGTAGTGAACCACATGCACTATCTACTGAAATATATACATCATATAGTGAAATACATATACTGTATACTGAAATGCATATATCATATAGTGAAACGCAGACACTATATAGTGAAATGCTTACATTATATAGTGAAATACATACACTGTCTACTGAAATCCACATACTGAATACTGAAAATCCACATACACTATATACTGAAATAAATGTACTATGTACAGAAACACATATACTGCCTACTGAGATGCATACACTACAGACTGAAAAATCCACAAACTATCTACTGAAACAAATACTTTATTCATTGTAACACATACACTGTATAGTGAAACATCTACACTTTGTATTGAAATACATATACTGTCTATTGAAATAAATACGCTATGCACTGAAAAATCTGCATACACTATATACTGAAACAAATACACTATCTATTGAAATGCATACACTACACACTGAAAAAACCACACACTGTATACTGAAACATACTATATATTGAAATACATACACTATCTGTTGAAATACACTACACACTGAAAAAAAGCACATACACTATATACTGAAACAAATACACTATATTGAAACATCTACACTTTATATTGAAATACATACACTATTGAAATAAATACACTATGCACTGAAAAATCTGCCTACACTATATACTGAAACAAATGCACTACATGGTGAAACACACACTATGTATTGAAACACATACACTGTAGACTGAAAAATTAACATACACTATATAATGAAACAAACTATATACTGAAATGAACTATGTTCTGAAACTACCCATCCCCGCCCCTCCCCCTTCAATGGCCTGCTGCTAAACTCCTTATCTGTTGCATTCAAGTAGCTGCTAGCTTGATGAGAGGATGTTTAACACTGCAGAGCAGGTAAACAAAACAGGGCCATCTCTTATTTTACTTCTTTATGGGGTTTTACATCTTGTTTTGCTTGAACACCTTGAATCAAATTTCAGAACATTGTGATGTGACAAGAAACTTTTAGAACTAATTTAAAATGCTCTAGTTTATTTTAAATAAGTGCTGCCTTCATTTACTGTTAGACACTTTTGTATAGGAAGCTAATACTTAGGATATTCCTAACATACCACTATCGTACCATATAAACACCGGGAACTGCATGCATTTTTCTGAGTTAAAGTTGTGATTAGATTTGTGTGTAATTTAATTACTGTGTTGGTCAGGCAACTTATCTTAGCTGAATGTTTGGGAAGTGTACTGCAGGAGCTGTGAAAGTGCAAGTCAAATGCTTTCGTAGTTTGTACTCTACTGAGTTAATTTTGATTTAGTTTTTGTTTTTATTTGAATGCTTTGTTTAATAAAGGTTCTTGGTTAAGGAAAAATATATATATGTATAGCAGCAATCGCTCAGGACCCAATTCTTGTCAGGAGCTCAGCTGGCATGTGCATAATTTGCACTTTCTGTTCTGAATAACTTCACTGTGATATCTTACTGGTGGCTCTCTCAGCTCCTAACCTCCCCATTACGTATCTGCAGAGCATTGCCAGGTGAACAGAGCTTTGCCAGGCACTTGGTCTCCACTAATAAACCTGCCCTGGTCTGGCCTCATAGTGCATAATTATGCTGTTTATATGGTATGACTGAGTTATTGAGTCTGAGATTCCCAAACTGTTTTATTTCTTTTTCAAATGAGATGTTTATCTTCTAGGTCACCCACTGACCCCCTTGTGCACTGGCTTGTCCATCCACATCACCAAAATCACCTGGACTTACCTTTTCTGAGATCTCCCATGGCCCCCCCCCACCAGTGGTGGGGCCTGGAGGGAGAGGACCATTCACAAGGAGCCACATATTCAGACAGGAGCAGAGCCTAATTAGTAGTGCAAAGCCTGTGGTAGGTTGATGGATTATTTTGCCATTGGAGGTTTTCTACCTTTGGCTTATCCCCTGGGCCATCAAGCATGTAATGAAGCCAATTCAATTAAATGCAAGTACTGTTTTGTACCTGCCTGAGCCCTGCCAGCGTTCCTCACCTAGGTGGCCGTTAAATAGCGGGGTGGTCAGACTCCCCCTCCCTGAGAGGAGAGCAGTCCCAGAGATGCTCAGTCATCTCTCCTGTCAGCTAACCCCTGTTTGACCCAGGTCCTCTCCCAAAACCGGTCCACTGGCGTGGGAGGCAGTATAGTTACCACCAAGCCACTAAACCAGATTGTATTTTTATAAGTAAATAAAAACAGCACTCAGATGAAAGAAGAAATTGTATTTTAGCTACAGTTGTTATAAATATTTAAGACACATCACAATGTTTAGAAATCGAATAAAGGTTTTCCAAGGAAAATAACATAAAATAATACATAATGATGTAGAATAAGATAATCCATTTTTGTTTACTTTCTGCATCTTAAGAGGCATCAGCAGGGGAGTTTTAGTCAGTTAGGGTCCCATTTTCAGAAGGTTAGCGGAATACTAAACATCTAAGCACTGTACCATGTGGGAGAACAGCATGGTTGAACAGGTACCATATATTTGATGCTAACCTGATCATGTGCATGTGCATATGTACTACTAAAGCCTTGCAAATGAGGGATCCCCATCCTGCATACAAAGCACAGTGCTATATAAAAGGTTTTGAAAGTGCTTAACAACTGAAATTGCAATACTGTTTACTGCTTCCAAAAATCCTGCCCTCATTTGAGCACACAGTGGTGCATATTGTCGCTCTACCTCTGGTCACCATTATGATGTTCCCAGGTAGTATACCAAAATGATCCTTGGCACGTAAAGGTTCTACACCCCTGATCACAGTTTAAATGGCTCCAGTTATTATAGTAAAATGATCCTTGGTGTCTGGTGCCCCCCCCACCCAGGCATACTAAGCTGGGAGTTCATTTCTAGATGCATCCTGGGGAAGGGGAACTTGTACAAGTGGGGCTTAGGTAGCACAGAAGTTCAAAATACATAACATACATGGAGCAGAGTGGTAGACAACTACAAATTACATTGGGAATAATACATGCAAGATATGAGAACTTGAGTGACAAGCAAACAATCGACGATGCATATACAGCGCAGTCCGAAACCACAAACATATGCTGGCGATCAAATACAGAGCAGTTTAAATCAACGCTAGCTATAAACATTTGTGCATAATGCCTAGAGTGGAAGCATAAGTGACAAATTATAGCTGTACCTAAACTGAAAACGAGTCATAGGAGAGCAAGAGGAAAAACTAGAGCAAGTGCAGGAGGGAGAGGTGAGACCTCTGAAGTGGTTTGAAAGAATCCATGGGAGGGAGATTGGTGAATGGCTGGGGTGAGGGAGTTCCAGATTTTAGGGAAGCAGTGGCTGAATGTGGCTTTGCCGATTTGTTGTGGAAACTGAAGGGACTGCTAGGGTTCAAATATTTCGGCTTCTGATGGTATGGCTGTGGGGGGGGGGGGACGTCTGAGAGATAGGAGGGTAGGGAAACCAGATTTGCCCACAAAGCTGGCACAGTGGACATGGTGTCTGTCCACAAGAAGAGAAAAGGAGAGAGATTTATATATAGGAACAGTGGTGAGTCCAAGAAAGATAGTCGAGAGTGTAATGGCAGAAATAGTTGAAGAGTGTGCCCAGTCTGGCAAGGATAGTGACTGGGGCCACGCTGTAGACCACATCACCATAGTCAGAGATTTGGAGGATCATTCTCTGGATAATAGCACGGTATGCTGGAGGTGGGATACAGTCACAGTTCCTGTAAAGTGCACCAAATTGGGGTGCAGCTTTTTGACTGTAGCATCCATTTGTTCAGAAACATTTAGGTGCTGGTCTAGCCAGATACCAAGATACCTAAAGGTGGTAACATCCTCCACAGGGGAGGCATCCAGGGTATGGAAAGTAGGAAGGGGAGGGAGCCTAGAGAGTCTGTGCCTTGTGCCAGAGGACATGGAGACAGCCTTCTTGGCATTGAGTAAAAGCTGATTTGTGTGTAATCAGGGCTGAACTTGATCAAAGTCCAGCTGGAGTCTGTGGGCCTGCTGTGAAGAGCACCGTGTCATCCGTGTACATGTGAATGGATGCAGACAAGCATACGGAGGGGAGATAATTAAGAAAAATGGAGAAAAGTAGTGGGCCCAACGCAGATCCTTGTGGGACCCAAGTGGATACAGGCAGGGAGGAGAGGGGGTCACCAATTTTGGACTGCTTGGGACGCACTCTCATGTAGGAGTGGAAACAACTGATGGCTAGTTGTAGAGAGGCCTGCAGCCTGAGTTTGGCTAATAATTGGGGTTGTAGACAGGGTTGAATGCTTTGGCTAGATCGACAAAAATAGCAGCAGTGAATAGGCTGTGATCCATACCATTATGGATGGATTTGGTGAGCCTGAGCAGGAAGATGGTGGTGGAGTGATTTTTGCGGAAGCCAGACTTGTATTGGGTGAAGAAGGAAGAGAGCTGTGACCAGATAATTTTTTCCTGTATTTTGGAGGGAGGAGAGAAATGAGTCGGTAGCTGTTCGTACCTGATGGGTCACCACCTTTTGGAGGAGGAGGAGTAACAGTGGCAGTCTTCCAGTCAGCAGGGATGGAGGAACACCAGAAAGAGAGGTTAGGGAGGTCATTCAATGGGGAGAAGATTGCAGAAGCAGTCAGATGGAGGAGCTTGCTATCCAGACCATCTGGGCTCCTGCCCTTGGAAGGATTAAGAGTGCGAAGTGTGTAGGTGATAAAGGATGGAGTTACTGGAGAGAAAAAAAAAATGCAGGCTGGCAGGGGTGAGAGGGAGGCGAGGAAGGGGAGAGGGAGGAGAGGAGGAGGTGCAGCTGATGAAAAGGAATTAACATCTCTATAGTGATGGAGAGGTTAGAGATAGGGGTGTCACTGACTCTGATGTCAGGCAAAGGAGTTGGGGGGGAGAAGAGATTGTGACAGCCTTCCAAAATCTAGACAGGTAACCAATGTTGGTACTGAAGTTAGATGTAAAATACTCACCTTTGGCAAGCTTACTGCCATGGTACAGGTGCTGCGAAGGTGATGATACCTCTGGAAGCCATGAGAGATGGGTTACGTTTATTTTCTTACCAGGCCAAATCATACATTTGCAAGTAAGCTATGAGCTCAGCTATGATCTAGGGGAGGTGGGGTACCTTTTCTCATGTCCTGCTCTCGGGGGCATGGCAGTCCCATATGTCAAAGAATTTTGTTTTAAAATATGTTGGCATGGAGTCAGTGGAGCAGGCCAGTGAGATAGGGGACCAATCAGAGCGGCTTGGGTCATGGCGCAAGGGGATGAGGTCCAGGGATTTGAAGGAAAATATAAGCAGTGTTTTGGTGGGGGTGAGGGGGCTTTAGTTGAATGAGAGGCAGCAGAGGGTTGTGATTATGGTGTCACATCAGAAGAGAGGGCGGTCACGAGTGGAATGCCACAGGGATCCATCCTGTCTCTTGCTGTCTTCAGTGTGCTCGTTAACAACGTTTGAGAATGAATCTGGGTTTGTTTCTCTTTGAAGATGACACCAAGCTTATGGGAGGGTAGACAGTGATGGGGAAGTAGGAAACTGCAGACTGACATGTAAAGATTAGAGAGAGATGTCCTAAGGTTTGGCAGTTGAAATTAAATGCCAAAAAGTGCAAGGTGATTCACTTAGGGGACAAGAACCCCAGGACAGAGTACTGGATAGGAGGGGTAGAGCTGAGCACTACATCTGAGGAAAGGGACCTAATATTTATCATTAGTGACTCCCCTTAAACGATCAAGCTAGTACAGTGAGGCATCTAGTAAGGCAAATAGGATACTAGGATGTGCCAGAAGGGGTTCTGATAGTAGAAGAAAAGAGGTTTGCTGCCTCTATTTATCGTTGGTGAGGCTGCACTTGGTATACTGTTCAGAGTTCTGAACTTCTGAAGACCTCACCTCAGGAATGATGAGGACAAAGGGTGATCAGGATGATTCAGAGCTGACAGGACAGATCGTATGAGGATCTGTTCAAGGCTCTGAACATGTCTTTACTGGAGACCAGACAAGAGAGGAATGATATGATAGAGACCTTCAAGTTCCTGTAAGAAATAAACAAGGTAAATGGAGAACTACTTAGCATGAGTAACAGTTCAAGGGCATTGAGGCACAAGTAGAAACTGATGGGAGGGAGGTTGGAGAGGGATATTGGAAAGTTTTATTTTCCAGAAATGGTGGTGGAAATGTGGAATAGTCTGCCAGCTGAGATGGCAGGCACCAAAACCATAAATGGTTTAAAGCATGGCTGTGACAAAGTGAAGGGTATGATGGTTACTCAGGCTGATAGTCGTAGGGAGGGGAACAAGGGAGTGGATAGTGAAGACTAGTACCCTGTATGGACAGTAGGTTCTGCGGTTTAATATGGGAAATAGGGGCAGACAGGATGTACCTTTTTTTTTTTTTTCTGTAATCGTCTTATGTTTCTGTTTTCCCATGATCACTGACATCTGGTAGCCCCACCTGCCAGTCGCAAATCTGAGCCCCCTCCCAAAGCCATCCAGCCAGGTCTCTCCACCCATTGCGCCCCCATTTACCCAAGATACCAGCCACTTCCCTGTGACTGTGATTGGTACAGCATCTTCGCTCATTACCATGGCTGATCACTGTCTTGAGTGAAAGAGAGTGAGTGTGCACCTACTGTAGAACATCTGTTTCTATAGTAGGTGTGTGTTCATTTTGTGACACTCAAAGTGGCCAGCAGAGGGGCTGGACCTGTCACTGTCGTAGTGCGAGGGACTGGCAGCTGGGGTAATTTGAGCCACCATGGGGCGAGGGGTGGAAGGACCTTAATGGGTGGAATTGGGAGGAGGCTCACACTTGCAATCAGGGTGATCTAGATGCCAGGGATCCTCTTAATATACTAATCAGGTGCATCTGAATGGTGATTGGGGGGTGGATAAATTCTAGATGCCAGGGATCATTTTATTATAATATCAGGGGCATCTGAATTGTGATGAGGCGGTGGGGGCTGGCACTGCTCTGTATAATTCCTCAATGCAGTCATGCACAGTGGCATTATGCGGAAATGTTAGTTAGCCCATATGGGCCGGCAAATGTCCCACTAGCACCTTTCCTGCCTTATGGACTTAGCATGCTGAGAGTTGAAAATGACTCGTGTGGGGTAAAGGTGCTATCCTATTTGTGACATGCTTTCTCCATTTGTTCCTCTGAATCCCTGTCCTACTGAAGGCTGTGATAGTGCCTAGTCATGCCATAGTGGGCTATCCAATGGGAACCAGTGATGACTGTACATTGTGGTTCAATATTATGATGGGTGCAGAGGCAAGCCCCAAAAAGACGATGGTCCTGGACTTTAGTAGGTAGGATTTTAAAGAAATCTGAGACTTCTTCAGAAGCAGCCTAGCAGGGGAGGATTGTCAGAGAGGGGTAGAGGAACAGTGGAGAAAATTAAGTAAAGGCATAGGGAAGGCAACCAGCATCTGCATGAAGGAAGTGAGCAAAAGCAGGGGGAAATGAGCATTTGTCAATACTGAATGTTGTACTGCTGGCATTGGCATTTGTAGTGGAGTTAGAGAGATGCATAATAGGAATGGCAATGAGATATGGAAGTGACGCCAACCCCACACCACCCTGCAGAGACTGACGGGCATTGAGGTGTGCCTTTGGATCGTTGACAATAACACTCATGCCATTTTACCTCATCCTAACTTGCAGACTCCGACAAATGTCTCATTGTGCCTTGAGCCATCGGGCCTTATGCTCACCCCATTCCATAAAGAAATACATTGAGATGCCAAAAAAAAAAAACAGTCCTTTAACCTTATCTTTCACTTTTCCTGTTGATGTCTTTTCATTGCCAGGATCAGACAGAACCTTTTACACTTTTTCTTACTTCTCTCATCAAAAATCTTTGATCATCCGTGTCTCACCGATATGGGGCAGATAAAACTGAAGAGGCTTTCTCCCCAACCTCTTGACACACATACATTTTCTTAATCCTTTTTCTCAATCTATTTAACCTGTACTCTGAACAATTTCATTGTTGTGGTGCAACTTCTTTGGCAGCAACAAAATACTGCAGATCTCCCTCTGCAGAGCAGCCCTCAAAATCCTCTTTTCTCTCTAGATGGGAAAGGCACAACCAGCTCTGGGGGACAGATGGCTGGCAGCCCTCCTTACAGCCCCACAACCCCACTTTCTCCCTAGGGGCTGGAGACCCCCTCCCTGTGGAGGGGCTCCCACCAAACTGAACTTTGAAACTAAAGTTCTTCCCCCTTGAGAGCTTTCTGGCAGCTCCCCATTGGCAGGAGCAACTGTCAACCAAAATGAACATGTACAAGGTTCCCGCGACACCTCACTGGTTGCTGAAAAGGCGCACAAACAGTATCCAGTATTTCCCTCCAAGAGTCTTCACTGAAGTTCTACTCTTTAGCAGCCTCTTCTCTCTGATGGTCCAAAAGAAATTTAGCATTTTTAGTTATTTTCCAGCCAGTCGCTAACGCTGAAACTTGTTTTCCCCAGCACCAGACAGGCTGAGAAATATGTGTAGTATAACAGCAGAAGGAATGAGGAATAAATGTTCTAGCTCTACCTGGATTAGGTGAGTGGGGGACTACCAGACTACCAAAGAATAATTTTTTTATGTCCAGAACTGACTGTGTGTGTGTGTGGGTGTGGGTGTGGGGGGTTGCTGGCAGGCTGCTTGTGTGCAGTTAAAACACAATTCCCAGAATCATTAACTAGCACTAACCATGCAGCGTTAGCACTTCAAGAAAGCATCTAATATACCTGTACGCCTTATCTGCATTAGAGTAACCCCCAGTTGTATGAGCACCTGGTTGCAATTAGTAATCCTGTGCAAAAAAAAAAATATATGGTGCCACATTAACAGGTTAGCACTGCACAGAAGAATGTTTTTTTAAAATAGTACCAGCTATGCTTATCACAATGCAGTGCTAGTCCTGTTACAGTGGTATGTGGGGCCCCATTTTCAGATTAGTGTTGTGCACTAAGTGCTGCACCTGAGAGAGCGTGCAGCCACAGAAGGTGGTGGTAAATGGCAATCACTCCAGTGAGGAGAGAGTGGTCAGTAGGGTGCCGGAGGGCTCAGTAATGGGACACGTCCTCTTCAATGTCTTTACAAGTGGCATAACAGAAAAACTGGAAGGGAAGATGTGCCTTTTTGCAGATGACACCACAATCTGTAATAGCGTTGATAGGTGCAGTTGGAGAGGATGAGTGGGGACCTTGGAAAACTTAGAGTGCTATGGGACATGGCAGCTCGGGTTCAAAGCCAAAAAGTGCAAAATAAAGCATCTAGGTACTAGAAGTCTAGAGGTTAAATATTAAATGTAGGGGTAAGTACTTATGGTTACTAAGGAAACCTTTTATTCAGCACTGTGCTCTGTATGCAGGAGAGGATTACTCATTTGCATGGCCATGGTAGTATATATGCACATGATCAGGGCAGCATCAAGTGATGCTGAATATGACACCGATCCAACCATGCTGTTCCCACAGTGTAATGTTTAGCTGTGCACGCTAACCTTCTGAAAATGGGGCCCTAATTGACTAAAAATCCTGGCCGATGCCTCTTAAGATGCAGAAGGTAAACATAAAAGGGTTATCTTATCTGTTTATGTATTTTTATCATATTTTGCTTGCAAAACCTTTATCCGATTTCAAGACAGTGTGATGTGACTTAAAATGTTTATAACAGATTAGTTAAAATACAGTGTTTTTTTTTTTTTTTCTTTTACCTATATGCTGTCTTTATTTACTTATAAAAACACAGTCTGGTGGGCTGGCCTAGCAGCTTGGTGGTGATTGCACTGCCTCCCATGCCAGTGGCCCAGTTTTGGGGGGTGGACCTGAGTTGCACAGAGGTTAGCTGGGGGGAGATATGATTGAGCATCTTGGGGAATGCTCTCCTCTCAACAAGGGGAAGTCTGACCACCCCACTCTTCAACATCCACCTAGCTGAGGAGGGCTGGCAGGGCAGTGGAGTTGCTTAAGTGGGAGGGCTCAGGCAGGCACAAAGCAAGCATGTGTCTTTATATGCAATTGCATCATTGCATGCTTGACTGCCCAAGGGATGAAACCAAAGGTAGAAAACCCCCAATGGCAGAATTATCCAACAACCTAATGCAGATTCTGCACTGCTAACCAGGCTCTGCTCCTTTCTTAATATGCGTCTCCTTGTAAGTGGCCCTGGCCCCAGCACAGGGGATGTGTATGTGGGGTAGTGGGGGGGCACCTCAAGAGCAAGTATGTCCTGTGGATGGTAAGTGATTGATTGGGCTGGAGATGTCAGTGGGCAAAGGGGTAGCAGGGTGACTAAGGAGATAAAAATATGGGGGGGAAAAAAGAAGAAATAAAACACAGTTTGAGAAGCTCAAACCCCAAAACAGACTGTGCATGCCTCCAGTGAGGCATCACCGTAAAGTTATTTAGTAAAACAATGCAAATTATATGCATAGGCCAGCTAAACTCCTGATGAGAACTGAATACTGAGGGATTGTAGCAAAAAGTTTCTTAACCAAGAAACGTTTATTAAGCAAAACATTTAAATAAAAACTTCATTGAAACATAGTCCATAGAGTACAAACTAGCAATGTTTTTGGCTTACACTTCCACAGCTCCTGAAGTGCTTCCCAAGCATTCAGCTCAGATAAGTTGCTGGACTTGCACAGTAATTAATTACACGTAAAACCAATCAGCAGCTTAACTTGGAAAAATGCATGCAGCCCCCTATGTATACAGGTATGTTAGGAATATCCTGTATTAGCTTCCTATACAAATGTGCTGTCTAATACTAAATGAAGGCAGCACTTATTTAAAAGAATAAACTAGAGCATTTTAAATTCTAAAAGTTTATTGTCACATCACAATGTTCTGAAATTTGATTCAATGTGTTCAAGCAAAACGAGATGTAAAACCCCATAGAGAAGTAAAATAAGAGATAGCCCTGTTTTGTTTACCCGCTCTGAAGTTTTAAACATCCTCTCATCAAGATAGCAGCTAACTGAATGCAACAGGCAAGGAGTTCAGCTGCAGGCCATTCAAGGGGGAGGGGCGGGGATGGGTAGTTTCAGAACATAGTCCATTTCAGTATATAGTTTATTTGTTTCAGTATATAGTGTGTGTGCATTTTTTCAATCTACAGTGTGTGTGTTTCACCATGTAGTGTATTTGTTTCAGTATATAGTGTATGTTAATTTTTCAGTCTGTATACAGTGTATGCAGATTTTTCAGTGCATAGTGTATTTATTTTGATAGTGTATGTATTTCAATATAAAGTGTAGATGTTTCAATATATAGTGTATTTGTTTCAGTATATAGTGTATGCGGATTTTTTTCACTATCTAGTATATGTGTTACAATGCATAGAGTATTTGTTTCAGTAGTTTATGTGGATGTTTGTCGGTAGTGTATGTATCTCAATAGGTAGTGTATATGTTTCAGTATATAGTGTGTGGATTTTCAGTACTCAGTATGTGGATTTCAGTAGATAGTGTATGTATTTCACTATATAATGTAAGCATTTCACTATATAATATGTTTCACTATATAATGTGTTTCACTGATATATACATTTCAGTATGCAGTATATGCATTTCACTATGTGATGTATGTGTTTGACTATGCAGTGTATGTGTTTTACAGTACAGCCAGAGAATATGAATTATGTTCCTAACGGCTTGCCATATACTTCAGAAAATATAATTCAACAACTTGATGCTTTTAAATATTAATACCATTATCTATCTGCCATTCAAACCCCAGGAATCCCTTAGTATGCCTAAACTAATGCAGTCAGCCTCCTGTGTTGAGCTGCCTGGAAAGAATGGAATGTACAGTGTGTAAAAGATGGAATTCTCATTGGCTTGTGCCAGTTTCAAACTGCTGCATTCTGATAATGCTCAGATTGATTTCTCTGCCTGCCTTGTAAAGATGCATCAGAGAGCTCTCCTCATCGTCTAGTACCGTGATTATTTTCAATCAATCAATCAAAATCTTTATTTAATCAGGCGAACATCATTGAGCATAGCTCATTTACAAGATGGACCTGAGTGGTCAAGAAGTGCAAGTGTTATTACATTGACAAGGGTAGCATAAACAGTAATACAATGACAGGGGTAACATAAACAGTAATACAATGACATAAGTGCTAATATATAACAATATACATATGTACATGGCACATTAAAACTTTTAATCTGTGAGACAAAAGGCAATGGGCACATCAGGAGTAATATGTAGATTATAGGACCTAGCAGGCATTTTGAGGGTGAATCTTGGGACTGGAAACGGGAGTTTTATCAGCATATAGGAACACGGAAAAAAAAAAGGGGGGGGTAGGTAGGGCCGGGGTTTAGGCCTTGTGGAAGCAGTTGCAGAGTTCTGGGAATAGGGTGGTGAATAATCTTTTGAAGGATATTAAGGGTAGGAGGTTATTTAGCTTCATGGTTTTTGGAGTGAATTCCAAACAATTGCTAGTGAATAGCTGATAGCAGCCCTCCCAAACTGGGTGCAGACATTGGGGACCTTAAGAATGATAATTTTGCTGATCCTTAGGTTGTATGGCCTAGAAGTAATTTGAGTAAAACAGTCTGAGATATAGGTAGGTAGCTTGCCTGATAAGGCTTTGAATATCCAAATTGCAGCATTCCTATTTCTTCTGTGTTGTAATGATGTCCAGTTAACTGCCTTATAAAGGAGCAATGATGGGTGCTGAAGGGAAGGTCAGTAATGAATCTGATGGACCTGTGGTATAGGGTGTCCAGTTTATTTAAGAGGGAGTGAACAATGTCCATACAGAAAGTCAGCATAGTCAATGAGGGATAGGAATGAAGCCTGGATTAATCTTTTTTGGAGTCTCTGTTGAGGTAGTGCTTTATTCTAAAAATAAACCAAGCCTTTGTCTCAGTTTCTTTAGTAGCTCCTCAATATGGACAGAATAGTCAAGCTTGTTATCAATCCAGACTCCAAGGTATTTGAAGTTATCAACGAATTCCAGCTTCTCTCCAGGTAAGGTGGTTAGT
Organism: Neoceratodus forsteri; assembly: GCA_016271365.2. Lineage (NCBI taxonomy): Eukaryota > Metazoa > Chordata > Ceratodontiformes > Ceratodontidae > Neoceratodus > Neoceratodus forsteri. The sequence goes on from CM028129.1 coordinate 661,212,332, forward strand.
TGTAGGGTGGTGGATGGTGGGGTAGTGGCAGAGCAACTCTTTGAGGTAAAGAACATAGCTTTTGTTTTTTTTGCATTTAGAAGTAGTTTTTTTATCCAGTAGGTTGTCGTAGGATGGAAAATTCAGATTGTAGCAGTTCACAGGCTTTAGATAATGAAGGATTGCTAACATATAATACAGTATCATCAGCAAACAGATGGATGTTGGATTGAGTGAGGTTAGCATCAATATTATTAATATAGATGGCAAAGAGGATGGGGCCAAGAATAGAGCCTTGTGGTACACCTCTTAACAGTGGTTTTAAGGTGGATAGGTAGTTTCCATCTTTTACCAGTTGTGACCTATCTGATAGATAGCACTTGAACCAATTGAGTGAAGGGGAATCCAACCCTAGTGAGCCAAGGGAGGTGATTAATGATTCATGATCCACTGTGTCAAATGCTTTGCTCAAATCCAGGAACACAGCACAGGTACTGTTCTTCTTATCCATAGCAATCTGCCAGTCGTTGGTTACTTTGGCTAGGGCCGAAATGGTGCTATGCCTTGATCTAAATCCTGATTGTGCTGTATTTAGGAGGTTATTGTTATCCAGGTAGTCCCTTAATTGTGAGTTTACTAACTTTTCGAGCATCTTGGATAGAACTGATAGGATGGAAATGGGCCTATAATTATTGAGGTCCATGGGATCACCAGATTTGAGTAAAGGAACTACTTGAGCTGTTTTCCAAGTGGAGGAATGGATCCAGTGGTGAGGGAAAGATTGAAGAGATGAGTGAGGGGGCAGATAAGACTTGAGATGCAATCTTGAGGAAGTAGGGTCCAGGAGTCTGTACCTGCACTTTTTGAAGTATCTAAATTGGAGAGGAGATCTTCCACTTCTTTCAAGGATATTGGGTTGAAGGAGAAGGTTGATGTAGCCTTTTGACCCACGGTGGATTGAAGGTTCAAGGAAGATCTCGGGAGAGTTACAGGTGAAGAGTCAAATGCTAGTCCAGCTGTGGTGAAGTGGTCATTGAAGGTATTTAGGATTTCTTGTTTGTCCGTAATTTCTGTGTTATTTAGTAGCAGTTTGCAGGTTAAGGCAGGAGTAGAGTTTTGGCCAAGATACCTTTATAGTTCCCCAGAGCCTGGTTGGGTTATTTAGGAGGCATCCAATTCAGCTCTATAATAGGCAGCTTTGGCAGATCTTATTTGTGTTGTACATGAATTTCTTGCTTTCTGAAATTTAGCCAGTCTCTGGAATCCTTAGTTTTTCTTGCCTTTTTCCACACTTTGTCTCTGGCTAGCAAGGCTGTTTTAAGATCAGTGGTGAACCAGGGGCAGGACCTTGCTTTAGTTCTGACATTGGTGAATGGTGCATGAATATTGAGAGCATTAGTGATGATGTTCTTTAAGATCTGGAGAGCTGTTTCCACTGAGGTTGTAAGGTAGAAATCTTGCCAATATATTGTGTTACTCAGGTCATGGAGGTATCCTGGTATGTTGAACTTCTTTTGACCTTTTGAGGACAAATTCAGCAGGGTTAGGTGGTTTGAGTGAAGATCTTATGCCAGCTATGGGACAATGGTCACTTACATCATTGTGTAGTACTCCTGCATGCGTATATAAGTGAGGCTTGTTTACCAACATAATATCCAGGAGTGAGCTGTTGCTAGAATTTTAGGTTAACCCTGGTTGGGTCTTTAATTAGCTGTGTAAAGCCATAGGTGTCACAAAAGTTTACCAGTGGTGCAGATGCATTAGATAGCCAGTTTAAATTCAAATCTACCAAGGATGATGGTATCTTCAGGGCTAGATTGGTTATTGACCCCAGGTGAGATAGTAATTTGAGGCCTGCTGAGGGGCCTATAGCAGCCAATCAATTTAAATGAAGACAAGTTAGAAGGGATATTTTGATTGACAAACATTCAAATTCCTTTGGTTGGATGTGTTGATGAGGCAGGTAGCAGAGATGGTGTCCTTAATGTATATGGCCACCCCACCACCCCTGGAGAAGCGATCTGCTCTAAAGAGCTGATAGTTAGTGAGTTTACAACACTGTCTTTGGTCGAAGGTCTGAGCCAAGATTCAGAGATGACCAGAAAGTCAGGCAGGGTATGTGCCACCCAGGCCTGAATTACGGGAATTTTTTAAGAGGCTGCAGTCATTGAAGTGTAGGAAGCTTAGTCCATTTATAGAGGATAGATCAGCAGGAAAATAAACTTTCAACGGGGCCAGGATTTATTTCAATGGTACCAAAACCGATCAGAAGGTAGAAGATTAATTTGAGGAGGGCACCAAGGGACAGGGATAGTGAGTGGTCAGAGCGTTTCCTCCTAATCCTGGGTGCCTGCTGTGAGATGAGTGATGGTCCTGGTATATAGGTGCGAATTTTATCATAGCATAATAATTTAATGGACAGGCATAGTGGGTTAATAAAAAGCCATGATACAAGTAAGGTGCCAAACATTGCATTATTTTCTGGTGTGGTTAATGTTTATTACAGGTTAGTTAGCGTAGTTTGAATTTTTTGTGTTTTTAACCGTTCTTAAGCAGTTCTGGGGAACTGCTGTTTTCAGTGTTTTTTTTTTTGCCACAGCTTTATTATATTTAAACTACTAGCGTTCCTGTTCCTTCTTGAGAACTCAAATGCTATAATTATATTTTTCTGTTTTTAGCAGTTCTTTTCCTGTCAGGTACTGAGCGTTTCATTGGTTCTCTGCATTTAAATCTTGTCAGGAAACTGATTGTTAGAAGTAGTCCTGAATATTGTTGTTGTTTTTCTGTCTAGGAACAGACTGTTTTTCTTGTGGATTTTATTATTGTATCTTGGAAAATGGGCTTCAGAATACTAGAAATCTGATTGGCTGGCAGAGGTACATTAGCTAGCAGTGAGAGCCATTGTAAAGAACAAGTGCCAGCCTACAGTGATCCTTCACCCAGTGAAATATCATACTGCCCATCCCTGCTTCCTAATTGGCTGCAACGCCTCATTTCAATTTAAAAAATGCCACCATTTTTCCCCTCGCTTAGCGAGAGCTATGGAGGGCCCCCCCCCCGTCCTTAGCCTAGACATATTATACCCAGTACTGTGTAATTTAAAAAAAAAAAAAACAAACAAAAAAAAAAAAACAGCAGTACATACTAAAGAAATAAAAGCAACTTTTTTTTCTGTTCTTTCTCTCCCATTAGGTGATGGAGCGATTGATTGTGCATGCCAGTTCTCCAGTGCACTCCTTCCTGACAGTAATATTGCCCCAATCTGCCTGCCTGTTTAAAAAAACTAAAAAAAAAAATTCTTATACATAGATTGTCAGAGATTGTGAACAACACTACCTGATGTACTCTCTCAGGTTTGTTGTAGTTTCTAGCTCCTCTGGTTCCATACCTCCGCAGACGAGCTGAATCGCTGCAGTGAACGGTGCTCCTCTTTACACTCCCAGTCCTCAGGGAAGGCAGCAAGGACCAGGAACCAGTAAAACAACAAAACAGCAGGAGCCGAGTCCTGGACCTTGGTGTAGGCAGCGAAAACCGGGAAACTACCAAAAAGTTACTTCAAATAAAATCCCCAGCACATGCAGCATACATTGGAAAGCACTTCCTGCTTTTACGTGCAGAATCAAATAAAGTCACGCTTCTAAAAGATGCAAATTCCGAACCTAAAAAAAAAAATGTTTAAAGAACAACAAAAGCCTCTACCATAATAGGAGACAACACTCTGCTGACTGGGAAAACTTGTTACAGAGGTGGTAGAAAGTGAAGGGCAAAAGTACAAGAGAATATCTCTGTACAGAGGGAGATGAGAGGAGATGGACTACCACAGAAACAAGGGACTACTTTACAGTCAAGTGACTTAAACTTCATTCTTTTTTATTTTTTTCCCCGTAATTTTTAAAATATCCCACATAAAACTGCCACAGGTAGCCCATTTTCTAAGCGCAATAATACCCTCCAGGGTGGGCGGTATGGGCAATACTGGACCTTCCAGGGGCTATAAGGCCCTCTGCCTGTGGTGTCTGGCCTCAGTACACCCCTGGGCGATCCGGTATTGCCCAATACCACCCACCCTGTAGGGTACTATTGCTTACTTGACACTCATGTCAGAGACACCAAACCAGAATAAGAGGATAGGATCTGCTGGGTTTAAACATTGCATTAGCTGTGGGCAGATCGTTACAAAGCGGACAGGCATAATTTGTGTATTGTATGTCTGGGCAATAGTCAAATATTTGCTGATTGTGACATTTGTAAAACCTTTTGCCCCTAAACTTTGAAGAAGAGGGCAAAAATGTTAGAGGAAATAGCCACTCCTTCCTTCATTTCTAAGCCCACTAAAGAGGCTTCCTCCTCTAAAAAAGATAGCACCAAAGAGCCGGTGGACCCTAAATCCACTGAGAAACCTGAAACTTCTAAGTCCAAGAGACCTGTGGAACCAGCTGCTGAACCAGTTCCTGCCAAAAGGAAACTCTGAGAAACATGTCACTGCACCTCCTGCTGAAAAAAGCAAAGAAGTTTTTAGCAGACAGACTGATACCCTTGGCTGAGGACATTGCCAAGGCCTTACAGATCTTACAGGCCCTCCAAGCTGTCGGTCCCCTGGTCCTTCCTTGGTTCCATCAGTTCCTGCTTCAGCTCCCCCCCACTCAGGAATCGATGTACTTGTATGAGGAACCAGATGAGGAGGAGGATGAGGGGGAACCCATCGAACCTGAAGATTCCCCAGAACAGGACTTGGGTCCCCTCCTCCCCCTCCCTTGTAGACTGTGGGATTATTCTTCTCAGTTCTTTGGTGAGACAAATTGTTGACACCCTTAATATCTTCATTCAAGAGACAGAGGATGAGGAAGAGGAAGACTTTTGGATATGATGGGTCTTACCCCCACTAAGAGACTTCTACTCCCAATCCATAAGTCCATGAAGAATGCCGTTTTAAAAATTCTGCAGAACCCCACTATGGTTCCAGGGGTAGACATAAAAATAGATAAGAAATATCAGCTGGATAGAACTAATGCTGATTTTCTGTTCAATCCTGACCATGAGGGTGTGGTACAGGCAGCTGCCTGTGATAAAGCTATGGTGCCTTTAGCTTCCCATCCTCCTTATAAGGATTCCATGAAGATTGATGCTATGGGGGAGACAGGCTATCTTGCAGCCTCTCCTTGTTAGGCTAATTATATGACCTTTGCAGCCCAGTACCAGAAGGCCTATTGGTCCACCGTCTTGGCCATAACAGATGAGATCTCTGGGGATGTGGCAGTGAACCTGGCTGACATAGCCAGAACAGCTTTGGATGCCACAAAATACCAGCTTCATATGGCTGTGGATGCCAGTGATACTGCTGCCAGGCTTATGGCTCTCACTGTATTCATGAGGTGATTTGCCTGGCTGAGGGCTACAAACCTGTCACAGGATACCCAGACTAATGCCATAGGTTTTCCCTGTGAGAACAGTTCTTTAGGGGTAAAACAGAAGCCTTCATGAAAAAAGCAGAAGAGTATAAAACTACTTATAAAAGTAATTCTGCCCGGGACAGATCTTCCACTTCTTACAGGTCCCAAACTAGGGGAGGCAGGGGTAGAGGCTCCTACTCCAGAACTTTTTTCCAGGCCCAAGCTTTGCCAGATTACCAGCAGCCCAAGGGGTACTTTAGAGGTAGAGGAAGAAGGACGATAAAAAGCCCCAACAAGCACCTCGAGCTAACTCCCAGCCAAAGCAGAACCCCTGACGTGCTTGCCCAGGTTGCCTCCCCCTCCCTGTATGTGGTAGGCTGGCTCACGTCCTCCAAGTTTGGCATACCATCATGATGGACAAGTGGATCATGGTGGTAGTGGGCCAGGGCCTGTCCCTCCATTTCAAAACACTTCCCAGGCTGAGAAGCAGAATTTTCTGCCCGGCAACCCCAGCAGAAAGAACTTCGTTGGAATCGGAGGTCATCATCCTACTGCTCATCAAAGCAGTGGATCCTGTCCCTCTAACACAGAAGGGTAGGGGCTTCTATTACAGATATTTGCTTACCCAAAAGAAAAATGGGGACTGGAAACCTAGCCTGGATCTCAGACTCCTTAACAAGTACTTAAAAAGCACCTTTCCTGGATTTTTCTCCTAGCTAACCAAATCATCAGGAGAATCCCTTACCAGACTGGTCGTTCCTCCATAGTAGTTGTACAGTTTTCTCTTTAGTCCCCTAAGGAAGGGATTGTATTTTGCCCCAGAGTGGGCTAGGTATTGGATGCCTTTCACTTCCCGATCACCGACATTGGATTCAGATTTGTACTAAAAGTCAGGTTAAAATAGTAAAAATATGTTTTAAAATAACACTACATAGGCTTGCATGGAGCATGTCCCCACGCTAGGCATATAATTACGTCACAAAACGAAGTGTGGGGATGGCATTGGTGGAAGTGGAAGCGATAGAGCAGCTAGTCCCCTCGAGGGCAAAATATGATCCCTTCCCTTCCTTGGAGGACTAAAGAGAAAATTGTACAACAATTATGGAGGAACTCCCAGTCGGGTAAGGGAGCCTCCTGATGATTTGGCACTGAACCGAGAAAGGGGCCCTTTAACAAAGCCAAAGTTCAAAATGTCACATTGGCCATGATCATTCCAACTCTCCAACAGTGGGACTGGTTAGCATCCCTGGATCTCAAGGATGCTTATTTCTCACACCATGAATTGTCCAATATTCATAACTCTTGCAGTCAGCCTTTAAGATAGAACTGCTTGGAGACAGAATGTATGCTAATGATGGAATCATAATTGGCTCATGCTAATTTTCAAATGCTGCCCTTATCAGCTGCCGGTGTTCTATCACTTAAGATTTCATTCTCCGCCTGACTAGTACAGATGCCTCGAAGTATTCTCATCTGTTGTTCCTGTTGAATTCAAAAATCTTGAGTATCGTTATCAAATTTTTTCATTTGCTGCCTTTATCTTTCATTAAATTGTCAACTGCTAGTTAGTTTAGTGTTTTTTTTTGTATTTTCCCGGTTCGGGAGAACCGGGGAGAAACCAAGCTTTAGTGTCAGTTCTGGAGTTTTTTGAAAGTAAAACTCTGATTAGTCTGTTAATTTGTTTATAGTTTATTTTAAAATGTACCATTAAGTTGTAAAAAGTAACTGATAACCTCGGTTTACAAGGTACTTGTTTTCAGTTCTTATCGGAACATTTATCGGTTCTGGAAACAACCGCAAATAAACCACTTTAAATTTAAAAATATTTTTTGCGGTTTCTTTTTTCCCTACCGGTTTACATTATGTCGGACAAACCGAAGAAGAAAACCGGTGAACCCAGTTTCAAAAATTGTACCCAGTGTGGGGAAGTCTTTGCCAGAGCAGACAAACACTCCTTATGTATTGTCTGCCTTGGCCAGGATAATTTTTCTGCAGGATATGACATTTGTAAAACTTTTCCTCCTAAAACAGTGGAAAAACGTTCGGAAAGGTTACAGAAAAAATTTCAAAAGGATTCCTTGAGCTCTGACCAGCCGACACCCTCTAAACAAGCGGGTGAAACTACATATACTTTTCAGACCACCCCTGATAAGGGTGCTGAGGGCAAGAGACCTGCAGAAGTGGCCAACTCCCCGGTTCCTTTTAAAAAATCAGACTAAATATATTTAACCACATGCCAGTCAGCCTAAGGGGACTTCAGCTGAGTCTGTAGTAATGCCTTCACCTGAGGAAATTGCTCAGGCCCTTAAGGTTATTCAAGCATTGCAGGAGTTGGCACTGTTCCCTGTCTCCCCTATCCAGGGACAAACCCTTTCTAAGCAAGCCACCTTTTCTACACAGACCTCAACCTATGAATGCTTAGAGGTTGAGGAGGTAGGTATTGAACCAGAAGTCTCCCCTGAACAGGAGTTTGGTTCCTCTCCTAGAACAGAGGATTTCTCATCTCATTTTTCTTTTGTCAGAAAAATGGTAGATGCTTTGGACCTCACCACCAGTGGGGCTGTAGAAGATGATGAAAAGGCTGAGTACCTCTAAATGATGGGGCTCACGCCTACTAAAAAACTGTTGCTCCCCATCTATAAATTAAAAAAAAAAAAAAAGATGCTTTTAAAATCCTGCAAACTCCTCAATTTCCCCTGTAGACAAAAGGTTGGAGAAGAAATATTAACATGACAGGGAGGGTGCTGAATTTTTATTTACCCATCCTGATCGTCAGGGAGTGGTGCAAACAGTAGCTTGTGACAGAGCAAAAGTGACTTCAGCTTCCCATCCTCCTGAAAAGGACTCCAGAAAACTGGATAGTGTGGCTAAAATAAGATATCTGTCTGCCTCCTTGGCAGTTAGACAGGCCAGCTATCAGGCATATGCAGCACAGTACCAGAAGTCACTGTGGCAGTCTGTTTTGGATATGTCCAAGAAAGCCCAGTTTGACCTCTCGGAGGATTTGGCTGAGGCTGCTAAGTACCAGTTCCAGATGGCAGCTGTGTCAGACGATACTGCTGCCAGATGGATGGCAAATTCTGTATGTTTGAGGAGGTTTGCTTGGCTCAGGGCCACAAACCTCACTCAGCACACCCAAAATAACTATGGATTTCCCCCTAGAAAATAATTCTCTCCTTGGGGATAAGACAGAGGCTCATATGAAAAAGGTGGATGAATACAAACCACGTATAAGAGCAACTCCAGCTAAAGAAAGGCTGCCTTCTTCCTCCAGACCTTATGGAAGGGGAGGCAGGGGTAAATCTCCCTACAGCAGGCCTTTCTACCAGGCCCAGGCAATTCCACAATACCAGCAGTACCCTCAACAAACAAGGTACTTAAGGTGGCAGAAAGGGATCCGGGTAAGGTTCCCTGTCTGCCCAGGCTCATCCCCAGGCAAAACAGACTCCCAGATTCCATTGTCAAGGCCACCTCCCCAATACCTGTAGGGGGCAGACTGGCTCATTACTTTCAGGCTTGGAAGAACATCACCACAGACAAAGAGGGCCCTGGAAGTAGTGAGTCAGTTTGTCCCTAAGCTTCAAATCCTTCCCAAACCTAAGATCAAGAGTATTCAAGTCTGCTTCCATAGCAGAAGGGAAGCTATTGGAAAAGGAGGTTCAAAACCTGCTGCTGTCAAAGCAGTGGAACCTGTTCCACCACAGCAAAAGGGAAAGGATTTTTACTCAAAGGCCCAGATATTCAAAAGGGTTGCACATGGCACAACAGTCTTGCGCCATGCGCAACCCACTGATGTGCCCCGGTGTGATATTCAAAAGGGAAAAGTGTGTGGCACAAATCCCGATGCGCCGGAGTGCATCAGTAATGTATGCAGGCACAGGTGGGGGGCGTGCCCATGCATAACCTGCACAGCTCGATATTCAGCCAAGGGATGTGCAGAGCCATGCATGCGCAACCCCTACCTGCGCCAGCACAAAGTTACACCAAAAAGGAACAACTGATGGCCACCCACAGGTGAGCTGCCGCATTGCAGGGCCCAACACGGCAGCTGCCACCTGTGGGTGGCCACCCGAGTTCCGGCTGCACCTGGCGGCGCCCCTCCATGCCCGATCGTGGGCATCTGTAAAGATAAATGAATCCCCCAATATCCCTGGTGGTCCAGTGGACGCTATCTGCTTAATCGCGGCATTTGTTTCAAAAAGATCCATCAATATCCTGGTGGTCCAGTGGACCAGCTATCTGTCATCGGGCATTTGTAAAACACTAATTCCAATATCCTGGTGGTCTATGGTGCCCCCACCCGCCCACTGAGCCTCACGCCCACGACTGACTACTCAGGCTGCACGCCCATTGGTTCACAGTGTGCGCTAATGGGCGTGCAGTTTCTATTGTATTAAAAATTCCAGTTATGTGAATGATTCATTCAGATAACTGAATGTTTAGTCGTAGGGGCTGCATGCCCATTGACTCATGCTGAGAACCAATGGGCATGCAGCCCACCGAGGGTGTCAGCCGGCGGGCGGCAGGCGGGTGGGGCTGCCGGCTGACGGGGGAGAGTGGGGCGGTAATTCAGTGGTGGGTGGGGGTTACCACTAGACCACCAGGGATATTGAATTAGTTGTTTTTACAAATGCCCGTGATTGGGCAGATAGCAGTCCACTGGACCACCAGGGATATTGGATGGGGATCTGTTTTGAAACAAATGCCCGCGATCGGGCAGATAGCGGTCCACTGGACCACCAGGGATATGGGACAGAGTTTTTGTTTTGTACAAATGCCCGCGATCGGGCTGCAGGGGGGGCGTCTGTCCCCTACGGCTGCTGCCTGGCAGGGTGCCAGGCGCAAGTCATCAGGTATCGGCGCACCTGCATGCAGATGGGGCCATAATGACATGCAAATGGCCCTATGTGCGCCTTGCATACATTATGGCCCCATTTGCATGTCAACTTTTGAATATCGCTGTGCATGACGCAGTGGAACTTGTGCTAGCGCATCTCCATGCTTCACTCTGGCCACTGCGCCATGCACACTGGGAGGTGGCCAGGGTGTGATATTCAAAGCTGCTGAACCATGGCACAGCTCCGTTGAATATCTCCCAGTCCACACCCCTGCGCAGCCAAGTTGAGCTGCGCCCAAGCTTGCGCCACAGCCTGGCGCAGTTTGAATATCCGGGCCAAGGTATTTAATCGCAACAAAGAAAAATGGGGAGTGTCGGCATATTCTAGACCTCGGACTGTTAAACAAGCATCGGACAAAACCAAAGTTAAAATGGTAACATTGGTAATGATTCTGCCAACAATCCAGAAAGGAGACTGGTTAGCATCCTTGAACCTAAAAGATAACTATTTCCACATCCCAATAAGGGAGTCTCACAGAAAATATCTCTGGTTCAGACTCCCTTCAGGTCACTACCAGTTCTCAACACTGCCATTTGGTCCCAGGAGTATTCACAAAGTGCTTGGCAGTAGTGGTGGCACACCTGCGAAGGTTGGGTGTCACAGTATTCCCATATGGCTTCTGGCTCATTACTGAATGCTTTTAGGTCACTTAGGAATCAAGTAAATGAGATGGTGGTTAATGCAAAAAAGGATCATTACAGGCATAAATTTGACGTTGGCATATCTGATTCCAAAACATTTTGGCAAACTTAATTCACGTTTGTCTCCTAGGGAATTGTCAACAGTTAAGATTTTGAAGGTGTCTGATGAGGAAGTTACTGATCCTTGTTTGATAATGAATATGTTAAATAATAAATTTACTGATTTGTCTAGTTTTACATCCTCTTTCTCGACTGGGTTTAATAATTTTCTGAATTTAACAATGGGCTCTTTGGATCATCTGCCTTTTTACTTCGGTAGAGTGACAAGGTTGGATGTATTTAAACTGCTCTCTGCTTTGCCTGATAGATATGATGATTGTGGTGGGGGTTTGGATGCCTGTTTAGTTAAATTGGCTTTTTCTTATGTGGCAGGTCCCTTATCCAGAGTCTTTAATTTATGTTTAACTGCTGGTGTTTTTCCTGCTGTTTGGAAGTATGCACGCATAGTGCCAGTCCCTAAGAAACCTGGAGCCGTGCTTGCTGAGGAATTTAGGCCTATTTCTGTATTAAATCCTTTGAGTAAAATTCTGCAGAAACTGGTTTCTAATCAAGTCTTGCATTATTTGGAGTCTTACTATCTATTGCGTCCTCAGCAGCACGACTTCAGAAGGAATCATGGGACTGGCACTGCCCTGGTCAGGTTCACCAACACCGTCCTTGGAGGATTCAGATGGGGAGTTATGACTGCCATAGTTTTTGTGGACCTGACCAGGGCATTTGATCTTATTGGCCATTCCCCATTTGAAGATTAAACTGATTGATTTGGAATTTTCTTTAGATGTGATTAACTGGTTTGCAGATTATTTAATGGAACAGTACTCTGGTGGTTTCCATAAACTCAGTTTTATCTGATGCTCGTCTACTTAAGAGTGGAGTACTTCAGGGGTCCATTTTGGGGCCCCTGTTGTTCTCCCTGTTTAACCAACTTCCATCATTATGTAGCTTGTGTGATATGCTTTTATATGCGGATGATTTGATTATTTACTATCAGTCTAATGATGGAGATCATCTTGCTGTCTTACTGGAGCTGGAGTTTCAGAACATTTGCCAGTGGTTAGAAACATAGAATGTGACGGCAGCTAAGGACCGCTTGGCCCACCTAGTCTGCCCATTTTCCTACCTAACAGATAAGCTGCAGATCCTAGTTAACAGACAGCTTACTTCCTCCTACCCCCCAGCTAGGACTGCCTTATGTCTGTCCCATGCATTCTTGACTCCACGATCTCCTCAGGGAGGCTGTTCTATGCATCAACAACCCTCTCCATGAAAAAATACTTCCTCACATTACCTCTGAGCTGTCTTTCCCCCCCCCCAAATCTTCAAATTGTGCCCCCTTGTTTTTGCACACCTCTTTTTCTGAAAGATGCTGCCCTCTTGGACTTTGTTGATTCCCTTGAGGTACTTGAAAGTTTCTATCATGTCCCCTTTCTCCCTTCTTTCCTTAAGGGTATACATATTAAGCTCCTTTAGTCTTTCTTCGTATGTCTTCTGGTGCAGACCCTGCATCTTTTTGGTTGCCCTCCTCTGGACAGCCTCCACTCTCTTTCCGGAGATGGGGTCTCCAGAATTGCACACAGTACTCCAGATGGGGTCTCACCCAACTGTCTGTTCAGAGGGATAGCAACTTCCTGTTTTCTACTATTGATGCCTCTCCCTATGCATCCTAGTATCCCCCCAGCCTTCCTTACTGCCTTCTCACATTGCTTGCCCACCTTTAGGTCATCTGATATAATTACCCCCAGGTCCCTTTCCACTTTTACTGCTGTCAGTATCTCACCCCCCATTGTGTACTCTTCCCATGGGTTTTTGTTTGCCAGGTGCATTACCTTGCACTTCTTTGCATTGAATCTGAGCTGCCATACATTTGACCATTCCTCCAACCTTGCCAAGTCCCTTCTCATCCTTTGTACAGTTTGTACAGAATGCTATGGTTCTGAAAGTAAGAAAAACCTAATTGGTGCTTTTTGGTACTGTACATCATCCATACTTGGGAATTATCCAAATTTACAGATGCATGATATAAATGGTAGTTGTATTGAACAGGTGTTAGAATTTAGATATTTAGGTTTCTTACTGATTACAAGCTATCTTGTGGTTCGTACTTCTGGACTGAGTCAGAGGTCTTCAACTGGTACTCTTCTTGTATCGTCTCTTTGTAAATCTGAAAAGGGTTCTAGTTCTTTTTCCATTGCTACTTCAGTTTTTTGGAATAACTTTCCCTGCAGTTTATGAACTAATATGTTGTTACATGTGTTTAAATCTAGTTTGAAAGAATAATTGTCTTGTAAGGATGTTTGCAAATGTATTTATTAGTATTTGATTGTTACTTGTAATATGTTGATTTGTATTTATATTGTAAGTGGATATGTTATGTCTTTGTATTCGGATCGGGCCTGAAAAAAGGTATTTATTTACCCAGTGCTCTTACCCAGTTAACAAATAAATGAAATATCTAGATGACAGGTTGGTGGTTGGAAACTCATCACAACAGGTAAAGGAACACTTACAGTTCGCCCAGGGCCTCTTAGAGTCCCTAGGGTTTCTGATAAATTTCAAAAAATCTGTCCTTTTGCTTGTTTAGGTTCTGCAGTTCATAGGAGCAGAGTTGAATACCCTGGAGGGCAGGGCTTACCTGCCGCCGGACAGGGTAAGAAACATTGTTCAGTTGGCGGGCTCCTTCAGCCTGAACAGACGAAAAACTGCAAGGCAGTTTTATCAGCTACTGGGCCACAAAGCTGCAGCCACAGGCACAGTCTTGGTGGCCCAGGTTCCAGATGAGACATTCAGTTCCACCTCAGGGTACATTGGTGCCAAAGAAGGGATCCTCGCTGAAAGTTGATTCCAGTAACAAAAATATTACTTCAAGCCCTCCAGTGGTGGAAAGAGGAAGCCAACCTAAGGGAAGGGGTTCCTTTCCAGCAAGAACCTCCATCAGTGATTCTCACAACAGATGCATCACTGCCAGGGTTGGGGCTCAACTAGGGATCACACCACCCACATTATATGGTCAAGTGCAGAGTCATTTCAGCACATCAACCTTTTGGAGCTCAGAGCAGTATTGTTGGCAATAAAGGCCTTCACACCACTAGTGCAGGGAAGGGTGGTACAGATCAGAACAGACAATACCACCACAATGTATTACATAATCAAGCAGAGAGGGACAAGATCAAACCCTCTCTGCACAGAAGCTATGAAAATACAGAGCCTGGCCTACTCTTTAGGAGTTTTCCTTCAGGCCATTCATCTGCCAGGCAAGGACAGTACCCTAGCAGATGCTCTCAGATCAACAAGACCCATCACAAATGGACCCTGAACAGGCAGGTGGTGGAAGTGATGTTCAGAAGGTGGGGTATCCCAGAGATGGATCTCTTTGCATCCCACGAGAACCATCACCTGCCAAAGTAGTGTTGCAGGCCACCAACCCGGAGGACAATCCCCCTGGATGCTCTGGCCTTGGATTCGTCAGGCATGCACCTATATGCCTTCCCTCCATTTCCCTTGGTGCTCAGGGTTTTGATCAAACTCTGATCCCAACCAGTATCAATGATGTTGATAGCACCAGATTGGCTCAGGCAGCCATGGTACTCTCTGCTGCTCTCCATGTCTGTAGCCAAACCGATGCACCTTCCTCGGAGGCACAACCTTCTAATCTCCAATCAAGGGAGGATTCTGTATCCGAACCTCAGATCCCTCAAACTCAAAGCATGACTCTAGAGGACTTGCAGTATGCAGGCTTGCATCTCTCAGACAGTTTTGAATGTTTTAAGGGGTTATGTAAAGCCATCTACTAAGAAAACATATGCTTAAAAATGGAAAAAGTTTTCTATTTGGTGTTTCAACAAAGATGTGGTACCAGCAAAGGCAGGGATCCCAGCCCTGCTGGACTCTCATTCATTTACATGCTTTGGGCCTACAGCCCACTACTCTAAAAGTCGACCTTGCTTCAGTGTCTGCCTACATTTGAGCTGGAAAGGATGCCTCCGTGGCATCAAATCCTGTATTCAAGAGATGTTTTTAAAGGTCTGGCCCATCTGCATCCCCCTCATAGTGAACCGGTGCTAGCTTGGGACTTAAATGTATGTATAGCCAGGCTCTTGGGTTCCTCATCTGAGCTCATGGCATTAGCTGATTGGAAATATGTCATGTGGAAAACTGTTTTCCTGGTGGCAATAACTTCTGCAAGAAGGATCTGTGAACTACAAGCTCTGTGCATTGATCAGGACTACATTTTATTCCTCAGAGATAAGGTAGTCCTACAAACAGGAAATTTCTTCCCAAGGTGATTTCTGATTTCCATCTAAACCAGTCCATTACTCTACCAGTCTTTTTCACTGAACATTCTAGTTCAGGTGAGCACAGACTCCACAGTCTGGATGTCAAATGAGCACTTGGCTACTACATGACCGCTACTAAGGACCACAGATAGGATAGAAAACAGCTGTTCCTGACTTATGGGGATGTGGGAAAAGGAAATCCAGCATCTGAAAGGTCAGTTTCTGGCTGGATAGTTCAGTGTATTCAGTTTTGCTACTCTAAAGCTGGAAAAGAGCCTCCAGCAGGGCTGAGGGGTCATTCTACAAGAGGCACGGCTGCTACCATAGCAGCTGCCAGGGATGTTCCATCAGTGGAGATTTGTAAAGCAGCTACCTGGAGAACAGTACACACCTTTACAAAGCATTATAGCCTGGACACACAGTCCAGAAGTGATGCCAGGTTTGGCACAGCAGTTCTGCAGAATCTATTCCCAAAGTATATTCTGTGGCCACCTCGAAAAAGGTACTGCTTTGTAGTCTACAAGAGTTGTGAATACTGGAGAATTCCTGAGGTGAGGGGGAAAAAAATACCATAGTAATCTTGTTTCTTCCATGGTATCCTCCAATATTCAGAACTCGCCCACGCTGCCTCCCATTCTAGAACCAATAGCCTCTGCAGTCCAAGCTGAGTAATCATGTGTGTGTGAGGATGCCACATACTGGCATATCTGTTTTTGAGCCCTGTGGGGTATTGGTTTCCCCTTCTTTAGGGGATTCTGACATTATTGGGGAAGGGAGGGGTTCTTCCCCCAGTTGTGGGATTTGGTTAGGTTAATTTATTGTTAATGTTATTATTATTAGATAGCTATGGTCATTGGCAGGCTCTCCCTGAAATCTGAAGCGATAGAACACTGGCAGTTGATAAGGGCATTATTTGAAAATTAACACGAAGCAATGATGATTCCATTATTAGCATACATTCTATCTTCAGGTAGTTCTACTTTAAAGGGCTGACTGCAAGCGTTCTGAATATTTGAGAATACCCTGGAAGAAACAAGATTACTATGGTAAGTAATTTTTATTTCCACGTCCCAATCTAGCCCAGCCGCAGAAAATACCTGAGGTTTGGACTGCCCTCAGGTCATTACCAGTTTACAGCCATGCCTTTCAGCCTCACCTCCCTCAGGACATTGACCAAGTATCTAGCCATAGTGGTAGCTCACTTGAGTTGGTAAAGGGTCACGGTGTGTCCCTACCTGGATGACTGGCTAGTCATAGAGCAGTCCCCACAGCACACCAGAGACTCTCTTGCTCTGGTTCAGAGCACTTTGGAACCTCTGGGGTTCCTGATCTATGTCCAGAAGTTCCACGTGGAGCCTGTTCAGGTCCTAGACTTCATAGGGGTAGAATTAGATACCCTGCAAGGAAGGACTTTCCTTCCTCAGGACAGGGTAAACTGTATCCTGGAGCTGGCAGCCTCCTTCCAGCTAAACACACCCAGGTTAGCAAGGCACTTCTGGTACCTCCTAGGCCACATGACAGCTGCCACAGTTGTGGTACCAGGATCAAAGTTCTTAATGAGACATAGTTTCACTTCAGAGCTCACTGGTCTCAAAGGAAGGATCCTTTTGCCAGATTGGTGCCTGTCACAAAAACCCTATTGCAGGCCTTGCAGTGGTGGCAAGACAGGGAAGACCTCAGGGAGGGAACTCTTTCAACAAGAACTTCCATCGGAGGTGCTCACCACAGGTGCCTCCCTCTTAGGGTGGGGGACATACATGTATGACCTCACATGGACCCCTCAGGAATCACTTCTGCATATCAACCTCTTATAACTCAGAGTGGTTCACCTGGCTGTACAGTCACTTGCACCCCACCTCAGAGGCAAAGTGGTACAGGTCAGAACAGATAACATTTAACACCATGTACTACATTAACAGTGAGGTACCAGGTCGACCTTACTGTGCACAGTGGCCATGAAGATCTGGAACCTGGTCTACTCCCTACAAGTGTCTGTTGGCTATCCATCTACCAGGAAAGGGACAATATTCTGGCAGACTCAGTCAGAACCATCACAAATGGTCTCTGAACACACAAGTGCTGGCATCAGTTTTCAGAAGCAGGGCCATACCAGAGATGGATCTTTGTCTCCACAGAAAATCACCAGTTGCCACAGTTCTCCTGCAGCCCCTCCAGCGCAAGGGACTGTCGGTGGTTGCCCTAACACTGGATTGGTCAGGGAGGTTCTCTTTATGCTGTCCCCTCTGTTACTCAGAGTTCTCATAAAACTCGGGTCTTAGCTGATCCAGTGGCATGGAGAGCTGAGACATTAATGCCTTACCTCCTGCCATGTTGATTGACCCATGTTCGTGGTGCCAGCAGATCACCAGTGGTTGTCTGGGGAAGGAGAGGATCGAGTGTCCAGAGGACAGCTCTCTTCTCCTCTCTCTCGGTGAAGGGTAGGATTGCAGGCTGGTGTTTGCCTGACCCCTAGCGGTGGATAGGGGCTGGCATGATGGGTACTGAACTTAGAGGGGGAGGAGACAGAGCAGACGCCTGACGTGCTGCGTGTGGACACATGCGCAGCTTGGCCATTGGCATCACTGTACGCTACGGCAGCTGCACTCGGGGACAGGCACAAACATGGAAGAAAAAAGGTCCTGGTCGAGTCGAATGACTTCTGACCCTCGCAGACTCTGCCTGCGAAACATTCGGGCTCTCCCCAAACTGGATCCTTGCTTAGCAGTTTAAGGGATCTCTGCCACGGAGGATAAGCCGTGGGCGAAGAAGGGAGTCAGCCTTGCGAAATTCGAGGGACCGAGCTTGAGGATCCTCAAGAACATGGGCCAGCTGGGATGGCGGATAAGGAATCTATCGTAAAATAAATAAAACTTGGCTCAACGATCCTGGTGGCACCAGATTGGGCAAGGCAGCCATGGTACTCCTTCCTGCTAGCCCTAGCAGTGTTGCAGCCAATTCACCTCCCTCAGAGGCACAGTCTCCTGACCTCCTTTCAGGGCTTCATACTGTACCCCAGTCTTGGGTCCCTCTGCCTGAAAGCCTGGCTCTTGAGGACTGAGAATTTGCTAGCCTGCACCTCTCTGAAGAGGTCCTGAATGTCTTGAGGGTTTCTCAGAAACCCTCAACCAGAAAAACTTGTGCTTTAAAATGGAAGAGATTTTCTGTCTGGTGTGGAACCAATAGCATCAGTCCCTCTTGGGCTGGGTTACCTGTCCTGTTGGATTACTTGACTCACCTGCACTCACTGAGCCTTAGGCCTTCTGCCTTGAAGGTGCACTTAGCTGCATTGCAGCATATATTTCAGCTGGTAAGGATCGGTCTATGGCTTCTCACCCAGTCTTCAGGGAGTTCTTTAAAGGACTCCTTCACCTCCACCCTTCGCTTAGGGAACCAGTTCCATCTTGGGACTTCAACATTTGTTTTGCCAGGCTCACAGAACCCCCTTTTGAGCCTATGGCAACTGCAACTCTGAAATATGTGACCTGGAAAACTGTATTCTTGGTAGGTATTACTTCAGCTAGGCGAGTAAGTGAGATACAGGCCCTGTGCACAGATGTGAATTACAGCTCCTTCCACAGGGATAAGATGGTGCTCAGGACTAATAGGAAATTCCTTCCTAGGTGGTTTCAGACTTTCATCTGAATCGGTCCATAACACTGCTAGTCTTTTTCACTGTCCATTCCTCCTCAGATGAGCAGAAGTTGCATAGCCTGGATGTCGAGGGCACTTGGCCACTACCTTGACTGGACCAAAGTCTCCAGGCCAGAGCACACTCAGCTGTTCCTCACCTATGGGGAAGTAGATAAAGGTAAACCAGCTTCCAAGAGAACTGTTGCATGCTGGATAGTGGCCTGCATTCAGTTCTGTTCCAGTAAAGTTGGTAAACAGCCTCCCTAGGGTCTCACGGCTCACTCTACCTGGGGTACAGCTGAATCAGTAGCTGCTACAAGGTATATCACTTGCTAGAGATTTGCAAAGCAGCTATAAGGAAAACTGTTCACACCTTCACCAAGCACTACTGCTTGGACATACAGTCCAGAAGTGATGCCAGATTTGCCACTGCAGTTCTAGAGAACCTTTTCTCCAAATAGGTTCTGTACCCAACTTCCAAAGGTACTGCTTGGTAGTCTGCTCTAGTTTAAGCATACTGAGGGATTCCTGGGATCTGAAGAAAAAATTAACATACTATAGTATTCTTGTTTCTTCCAGGGGGGTCGCTCAGTATGCTTAATGCTTCCACCCTGGCTCAGCTTCCAGAACCAGGAAAAAGAGGGTATCTTGTTTTGCATCCCTGCTGGTCACTATCGGTTTATATTATTCTGGTTACCTGTTGGAAGTTTTTAAACCAGTTTGTGCTGTCTTTGTTTGCCCCTTCTTACAGGGAACATAGTTTTGGGAATTTTTAATGTGGGATTAGTTCCTTATTAGTCTAGGTAGAGGGTTTTCACCCTGTTAGGCTTCTCAATGAATCTGAGCGTTATCAGAGCCCAACATTTACTAGGGGGCAGCAGTTTGAAATTGGCATGAGCCAATGAGAGTTCCATAATTTACATACTTTCCATTCTCTCCGGGGCAGTTCTACTCAGGAAGCTTGACTGCATTAGTTTAAGCATACTGAGGGATCCCCTGGAAGAAACAATATTGCTATGTTAAGTAATTTTTTTCTTTCTAGGGACGTGGATATGTTCTATCCACACATCTTGGCATGTCCTTTCTCCTTTAAGATCAGCAGGAAAGTCTTTAAGCTGGCTCCTCCCACCCACCTGGGTGGTATGCCTTGGCTCCACCCCATGATGCCATCTTCCTTTCTGCTGGAAGAAGCAGTTTCCCTCCTTGCCGCTCCCGCGTTGAGTAGGCCGTGGCGCTCAAATCTTCAGATTTATTACCTAAACTTAAACTCATAAGAGTTTTTCCACAACAGTCTTCGATCACGACCGTGATGGAGGACAAGTCCTCACCTGGGCTCCACCAGTGCCCCTGCTGGCAGAAGAGATCGCTCATCAACCCACACGCCGCGTGCGTTTATTGCCTGGTTTCCAAACACGTCACCCAGGCCTGCGATTTCTGTCGCTTCTTTCAGCTAAATGTGCTTGATGAGCGTCTCGTTTGATTGCAGCTTGGCTGTCTGGAGAAACTGAACCTGACTGTCAAATCTAAGGAAGCCCGTTTGGTGATCTCCGCGGCTGCAGAGTTCACTGAGCAACTTGAACAAATGAAGACCTTAGAGGAGGCGGTGGCTCGGGCCGCTGATCAGTCTTCTTCAGCTTAAGTTTTTGTTTCTCTGAAACTGGCTCCACCTTTACAGGCTCCTTCAAGGAGCTGTGCCTGTCTGTCCTGACCAAGGGGAAGGGCCGTTGGCTTCGCACAGCTCTTGTTCCCATAAAAGGGGAAAAAGAATCAAAGGAGTTGAGAGAGAGAGAGAGAGAGAGAGGGGACTCACCGTTGTTGTTGTTCTTCTTGGGATCGAGAACGTTCTTGTTCCTTGGAATCTCTAGTTTTGACTTTGGTCGAAGCTGCGGCCTTGGCCACTGGCTTCACGGTGCCCCAGTAAGGCCAGCCGGCAAAGACACGGGATGATGACCCGGTCAGAATTGTCATCGACCCAGTTGACCCGTTGTCACTCAGTGAGGCTGACAGCTCCCTGTTCAGGACTCCGGTCCTGCTTGGACCCACTAAGGGAGGAGACCCAGCCTGCTGGGAACCTAATTACGGTCCCTGGCCATGACCTGGAGGAGCCACGGATCTCCCTGACTCCCTCCGAATGCCCCCGGCGGTCTCTGTCTCAGTCATCTTTGTCCGAAAGGTCAAAGAAAACTCAGTTGCCACTCTGGGCATGCCAGAAAGTGGCGCCACTGCTATTCATCCTCTTCCTCCTCAGGAGAGACTACGGACCAAGTTGCACCAATGCTACAAGGCTCTCGTGGCAACAGTTGATATTGGCCGGTTCAAAGTTGATCCTGGCTTCCACACAGGCCATCACATGACTGTCGCCCTCTAGCCCGACGCTAACCCCTCAGGAGCTGGTCAACACCATCACTCTGCCTGCGGAGCCCGTGAAGGCCCTCCCAGCTCTGCCAAAACTGGCCTCTCCACTGATAATGGTGGAGCCGCCACTTAAACAGCCTCCCTCGGTGGCTCCTGTTAAGGAGTCTCTGCCCACTAAGGGCTCCCTCACAGGCTGTTGGTCACTCTTACACCAGATTTCCCGCAGCGGGTTGAGGATGACACGGGTGGCCGGCCAATGTATCCAGTCTCTTTGGAGTCTGAGAACTCCTCAATGCACTCCCGTCCTCTTGACGAGGATTTGCTCTGGGCTGTTTCGACGGAAGAGGGTCCCATGTTATTCTAACCCCAGGAATCGCTCATAACGATTAAACTTAGTGCAGTCAGCCTCCTGTGTTGAACTGCTTGGAGAGATGGAATTTTATGTAAATTATGGAACTCTCAGTTGGCTCATGCCACTTTCAAACTGCTGCCCTAACAACTGCTGCACTCTGAGTGCTTCAGATTCTTTACTCCTCCTGCCTAGTAAGGATGTCCCAAAGAGCTCTCCTTGAACTGTCTCTGACTAAAGTTTATCTGTAGATAAGTACTCACTTTCAGTTTATTTTTAAATTGATGCCTTAGAAACATTGTTTAGTATACTAAATTAGTGTTTTAGTAGTTTTTTATTTATATTCGCGGTTCCCTCACGGTTCCTTGGAACCGAGGGTTCCGCGTCTATTTTAAAGGTTTCTTATCTCAAATTATTATTATTTAGAGAGATTTAGTTATTGGTTCCCTGAACCGCTTTAGTTTTGTCCAAATTTAGTAATTTTCTTGGTTCCTTTTTCTTCAGGAACCGAATAGCGCTTGATTCCAGGAACCGCTAGCAGTAGTTATTTTAAAGTAATCTCCGGTTCAGAGTTACTTTAAATAACGGTGTTTTGAAGTAATCTTTTTTGCCTAGCTTAAATGTCAGAGGTCCATTTGGATAAACCTAAAAAGGTCTAAAATTTTGGAAGAATGGCTTCTGCTTCTGGGGATAATTCTGCTTCTTCTTCCTACCACAAAAAGGATGGAGGTAAAGCCAAAGATCCTGACAGGAGTTCGGATAAATCTGAACAAGGTAAAACAAAAAGGGCTGTGGAACCGGGCACTGAACCTGTTCTATTAAAGAAAAAGTGTAAAGAAAAACATGTCGCTGCGCCTCCGGCCAAGAAGGCTAAGGAGCTTCCAGCAGACAAGCATATTATGCCCTCGGCTGAGGACATTGCTAAGGCATTACAAGTCTTACAAGCCCTACAGGGTGCAATCCTGGTTCCTCCTACAGCCCCAGCAAGGCAAGAAGTGCTGGAAGTGTTTGGGGGGGAGGAGGAAGAGGAGGAGGATGATGACTTTGAAGGGGAACCTATAGATCCAGAGGTTTCTCCCAATCAAGAGTTTGGATCTCCTCCCAGGGGTCCTGAGGAGTACTCCTCCCACTGTGCTTTTAAGAACATGGTGGAAACCCTGAACCTTCCTCTTCAGGAAACAGAGGAGGATATGGAAGAGGCAGACTTTCTAGAAATGATGGGGTTAACTCCATGAAACGTTTACTTCTGCCCATACATAAATCTTTAAAGAAGGTTGCAGTGCAGATTTTTAAAACTCCAACCTCTATTCCTGGTGTGGATAAGAAAGCTGACAAATTCCAGCTGGACAGAACTACAGCTGATTTTCTATTTACACATCCTGATCCTGAGGGAGTGGTCCAAGCTGTTGCCTGTGACAAGGCCATGATCCCATTGGCTACCCATCCACCAGACAAAGATTCAAGAAAAATGGGTGCTATGGGAAAGAAAGTGTACATGGCTGCCTCTTTATTAGTTCGGCAGGCCAGTTACATGGCATATTCAGTGCAGTATCAAAAAGCTCTGTGGAACACTGTTCTAGCTTTGGCTGATAGGGTCCCAGATGAAGTGGCTATAGACTTACAAGATACAGCAAGGGCTGCACTTGACGCTACCAGGTACCAATTTCATATGGAAGTGGATGCCAATGATACTGCATCCAGGTTAATGGCTTTGTCAGTTTTACTCAGAAGGTTTGCATGGCTTAGAGCCACCAACCTAACCTTAGACACCCAGGCCAAAGCAATGGATTTCCCCCTGGAGAACTCCTTGTTTGGGGATAAAACTGAGGCATACATGAAAAAGGTGGAAAAATATAAATCCACCTATCGGAGCAATTCCAAGTATAGGCCCTTCACCTCTTATAGATCCCAGAATTGGGGTGAGTATTTTAGAGGAAGGGGCAGGAGAGCCATGAGGAGAGCAGCTCCTGCACCACAGGTTCAGGCACAGCCTGCACAGAATCCCTGACGGGCTAGTGCAGGTCGCATCTCCTATTACAGATCCACCAGTAGGTGGCAGACTGGCTCATTACCTTCACGCTTGGCAGTCCATCACCACAGACAAGTGGATGCTGGAGGTAGTGAGCCAGGGCTTGGCTCTCAGTTTCAAATTATTCGCAAAGTTGAGAACAAGAACCTTTGCTCTGGCAACAGCTACACACAGGATCTTGTTGGCAGCAGAGGTAAAACATCTGCTAGCAATCAAAGCAGTAGATGTAGTGCCTCTAATAAGCAGGGGAAAAGGTTTTTATTCCAGATACTTCCTCATAAGGAAGAAAAACGGGGATTAGCGGCCTATTTTGGATCCAAGACTTCTGAACAAGCACATTTTGAAACCAAAGTTCAAAATGGTCACTCTTGCCATAATCATTCCTTCCTTGCAAAAGGGAGACTGGCTACCCTCCCTAGATCTAAGGGGTGCTTATTTCCATATTCCCATCAGACCTTTTCACAGAAAATTCTTGAAATTCAGGCTGACTGCAGGCCATTATCAGTTTGCAACTCTCCCCTTTGGGCTAACTTCGGCACCAAGGGTTTTCACAAAGTGCCTACTAGTGGTGGTAGTTTTTGAGAAAACAAGGTATAACAGTCTTCCCCTACCTGGATGACTGGTTAATAGTAGGACAGTCTCTGCAGCATGCAGTACAGTCACTGGCACTCACAAAATCCACCCTAGAGTCACTGGGATTTCTGATAAACGAAGAAAAATCTCAACAGGTACCACTCCAAGTGCTGGAGTTTATTGGAGCAGAGCTAAATACCAGACAGGGCAGAGCCCTCCTGCCACAGGACAGGGCAACGAACATTCTGCAGATTGTAAAATCCTTTGTCTCTGTGAGACCCAAAACAGCCAGAGAATTTCTCAGGTTACTAGGCCACATGGCATCTGCCACGGCAGTGGTAATGGGCTCCAGATTTCAAATGAGAGATATTCAGTTCTATCTCAGACAGTATTGGTCTCAAAGGACGGATCCTATGTCCAAACTGGTTCTAGACAGAGAAAGTTTAGTCCAGGCCTTACAATGGTGGCTGGACGAGCACAACCTCAGGGTGGGTGTGCCTTTTATAAGGGAACAACCTTCAGTAATCCTCACAACAGATGCCTCTCTTCTAGGCTGGGGGGCACACATGTTGGAGCACACAGCAAGTGGTACATGGTCCCCCCCAGGAGTCTCTGTTGCACATAAATCTCTTGGAGCTCAGGGCTGTTTACCTGGGTTTGAAAACATTTGCTCCTTACCTTCAAAACAGGGTGGTGCAAGTCAGAACAGACAACACCACAACCCTGTATTACATCAACAAGCAAGGAGGTACCAGGTCACATCTACTGTGCACAGAAGCAATGAGACTGTGGTCTCTAGTATAC
Source organism: Neoceratodus forsteri (assembly GCA_016271365.2). Taxonomy (NCBI): domain Eukaryota; kingdom Metazoa; phylum Chordata; order Ceratodontiformes; family Ceratodontidae; genus Neoceratodus; species Neoceratodus forsteri. The sequence continues at coordinate 661,237,314 of CM028129.1, forward strand.
TCCATGGGAGTATCCCTGTCAGCCGTACACCTTCCAGGGAAGGACAATGTGCTGGCAGACTCTTTAAGCAGGATAAGTCAGGACCACCACGAGTGGTGCCTGAATACTCAGGAACTCGGTACAATTTTCAGAAAGTGGGGCACTCCAGAGGTGGTTCTCTTCGCCTCCCCAGAAAACCACCAGCTTCCAATGTACTGTTGGAGGCCTCCTCTAAGGGGCACAATCCCCCTGGATGCCTTGGCCCTGGATTGGACAGGGACATTTTGTATGCATTCCTCCTTTCCCTATGATATTCAGGACCCTACTGAAATTGAGGTCCTAACTAGCAAAATGATACTGGTGGTCTCGGATTGGGCGAGACAGCACTTGTACTTTCTTCTGCTGTCTCTGTCAGTGGTTTCCTCAATCCATCTGCCCAGGAGGCACAACCTGTTAACCTCCTCTCGGGCAGGATCCTGTACCCCAATCTCAAATTACTGAGGCTCAAGGCGTGGCTCTTGAGGACTTAGAGTTTGCTAACCTTAATCTATCAGAACAGGTGCTGACAGTGCTTAGGGGTTCCAGAAAGCCTTCTACTAAGAAGACATATTCCTCTAAGTGGAAAAGATTTACAATATGGTGTACAGGTAAAGGCTTGAGCCCTTTCCGGGCTGATTTGGCTATTCTTCTAGATTACCTTACACATTTACATTCCTTAGGCCTTCCACCCTCAAGGTTCTCTTAGCTTCAGTCTCTGCTTACCTGTCAGTTGGTAAGGAGAGTTCTATGGCTTCTCATCCAGTATTTAGAAAATGTTTTAAAGGCTTTAATCTTCTGCACCCTTCCCTAAGGGAACCGGTTCCAGCCTGGAATCTAAATATTTGCATTGCTAAACTCATGGATGCGCCATTCGAACCTATGACAACCGTAGATTTGAAGTATGTCACTTGGAAAACTGTTTTCCTGGTTACCATTACTTCAGCCAGAGGGATCAATGAATTACAAGCCCTGTGCACAGATGTGGACTACATCTCATTCCACAGGGACAAGGTAGTCCTTAGGACTAATAGAAAATTCCTTCCTAAGGTGGTATCTGATTTTTCACTTAAAATCAGTCTGTCACTCTACCTGTCGTCTTTACAGACAACTCCAGTTCTCCAGAAAGGAGACTTCACTCCCTTGATGTCAGAAGGGCTCTCAGCCACTACATTGACAGAACCAAATCTTACAGGACAAGTCAATCACAGCTCTTTCTCACATATGGTGAAGTTGGTAAGGGCAGAGCTGCAACAAAACGTACAACTGCTCGCTGGATAGTGGCATGTATACAGTTTTGTTATAGTAAGGAGGGTAAACGGGTACCTCTGGGCCTGAGAGCACACTCCACCATGGGCACAGCTGCTTCACTGGCAGCTTCAAGAGAAATTCTGCTACTGGAAATCTGTAAAGCAGATGCATAGAAAACAGTACACACCTTCACAAAGCATTACAGCCTGGACTTGCAATCCAGAGGTGATACTAGGTTTAGTACAGCAGTACTACAGAGCTTGTTTCCAAAATAGGTTCTCTGCCCAACCTCCAAAGGTACTGCTTGGTAGTCAGCATTAAGTTTAATCGTAATGAGTGATTCCTGGGGTTAGAAGAAAGAATTACTCACCATAGTAATTTTGTTTCTTCAAAGGGATCACTCAATATGATTAAAGACCCTCCCTACCTCCCCTACTAGAACCTATAGAAGTTGCTCTGCATCCCTGCATTACGGTTTTTTCTTTCTCCTATATAGGTTAAGATAGAGACTTACTTTGTTTAGCCAGTTGGTGTCCAGGTGGTTTCAAGTTTCTTAGGTTTGTTGGTTAAGGATGTTTTGACCTGAAAGGGCAAAAAAATATTATTTTTAAGGTTTAATTTTTAGCTAGTGGGTCTTTTACCCAGTTAGGTGCCGTAAGAATGTGAAGCACTTGGAGTACAGCAGTTGCTAGGGCAGCAGTTTGACAGTGGCATGAGCCAACTGAGAGTTCCATAATTTACATAAAATTCCATCTCTCCGGGCAGTTCAACACAGGAGGCTGACTGCATTAAGTTTAATCCTAATGAGTATTCCCTTTGAAGAAACAAGATTACTGTGGTGAGTAATTTTTTTTCTTCAGGGACATCCTCAGTCTCCTCTCCGAATCCATGGGGATGCCTTTGGAGCCTGTTCAAAAATGGGCTCTATGTCCCTGACAGACATCCTGGACAAAGAGGATTCTCCGACTGAGGCTTTCCCAGTGGCCAAAGCCATTGTTGGCCTGGCCCGGCCCTGGAGCTATGGGATCACCCTGCCTCCTGCTCTGCACCATCAGCCCGGATGGCCTGCAGATATGCGGTGCCCATTGGCTCCCTTTCAGGGTTCACAGAATACCCCTCAGTCGAGGGGTTGGTGACTGACTCACTGTTTCAGTGCTCGGGCAATTCGGGAGACTCTGATAGACCTCCGGACAAGTTTCAAGTTTATTGTAGGAAAGCTCCATTGAGCAAGCTCATTCACAAGGAGATCCTATTACACAAGGCAGTGAAATATCAGTAATAATAATTATACATGGTGTAAGGTACAAACAATGGCAGGCAAGTAAGAAATAAGTCATAGATAAAATAGAAGACAAAAAATCTTAGTGTGCAAACACTGATGCAATGGTTACCCCAAAGGGCATTGGCTGGGAAGCCAAGTTTCAAAGTAGTACAAAATCACACATACCCCCATAATGCAAAGCATCATGGGATGTATATGCAAATCACCTCCAGTGCCTTTTGGGGTAATCCTTGCCTCAGTGTTTGCGCTCTAAGGTTCTTCGTCTTTTAGCTTTTTTGTTTTTATTGGGCTCACCACAACCCAACCCAGATAAACCAACCTAGGGTAGCTGGTTCATTCCACTGGGGTGTCATACAGACGAGGCACACTGATGAGTCCTGCTAGGACGAAACACGTGTTTGTCTGCCGTTGGCATCCTTTGCAGACTGTGAGAGGCCTTTTGGCACCATGCATTTCTGCTTAAAGTTGAACCAACATAGTATTTTGTGGTGATTTGCATATACAGTCCATGATGCTTTGCATTATGGGGGTATGATAGATAAAATAGGGTACATATAATGCAAAAGAGATTCATATGTCACTAAAATTAGTTAATATTGTTTGGGCATAGACTTAAGCAGGATGAGGCACTCTAGGATAGGATGAATGGAGAAGGGGTGTAGTTGGTAGGTGAGCGGGAGGGCATAAAAGTCATGAGAGGGGGATAGAGAGAAGGGAGAGAACAGGAAGGGGTGTAGGACTGGGGTAGCTAGCAAGTAGACGGTTTTGATCGGGGGAAGGAATGGGAGGGAGCAGGGGGGTATGAGGGAGGCGTGAGGGCTAGACCCTCTGGCAGTTGCAAATGACTGTGAGAAGCCTTGTAGCGAGTGACTTGAAGCTACTAATGTTGACCAGGCCAGTGAGTTTGAGAACTGCTTGAATGTGGTTCCAGGCCACAGGGAGGGAGTATGAAATAGCTCCTCTACCAAGGGAGGTTAGAGTTCTAGGGACATCCAGGATGAGAGTCTGACTTCCTTAGGGAGTAAGTGCAATGTGAAATGCTGAATAGGGATGATATGTAAGTCAGGAGTTTGTTGTGTAGCGCTTTGAGAGTCCAGGTGCCAAGGTGGAGCAGTCTTCTGGTGGCAAGGGATGTAATTCCAGCAAGAGAGTACAAGTTGCAGTGGTGAGTCCTAGGGGGAGCATTTGTAATAAAGCGAAGGGCATGATGGAAGAGGACATTGAGCCTGTGCAGGTTGGACACTGATGTGATATTATATATGATGTCCCCATAGTCAAGGAGCAGGAGGAAAGTTGTCTGGATGAGTCAGAGTCCAGAGAGTCCAAAAAACTGGACCACTCTGCCAGGAACGTCTATGCTGTCTCTTTGCTTGGTCTCTGCCAGGCGAGCTCGGCTGTCATCATGGCACATTTCTCCCATGCCCTTTTGGGCTCTCTGGATGAGGTGCTTCCTCATCTCCCCATGGACCTCCAGACCACGGTCAGGCAGGTCCGGGATCAGGGTTGGGCTGTGGCAAAACAGCAGCTCTGGACATTGGGGACTCTTGTGCCTGCTTGTTTGCAGCTGCAGTTGCCATGCACTGCAGGGCCTGGCTGAGGGTCTCTACCTTTATGGTAGACACCCAGCATAAACTGGCGGATGTACCCTTCTTGGGCACCGACTTGTTTGGTCTCAGGATCGATGGTCACCTAGAACACAGAGAAATTCAGTGCCACCTTGGACTCTGTTGCTTCCACCCAGAAGGAATCTCAGGGTTCCAAAAAGCAGAAGCGCAAGCCCTTTCAGCTCTTTGCCCTTGCGGTCAAGCAGGCCCAGTACCAGTCTGGGCAGGAGCATCAGGCTCAATCTTGGTGCCCTTGGCCCAAGTCAGGGACTTTGGCAGCCCGAAATCCCAGAGGGAAGAGACCTGGCGGCCCTGTGGCTAGATCCTCCTCCAAGCCTGCATAGTGATAGGATGGGGGTGACCACCCCCATACCCATCACACCTACTCTTGAGTCCTCCCATGGGGTGGCCGGCTCCATCACTTCTTTTCTGCCTTGTCCACTTGTACCATGGACAGGTGAGTTCTGGAAGTGGTCGGCAAGGGTCTGCCTCTAGAATTCGAGCAGTATCCACTAGGCTGAGCCTGTGCCCCATGGAAGGAGAAGGTATCCATGGACACTCAGTCGGCTCTCCGCGACATCACCCAACTCCTCCGCAAGGAGGTGGTGGTCAGAGTCGCTGATCCCACTGTCAACCCGGGGTTTGTTTCCAGCCACTTCCTGGTCCTGAAATGGTCGCCGGGGCTGGCAGCCCATTCTAGCTCTGCATGACCCGAACAAGTTCTTCAGGTCTTGCACCTTCAGGATGGTAACTCTATCTCAGAACATATGGTTTTACTCCTTGGATCTGCAGGCTGCATTTTTTTCACGTCCTGATCCATCCGCCCCACCGAAGGTTCCTCTGCTTCTGAGCCCAGGGATCCCTCTACAAATTTCAAGCCATGCCGTTTGGCCAGTCAGCCCCCAGGGTCTTCACCAAATGCATTGCAGTGGTGGCAGCCCATCTTCGGCTACCCCTACCTGGATGATTGGCTTATAGTGGGTTAGGCAGGAGGTGGAGAGATCCCGGGACCTGGCCTTAAGACCTACATTGACCTTGGCCTCCTAGTCAATGAGGCCAAGTCGAAACGTGTGCCCTCACAGGTGATCTGCTTCATCGGGGCAGAGCTAGACTCTTGCTGAGCCAGAACCATGCTCCCATCGGACAGGGCAAAGGTTTTCTCCTCCTTTGCCCGATCATTTCTGGTTGAGCACTTGTGCCCTGCCCGGGACTTCCTGCAACTTCTGGGCTACATAGTGGCCTGCACCTCTGTGGTCCAATGGACCTGGTGGTGTATGCACTCCCTGAAGTGGGAGCTGGCCAGCCAGTGGACTCAGCACCTAGCTCACTTTGACCAGCTGGGCACTGTGACCCAGAAGATGTGGGATGCTCTCCAATGGTGGACCATCCTGGAGCATCTGCAGGAAGGGATCCCTTTTGTCTGGCTCGAGCAGACGGTCATCCTGATGACCGCCTCTCTCACGGGCTGGGGTGCCCACTTGAGGGAATATGGAGTCCACGGGCTCTGGACCCCAGAGGAATCCCGATGCCACATCAAGGCTCTGTTCATTTGGGGTCAAGTGGTTCAAGTCCAGATGGACAACACCACAACCATGTACTAGCTCAACAAGCTAGGCGGGCCGCACTCCCTGCCTCTGTGCAGTGAAGCTCTCTGCATCTGCACCCTCGTGAGCAGACTGGAGGCAGATCTCCTCCCCATTCATGTGGCAGGAGCTTCCAGTCAGCTGGCTGACACCCTCAGCTGAGTGGGTGAGGCGTCCCACAAGTGGTCTCTTCATCCAGAGGTAGTACACAGCTTGTTCTCCTAGTTGGGCACCCCTCAGGTGGACCTGTTTACCTCCCGGGAGAACGCAAAGCTAAGGCTGTTCTCTGCCCACCCCACTCAGCAGGGTTCGCTGCAGGGGGATGCCTTCTCAAGGCCTTGGACCTCAGGCCTCTTCTGTGTCTTCCCTCCACTTTTCTTGATCCACAAGGTGCTGCTCAAGGTCAGGAGGGATGAGGCACACGTGATCCTGGTGGCTCCAGACTGACCATGCCCTCCTCAGCCTCAGCAGCAGGCTCTCAAGGTGTCTTCCAGCACACCCTGACCTGCTTTCCATCAGTCAGGGGAAGGTTCACCACCCGGACCTTCAATCCCTGCACCTGACCGCCCGGTTCCTGAATGGCTAGAGTTCCAGGCTTTGGATCTCTCCGAAGATGTACTCACTGTAGTTGAGGCATCTAGGAAGGAACTGACCAGGAAGTGCTATGATTTCAAATGGAAGAGATTCTCTCTTTGGTGTCAGGGCAAGGGGTTGTACCCTTTGACCTGTCCAATAGCTGACATCCTAGAATACCTATGGTCCATCTCCCAAGGGGGACTTTGGTCAACAACCCTTGAGGTGCACCTGGCAGCCATCTCTGCTTACTTGGCATGGGCCGGTCAGCAGTCGGTGGCACAGGAGAAGGTGGTCTGTTTCTTCAAAGGCCTCGATCACGTACCCCCTGCGGTGTGTGAACCACCACCACGGGATCTACTGCTGGTACTGGCAAAGCTCATGGGTAAGCCATTCAAACCGATGCACAAGTGCGAGATGTCTCATTTGTCATGGAAGACCACCTTCTTGGTCACTGTCATGTCAGCCAGAAGGATTGGGGAGCTTCAGGCGCTCTATCGAGTTTCCTTATCTGGTCTTCCACGGGGACAAGGTTGTCCTGCGCCCCAACCCGAAGTTCCTTCCAAAGGTTGTGTCAGAGTTCCACCTGAACCAGGTGATGATTCTACCAGTATTGTACCCCAGTCATACCTCCGATGCCGAATACTGGCTACATACATTGGACCTAAGGTGAGCGCTCGCTAGCTATAAGGAGCACACTGCTGAGATTCGGGGAAAGGTTCGCCAGCTGTTTGTAACCTGCGCTGAAGCTGCAGCCAGGTGGATGATTGGCAGATGGATTACATCCTGCATTGATCTCTACTATAGGTTGGTGGGTAGGTAGCCTCCCAGAGGGCTAAAGGTTCATTCCACCCACCATACTGCTGCATTGATGGCTGCTTCTAGGGACATCCCTATCCAGGAAATCTGCAGGACTGCTACCTGGAAGTCAGTAAACGCCTTCATTTCTCACTAACACATCGACTTAGTCATGCTGGGATGATGGATTTGGGGCCTCAGTTCTCCAATCTTTGTTCCCTAAGTAGGGGGTATGTGCGCCTTGCTTCCCTCCTCCCGGAGAACTGCTAGGAGTCTACCAAGATGTGTGGATGGAACAACATATCCACGTCCCTAGAAACACAGGCTACTCATGTGTAACATAAATCTTCCACGGAGTGGTCTCTTGCAGTAGGTAATACTTTTGGGTATCCAGCAGAGGTCACCATGGTGAACGGCCGCTCTTCTAGTAGTTTTTCACCAGGGACCGCCCACACATGACATCAGCTTCCTGTTTCCTATACAAGTGTGGGCGGTCCCTGCTATCCTCAGTTAATTTTCATGCCATCTTCAGCTCGCACAGCAGCTAATGCAACTTCTGTGTAGCAATCATCGATGAGAAACTTAGAACTAAGATGAATGTCTACAGATTCCTCAAAGAAACAAGCTGCCATTGCGGTAGGAAGATGTACTGCTTTGACAATCACATTTTTTGTGTAAGGTGTCTGGGACCCACACACGACACCAATTCCTGTAGTTTGTCAGGAATTTAATCAGGCAACCTGTCGATGACGGTTGCTTGAAATTCAACACCTTTTGATGGAGCAGAACACACTTGGAGAACCAGGACGCTCATACCAAAGGCTCCCTCCCTTCTGGTTCTCGTTCCAGGCAGAGGAGAAACCCTCCTCACACTCCTTGCCTCTTTGTCTGTCGACGGCCACCGTTTCTGGTGTCCCTCCATCGACGAGGCATCATTCTAACACTTCTTCATTGACGGGGGCTCATACCCTCTTGTCAACGGCGCTTTCCAGCACTTTAAATGCAATACAGATAGTGACTGCTCCATCGACTGAGGCCTATACCCTCTCGTCGATGCTTTCCAGGGCTTTACATGCAGTTAAATACACTGCTGCTCCATTGACGGGGGTTCCTTTCCCATCGATGGCATCTGACAATTTAAGTGAAACTAACTCCTTTTCCCCTATGGACTCATCGACAAGACCCCGCATTCCTCAGGGGAAACCTATGGCTTATGCCTTATTGACTGCCCCTCCACCTACACAAGTGGCTTCCTATAGGGGTCAGGTGGACAGAGATCGGGACCGTGGTCTTTACCACCCAGGGGCAAGACCTGCTCACACTGTGTGTCCCATTCCCTTTATCACCCCCTTTGTTTCCTAGCATGACCCCCTTCTCAGGAAAGGGACCTCACCAACGTAGTCTGACATGTCTTGCATGCCATGCGGCATTCTCAGCCCTCTGAAGAGCTGGGTGATCCTTCATGGTGTCCTGTCCCTCCTCTGCCTAAAAGATTTCATAGTGACAGGGATACCATGCCACCCTGGTTTCCTCTCCGTATAAAGAGGATTATTTGTCAGATGACCAAGATTTGCTGCCTGATTTCACCGGTGATCTTGAGGATGAAGAGTTTCAAGATTTGGATTTTCCTAATCCTGAATCCCCCTATTCAGAAATCTCTTCCCTGGAGGAGGATCTGCCTTTACTCTCGGCAGACTCTCCCCCCCAGATGACCCGACCTTTAGTGACATGATGGCTCGAATCCAAAAGGTCATGGGATTCTGTACTACTGAACATGATGAACAACATAAGGATATGGCAGAATATTTTGAATTACTTAAGGAACCCGTCTTAGTGGTTCCCCCACTAATACCGACCTACCAGAATGCCATACTGGCTGGTTGGTATCAGCCTTAAGCTATTACAGCTGTTCCCTGCAAAGCAGATCACCTTTATCAGGCTCCTCTGGACCACCCTTTCTGTCTAGTATTCTAGAGGCAGATTCTGTGGTCATTACTGCCGCTCATGACCATACTAAAAAACCCAAGCACATGAGCTCCTTTACCCTGATAAGGAATCCTGAAGAATTGACTGTCTGGGGGAAAAAGTCTTTTCCTCAGATGCTAGAATATCAGAATCCTGAACTATATTTGGTTTGCAAAATATTTTTCAGTCATACTGAACTGTGGTACTGAAAAAGCCTGTTAAACCTTTTAAATATACTTTGTTTGTAATAATTGTAAAGTCTTGTGTATGTGCTGCACTCTGAGCCCTAGCAGTGATAAGCACTCTAGGTAGAGGAGCAGTAGTCCCGTGGAGCACATTTCTGGACTACAGCTCGGCTGTTAAACGTTTTTTCTTTGAAAACGCTCAGAAAGACTGAATATTACAATTTTATTCAATTCCTGCCTTGGGGGAATCTTTTAAAACCTTAACTGTATTAAAGTTAATTTTGGAAAGTAGCGTGGTACAGGAAGCCACCTCGCGCTACTTCCGGTTTTCAGTTGCCATATAAACAAGCCCTGCGGCGAGCAAGGGCGTTAGGTACTTGCTCGTCATCACATTGAAGACATGCGCAAGAAGACATGCGATTCATCAGTTTGGTGAGTTTAGGGAGTCTGGATCCTTGCATTTCTTGAAGTGAGGTAAAACAAGGTTCAATCTATAAACTTCTGGCTCTCCTAGTATCTAACAATCGCTTTTCTCACCTTAGTCTTGGTTAAATATTTAAATCTGGGCAATGACTTCCCTTTTGTTTACAAAAGATGGGCAAACGGGACATATGTGTGTAATCTGTTTTATGTACAGTTTTTCACCGGAACTAGTTTCAATTGAAAGATTTGAATGCTCAAAATGCTTAAGGAAATTGAAGTGGAAATTAAACAGTTTGACGAACGACTTAAACTATTGGAAATTAGTCAATTTGAATCTAGAAAAAGGCTTCAAATGCCAAATATTACTAATGACCCTTTGCCAAATAAAGAAACTCTTCAAGATACTAAAGAACCAAACAAGAGAAAAAGTTAGAAATGAGTCTGACTTAATAAAGATGATGAATGGTCCACTGTTCAGGCATCAAAAATTACAAAAAAAGGGAGAAAAGCAGGGGAATTTGTATTGCCATTATCAAATAGTTTTGACCCACTAGCCCCACTTTCTGTTTCACAAAATTCTAATGAGTTATTAAACTTGGAACCTACTCCACTCTTGGTGAATGGAAAAACAGCTTTGACTTCTACTATTGCGACAGTCTTAAACAGTAGTCAAAATGACTTATTACATTTTGATCAGTGTACAAATATTGACCAACAAGATGATTTGATGGATTATACTTCTACAAATCAGGATCAAATATACGTTTTGGGAGATCCAGTCATTTCTAACCTTGCTCGTCAAATATGTAATGTTGATAAGACCACTCGTACCCTCTGTAGTTTTAGGGGTGCAAAAATACAGGATGTTACAAAAATGACTAAAAATATATTACATAATTGTGGTACTGATCCTTTGGTGCTTATACATCTGGGTATAAATAACATCAGATACCAGACTGTCCAACAGATTAAAGAAGCTTATGTAGGACTAACAAATTTACTAGTAGAAGGGGAAGCACAGATAATTTTTTCAGAAATATTACCTGTTTTCAGAGCTAGTGACATAATTATTGATAAAATTAAACATATTAATAATTGGCTTAGACAGTGGTGCGTTAAGCAAAACTTAGTGTTTGACAAACTGGGAAGTATTTATGAAGCATGAAGATTTTTTTGCATCTGATGGACTTCACTTAAATAAAAAAAGGATCCAATATGTTGGGAAAGATTTTCAATACAGCAATCAGACTGTTTAAACTGCTAAATGGGAGGGAGGGGAATAAATTCGCTACTCTGAGTCCAATGTATGTACCACCACTTTCAAAAAGTGACCTAACAATCTCTGATGTCACATTGGATGATGAAAAACTTTCCCTAACGGTGATATTACTGAATCCTTATGGTGGCCTTCACTCATCTCCATATGAGACCTGTCCAGTGGACCCTCAAAATCAGGGTCGTATCCTCTCTGAAGTCTTCCCCGACATGGTGGACAATCCGAATCAATCTGAATCGAGGAATGCTGTTCTGGTCCCCCCTCCTGTACAGACGTTGACCACGGATGCTTCTGCACACTTTGGTCCTTATCAGACCCAGGGCCAATGGCCCGCTTCTCTCCAACTGTCTCATATCAGTCTCTTAGAGATGAATGGTCTGTCTAGCCTTCCAGGCATTCTGACCCTATCTCGAGCCAGGATCGTTACTGATCCAATCAGACAACACAACAGTAGTGTTCTACCTCAACAAGCAGGGTAGGTACGAAGTCTCCCACCCTATGCAGAGAGACCCTTGCAGTTTGGCAGGAGGCCGTACAGCAATAGTTGATGCTAACCGCTTTCCATCTACCAGGACATTGCAACCAGTTAGCCGATTGGCTGAGTTGCCAGTCCACAACTCACGAATGGACACTTCACTAGCAAGTGCTCCAAGAAAGCTTCTGTTTATGGGGCACTCCACAGATGTATCTGTTTTCCTCCCCAGAGAATTACCATCTCCCCAGGTATTTTTTCCGTTATCCCGAACAGAAAGGGATGATCTATAGATGCCCTGTCCCGACCCTGGACAGGTCTCTTCTTGTAGGCTCCCCCCACCCCCCGTCCCTCTCCTGCAACGGACTCTACTGAAACTACAGTTAGAGACGGCCACAATGATTCTGTTAGCCTCAGTGTGGCCTCTCCAAGCATGGTTTCCTCTGCTCCTACAACTGTCAGTCTGGGACCCTGTTTCGTTGCCAACTAGACCTCTTGACTCTGTATCATGGGTCTCTCCTACACCCCAACCTGAAGGCTCTACACTTTCATGCTTGGCTCCTGAGGACGCTTTCATAACTCTCTTACAAGTGTCCTCTTCTGTTGCCAATATCCTCTTGGCCTCCCATAAGCCAGCAACAACAGCAACATGCAATTCCAAATGGAAACGCTTTTCCATATAGTCTGTCTCTCTATCTTTGGACCCTTACTCTTGTACACTGACGAAGGTTTTGGACTACCTGACTTCACTATCGGAGTCCGGTCAAAGTTATTCTTTCATCAAAGTCCACTTAGCTGCCATCTCCGCTTTCCATGAGCCTTTGGATGGCAGGTTACTGTACTAACATCTAGCTAAGATGTTTTTGAAAGGGATGTTACATATTAAACCTCCTATTAGAAGACCCACTGCTCCGTGGGATCTCAATTTTATGATAGAAAAATTTACCCTTGAGCCTTTTGAGCTGGCGGCCACTTGTGACTTTTTTGTTTTCTTTCATGGAAACCCTATTTCTAGTGGCTATCACCTCCACTCGACATATTTCTGAGCTCCATGCCCTCGTGTAGGGAACCCTACTTGATTTTCCACAGGGAAGGAAGGGTGGTCCTTCATACCAACCCTTCCTTCCTAAAGTAGTCTCCGAACACACTTTAAATCAATCCTTGGATCTTCCGGTCTACTATCCAGACTACGTCAATCAGGGTGAACATCTCCTACATACTTTAGATGTCCATCGTATACTACGCTACTATACTAATTGGACAAAATCGATTAGAAAGATGTCTCAAGTGTTACTTTTGCCCCAGGTTGTGAGGACCTCCCGGTGGCGACACATACTCTTTAATCCTGGTTGGCGCATTGTATTTCATTTTGTTACAAAAATACAAGCCTTTCTCTGGACCTGCCCAAGCCCACTCCACTATAGCTATGGCCACCACAGCAGCTTGCTTTAAGGGAGCCTCCATTTCAGACTTCTGCAATGCAGCTACCTGGTCCACGATCCATACATTCACAAGGCACTACAATCTGGATATTGCCTCACGATGTAGGATGGCCTTCGGCTGTGCAGTCCTACAAGGTCTCTCATCATAACTGTCCTCCCATCTGGGCATTACTGCTTGGGAGTCATCCCAAAAGTATTCCCTACTGCAAGAAACCAGTCCGTGGAAGATAGTAGCCATGTAATAACTTACCGTAACAGTAGATCTTTGAGGAGTGTCTCTTGCAATAAGTTTGTTCCTGCCCTGAGTCATCCCCCCCCCTTTCTCTAAGAGAGCAAGTCCTGGTCCAGTGGCTAGAGTTGGGACTGCTTTGGTACCTCAGCTTCTCTTCAGTCCTCGCTTTGTGAGCTGAATCCAGTGGGGGAACTGAGGATACCAGGGACCGCCCACACTTGTATAGGAAACAGGAAGCTGATGTCATGTGTCGGTGGTCCTTGGTGAAAAACTTGTAGAAGAGCTGCTGTGCACCACAGCGACATCTGCTGGATACCCAAAAGTATTACCTACTGCAAGAGACACTCCTCAAAGATGTACTGTTATGGTAAGTTCTCACATAACTGTACTTTCTAGGAGTGGTGTATGTTGTTCATCCACACGGACCCACCCGACCTCTCAGGTTTCAACGCACAGCCTCTACTTCCAGCAGGCAAGATCTTGCATCGTGGGGTGGTGCCGAGGGATATACCACCCGGGTGGGAGGAGCCAGCTTAAAGACTTTCTGGCTGATCTTAAAGGGGAAAGGACATGCCAAGACGTGTGGATAAACAACATATGCCACTTCTAGAACTACTGTTACAGCTGGGTAACCAGTGTTTTAGTACTTTTAGATCTCACTTCGAGGGGGAGCTCTTGCAGCAGGTTACACCATAAAGACTGAAGGTGCCAGGACCACACAGAAAACTTCTAACTAGTAGTATACAGTGGGGACCGCCGCTGACGTCAGCCCGCCCTGACATCATGTACAATATAAAAAGGGTGGTCCTTCAACACCACCCCAGTTCTTTTCCCACCGTAGACCCATGCACATTGGCTCCACGGATGCCTTTTACTCTAGTTTGACCGCCTTTTTGACCACAATTCAGCAACGCTTTATTTTATTACCTTCAGTATTTAGTCTCTCTTGTCTGCATGCCTACCTCCCTGTTGCCTCCTGTCGAGCAGCGCCAGTCCAGGTGTGCCTGTGGCAAGCCAGTTCCATTGAAAAATGGCCATTCGGCCTGCTTCTTCTGCCTGGGCCCATGCCATAACACTGAGGCCTGCAAGCATTGCCTGAAATTCAACAGCAGGACCAGGATTCGCCACCAAATGGCCTTAAAATCTTTCTTGCTAGAAAGACAACTAGCTGCTTTACAGATGGAGACCCAGGGATAGAGTTCCTCCTCTTACCCCGTCTCTGGGTTCTTCGGCCATTTCTGATCTAGTCATGGACTCTGGGCCTGCTCTTAGTGGGTGATCGGACTCTACTTCCCAGTCAGGTCTTCCTTCCTGCGGGCTTACTGCAGTAAAACCTCTCACCTTCGTATGGATGTTGGGCGGAGGTTCTTCAAGCTCTGAGACTTTGTCCTCTGCTCTTTAGCCCCTGAAACTTTGACCCCCTACTCGGACTTTGGGCCCACAGCCAGGTGGCTCAGCTAGATCCTCCCTGGGCAGCAGGTCCCTGCTCATCACCCATCTGGCTAAGATGTCATCCAAGTCAGCCACTACCTCCAGTGCCGACTCCCTGGACCAATGCCGAGGGCAGGAGCTCACCTCCTCAAGGAGGGCAACTCCTGTGTCCCCCTCTGAACTTAGTTCCCTTCATCGGGCATCTCCAAAGCAGACATTGGCCGCTAGCTTGGACTGTCAGCAGATGCCAGTTTCTTCCATGCTGGCATCCCAGGCACCTGTCCCAGTGACCTCTAACCCTGCATCACCGGACCCTCGTACATCACTAGCTGGCGAATGACCAGACCCTACGCCAGAGCCAGTCACACCCTCGCCCAGCCAACTGATGACACAGGACAATGGTACCTTGGTACCATAGACACCGGCCCCATTCTACCAGCATCGATGCCACCCCCGACACCAGATGCTCCTCAGGAGCCTAATATTCTGCTGTCGTACGTAAAGGACCTCTTTTCATCCTGGTGAAACACATGCCAGTCTGCCGGTGCAGCGGCAGCGCATTCAGCTGCAACGCAGATGACCCAGGTTTAGGAATGGACTCGACATTGAAGGGCCAGCCGGGGGAGAAGGATCGAGCATCCTAGGGACTGCTCTGGGGGGTTGCATGTCCAGCATGCTATAGACCCCTGGTGGAGGCTGGGGGAGCCACAGTGCCAACGCCGTATCTTTGGGGGGGCTAATGCTGGTCGTCATTGCACGTCCTTGATACAGCCTATAAAAATGCTGGCCCAATGCAAGAAGCTTTACCCAGCCGCCTCAACTGCCTACCGTGTCCACTGGTTGGGTCCCCCCTCCCATGGTCCCAGCATGGGGGGGTGAGCCAGAGTAACTTACCGTTGACCTGGGGAGGGGGCCCCCACCCAGGAGAGTAAGCCTGGGCATGGGGAGGTGGTGGGGAAAGGGCTGAGAAGACCCCTACAGGGTTGGGGGAAATGGCTGTATGAAAAAAATAAATAAATATAAAAAAAGTCCTGGTGGAACACAATCAAAGGTGACCTTCTTTCACCAAGTCCTGCTTCTCCTCCCCCGGAGCCTGCATCTCCTAAACAGCCTACTCCTCAGCTGAGGGAAGCCACCCTTCAGCCGGCCAACCCACACAGAGGTGGCACTATCCACAAGGAACGCAGATGCCACTCCTCTTCCAGATCATCGGACTGGCACAGACATTGCTCCAGAGGACATCACCACCGATGCTCCTGTTCTAGAGATACATCCTTGGAGGACTCAAGCTGTAGCTCTTCCTCCTCTTCCTGGTCCTCCTGCTCCAGGGGCACTCCTTCCCTTCCAGAACCCAAGGACTCCCCTAGGTCTCTACCTGATGAGCGATCATTCGTGGATGTCATGCGCCATGTCCAGGTCAACATGGGGTGGGATACAGAGGATTTGGACTTGGAGAGGCATTGCCTGGCCAAGTGCTTCCGCCCAAAAGACCCTAAACCGGAAGTGGTGTAGCCCCTAGTCGACATCTTCTAGCACATCACCAGGGCCGCCTGGAAGCACCCCTCTACTACTTCAGCTATACCCAAGAAGTCGGACCGCCTTTACAGGGCCTCTAGGAAAGAACTCTTTCTGGGTGAACAACCCCTGGCAGACACTATAACAGCTGCTCACGATAGGTCAAAACTTCCCAGGCACCTGAACACCCAACCTCCGGAAAGAGTCTAAACAAATGGATCAACTCAGCAGGGAGGTCTGCGCCTCTGCCACTTGTACTATACGTTCCCTAAATTTCCTCAAACACATGGTTCAGTTTCAAAATGCCCTCTGGGAGCAGGGCATGGAAATAGCCCAGGCCCTACCTGATGTACCCCAGAAGGCAGAATTACTTAATCTTCTGAAAATAGGATTGGACGCTGGCACTCAGTCCTACGGTCCTCTTATGATTCAGCAGACACCGTAGCACGAGCGGTGGCCACAAGGGGTTGCATCAGAAGGCACTCCTTGCTCCAAGTTTTGGTCTTTTTTCAGGATGTCCAAGCTGGTATCATGGATGCCCCTATCAAGGGCTTGGTCCTCTTTAGAGAGGAGTCTGAGAAGATTCTCACTTGTCACCAAGATTCAGGCAAAGCTATCTGGTCCATACAGACTATGTAGTGGTCCAACTAGAAGCCATTTCGGCATCAGCCCTTTGGATGCTCCACCAGCCAGCAGCCCAGAGGTCAGCAGCAGCAGCGAGGTGCTTTTACCTGAAAGGCCTCCTCTCAGAACCCCGGAGGTTCCACCCCCAGAGTGGCCAAGTCCTCCCAGGCTGCTCTGCCCACCCTAACCCCTCCGCCTGACTTCTTGCCCGAACCCCTTCCCCCAGCTGAATCGCTGGGAGGAGTGATGGGGGGTCGCTTCTTCCTCTACTTAGAGGGATGGAACAAAATCCCATCCGACCGTTGGGGCCTACAACTGATGAGAAACAGGGCACCTGATAGTTTTCGGAGGTACCCCTCGGACAGCCCTCCGCTACCCTCCCGCTATTCCCCATCCCATGCAGCCCTCATCCAAGAGGAGTTCCAGGCTCTACTGGATGAATGGGCAATAGAACAGGCACCAGTCTCCCAGAGGGGAAAGGGTTATTATTCCCACTCTTTTCTGGTTCCCAAGAAAGCCAGGGATCTACGCCCCATCTTGGACCTCAGCAACCTGAACAAATATATGGCGTGCAAACGGTTCAGGATGGTAACCCTTCCATGTCTAATCTATCTGTCTGCACCATGGGGACTGGCTTTCTTTGCTGGACATCCAGGATGTGTACCTTCACATCCTAATCGTCCTGACCCACTGTAGATTTCTTCGATTCCTCTCTCAAGGGCACCACTTTCAGTTCCAAGCCCTACCATTTGGGTTGTCCTTGGCTCCTCGAGTCTTTACAAAGTGCTTTGCGGTAGTGGCAGTGGCTCTCAGGGTAAAGGGTCACTATGTCTTCCTGTACTTGGACAAATGGCTCTGGCATGGGCTGGGTAGCCCACCTCGCAGGTAGACTGACTCAAGGACAGTAGTCTGCATTGGAGAAATCTCTCCATGTCAATGTATTGGAAATGAGGGCAATCCTCTATGCCATACAATCTCTACAGATGGACCTAGCCCCGGGCCACCTCCTCATCCAGACAGACATGTCGGTAGTATTTTATGTCAACAAACGGGAAGGGGGAGGCTCATTCATACCCTCTCTTCAGGGAAGCTATGAGGTAATGGTACTGGGCCATCAAGCATCAACTGGAACTCGCAGCCGTTCATGGTCCAGGGATACTAAACACCCTGGCCAACGATCTCCATCTGTCTCGTTCCAAATCCCATGAGTGGCAGCTCCTGCAGTCGGTCACAGAAGACATATTCAACAGATGGGATTGTCCTGAACTGGACCTTTTTGCATTCCCATTCAATGCAAAACTGCCCAGTTTCTGCTCGCTTGATCTGGGGCCTGGTATTTTGTGGTGAGATACGTTGTCCCTTTGCTGGACAGGGAGATTTTTATATGCCTTTCCTCCATTTCCACTGATCCAGAGGGTCCTTCTCAAGCTGCAGTCAGAGCGAGCAGATATGAACCTGATTGCTCCCTACTTGCCTCGACAGATTTGGTTCCCTCATCTTCATCAGCTGGCAGTGGAACCCCCGATCCCTCTGAGCTCTCACTCTCTTTCCCAGGAGAGGGGGACACTAGTCCACCCAGACCTGAAATCGCTGCATCTGCATGCATGGCTCCTACAGACTTAGCCGTCACTCCATTTTTGTGTGTCTGCAAGAGTGGTGGATGTCCTAATTACAGCATGGAAGCCGTCAACTAGGGCCACCTGTACAATGAAGTGGAAGCAGTTCTTCATCTGGGCCTCCGCTCACCACCTTGACCCTTTCACCTGCTCTGTAAACTCACTCCTCAAGTACCTTCTGTCCCTATCGAACTCTGGCTTTAGCTACTCTTCTATCAAGATGCATCTTTCCGCCGTGTCCGCATACAATGCACTGGTACAGGGTAAGACCCTTGCCCAGCTTGATTTACCCCAAACCTTCTTGCAGAGCTTTCTTCATCTGAAGGCCCCCTGTAAGGGACCCTGCCCCTCCATGGGACTTTTTGTTTGTTTTGGAGAAACTTACTTTGCTTCCGTTTGAACCAGCTGCGGATTGCGAGCTGCAGTTTGTCATGGAAAGCGTTGTTTTTGGTTGGGGTTACTTCTGTTTGGAAGATTTCCAAGCTCTAGGGTCTGATGTGCAAGGAGCCCTACCTAGATTTCCACAAGGACAGGGTGTCCTTGTGGACCAGTCCTAAGTTCCTGCCTCAGGTGGTGTCCGAATTCACCCTTAACCAGGACATTCGTCTTCTGTTTACTAATTGCTACTCGGAGCACTCTAATCGAGGGGAGGCTCTTCTTCACACTCTGGATGTCCACTGGGCCCTCCGCTACTATTTGACTTGTACCGGAATTCCAGAAAGTCTGATCAGTGATTTGTTTCATTCTCCCCAAGAACTTTAGGGGTGCCTATTTCTAAACAAACTTTATCTAAGTGGTTGGTTCATTGCACTGTTTACTGTTACCAGAAATATGTTGAGCCTTTACTGGGTTCGTTTAAAGGCCATTCTGGGGGGACGCTGTGGAGCCCGAAAAAGATGGCAGCCAGTGGATAATGCTCAGCATCTTAGCGGAATTCGTATCGCAAAATAAGACTAATTTGGGACACTTGCAATTTCGGGCTTGATGTATTCGTGGGGGAATCCTTCCTTGCCAAAATGGGAAACCCATGACGAGATAAGCAGCAAATTGAGGGTGCTAAGGCGAAAACTTCAAGTGGTGCACCAGCCATGAGATCTGGCCTACAGAACCAGGCCTCTCCTGCGGATTATCCAGAAGAAGAAACGCTTCAATCCCTGGGGCTGAAAATAAATAGACTGATATCCTCGGTGACGGGCCTCTCCGACAAAATTGATAACCTAGCCACTCGGGTGACTACAGTGGAAACTGGTCTGGACAATGTCTCTTCAGCAACTGCAGAGGCTACAAAGCGGGCCGATGCGGTAATGGGGGCGGTGACTGCAGTCATTAAGGAAAACGAGCACTTACGCACCAGGCTAGAAACCCTTGAAAACCAAACAAGGGCAATGAATATATGAATACTGGGTCTTCCGGAGGGCTGCGAGGGGGACCACTTGCTGTTATTTATACAGGAGTGGCTACAGCAGCAATTTGGTGAGGAGGTAGCTGAGCGAGCTCAACGAATCCAAAAGGCCTACAGAATTGCAACATGGGGTAGGCCTACAGAATTGCAATGTGGGGTAAGCCAGTGAATCTGGAGGCACCACGCACGGTTGTAGCAGTCACTGATGGTGCGGGCACAAGAGACTACCTCTTGGCTTTGGCCAAGCAGCGAAAAACTCTACTGTGCGATGGTCAAATTGTGCACCTATATCCGGATAGTAGTTATGCTACATGGCAGTGGAGAAAGCAATTAGATGGGACCAGAGCTATACTGAGGGAAGCCGGAATACCACACGGTATTATATTCCCAGCCTGTCTTAGAGTTGCTTATTAAGGCAAGATCTTTGTTTTCTCTGATTTGAAAGCTGCCATGCAGTAGGCCCCACAACAGGTTCCGAGGAGGTGACGAAACTAACCCAGGGAAGTTGTGTTCTCCGAGGAAGACAGTGAGTTATGAAGACATGAGAATTACAGTAAATCTGTAATTTAGTTCATTTGAGTGGATAGAATTACTCTTTCTTTTGGCAAAACTGTAGGTACTTTACGTTACTTTCTTTTATTGGCCTGGGTTGGAACATCTACGATGGACTCTAAATGACTTTTTGGACGTTTTTGCAGTTACCCAGAGGTGTTGAGTTTAAATCGCCGACTCGAGTGGACACACTTATAAATGCAGGGCTACGTACTGTTGCCTATTATATTGCTGGCTAAATCGTACCTAGCCATAAATGTTTCTCTATGAAGCTGTTTATACCACCAAATTAGTGGCAGTAATTTGTAATTTTGCATTATTCTAATGGGAGATTGCACAGTTAGTGCTCATATTGCTGATTAATGCATGGAGCCTTTCTCCTTTCCTCACATGAGGAAAGAGAATATATTGAGTTAAACATATTGATTTTGTAGTACATTTCCATGCTGTTCATGGGCTCATCACACAGCTTTTTCACATAGTTTAATGTTGAACTAAAATAGTAACACCCCCTTATGATGTAGCTTTAAGCAGTAGATGGTATTTTTTATGTAATCAAGAGGAGTGGTGACCTCAATGTGTCTTTGATATATTTACATCTATTATATATCTGCTTGTAAACTGTACTTCAATGTTTACTTCAAATAATAAACATAAAGTATAAAGGCCATTCCACCAGGGGAGTTGCTGCTTCCTTTATTCATCCCTGCAAAACGTGTCAGCAGCAGATATCTGCACAGCTGCCACCTGGAGCTATGTCCACCTCTTTATTAAACATTTATTTATTTGCTTTTGATAACTGGGTAGGTCATTATAGTTTGGGCATTGCTTCCAGGCGTAGGACAGGCTTCGGCCCTGCTATCTTCCAGTGCCTTCTGTCTTGAGGAACCAAATTTTTCAGCCTCCTTTCCTCCGCCCTTCTGTCAGGATTTGTCCTTGTGCTGCTTGGGACTCTGTCCTTATGGTGTACCCTACTGCAAGAGCTCCCCCTCAAAGTGAAATAGAACAGTTACGTGAGAACTTACCGTAACAGTAGATCTTCGGGAGGAGCTCTTGCAGCAGGTGCTGCTTTCCTGTCCTCCTTCCCCCTGGTATCTTCCTCTGCATCATCAGCTATTCCATCATAACTCTTCGGTTCTCCGTTCCCTCTCTGTGCCGGGGTCTCTGGTGGGAGAACTGAGGTGGTGCTGGGGGACCACCCCTTTTATATTGTACGTGACGTCGGGGGGCGGTGGTCCCCCGCTGTATACTGCTAGATAGAGGTTTTCCGTGGGATTCTGGCGCCTGGCAGCTTCAGTCCTCATCATGTAACCTGCTGCAAGAGCTCCTCTCGAAGAGCTGTTGCGGTAAGTTCTTGCGTAACTGTACTTTCAACAGTATGCAATGCCTTGGGGTTCTTGTACATAATTTTAGTTGCATTTCCTTTTTTGTCATACCCTTAATCTTTCACTAAGAACATTCACATGGAAACAGAATTTTTGCCCTTTGGATTTTTACAGCTCTTGCTTCTTGTTTACGTGAGGTAGTATAATTATCTGTTTATGACATCATAATATCCTTGGCAACCAGTTGTGATTCACAAGCAGAGGATTATGGCATCACATGTAGGCAGGCAACAGGAGCAGAAAGTCTGAGGGGAAAGATGGTACTTTTACCAGGTGTCCTTGACTCTGTAATAAAGAGAAGTACAGAAATAATGTGAAATAAAAGCAGAAGTATGTGTATTGTAGCCATTATTTTTTTTTTTTCAAAGTTTTGCCAGCACTATCCCAGGCTCTTAGATTTTTCTAAGGTTAATTTTTATAAAATGATCCCTTTTCATTTCATACATTCAGCATTTTATTATGTGGAGTTTCAGTTCAAATCCCGGCTCATTAATTTTTGTTTCTTTCTTTGTAGGAAATCAGTGAAACAAGGAGGCGGCTTGAAACCAGACTAGTAGAAATCGAGTCTGGACAAAAGAGTGAATATGAAAATAAGCTGACTGCAGCAATGCAGGAGCTGAGGAGAGAGCAGGAGGAACAAATTCAGCAATATAAAGAACAGCTCGAACAAACTTTCTCTGCTAAGGTGATATATGATTTCATGATTACTGTATTCCATTCATTGCTTCGTGAAGTGTAAGATTTAGATTATATAAGGTGAGCGAGTATTAAAATTTTTTTTTTAAATCTACAGATGAAGTTAAGGTCTGTAAAACCAAACAATCCCAGGTTTTTAAGTCAGCATTTTCAAGGCCGCTATGTGAAGACATTAGACAAACTAGTAGACAGTAAGTTTGAGGAGCTTGTAGAAAACAGGAGAGAAGCACAGCAGATTAAACAGGTATAAAGAGCTTGATGGAAAGCAAGTTTAATTATAGTACTCTTCTACTGTACCCAACATAGGAAATGTTTGCAGGTGTAGCTTTCTGCATCGCACCACATTGTCAGTGGTAAATTAATATGTTGGTAATGAGATCCCCAGTGGGATAGTGGTACAGTCCAAATCTGTCAATCAGCATAGAACCCTAGGCATGTGAGGATTCCAAAGACAGCAGCTAGTCTCTTTGTTGCATCACCAGATGGGGTGGACTGCACAGAAAGAGGTCAGTCAGACTGATGTTTCTAATAGGTTGTTTTTTTGTTTTTGTTTTTTTACATTGCTTTTTATCCTGCCTTCCGACCTCGGCACTCCACTCAATCAGAGCCCCTACAAGCCGAGCCATCCCGCTATCCAACCCAGAAGTCTTCCCCTAGAGTAATCACCCCCTCAGTAGCCTTGAATACCCCGGATTGCCCCCTGGGTGAGGTGAGGAGAGGGTTCCCCTTAGCTTCTCCCCAGATAATGGAGGAGCGGGTGATACAGCAGTCTGCTCCCGGTGTCTGCTGGCGACGTGCTTGGTGCTAGAGGGGTCATCACCTAGGAGTGACGGGTTATTTTTCCTCTGTTCTGGTCCCCACAGTCGTTGGCTCTCTGGGAGAGCCAGTTGGGAGGTGTGCGTAATGACGAAACTCCTCCCAGGGCTTCCGGCTAATGCTGCCCCCTTTTCCCCTTATGAGACCTGTTCTGCACTGCCAATCCCGGGTTCACCCGAGAGATGGCAGTAAAGCAGCGGGACAGGTAATGAACCCTCCCCAGAGAGGGAGAGCCACTGTTGGGTGCTCAATCCCTTCTGTCCCCTGCCGACCCCCGGCGATCCGAGCTAGTCACCGAACCCAGGTCACTGGCGTGGAGCGAGGTGTGGCGTCCAGCGCCTCAACCTTATGCATTGCTGAGCCCAATAGATTGTTTTAAAGATGAGCCAACTTAGAGGTAGGTTGAGGCGACCTAGTGACGGGGTGCTCCCTCAGATTTAGAAATCGTGTCTGTTACGTTGCAGCTTTCAGAAACTGTTCTGTTAGCCAAATACTCATTCAGTGCATAGTGCGTCTTAATGATGACCATTAAAGAAGCTTAATAGGGTGTTTTGAACAGTTATTTCTGATGGGGTTGTCCTTAGCCAGGTGCCTCAGGTAAGTAAGCTTTTTTTTGGGGGCTCATTGAGGCAGTTAGACTGGGAAGGATCCTTAGATGGCAAGGTTATTTTTATTTTTTCCCTCAGTGTTCTCTGGTACGGTTATTCCCCTTGTAGCAAGGATTGTTGGATCTTACTTAGAGAGGGCTCTTGCAGTAGATATTTACATACAGGACCAAGCTGCCAGGCGTCAGGACCTCACGGAAACATTTCTAGCAAGCAGTCTCTGGCGGGGGACCGCCCCACGTCAGCTGACTAGCGTCAGCCTACGTCAGTATAAAGGGGCGGTCCCCTAAGCCCGCCTTCCAGTTCTTTCCTGCCAACAGTTTGTGAAAGTACCTCGCGGAAGAACAGCGCTACTTCGACTGCCATTTTCAGATGTGTATTTGTTCTTTTTTGCCAGACTTACCAGTTTTTCCTTCAAAATTGTTCCCAACTCCGGCTGTGTGTGTCGTCCCCGATGCCCTCCAAATAGCATAAAAACAAGTGCGAGTTGTGTGGATCCCAGCTCCCTCATAAGGATGGCCACTCTTTGTGTCTGTTCTGCCTAGGCCTGGACCACCGCATGGAGGAGTATGAATACTGCCAGAAATTCAGTTGGGTCACCCGTAAGAGGAGATAGCAGTCCCTGGAAGCCCATGTCCTAAAGAAAAAGATGGCCTCCTTGGAAAAAGAATTGAAAAAACTGAGGCAGGCGTCCACTTCTCCGGAAGGCCACCACAGGAAAAAGAGGGACAAGGAGAAACACAGAGACCGGGATTCGTCATCCACAGCTCCCTCAACTTTGACTGGAGTCGCAGCTTTCTAGGTATCTTCCCGCTCTGGGGGATCGCTCTCCAATGGCCGCCTTGGTGGTTATCAAGCCTGAGTCGCCCCCCCCCATTGGGCTCGCGCTCGGGCCTGCCGGGAGCCTCCAGGGCAGAGGAGGCCTCCACTTCCACTAAGGTCACTTCTTCCACATGGCCTACTGGTAAGAGTGGGTCTGATAAGTCTAGCTCTGGCTCCGCTGCCACCCTCCCGGACAAGGCTCATAAGCCAGTCTGCAAGTTTGACAAATGCCCAGCCAGCATACCCATGCCAGGCACTGAACATACGCCTGACGTCCAGGAGTCGCCGCAGTGAACTCCAGTTTTGTTGCTCTCTGAGGCCCCTTCATCTCCCCCAGACTCCACCCGTGGATTCGGCTCCCTCCTGTCCGGCTGGGGTCGAGGAGACCGGGATGCTGCTGTCGGGGGTGCCCCCCCCCCCTTTGCCAGAACCTGACACACCAGACTTGACGTCAGCGAACCCAACATCACCCTCTGGTATACCAGTTCCTGTTGACTGACCTGCCTTGCCGTCCAGTCCTGCAGGGACCACCTTCCTGGACCCTCCCGTGGGTCCTCCTACCCTGGGCCCTACGCCTTCCGGGCCTACAACGGAACAGTCTGGTCCACCTACTGGACTGATGCCAGGTCCTTCTGCTCTGTCAGAGTCTGATGCTGTAATACCGGATGCCACAGTATCCTACACCTCCGTACCAGACGCCACAGTACCCAACGCCTCAATACCCGATGCCAGGCCTCCCACCGTCGGGTTATGGGTATCCTTTTAACGGGTTTTCCAGTTATCCGTATCGGAGTCCCCCCTCCTCCTCCCCCACAACCTCAAGTGGACCTGAAGGAGGTTCTGGCCTCCTGGTGGGCTGAGGCGAAGTCCCAACTCACTAAGGAGGCAGAGAATCATCTACCGACTCCGACCCTACACCAGAGCCCCTCTGCCATGCACGGGAGACTCCTCCACTTTACCCGATGCCAGGGCAGAACCCTCTGGCGCTCGGATCAGGGAGGCTACTCTCCCCCAGGGTACCCCCAGAAGGGTCGATCCCCCACTCTATAAGGAGGACTCTCTCTTCGGAGCCTTCAGATCCTGATATGGATTATGATCCATCCGACCCCAGAGATGAGCCACATTCTCCAGAGAACCCCAGGCCTAAGGACTCTCCGAAGTCTCCTCCAGAGGACCCCTCTTTTCTGGAATTGCTGGAACAAATCCAGGCTGCTTATGAGTGGCAATCAGTGGAGCCAGATCCACAACGGAAAAAATTAGCTGTTCACCTGGATCTTTTGGAAACCTTTCCTACACTGATTCCCCCTGTGCGGATCTTGTTTCCACTGTTTGGAAGCAACCTTCCTCATTAGCCCCTCTTCCCCACAAAACAGATGGGCTATATCAGGCTCCTGAGGGAAAAGACTTTCTTAGTCTTCACCGTAAGGCAGATTCGGTTGTGATTAGCACCGTTCATGATCGAACTGCCAATCCTAAGCACCTTAGCTTGTCTTCCCCTGACAAGGAATCTAGACTTCTGGACCAGTACGGTAAGAAGATATATGCGTCTTCTACCCTGGGTTTGAGAGCCCTGAACTATGTTGGACACATGGGGGACTTCCAGAAGTTGATTCTGAGCCAGGTGGAATCAAACTGGACTCTCTCCCAGATTCTCAAACAAAACAAGTACTGGGAGACCTGGTCTGGTTCGCTCCGCTAGTTCAGCCTGTAGGCACATGTTATGTGCCACCTACGATGCGGTGGACACTGCAGGCAGAAGCTTGGCTTTTGCCGTAGGTTTGCGGTGACATGCCTGGCTCCATGTGTCAGGTTTGGCCCCCTGAAGTTCAGACAGCTGTACATGATGCTCCTTTCAGGGGATCAGTCTTGTTCGGAGGTGATGTCAAGGACATCATCACCGAACTGCAAGAGAAGGGTTTAGCATTGAAGTCAGTTCAGACATATGTATAAGTCCTCTCAGGGTCAGAAGCGGCCCTTTTGGTGCCAAAAGCACATGCAGGCTAAGCGTCCTAACAAATGCAGAGCCACATCAGCAGCCAAAGCTCCTCTAAGCAAAAAGACTCCCGGAGCCCAAGCCGCTGCTCTGCCCTCAGCATCCTGACTCCCTGCCTCTCCCTCTTCCTCTGGTGCCTCCAGAGGAACTGGTAGGGGGCAGATTTTCCTCCCATCTGCCGGGCTGGGAGAGAATAACACATGATGTGTGGGTGCTTCAATTGGTATCAGTGGGACACTCAATTGAGTTTCCCCAGAAACCACCACGCAGACCACCTCCTCTGTCATCGTACTCCCATCTTCATCTTCCATTGGTACTCAGAGATCAGATCCCTTCTTCAAAAGGCAGTGATAGAACCCGTGCCTCCCCCTTTCAGGGGACGGGTTACTATTCTCACTTCTTCCTAGTACCAAAGAGGACCAGAGACCTGAGACCAAGGCCCCTACTCTTCTGCGGCACATTGGGACCAAGTTCTGCAGCAAGATTACCATTGCCACAGAACTTCTGTGGCAGTGGCTTGTAAAAATTTTTTTTTTTTTTTTTTCTCTCTCTCTCACCTCTCTCTCTCTCTCTCTCTCTCTCTCTCTCTCTCTCTCCCACCTCTCTCCACTACCTGCTAGTCTCGACCCTTCAGGACATCCAAAGTCATCCTCCTATCACACACAGGACTCCCTCTCGCACCTCCATGGAGCTTGGTCCCCGAGTGAGGATGAGGCGGGGTCCAACACCCTGTAATCTAATCTTGTCTGGCTGAGATAGTGGTCCTGGTGAGCAGGGCACATTGGAGGCACGCTCTGGGAAGTCTGTCTTCCCGAAGCCAGCAGGCATCTTTCCTCTCTTTTTCCCTCCCCTACAGTGCGCAACCCCCTGACATCAAGACGGCAAGCACAGACGTCCGCACAGTAAAGCTGCCATCCATTCCCCTGCAGTTGGGGCTTGTAGTACCTCAAGCCTCCGTTCTGGGTCAGACAAGTACTTGGGCTAAGGCCGCAGCTCTTCGTGGAGAAGGCAAGCTGTCGTTGGATGCTCAAGCCCATCTCCCCCTGGCTGACCCACCAGCGACCTGAGTCTGCTTCCGAACCCGGGTCGCCAGCGTGGAGCGAGATGTGGCATCCTGCGCCTCAACCCTCGGCACCACCGGGCCGGCTCGTTGTGGCTTGTAATTTCTACGGCACTAATAAACTACCACATCACACTGTCAGCTTGTCATCCTGACTTCACGTCCATGGCAGTGGTTACAGCAGAAGGAATGGGGGCAAGTGCAGTAACATTAGTTCAAAAAATAACAGACTTTCAGAAAAAATGTTATGCCTAAAAAGACAAAAAAAAAAAAAAAATCTATCCCTTAAGGTCCTAGCCTATTGCCTAAATGAAATATGCAGAGGGGACCTTATGTGATGAATAAGGTATTTCTATACTCATGCAGAATATAACACTCATGAGGTCCCCACTATGTATCACTTATACATTAGTAATATATGGATATGCCTCCATAATACTATTAAGTTATACAAAAATTCTCCAGTAATACATCACTACTCTCAATAATTCTATCCTGAAAAGTGATACTTATCGTTTTTGCTGATAATACTACAGTTCAGAGGTAATCACCAACTGTAGTATTAATGGTTCCATATATTACAAGACATAACACAAAGAAGTGTTTCACAAAGCATTAATACCATCTCGAAGTTTTGGGGACTTTAGGATCTCTCGAGCTTCACTCTCAAGGTCCATGTCCCCAAAACCTCTCGATGGTATTACTGCCTTGTAATACACACGTATCTGTCTATTATTCTATTTATTTGTGCTGTCTACACCACTCATGAGGTCCCCACTGAGTATCACTTAAATATTCATACACAATCTGTAACATACATACAAATGTGTGTGTGTGTGTGTGTGTGTGTGTGTGTGTGTGTTATATATATATATGTGTGTGTGTGTGTGTATATATATATATATATATATATATGTGTGTGTGTGTGTGTGTGTGTGTGTGTGTGTGTGTGTGTATATATATAGTGAGAGATACCATATGTATTATATAATTTTTTTATTTTTTTATTTTATGATTGCCACCTCCAAGTGCAACTGCTAAAGGAACGGGGCCCCCAAGCATAAGCCTAATATAGCACAGCACAACATTCACAGGGGGCCTTACCCCCCGCTCCCCCACCCCTTCCAGGGATGTACCTACAATGACTACACTAACCTAATGCCTAACTCAGCATATGTAACCAGCTGAAGTGCAATGTTGTACTACCCTGTATTATGTCTTGATGCGTCTTATAGTAATGTACTTATGCTGTATTTTATACTGTGTAAACCCCAGGTCGCCCCTGAAAAAGGGATCTTCGGGGCCCAGTGGGCTCACCCGGTTACCAAAATTTAATAAGTAAATAAATTATATATATAATTTTCTTTGTGCATGAAATTGTATTCTCATTCATACAGGTACCTTTGAAAATGGAATAAACAGAATAGAGGGAATATTGCAAAACTCATTTTTCAAACATGAAGTCTTGCTGTTTTCTGTTTGCAGTGATCTCCAACCTTTGAACTGCCCCGGAGAGGAAAGAGTTGACTTTCCATGCAAGGCATGGAACGCTGAGCTCGAGCTCGGTTGAAGCCTCTGTCTGGTGTTGTTTGAACCCCAACCGCCAGATTCTTTACTCCGCCTCACTGAACAGTCGCTCCAGAGATTTCTCCTTTGCTCGGTTCAAAAAAGTCAGTGTCGTTTTTTTCTCCCGGTTTCAACCGAATTTCTGCAATCTAACCTGTCGGTTAAGTCTCTGTCTGTGGTACCGTGAGTACTAGATAGGTTTCCATATTAGTTTTCTGTGTGGAACTTGTAAACATTGGATCGGTTCGGTTTGAACCGATCAGGTTTGTGAAAAAGTTTACTATTCTTATTAGAGTGTGGTAACCGGTCTGTATCGGTTCTAAAAAAAAAACTGATTTTATTACGTTTTTTTCCAAGACCCATAACACGGTCAGGAGGGGTGTCTTGCCTCATGGATTGCCGAAAAAGGTACGCTTTTGTTCGGATTGGCCATGTCTGAGAAACCCAAGAAAAATCTGGGCCCACTGGTTTCAATACTGTAGTGTGTGTGGGGAAGCCTTTGCTAAGGCTGATCCCCACACCACTTGTGTTTTATGTCTGGGGTTTGACGACCTCGATTCAGACTGCCAAATTTGTAAAAGTTTTCCCAAAGCTACCCTGGATAAGAGAGTAGGTAGACTGAGGGAAAGGGAGGCCGAGAAGTCCGCTGACCCGGATGGCCAGCCCGGTTCGGTTCCGACCGAACCAGAAGGAGTGCCCTCTGACCAGGGCGAAACTTTTTCGGCCAAAAGGAGAACCGATTCTGAGGAGTCGGTTCTGGTTAAAAGAAAAAGAAGGGATAAGTCAGCCGGTTCGGATCCACAGGTTCTCTCTCCGACCGCTGATGAAATAGCCAAAGCGATAAGGATAGTTCAGTCACTAACTTCAGTTCCGACCGAACCGGCACCATCGCTTAGGGGCTCGGGTCGGTCGGTTCCCCTGGTTCTGGATTTTTACTTTAGAAGAATTTTATGAACCGGAGGAGGGAGAGTATGAAGATGATGATGGTGATTATGAAAGTCTGGCTGTGCCCATTGAACCGGACATCTCCCCAGACAGACCTTCAGGTGTTTCTCCTCCTAGGCTTCGACTCCCCTTCCCATTTTATGTTTTACAAAAAAGTGGCTGAAACCCTCCAGCTTCCTATGGAAGAAGCAGTAGAGGATCAGGAGGAGCCTGATTTCATTGAAATGGTAGACATCCCAGAGTCCAGGAGATAGTCTATTGCCCTCCATAAGTCTTTTGGGAAACAGACATTTAAAATTTTAAAAACTCCTAATTCCATACCTCCTGTGGACAGAAGAATGGACAAGAGGTATACTCTTTCAGGCTCAGACACGGAGTTCCTTTCCCAGCAATGCAGCCATGTTGGGGTAGTGCAGGCTGCTGCCTGTGATGAGGCAAATATACCCTTGGTTTCACACACCCCAGATAAGGACACCAGGAGGATTGATGCCATGGCAAAGAAAACAGTACATGGCAGCATCCCTGGGACTCGGGCAGGCTAATTATATGGCCTACACAGCTAGATACCAGAAGTCCAGGTGGGTCACTGTTATGGCTCTAGTTAAACAGGCCCCTGACCAGCTTGCAAAGGAGCTGGAGCGGGTGGCTGCAGATGGGATTGAGGCATCCAAGGTGCAATTTCATGCTGCTGTGGACTCCAGTGACGTTTCATCTAGAGTCATGGTTACATCTGTGGCCCTTCAGAGGATGGCTTGGCTCAGATGTACTAGCCCGTCTCAGGATACCCAGGCTAAGGCCATGGATTTTCCTGTCATTGGTAACACTCTGTTTGGGGAGCAGACAGAGAATTACATGAAAAAAATGGACAAGTACAGGACCACCTACAGGAGTGCTCAGGCCAAAGAAAGGCAAGCCACTCCTCAGAGGCAGCAATCCAGGGGCAGGGGCAGGCCCTTTCATAGGCCTTTTTACCAAGCCCAGGCCTCCTCGTCTGCCTTTGCTCAGAGGGGGTTCTTTAGAGGGAGAGGCAGACGGGGTATGAGCAGGCCTGCTTCCACCCGAGGCAGCCCTGCCAAGCAGACACCCTGATGGATCTGCCCGGGCCGATTCTCCACTACCTGTAGGGGGCAGGCTGGCTTACTTTTTCTAGGACTGGAAGTCTTTAACATCAGACAAGTGGGTCCTGGAAGTAGTAAGCCAGGGACTGGTTCTCAGCTTCAGAAAATTTCCCAAGATGAGAACCAGATCCTTTCCACCTGCAAATCCTTCAGAGGCCCTTGCCCTAGAGGCAGAGGTCTCTTCCCTCTTGGCTCTCAGAGCCATAGAAAGGGTTCCAGCCCTACACAGGGAAAAGGTTTGTACTCAGGTACTTCCTAACCCCAAAAGACAGGAGAATGGCGGCCCATCCTGGATCTGAGGTATTTAAACAAGCACCTTTTAAAGCCAAAATTCAAAATGGTGACTCTGGGAATAATTCTGCCCTCTCTAAGGCCAGGGGACTGGCTAGCCTCCTTGGACCTCAAGGATGCCTATTTTCACATTCCCATCAGGTGCTCCCACAGAGAGTACCTCAGGTTCGAGTTGCCCTCAGGCCACTATCAATTCAGAGCAATGCCCTTTGGTCTAACATCAGCCCCAAGGGTGTTCACAAAGTGCCTGGCAGTAGTTGTTGCTTCCCTAAGGAGAAAAAGATCTCCATCTTCCCATACCTGGACGACTGGCTCATAGTGGGTCAGTTCCCAGACCAAGTCAAGTCACATTTGCAGATAACTCAGCAACTGCTCACTTCCTTAGGATTCCTCCTAAATCTTCCAAAGTTGGTTCTGGAACCAGTGCAGCTCCTCACCTTTATAGGGGCGGAGCTCGATACAATAAGACCAAGGGCCTTCCTTCCCCTGGACTGGGCAAGGACACTAGTAAAACTGGCCTCTTCTTTCACCCTTCAGGTGTCTCGACCAGCAAGGCACTTCTTGCAGCTCCTGAGCCACATGGCAGCCTCTACAGCAGTGGTCCAGGGGGCAAGGTTTCAGATGAGGGACATCCAGTTCCACTTGAGAACCTTCTGGTCCCAGAGAAAGGATCCCCTGACCAAACTAGTCCCAGTAACTCGAACCCTGATCCAGGCTCTGCAATGGTGGCAGGATCAGGACAATCTAAGGCAAGGAGTTCCTTTTGTCACTCAACCTCATTCTCTAATCCTTACCACAGATGCCTCCCTCTTGGGCTGGGGAGCCCACTTGGGGGATCTGACCACCCAAGGGCTGTGGTCACCTCAAGAATCTCTGCTTCACATCAATCTCTTGGAACTCAGAGCAGTGTTTCTGGCACTGCAAGCTTTTTCCAAGTCTGTTCAGAACAAAGTAGTCCAGATCAGAACAGACAATACCACCACAATGTGGTACAGCAACAAGCAAGGGGGCACTCGGTCTGCAGCCTTGTGCACAGAAGCAATGAAGTTGTGGTCTCTGGCCTATTCCTTGCAAACTTCTCTGACAGCAGTGCACCTCCCAGGGAAGGACAATGTCCTGGCAGATGCTCTCAGCAGGGTATCTCAGGGCCATCACGAATGGTCCCTAGATCCCCTAGTTTTGAAGGTGATTTTCTCCAGATGGGGCACTCCACAGATAGATCTTTTTGCAGCCCCAGACAATCACCAACTCCCCCTTTTTTGCTGCAGACCCACAGTATTGGGCTCAGTCCCTCTGGATGCTCTAGTTCTCAATTGGGAAGGGAAGTTTTTGTATGCTTTTTCCCCCTTTCCTCTCCTGTTCAAGGTACTAGTCAAAATCAGATCTCAGCCCTGCAAAGTGATTCTGATTGCTCCAGACTGGGCCAGACAGCCCTGGTACCCACTGTTGCTGTCCTTAGCAGTCCACCTCCTCCTTTCTCTTCCCAGGAATTACAACCTGTTGACATCCTTTCAGGGGAGAGTTTGGTATCCGAATCTCAAATCTCTCAATCTCAAGGCCTGGCTCTTGAAGAATTAGTTTGCTGATCTGCATCTCTCGCAAGGTGTTTTGGATATTCTAAAGGCTTCTCGGAAGCCTTCCACCAGAAAGACTTGCAACTCCAAATGGAAAAGGTTCACTATTTGGTGCTCTGGTAAGCATATTTCTCCAGAGTCTGTTGGGTTGCCTACAGTCCTGGACTATATGGTTCATCTCAATAGCTTGGGACTCAGACCAGCTACACTCAAAGTACATTTAGCAACTGTTTCTGCTTTTTTGTCAGTAGGTAAGCCCTCTTCTCTTTCAGCTCATCCTGTATTTTCTAAATTCTTCAAGGGATTGTTGCACACCAATCCTCCCTTCAGGGACCCTGCTCCTGCTTGGGACCTAAATGTTTGCATTGCTCAGCTTATGAAACCCCCTTTTGAGCCTTTGTCCTCTGCAGAACTTAAGTACTTGACTTGGAAAACTGTGTTTTTGGTAGCCATTACCTCTGCCAGACGCATCAGTGAGTTACAGGCCCTGTCAGTGGAGCCTGATTTTCTCTCTTTTCATAGAGATAAGGTGGTCCTAAGAACTAGCAGAATGTTTTTGCCTAAGGTGGTCTCAGATTTCCACCTTAACCAGTCTGTGTCTCTTCCTGTTTTCTTCACTGACCATTCCTCCTCTGGAAAGAGGAGGCTGCACAGCCTGGACGTGAAAAGGGCCCTTAGCTACTACATAGAGCGCACCAAGGGTCAGAGGTTTGACTCCTTCCAATTGTTCCTCACTTATGGTAAGGTCGGTAAGGGAAAACCTACCACTAAAAGATCTATTGCCAGGTGGATTGTCTCCTTGTATATAATTCTGCTATGAAAAATTGGGTAGGACTCCACCCTCAGGCCTGAGGGCTCACTCTACTAGAGGTACAGCTGCTTCCCTGGCTGCTGCCAGGATATTCTATCTTAGAGATATGTCAAGCAGCCACCTGGAAAACAGTCCATACTTTTAGCAAGCATTACTCTGTGGATATCAGGCTAGGAGTGATGCTCGGTTTGTACAACAGTACTTCAGAGCCTATTCCCAAAGTAGGTTCTGTCCCTCCTCCATGGAGGTACTGTTGTAGTCTGCAAATAGTCAGAATACAGCAAGACTTCATGTTGTTTGAAGAAAAATTACTCACCTTAGTAATGTTGTTTCTTCTAATGGAGTCTTGCTGTATTCTGATCTCCGCCTCCCCTCTCAGAACCTGGTTTTTGGGATGTGGGTGGGCAGGAGCAGTGTTGGCACCTAGGGTGCCCCTTTCTCACCCTCCTTTATTTTAGGCGTGTTTTGTTTTGTTTTTTGGGTTTCCTGACTTGTCTTTGCTTTGAAACCAAAAAACCCTCTTTATTAAATTTAGTTGCCAGTTGGCTAGTGTTAGTTTACAGTTTCCACACAGAATGCCCAGTGAGTATAGCTCGTAAAGATCTGGCGGTTGGGGTTCAAACAGCAGCAGACAGAGGCTTCAACCGAGCTCGAGCTCTGCGTTCCATGCCTTGCATGGAAAGTTAACTCTTTCCTCTCCGGGGCAGTTCAAAGGCTGGAGATCACTGCAAATAGTCAGAATACAGCAAGACTCCATTAGAAGAAACAACATTACTAAGGTGAGTAATTTTTTCTTACCAAACACTATAGCCTGGCTACTCAGGCTAGAAGTGATGCCAGGTATGGCACAGCGGTACTGCAGAGCCTATTTCTTAAAAAGGTTCTCTACCCTCCTTCAAAGGTACTGCTTAGGTAGTCTTCATAAGTCAGAATACAGTAAGATTTCCTTGGGTTTGAAGAAAAAAATTACTTACCATAGTAATCTTGTTTCTTCCAAGGGAATCTTACTGTATTCAGAGCTCTCACCCTGCCTCCCCTGCTAGAACCTATGGGCACTGCAGCACGGCTGCCCATGCTGTATGAAACCAGTGGGTGTTTCTTTTGTTGGGCTAGTGACTTGAGTCCTGTTGTTGCCAGTGAATTGAGGCTTATTGTTGCCCACAATATGTTTAAAACAAAGGGGATTACTGTTGTTGGATGGTGTTATTAGTTAATTACACATTAGTATAGTTTAGATAGCTTGTTAGCATGATTGCTTTGTAAGAATATGACTGTTGCAGGATGTATTCCAGGGAGTGTGGTTTGAAAACAGCTCAAGGCTAACGTTCATTTATTAGCATAGGTTCTTGTAACCATTTTGTCTCTGAGGCAGACCTGTGGTGAGACCATACTACTGCACAAGTCAGAATACAGTAAGATTCCCTTGGAAGAAATAAGATTTCTATGGTAAGTAATTTCTTCTTCTCCTTTCCTTTTTTTCTTTTTCCTCCTTTTCTTTATCCTTTTCCAAGTAGTTTGCAATTTATCTTCGTTTAGGCCAGCTCTCTTCTCCCCCAGGTCCCTCGTGCATAACACATATAGTTCACATTTCATTTTAGTCACTTTTCTTTTTCCCTTTCTTTCCTTCTCCCTTTTCCCCTTTTCCTTCCCCTGATTAATTCTTCATATTAGTACATTTTTCAGTCAGTAGCTATATATTTAACTCCATTGTCCATACAGCTAGAATAGATGTGAAGGTCTAAATATTTATTTATCCCTTAATTGCATTTTGTTTCCCCAGCTTTTTTGTTTTAATGGACAGAGTCTACATTATTTTCGTTAGTTGGGGAAGTTCTTGGCGGATATGGGGCTGAGTTACTCTTACGTGGTTGGGATTCAATTTTGTCTTGTTCCACACATGTTTTTTCAAAAGCTTTCATTGCATCTTCAGGGTCATTGAACATTTGCAACTTGTTATTCACCACAAAGCAGATCTTGGCAGGATACAACATGGAGAATTTGATCTCTTTATAATAGAGCTTTGCCTTCAACTGGTTAAATTTTTTCTACGTGTGGTAGTTTCTGCTGATTGGGATAAACATTAAAATTAATGTTCTTTAACCCTTTCTGACCTAGCTTTCCAGAGGATCTCTTCTTTAACTTGGTAATTATGTGGCCTTATGAAGACTGTGCATGGAAAGCTTGTATTATTGATTGAGAATCTAGAACCACTCCTGTGTGTCTGATCTAGAGAAATCTTTTCAGTGGGAAAGCATAGAAACATAGATTTTGACGACAGATGAGGACTGCTTGGCCCACCTTGTCTGCCCACTTCCCTAAATGGTGGATAAGCTGCAGATCCTAGTTGACCAGCAGCCTATTTTTTCCTACCCCCCACAAGAACTGCCTTATGTTTGTCCCATGCATTCTTGAATACTCCCACAGTTTTAGACCCCACAGCCTTCTCAGGAAGGTGGTTCCATGCGTCGTCCACCTTCTCTGTGAAAAAATACTTCCTCACATTGCCCGAGCCATCCCCCCATCTTCAAATTGTGTTCCCTTTATCTTCCCCATTCATTACTGCTGGGTTTAAGCCGGTGGTGCATACCCACTCCGGGAGTTTTTTTATTTTTTTGGAGGGAGGAGTCTGCACCAGTGGCGCCGCCCTTGAGAGTAATGCACAACATGGTACTTGAGGGGCGGCCGTTAGGCGCTGCAGACTCCTCCTCCATCCCAGTTCTGTTTCTCCCACTGTCGAGGCTACACCTGCTACGCAAGTCAGAAAAAGTTTTCTGCGCCACTATGCCATCTGTCGTGTTTTCAACGCCTTCTTCGATCTCCTTCATCCTGTTCGATTCCCGATGCCATTGAAACTGGTAAGACTGTTCCATTTAATTTTTGACAGCGCCGGGAGCTTTCCTGTGTTTTAAAATTGTTTTGCATCATGTCCGGTTCGGGAGCCAAGCGAAAGTCCAAAGCGGGCCGTGTCCCTATGCGTCTGTGCTCCTGTAGCCAGCATTTTTCTGTGATGGACCAGCATGATGTCTGCTTTCAGTGCCTGGAACCCAACCATGACGTGGATAGATGCAATGCCTGCTTCTTGACGGACTGCCATTTTCTCGAAATCCGCACGTTCAGAGTTGGCAAGGCTCCGCTGAGTTTTTTAGGACGATGTCAGTCTCAGGTTTCCCAGGCCAGGACCATAGACCCTTCCTCCGGGTCCCCTCCCAGGCCTTTACGATCTGGTGAGGAGGAAGCCTCCTCATCTTAAAGCCTTGCTGAGGCGGAAGCCTCTTTTACAGTGTCTGAGGAACGTCATGGCCCCTCCCGGGGACACCACTTCGGTAGTCACCTCTTTGGAGGTGCAGACTCCCCCAGTGTCGCAGCCCACGGTTGCTGGGTCCGGCACTGGTGAACCCTTGATGCCGCGTTCTGGCCCCGTCTCGGATCCTGGCACTGTTTGTAGCGCCGGTGATCAGGGCGGCGCCCGGTTTGTTCGGGAGAGGCGCTGTTCATCAGTCAACCCTTGTGCCGTGTTAGTCCAGTGCCGGGATTCCACTGGGGCCGTGGGCGGGCTGGGTCTTGGAGTCGCAGGCAGGGTGCTGGGAGTGGCCGGTGTCGTGAGAGACACCGGCGTCATTCGGCGCCGTTTACCAGGGGACTCTTGGGGTCGCCAGCATCGAGGTCCTTCCAGTCATGTGTTCTTCGGAAGCAGGCAGTTCGGACGTGGGCCCAGTCTCGCACCTGGATTCTTCGGAATCAGAGTTCTTTGTGGGACACAGTGTCAGGCGGCCCAGTGCACCCATTCCTGAGTCCCCACTGCAGTCTTCCTCCGAGGACTCCCAGGCTGGGGGTGGCCTGGAGTCTATGGAGGAGGGTGACTTGGGTGTCTGAGAGGGGGCTGTCCCCACCAGGGGGGCTGTGGCAGCTGCCAACCCTGGTGCTGTTGCACCTTCTCAGGGTGGATTGGGGGTCCTGTCTTCAGAGGTCCCCCTTGGGAGGCCTCGGGATCGACTGACCCCATCGCTGAAATCGAGGAGGAGGGCATCCTCTGAGTCTGAGGGGGTGAGGGGCATTGGCGCCCCCCTGCGACCCCTTGGGGGTGTGGAGGAGCCGTAGCGCCAAGCCCTGCCTCTCCCTCTTAGGCTCGGGGGACCCTTCTGATGGCACCACCATGGGTTGCCCTTTTGGACCCATGCAGCCCCAGGTGCGTCACGGGAGATTCCCCTTTCAGGATCTTCCAGAGTTCGCATCCCCAGGGTTCCGTCTTGCGACCTGGTTTGATTTCAGGGACCACTCCAGCTCGGGCTCCATTCCCTGGATTTCAGAGCCCTGGCAGAGGTCAGTTGCCTCCTTGTAGGTACCCCTCTCCCATTCTTCTGCAGCCACCCCCCTCTCTCGCAGACCATGTCGGCCCTATGGGGCCCTTATTCTGGGAGGCGTTCAGAGGCAGTGCGGTGGCCTTCCTGTCGTATGTTAGATATTTGCACGAGCGGTATTTCGCCTGTCCCCTCCGCCACAGGAGTCTTCTGGACATTTGAGTTCCCCATCCTCCTCGGCTCCTTCCTCGGAGGAACCCTCTGCTCACCTTTCTTCCGACGCTGATTTCACTGAATATCAGCTCTTCCTTTCGAGGATGGTTGTGGATCTCCATATCTCCTATGTCAGACGTGACAATACTGAGCGGGAGACGTGTGAATTCCTTGGTGAATTCAGTGCCCAGCATTTGGTGGTGCCATCCTGGCTTATTCCATTCCAGGAGGAGTCTATCCACACCTGGCAGTCTCCAGCGGCCCTATCCTAGCTCCGGCAGACTGCAGGAGGAGGTATTGTGCTCCATCTGAGTCCCTAGGTTCTCTCCCCGACCCACCCTCAGGATTGGTGTTCCTAAAGACTCCTTCCGGGCGCTGCCTGGCGCACGACTGACCACCGGACTCGGATTCCCTACAGTTTGACCAGTGGGCATGAAGAGTGTTCTCTTCTTCTCGTGCGATGCTGTGCATTGCATCACATCAGGCACACCATGCTGCCAATAACAGGCACTTGTGGTCCATGCTGTCTCAGCTACTAGCATCAATGCCTGATATGGAGCAATCTAGACAGGCCATTGTCCTCTCCGCTATAGGCCTTGAACTGGCAAGGCACCAAGCAAGGGTGTCCTATGATGCCAGTGTGGTGGCTTGCAGGGACAGTGATCTGCATTAGGCGGAAGGCATGGCTTCGTCTAACAAGGTTGTCACCCCTGTTCTGGCGTAGGGTGATTCGCTCTGCCTTCCGAGGGACTGGATTATTTTCTTCAAGGGCTAGGAGGCTTCTGCAGGGGCTTCCTCCATCCCCTTGTCTTCATGGGACACCTCCTAGCTCTCCTCGGCCTTAGGCTTCCAGTCTAGTATGGACAGGGTCTCCTCTTCCTGTTTCTCACCAACAGGAAGCTGAGGGTCTTGTTCCCTCAGGGTTACTCTAGTCCCCCTCCCGGGGGCTGGGTACTCATCCAGCAGTAATGAATGGTGAAGATTGACAAGGGAAGATATGAAAATTATATACCTACCGTAATTCTTGATCTTCAATTGTATCTTCACCATTCATTAATGAATCCTGCCCACCTTCCCCTCATGGGCCTCGTTCTTTGGCGTTCCCTCCTCCCCTTCTCCTCTTGGCCTTCGAGCCTAATTCCCTGAACTTGAGCCTTCCGTTCTTCTCTCAGAACAGGTAGCATAAGTCTAGAAAGGGAGGAGAACGAGTAGGATTTTGTCTTTCTCCTGAGGGAACTCTTTCTAATTACCCTTGAAGGTGCCCTGCAGGTCCCTTCTTAGGCCATGTTTGATCAATCGCCAGTTAAAAAGGCTACTCTTAAATGGTCCTGTTCCTTGGTTCAGAATCCTGCTGGCATCTCTGGATCTTGTCCTGTCTAAGCCAGTCTGTCCTAGTCGAACTCTAGTCTAGCATTTTTCAAATTGCTTTTTGGAACTGGTGATCTGGATTTTGCTTCTGCCTCCCTGGGAGTCTGAACGAGTTTCCTACTCTTTCTTTGTCCGCTTCCCAAAGGGGTGCCCTGGTGAGGCTTCAACCCCCACCCACCACCACCACCAGTATTGGCACGCAACAATGTGTTAGTGGGGTCCTTTCAAACAACATGAAGTCTTGCTGTATTCTGACATTATGCAGTTAGCCCCAGCACTTGAACTGTTCCAGAGATGAAAGCGTTAACTCTATGCCAGAGCATAGAACATTGAGCTCGAGCTCGGTTCAGACCTCTGTCTGCTGCACTTTGAAGTGTAACCGTCAGATTCTTTACTCCACCTAACTGAACAGTCGCTCCGGAGATTTCTCCTTCGCTCACGGTTCGGTCAGTTTAAAAATCGTTAGTTTTACTGATACTTCTATTTGTTTTTTGGTTCAGATCCTTGTCTGTGGTACAGTAAGTGCATAGGTAGTGGACTTGATTAGAAAATTGTGGTGGAAATTGTAAAAGTAGATTTTTCGGTCGTTTCGGCTGAACCGGATTCTGTATAGTGTGTGTGTATTTGCTTTTCTTTTAGGAGATTTAGTGTGAGGTACCATTCCTTATCGGTTTAAAAAAAAAAAAAAAAAAGTTTTATCTCCCCCCCCCCCCAAATTACCTGTAACACGGTTAGAAACTGATAAGGGGGTCTGGCCTGGCAGTTGCCAAAAAAAGGGCAAGTGTTAGTTATAGCTTTGTCTGAGAAACCCAAGAGAAAAACCGGGCCCACTGGGTTTCAGCACTGCAGTGAGTGTGGGGAGGCCTTTGCTAAGGCCGATCCCCACACCTCCTGTGTTTTACTGTCTGGGTTTTAGCCACCTAGAGTCAGACTGCCAAATTTGTAAAAATTTCCCTAAAGCCACCCTGGACAAAAGATTGGGCAGGCTTAGGGAGAAGGAGGCCGAGAAGTCCGCTGACCTGGATGCTCGGTGCGGTTCTGACCGAACCTGAGGGAGTGCCCATTGACCTGGGCGAGACTCCCTTGGGCAAGTGGAGAGCCGATCCTGAGGGGTCGGTTCTGACAGAAAGAAGAAGAAAAGATAAATTGGCAGATTCGGATCCAGAACCGCATCATCCGACCACTGAAGTAATTGCCCGGGCGATAAGCATAGTTGAATCGCTCCATCTGGTTCAGACTGATCCGACGCCTTTGGACAGGCGTTCGGTTCAGTTGGTTCCTCCGGTTCAAGATTATTCCCCTGAAAACTTTTATGTACCAGATTTGGAAGGGGATGATGATTATGGTGGTGTGGAAGGTCTGGATGAGCCCATAGAACCGGACATCTCCCCAGACAGACCTTCTGGTGTTTTCCCTCCTAGGCTTTGAGTCCTCCTCCCACTTTGTTTTACAGGAAAGTGGCAGAAACCCTCCAGCTCCCTTTGGAAGAAACTGTCTACGAGCAAGAGGAGCCCTGACTGTGTGGAGATGATGGACATCCCAGAGTCCAAGAGGTTGTCTATTCCCCTTCACAAATCTTTTGGGAAACGGACACAAATGTTGCTTAAAACTCCAAATTCCTTACCTTCTGTAGACAGAAGAATGGACAAGAGGTACATGTTGTCAGGCTCGGGTACGGAGTACTTGTACCAGCAATGCAGCCATGTTGGGGTTGTGCAGGCTGCAGCCTGTGATAAGGCTAACATACCCTTGGCTTCACACACACCCCAGATAAAGACTCCAGGAAGCTGGATGCCATGGCAAAGAAACAATACATGGCATCTTCTTTAGGACTCAGGCAGGCTAATTACGTGGCCTATACAGCCAGGTACCAGAAGTCCAGATGGGACACTGTACTGGAACTGGCTAAACAGACCTCCCCCCAGCTTGCCACTGAGCTGGAGAAGGTGGCTGATGATGGGATTGAGGCTTCAAAAATCCAGTTTCATGCTGCTGTGGACTCCAGTGATGTGTCATCAAGAGTCATGGCTACATCTGTGGCTCTTCGGAGACTAGCTTAGCTCAGATATACTAGCCTATCACAGGATACCCAGGCTAAGGCTATGGATTTCCCTGTTGTCAATTATCTGTTTGGGGAGCAGACAGAGAATTATATGGAAAAGATGGATGAGTACAGGACCACCTACAGGAGTGCTCAGGCCAAGGAAAGGCAGGCAACTCCTCAGAGGCAGCAGGCTAGGGGCAGGCCTTTTCACAGGCCTTTCTACCAGGCACAGGCCTCCTCTCCTTTTTCCCAGAGGGGGTTCTTCAGAGGGAGAGGCAGAAGGGGGATGAGCAGGGCTGCATCCACCTCTCAGCCCAAGGCTCCTGCCAAGCAGACACCCTGATGTGTCAGCCCGGGTCAACTCCCCAGTCCCTGTAGGAGGTAGGCTGACTTACTACTTCCAGGACTGGAAGTCTCTTGCCTCAGACAAGTGGGTCCTGGAGGTAGTAAGTCAGGGACTGGCCTTCCATTTCAAAAGATTTCCAAAACTGGGGGTCAGGTCTTTTCCACCTGCAAACATCTCTGAAACCATTCCCTAGAGGCAGAGGTTTCATCTCTGCTGGCTCAGAGCCATAGAGAAAGTTCCTACAATTCACAGGGGCAAAGGTCTGTATTCCAGATACTTCCTTACTCCGAAAAAACAGGGGAGTGGCGGCCCATCCTAGACTTGATACCTAAACAAACATCTACTAAAGCCAAAGTTCAAAATGGTGACTCTTGGAATAATTCTTCACTCTGTAAGGCCAGGGGACTGGCTAGCCTCCCTGGACCTAAAGAATGCCTACTTTCACATTCCAATCACGTGCTCTCACAGAAAGTACCTCAAGTTCGAACTTCCTTCAGGTTATTACCAGTTCGGAGCAATGCCCTTCGGTTTAACATCAGCTCCAAGGGTATTCACAAAGTGCCTAGCAGTAGTAGTGGCCTTTCTGAGGAGCAAAAACATCTCTATATTTTCATATCTGGATGACTGGCTCATAGTGGGTCAGTCTCCAGACCAAGTCAAGTCAGATTTGTAAGTGACCCAGCAAGTGCTCACTTCTCTAGGATTCCTTCTCAGTCTTCCCCAGTCAGTTCTCGAGCCAGTACAACTCTTGACCTTCATAGGGGTAGAAATGATGCTGTCGAAGCAAGTGCATTTCTCCCCTTGGCAAGGGTAAGGGCTATTATAGAGCTGGCTTCCTCCTTCCACCTTCTGGTGTCTCGGCCAGCAAGGCATTTCCTTCAACTTCTGGGCCACATGGCAGCTTCCACTGCAGTGGTCCAACGGGCCAGATTTCAGATGAGGGACATGCAGTTTCACTTGAGGGCTTTTTGGACTCAGAAAAAAGATCCTCTAACCAAGCTTATTCCAGTGACTCAGTCCCTGATCCAGGCTCTCCAATGGGGCAGGATCAGGACAATCTCAGGCAAGGAGTCCCATTCATCAGTCAGTCGCATTCTGTAGTTCTTACCATGGATGCTTCTCTCCTAGGGTGGGGAGCTCACCTGGGAGCTCTCACAGCTCAGGGAGTGTGGTCCACTCAGGAGTCTGTTCTCCACATCAATCTTATGGAGTTCAGGGCAGTGTACCTGGCCCTGGAAGCCTTCTTGGAATCTGTACAGAACAAGGTGGTTCAGGTCAGGACAGACACCACCACCACCATGTGGTACATCAACAAGCAGGGAGGCACTCTGTCTACGGCCTTGTGCACAGAAGTTATGGTCTCTGGCTTATTCTCTGCAGACCTCTTTAGTAGCAGTCCACCTCCCAGGGAAGGACAATGTGCTATCAGATGCACTGAGCAGGATTTCCCAGGGCCATCACGAATAGTCCCTGGATCCCCTAGTGTTAAAAGTGATTTTTTTCAAGGTGGGGCACTCCAGAGATGGATCTCTTTGTAATCACTGACGATTTATTTTCTGTTGCAGACCCCTAGTCTTGGGTTAAATCCATCTGGATGCTCTGATTCTGGATTGG
This sequence comes from Neoceratodus forsteri, assembly GCA_016271365.2. Taxonomy (NCBI): domain Eukaryota; kingdom Metazoa; phylum Chordata; order Ceratodontiformes; family Ceratodontidae; genus Neoceratodus; species Neoceratodus forsteri. The sequence continues at coordinate 661,281,120 of CM028129.1, forward strand.
GAAGGGAAATTTCTGTATCCCTTCCCTTCTTTTCCTCTACTGTTCAAGATAAGGTCACAATCTTGCAAAGTGATCCTGATTGCTCCAGATTGGGCCAGGCAGCCTCAGTATCCCCTGTTGCTGTCCCTAGTAGTCCATCTTCCCCTATCTCTTCCCAGGAATCACAGCCTATTAACCTCCTCTCAGGGGAGGATCTGGTATCCCAGCCTCCGGTCTCTCAATCTCAAGGCATGACTCTTGAAAGAGTATGCAAATGTGCATCTGTTTCAAGGGGTTCTGGACATTCTCAAAGCTTCTTGAAAACCTACCACCAGGAAAACTTATAACTCCAAATGGAAAAGATTCAGCATTTAGTGTTCCATGAAACATATACCCTCAGATACTGCCGATTTGTCTACAGTTCTGGATTACTTGGTTTATCTTAATGGCCTAGGCCTCAGATCAGCTGCCCTCAAAGTATACTTGTCAGCTGTGTCTACCTTTCTGTCAGTGGGAAAGCGCTCCTCACTGGCATCTCATCCTGTTTTCTGAAAAATTTTTAAGGGATTGCTTTATACCAATCTTCCGTTTAGGGATCCTACTCCTGCATTGAACCTTAATGTTTGCATTGCTCAGCTTATGCAACCCCCTTTTTGAGCCTTTGTCTTCAGCAGAGCTTAAGTACTTGACTTGGAAAACTGTGAGCTTACTTCAAGTGGGAGCTCTTGCAGCAGGCTATTACAATTAGGACTATGCCGCAGGCATTATGACCCTCCAGAAAACTTCTCAGACAGCAATACCCAGCAGGGACTGCCCCCCGACGTCTGCTCCACCCAGACGTCGGCTCTGGTACAAAAGGGGCGAATTCAGCTCCACCTCAGTTCTTTTCCCGCCACGTCCCATGCACGTGAAGAGTTCCTGCTCATCTTGGCTCGCCAGCCCAGCTAAAAGAACCTCAGTTTTTTCGCAAAATCATTAGTTTTCTCCACAGTTTTCATTGCCTACCGATGCATGTCTTCACCATCATCGGTCTCCCCGTCGGGATCCCACGTCAGTAAGTGCAGTTGCTGACACCAAATTCTGTATAAAGATGGCCATAGGCAGTGTGTTTTTCGCCTGGGGCCTGAGCATGACACCGCGGCCTGTTCGGCCTCTAAGAAGTTTACCAGCCGAACTCGAATCCGCCGCTTGAAGGCCCTGAAAGCGTACCTGCTGGAACGGAAAATGGATCTGCACACCTCGGGAGAAGCAGAAGATAAAGGATAAATCCAAGCGGTCCCGTGAAAAGGACCGTAGTCTGTTCCGGCACCGGCCCAGGTCCCAGTCCCGCTTCCATTCGCTGCTTTTTCCCAAGGCAGCCTGTGGGTCGACTGGCTCAGGTGAGCATCCGAAGTCTAAAGACCAGGCTGAGGCTGGGCCTTCGGGGGAGAGGCCAGTGAAACCTAAGGTGACTCAGCTAAGGGTCACTGTGAACTCCTCGGAGTTGCAAGCTTTGGCCCCACCAGTCAAGAGTGCACCCTCTGAGTCCAAGGACACACCCGCGCCCCCGGTCGAAACCCCGTCGTCTGTCCCCTTACTGATGCAGAGTGGTTGGGCGACGGATCCAGACACAGCTGGTGAAGGGGCTCCGTCACCATCCCCTAAGTCCTCCTTCCCCTGGGGCTGAGAAGGGGGCTCTCCTTCTAAGGTCGATGTTTCGGATATTCCATTTGCAGGAAAGTGGCCTCTGTTTTTTTTTTTTTTTTTTTTTGAAGGACAAGCTCAGGATCTGTTTTCCTTCTGGTTGGTGCAGGTCCAGAGTGGCCCCGGCGGACCCGTCCCTGGTCCCGTTCGCCGGGTGAACCACAACAGAGGTTCTTCTTCCCGAGGAAGACCTCCGAGAGGCTGACGCCTACACCTCCTCCTCCTCCCAGGGCTCGTTCCCAATCACCGTCCATAGACCGACACTGGCGCTCTACCAGATTGGGTAGCTGACACCGGCTCAGGTCTTACACCAGGAGCCGTTCCCGTTCTGTTAGACGGGACCGCTCCCGACATCTGTCCCCTGACCGTCAGTCTCCGCTCCGCTGTCGGTCCCGTGACTGATGTCCGTCCTCGGACCGATGTCTGTCGGTGAGCCTCTGACGCTAGAGTGGGGCTAGCCATAAGAATAGGTCTGGCTACTCGTCACCCAGTAGCCATTCCTCCTCTTCATCTTCTACCTCTTCTTTTTCGGGACTTGGGGGTTCCTTGGAAGAGAAGGACCAGCTGCTCTCGCCTCCTGATGATACCACTTTCATGGACGTCATGAGGCACATCCAGGACTCCAATGAGTGGGACACGGAGGATCTGAATCTGGAATGCCGACGTTTGGCTAAGTACCTGAGGCAAAAGGAGCCTAAACCCTTGGTGGTGCCTCCTTTGGTGGACACATTCCAAGACCTCACCAGAGTGACCTGGAAGTGTCTGGCTTCAGTCCTGGCAGTTCCGAAGAAATCGGACAAGCTGTATAGAGCCCCGAGGGATGAACCATTCTTGGCCGAGCACCCTCAGGCGGACTCTTTAGTTATTACGGCTGCTCATGACAAATCTAAGCAGCCTAAGCACCTCGGTTCACAGCCTCCCGACCTGGAGTCCTGCTACTTGGACCAGGTGGGCAGGAAAGTGTATTCTGCCTCCACTTGTTCAGTTAGGTCCCTGAATTTCCTTACGCACATGGTCTAGTACCAGAATACGTTATTGGAGCGGGGACAAAAGCTGGTTAGTGCCTTACCAGACTCCGAGAAGAAAACTGAGATTCTGGATATTCTCAAATCGGGCTCAGACGTAGGCGCACACGTTTTGCGTGTCTCGTACGACACTGCGCATACGGCAGCCAGAGCAGCAGCGGCAGGTGTCTGCCTCAGGTGCCATTCCTGGTTGAGGGTCTTGGGCTTTCATCAGGATCTGCAGTCCGGCATCCGGGACTTACCGTTCCAGGGTACCGTTTTGTTTGGACAGGTGACGGAGTCTTTGGTCTCTCACCTCCAAGAGTCAGGCAAATCCATCTGGTCTGTCCGCCAAATGTACTGTGGAGACAGGCGGAGACAGCGAAAGCGGCTGTTTCGGAAGCCGTCAGGTGGTCAAGCCCGTGGCAGTCAGCAGGGCCAGAGAGGAGGCTTTCGGAGGACAGCCAGCAACCAGCAGCCTGGAGGCGCTCCTCCCCATGGGGCCCAAGTCCTCCTAGGTCTCTCTGCCCACCCCTGGCTTCGCCCAGTGACTCCCTTCTGACTCCCCCTCCTCCAGCGGAGGTACCAGGGGAGGTGGTAGGGGGTCGCTTCTCCCTGTACTTTCAGGGATGACGCTCAATAACTGCAGACAAATGGGTCCTAGACGTCATAAGGAGAGGACACACTTTAGAGTTCACAGAGATTCCTCTAGACACTCCACCAACGTTCTCCAGATATCCTCCTTCTCATATTCCTCTCATAGGAGGAGAGATGCAGGACCTCTTGCAAAAAAGGGCAATAGAACCAGTCCCTCTGAGACAGCGGGAAAACGGGTATTACTCCCACTTCATCCTGGTCCCAAAAAAGTCTCAGGACCTTCGTCCTATTCTGGATTCAAGCTCGCTAAATCTTTATATAGAGTACAAAAGGTTCCGGATGGTGACCCTACCAGGTCTTCCTCTGCTGCACCAAGGGGACTGGCTCTGCTTCCTGGACATGCAAGATGCGTTTATGCATATTGGGGTCTTTCCTCCTCGCAGGAAGTTCCTGAGGTTCCACTTCAAGGGGGAGCATTATCAGTTTAGAGTTCTTCCGTTTTGGGCTGTCTTCTGCTTCTCGAGTCTTCACGAAGTGTTTGGCAGTAGTGGCTGCGGCTCTAAGGCGTCAGGGGCATTATGTCTTCCCTTACCTGGATGATTGGCTGCTAGCGGCCCCATCAAGGTCACGCCTGCTTCATGTTCTCGGAGATACCTGTACTCTCTTCCGAGACTTGGGGATCACCCTGAACCTTCCAAAGTCTTCCCCAGACCCCAGCCAGAGACTCATCTTTATTGCAGTGGTCCTGGATTCGGTCCAGGGTATGGCTTTTCTACCCCCGGAGAGGGGCAGTCGCCTGCAGGAGATGGCCGGTTTGGTTCTAGTAACTCCTCAGGTCTCAGCAAGGACCTTCCTCAGACTTCTGGGGCACATGGCGGCGGCTATTCTAGTTACTCCTCTGGCCTGCCTCCACATGAGAATCCCACAATGGATGCTCAGGGTGCAGTGGGATCAGTGCCCAGACGACCTCGACCACACGGTCCGAGTCGCAGAGTCGGTAAAGAGAACGCTTCTTTGGTGGATGGTTCCACTCAATTTGGAAAGAGGAGTCCCCTTCCGTCTGGAGCCCCCAAATCAGATCCTTGACAGATGCCTCAGATTTGGGGTGGAGGCGCACTAGGGCCCACCAAACACAAGGCGTTTGGACCCTCGCGAGGACCGCGAACTCCACATCATGTCCTGGAGATGCGAGCATTCCTCAGTGCGCTACACGCCTTTCAGGAGGACCTCATGCCAGGCTCTCTTATGGTTCAGACTAACAATATGGTGGTCATCTTCTATATCAACAAGCAAGGGGGAGCTCATTCTTACCCCCATGCCGGGAGGTGATGAGTCTGGTATTGGGCACTGGACCGGCACATCACGCTCTCCATGGTGCACGTCCCACGTGTCCTCAACGACTTGGCCGACAGTCTCAGCAGATCTCGGTCCAGGGCGCCCGAGTGGGAGCTACTGCAGTCAGTAGCGGACCAGCTGTTCGACAGATGAGGTAATCTAGATGTGGACCTGTTTGCGTCACCACGCAACGCCAAACTGCCACTTTTCTGCTCGTGAGAGCCCGCGCCTGGTGTTTTCTGGCCAGACGCATTGTTCCTGTGTTGGGCAGGAAGGTTTCTTTACTCCTTCCCTCCCTTTTCTCTCGTCCAGAGGGTTCTGTTGAAGTTACAGGCCGAGGGGGCGTGAATTATTCTGATTGCCCCGCTGTGGCCTCGGCAGATTTGGTTCCCACTACTTCAGCGGCTTTCCATGGAACCTCCAATTCCGCTGCCAATATGCTTGCAGTTGCTGTCCCTGGATCAGGGCTCACTGGTTCATCCTGATCTCCGATCATTGCACCTTCATTCTTGGCTCCTTCAGACGTAGCAAAATGCAGGTATGGGGTATCGCCAGAGGTGGCGGATGCTCTTGTGTCGGCGAGGAAGCCCTCCACGTGCTCCTCTTGCACTATGAAATGCAAGCGATTTTGTTTGTGGGCCTCATCTCACCGTCTGGATCTCGTTACCTGTCCAGTGAACTCTGCTCTTCAGCATCTCCTCTCCTTATATCAGCAAGGCTTGAGCTACTCCTTCATAAGGGTGCACATGTGGGCCATCTCGGCTTATCGTGCCCTTTCGGGTTACAGAACCTTAGCCCAATTGGATGTGGCCCGCACGTTTTTACGGGGGATTCTTCACATGAGACCTCTCATTCAGGATCCTCTCACACCCTGGGACCTCCTTTTTGCGTTGGAGAAGCTTACTCTTCTCCTATTTGAACCTGCAGCGAATTGTTGGCTGCGATATCTTTCTCGGAAGGTTTATCTTTTTGGTTGCTATTACTTCAGCTCGAGGGGTTTCTGAGCTTCAGGCTCTGATGTGTAAAGAACCGCACTTAATTTTCCACAGGGAAAGGGTTTCCCCTAAGGACGAAACCCTAAGTTTCTTCCGAAAGTGGTCTCTGAGTTGACCCTCAACCAGTCGGTTGACCTTCCAGTTTATTTTCCTTCGCCCTCTAATGGAGAGGAAGCTCTCCTTCACACTTTGGACGTTCACAGGATGCTTGGGTATTATCTTAAGCGAACAGCTAATCACCGTAAATCGGAGCAACTGTTTGTGGCTTTTGCGCCACAACACTTGGGTAGACCAGTGTCCAAGCAGACCATTTCTAAATGGATTGTCCACTGTTTCTCTCTCTGCTATGAAAAGCACAGCAAGCCCCTTCCGGTCCCAGTTTGGGGTCACTCCACCAGGGGAGTGTCTGCTTCCTTTGCCGTGCTGCGGAACGTATCCATTAAAGATATTTGCATGGTCTCTACCTGGAATTCAGTGCATACTTTTGTAAAGCACTACAGCTTGGACATTGCCTTCAGATGCCGTGTAGGCTTTGGCCTAGCAGTCCTTCAGGGACTACTGTCTTGAGCTTCTATGTTCAGCTTCATCTCCGCCTCCTGGGGTCAATTACCTCCTTGGTGAGGGACTGCTTGGGATTCAGTCCTAAATGTAATAGCCTGCTGCAAGAGCTCCCACTCGAAGTAAGATAGTACAGTTACGTAAGAGCTTACCGTAACAACAGATCTTCAAGAGGAGCTCTTGCAGCAGGAGTTACTTTCTCGCCCTCCTTCCCCCTTTGGAGTGTACAGAGTTCCATCTTCGTGCTTCACTCCATTCTTCTGTCAGGGTTCATTCGTGGGACTTGGCGGGGGAACTGAGGTGGAGCTGGGTCCACCCCTTTTGTACCAGAGCTGACGTCGGGGTGGAGCCAACGTCGGGGGCAATCCCTGCTGGGTATTGCTGGCTGAGAAGTTTTTCAGAGGGTCCTAGTGCCTGTGGCATAGTCCTAATTGTAATAGCCTGCTGCAAGAGCTCCTCTCGAAGATCTACTGTTACGGTAAGTTCTTGCGTAACTGTGCTTTACTGGTAGCTATTACCTCTGCCAGGCATATCAGTGAATTGCAGGCTCTGTCAATGGAGTCTGAGTTTATCTCATTACATAGAGATAAGGTGGTACTCAGAACCAGCAGAAGGTTCCTACCCAAAGTGGTTTCAGATTTTCATCTGAACCAAACCATGACTCTTCCTGTATTCTTCATTGATCATTCTTCTTCAGGGGAGAGAGAAGATTACAGTTTGGATGTTAAAAGGGCTCTTAGCCACTACATTGAGTGCACTAAGACACTCGGGTTTGACTCCCTCCAGTTGTTTCTCACTTATGGTGAAGTGGGAAAGGGCAAACCTGCTACTAAGAGAACTATTGCCAGGTGGATTGTCTCTCGTATACAGTTCTGCTATGAAAAGCTAGGCAAAATACCCCCCTCAGGCGTGAGGGCTCATTCGACTAGAAGTACAGCTGCTTCTCTGGTTGCTGCCAGAGAGGTACCTTTATTAGAGATATGCAAAGCAGCCACCTGGAAAACAGTCCATACGTTCACCAAGCATTACTCTCTGGATATCCAGGCTAGGAGTGATGCTCTGTTTGGTACAGCAGTGCTGCAGGGCCCATTTCCAAAATAGGTTTGATTCCCTCCTCCATGGATGTACTGCTTGGTAGTCTGCATAATGTCAGAATACAGCAAGACTTCATGTTTGAGAAAAATTACTCACCTTAGTAATTGTGTTTCTTCTGTTAGTCTTGCTGTATTCATGCTGCTACCTCCCCTCTCAGAACCTGGTTTTGGGAAGTGGGATGGTGGTAGTGTTGCACCTCAGGGTGTCCAGCACTCTCCCTTTTTACCTAGGGGGAGTGGGTTATTGTTATGGTTTGATAATTATTTTGTTCAGTACCTAGTTTTTGTTTTGGATTTCTCGACTTGAGTCTTTTGGGGATCCAGAATTCTTGGTTGCCTTTTTGGCTAGTAAAAATTTTACAATTTCCATTTAGTGAGGTTAGTTGGTTAGTATTAGCTCGTAAGAATCTGACTGTTGCACTTCAAAGTGCAGCAGACAGGTTTGAACCAAGCTCGAGCTCAATGTTCTATGCTCTGGCATAGAGTTAACTCTCTTATCTCCGGAGCAGTTCAAGTGCTGGGGCTAACTGCATAATGTCAGAATACAGCAAGACTCCATTAGAAGAAACACAGTTACTAAGGTGAGTAATTTTTTCTTCTCCCCTATCATAGTTGGGTGCTCTCCCTCAGGAATAGATTGTGCCTTGTCAATCTGTGAGCTCTCAGCTTGAGTAAGGGGTTTGGGATAGCGGGAGGTGTAGAAAGTCTGCCTTTTGTGTGTCAAGCTGTGCAAAAGGTTCGGTCGAGCCTTCTTAGGCCAGTTTTGTTTGATGGGATCCTTGCACCTTTGCCTTTGGTTCCAAGCTGATAACTTGGCAGAATTTTTCCCTGCTCCCAACATCCCTCTCTCTTCTTCTTCTGCTTCTTTATTCCTCCCCCTTATCTGTTCCTCCCTCTGAGGTGCCCTAGGAGTGAGGCCCTGCGGTCCCTTAGGGTAGGGTTCTCCTGTTTCCTGTCCTCTATCGGCTTATTCCTTTTTCAGTTTGTTTCCTTTCCTTTGCCTATCCCTTGGCGCTCTTGCCTCGCTCTTTGTTTCTTAATCCTTATTTCGCCTATCCGGCTTAGAGAACTGGGATGGAGGAGGAGTCTGCGACACCCAACAGCTGCCCCTTGCGCACCACGTTGTGCATCACTCTCGAGGGCATCAGCGCTGACTCCTCCCTCAAAAAAAAAAAAAACAACTTCTGTAGCAGGTGCGTGCCTCCGGCTTACACCTAGCAGTAATGAATGGTGACGATACAAGAGAAGATCAAGAATTATGGTAGGTACGTAATTTTCATTTCTTGCAGATTTTTTTCTGAAAGATACTACCCTCTTGGACTTTGTTGATTCCACTGAGGTACTTAAAAGTTTCTATCATGTCCCCCCTCTCCGTCCTTTACTCGAGGCTATACATATTAATCTCCTTTAGTGTCTCCTCGTATGGCTTCTCTTGCAGACCCTGCACCATTTTAGTTGCCCTCCTCTGGACTGCCCCCATCCTGTCTGTCCTTGCAGAGATGAGGTCTCCAGAACTGCACGCAGTACTCTAGATGGGGTCTTGCCAACTGTCTGTACAGAGGGATAACTTCCTGTTTTCTGCTGTTGATGTCTCTCCCTATACATCCAGTATCCCCCCAGCCTTCCATACTGCCTTCTCACTTTGCTTGTTAACCTTAAGGTCATCTGATATGATTAACCCAGGTCCCTTTCCATTTCTGTTGTCGTTCTACCTCTCTCTCCCAAAATTGTGTAATCTTCCCTGGGTTTTGTTTCCCAGGTGCATTATTTGCACTTCTTTACATTGAATGCAAGCTGCCATACTTCTGACCATTCCTCCAACCTTGCCAAGTCCCTTCTCATCCTTTTCACACCCCTCCTTGTGTATCAACCCTGTTGCAGATCTTTGCAAAGAGGCATACTTTTCCTTCTAGTCCCTCTGCAATGTGACTTATAGACATTAAAAAGTAATGGACCCAGTACTGAACCCTGCGGTACCCCACTAGCTTCTGCCTATTGCCAGTGTAATAAGTTTTTTTTTTTTGTTTTTTTTAAGAACTGCAGATGATCGCTGGATCCTTCTGTTCCTTCTGGAAGTTTGCAGAGCCACAGATTACCTCTTCTGGATCGATCTTCCAGCTCTGCTACCTTCTGCATTAGCTGCTGTAACTGTTTATCGTGTTGGTTTGAGTTTTAAGCATTGGGGCTGCATTATCTTCTAATTTAGAAATTCTGTTTTCCACATCATCAGTTCTTAATAATAGTTTCCATACGTGTGATGTAAGTTTCCCCAATAGAGTTAATGACCCCTTTTAAAGTTTCTTTAATTTCCCCTTTCCCCTTCTTTAATTTAGTTAGTCCAATAAAGGTATCACCCTTTTGGGCTGAAATAACATTGTCCAGCTGTGTGGGACAGGCGTTTTAATCTGGGACAGTTGTTTTAACATCCTGCCTGTCCCTGGGACAGGTGCTTTACTGTAGCTGAATCTCGTCAGTACCAGGCACTAGGACCCAGAGGAATCACTGACAGTCTGTACTCTGCAATGAAGAAGAGAGTCTTGCGTCATCTGACGCTGTAACCGCCTGTCCTGCCCATCGCTGCTATCCTGGCTCAGGTGACCTAACATTGTTTCTGTCACCCGACGTGTTTCTCCTCTGGTGGAGCTTGAAGTGGCGGCAAGCGAGAAGAACATTATCCAAGAAACAGCCGGTCTCGTCAAGCATGCATGCGCAGATCGTCCTTGCATATGCACGGTTTACATTTCAGTACTCTCTGTCTTCATTTTCGGCATCTATCTTAGAGGAAGGATGTTGAGAGGAGAGGGAGCGGTTTCTTAGCACAAGGTCCAGTGTTCATTAATTTTTCAGACAGTTCACTTCTAAAAGCTCCACCAAAAACAAAAACCTACTACTATTTTAATAACGCAGCTACTGGAAAAAAATGAAATGAATAGGCTGAGCAAGTGGTGACTGATAATCTCAGCAAGGTGGAGGAGGGGAAGGACAGTGTTAGTCTGGGTTTGGGACCTTTTTCAGAGTTTTTGGAGGCAGTGAAGCCTTAACTAACCCTAGCCTTGCCATTTGCCAAGTAGCCCTATAGGACCGTTGTAATCTTTGAGTTGAGAGAAGGGGGACTGTCAGATTAGAAAACAGAAGACAGGACACCAACTGGGGGAGAAAAAAGTTTTATGTTTTATATATTTCAGAATTCGCCTTACAACTGTGTGGACATGTAAACTTTTTGTCGGACAGGCAAAATTTACACCCCACCTGTCCCGCGGACAGGCATCTCAAAAAAATTGTTTCGAGCCCTTCACCCGCAACATATATACTGTATATATTTTTTCTATATTTAATTTCCCCTAAAACCTCCAGCACATAATTTTAAGCTCCCTCATTGCTTTTAGCAATTCTTCATTTAGTTCCTCTTCTCTCCCTTTTTTTTTTTTTTTTTCTGTAGTCAAAGTTCCTTGCAGGGTTTTCAATAGCATAATATTTGCACTCAATTCTCAGTATTAGATCTTACCTAAATTACTCTTCATCATTCATTACTAATAGGTCCTACCGTCGGTCAGGACCCTGCTCAGGAAATAAAGAGCACTGCCTCTTTAAATTTTTCAGAGCTGGAGGAGTCAACGTTGGGGCAGCAGCGCCCTCGAGGCCAGCATTCTGTGTGGTGCTTGTGGGTTGGCCAGTAACAGACGCCGGCTCTTCCCAGTCCTCAGTTCATGTTTTACTGCTGTCGAGGAATGATCATGTGAGGGAAGACTGCTTCAAGCAAGAGTATCTGCTTAGTTCAAAGTCTGCTAGGCCTACTCATCCAGTTTCGTTCAGTAATGTGAGTACCGGTGCCGATATTGTTTCCAGATTTTTTTTTTACTCTTTTCTAGCCATGCCGGCACTGGTGTAAGTTTATAGTTTATTCCCTTTTATTTGTTTTTTCCATGCAATGGTATGTCTGAGCCGGGGCATAAATTGCAGTCGAAGCGTGCAGGAGTTGCCCCTATGTGTCTGTGCCCCTGCATCAGACCCCCATGACTGTTGCTTCACCTTTCTGGGTCTCCACCACTCAGTGGACTACTGTACTCTAGTTAACCAAGCAATGAAGTTCGGGAGATACCTCTCAACCTTCGGAGGGTGCCGGCGGACTCGGGACACCAAGACCAAGTCTCGGGGCTCCACTCCTGAGCGTCCTCCCCCCCTCAGTTCTGTACTTGCCAGCGGGGATGGGATCCCCTCTGCTCTGCAGCTTGCTGGGGCAACCATCCGAGGGGGTGGCTGGCCGCCCCTTGTGGTCCGGGGTCTCCTTGGAGATGCAGACGACCCCAGTGTGGTGCCTGAGCTATACGTGGGTTCTATTCTGGTGGTCCCCTTCTTGCCATGGACCATTGCAGCCCCTGCTCCTGGTGCCATCTCTGGTGCCTGTGAGCAGGGCAGTGCCATCTGTGCACCCTGGCTCCCCTCCACCGCTCTCTGTGCTGGGGGGCTGAGAATCCAGGTGGTTGCCAGATTGGAGAGCTCCCTGATCTCATCTTCCACCTTCGGAGATGAGGACTGAGATGATCCCCGATTGGATGCTGGGCTCTGAGGAACCCTTGGATTTTGCCTGGGCCTGTCCAAGGCCTTTGGAAGATCTTTGGCCGGTGCTGTCTTCTAATGGTGCTGCTGGTGGCGCCGTCGCTCCAAAGTATTCCGGTGCCAGGGACTCTGTTGGAATTCTTTCTGGCGCTCCTGTGAGTGGTGGTGACGTTTTGGGAGGTGGCCCTGTGGTTGGTGCGTCTGTTTCTTGTGCCGAGACCGGTACCGACTTGGTAGCTGGCACCATCTCTGGGGCCAGTTCCAGGCTTATTGTGGTATGGATGCCAGCTGATGAGGATGATGCTCAGGAGGGCCCCACTGTCACCCCTGTGGTGGCTGGGGCTATCCCTTCCAGGCTGGTTAGTTCAGATTCTTCTAGCAGGCCTCTCCCGAGGGGTAGGTCTCTCTCCTCGGAGTCATGGGTTGCAGAACCTGGTCTGGCAATGGTCCCTTCGGAAAGCCTTTCAGGGCCCCGGCAGAAATTATAGTACAGACCTGTCCCTGCCTTCCTTCACTTTGGGGAAGGGTTCTGCAGTTGGTGGGGACAGGGGTCTTCCCTCTGTACAGTTCCAGTCTCCCCACCTGGCGGTTTCCCCTCAAGAACAACACCTAGTTTGCCCCTTGCTGGTTGGGTGCACTGTGGTGGGTGGGATAGTCAGCTCCCACCTTCAGGAGGGATCCCCTGTCTGATCCCTCAGTCCTTGCAGAGGACCTTCCCTGGTTCACTGGGCTGTGCCTCCTTCTGTTCCTCTGCCATCTCCTCCCCCTCTTCCCAGACTCTTGGGCCTGTGGGGGGGCCCATAACATAGGAACAATTCAGGGGCTCTGTGGCTGCAGTCCCCCGTTACCTCAGGGGACTCCATGAGGTCATTTTTAGACCTCCGACACACGCACTGCCTACCTCTGAATCAAGCTCCTCTGAGTCTTTTAACTTCCTCCACCATGGAAGAGGATGCCTCACTCCACTGGTTGGCTGATGCAGACTTCACGTCCTACCAGTGTTTCCTGGCAGGGATGTTGGAGTAGCTCTACATTTCCCACTTTGCCAGATGTAACCCAGGCTGTGTGACACTGTCATTCCTGGGGGATTACAGTGCTGACAACTTGGTCATATCTCCCTGGCTGCGGCCATTAGCAGAAGCCTTGCACACCATCTGGCTCTGTCCTGCCATCCCATCTCCTGCTCCTTGGGACTGCATACACAGGTATTGCACTGTAACGGGGTCTCCAGGTGCCATGCCCCACTCCCACTTCAGGAGTGGAGCTCCTGGACACCCCAACTGGGCATCATCACCGTCGTCATGACTGCCCCCTGATGCTGACTTGGCAGAGTTTGAGCGATGGGGGAGAAGGCTGTTCTCTTTGGCATGCTTTCTGTTGCTGATCGCTTCTCATCGGGTTCGCCAGGTGGCCTATGGTAGGCATATCTGGACTCTGCTGAGGCCAGCTCCTTGTGATGATGCCTGATGGTGAGGAAACCTGGCAAGCCATTCACCTCACTGCGCAGAGCCTGGAGCAAACAAGACACCTCAAAGGCAGTATATGATGCCAATGAGGTGGATTCCAGGCTAGTGGGAACTTTGGTCTGCATCAGGTGGACTGCATGGCTTCACCTGTCGAGGTTGTCACCCTTAGCCTGGCATAGGGTGCTGTCCTCACCCTTCCAGGTGGGTCCCGCTTCTTCCCTTGCTGGGCACGGTGTGAACTACAGGAGCGCCTCCCGGGTCTTGGGAGCCTCCGCCAGCCCACGGCCGCCCACAGACCCGTAAATAGGGCCCTCTTCTCCTATTATCTTCCCCCACAGGAGCTGGGGTAATGTTGTTTTTCTCAGGGTTTACTTGCCATCTTGGCACTTGGACCCATTAGTAAGGAATGGTGAAGATTGATCTGGGTAAGATATGAAAATTACGTACTTTTTTTTTTGCTACTTCCTTTTTCAAACCCCAGGAAATCTTACTGTATTCTGACAAGTGCTGTATGGTCTTACCATAGGACTGCCCCGGAGCTGAAATGGTTAATAGAACCTATGCTAATAGTGGAATGTTAGGCCCGAACTTGGTTTTAAAATCACTGTCCCTGGTTGCACTTTTTGCACTGTCAGATTCTTTACCACGCTTGCCTCAGTAAGACGTCTCTGGAGAGCTCTCCTTCACTTTGACTGAAGAAATTTATTTCTCAGTTTATTCGAAAGTCCATTTAATTTATTAGATTTTTGAAGCACTGTCCTTGGTCATAGGTAGAATTAGTCTAGATTTAAAGTTAATATGGTAAGTTTCTTCGGTTCCTCCTCGGTTCTTTCAATCGGGAGGAAACCGATATTTCCTACTTTCTCTGTTAAATAAAAATACTTTGAATCATCTGGTAAGGTGCTCTGCTTAATTATTTAAAATTTGAATTTGTTTACCGGGGTAATTCTTGGTTTGTTTCTGTTCTAACCAACCGATAAATGTCACAGGCCAAGAAACGAAGAGGACCCACTGGTTTCCAACATTGCACAGAGTGTGGGGAACTGTTTGCAAGGGCAGATCCTCATCTTATTTGTGTATTTTGAATGGGGTTTGACCACCTCAAGGAGAACTGCGAGATTTGTAAAAATTTCCCTCGGTCAATGCTTGACAGGCATTTTAAGAGACTGCAGGAGAAGATGTCTGAGAAAGCCACTGAACCGGCAGCAGACAAGATGGCTGTGAGCCGTAAAGATCCGGAGGATCAGCCATCTGACAAGAATGATGGTTCTTCCGCAAAGAAAAGACTGTCTGAACCAGCTGCTAACCTGGCACCGGTAGGGAAACGAAAAAAGAAGGAAAAACATTCAGGGATTGAACCGCAACCGAAGGCATCGGTTTCAACCGTTGAAGAGATAGCTAATGTGATTCGCATTATTCAGTCGCTTCAGCCAGTTAACCCAAATCCAGTTGGAAAGTGGCGGTGTTTGACTACCTCAGGCTCTACTTCGGTTCTCGGTTCCTTGGAACCCAAAATAGAGACCTTTGAGGAAAAATTTGATGAGGATGATGAGTATGAGGACTATGGGGAACCAATTGAACTGGATATTTCCCTTGATCCTCATCATCCTGACTTCCCTGATAAGGAAACTGAGGACTTTACCTCCCATTTCTAATTCATTAAGCAAGTGGCCCAGTCCCTGGACCTCCCTACCCAGGAATCAGCCGATGAGGAGGAGGAACAGGACTATAGGGAAATGATGGCTGTACCAGCCTCTAAAAGGGTTTTGTTGCCCATCCATAAATCCTTAAAGAAGCAGGTTATGAAAGTCCTGCATACCCCTACTTCTATACCACCAGTGGATAGGAAGGTGGATAAAAAGTATTGGGTAGCTAAGGGTGGAGCAGAATTTTTGTTTGGACACCCTAGCCATGAAGGGGTGGTGCAGGCTGCAGCCTGTGATAAGGCAGGCATTCCTTTAGCATCACATGCTCCAGACAAGGATTCCAGGAAATTGGATTCCATTGCCAGGAAGCAGTACTTGGGTTCCTCTCTGGCCATCAGGCAGGCCTCTTATATGGTATATGTGGCCAGATACCAGAAAACCCTATGGAACACTGTGATGGAGATCACTAAGTCAGTTCTAGCCCCTATGGCAGCAGACCTGGAGGAGGCCGCAAAAAGGGGCATAGAGACTTCTAAGGTCCAGTTTTGAATGGCAGTAGACAGCAGTGACACTGCAGCCAGACAAATGGCTTCTTCAGTGTCATTAAGAAGATTTGCTTGTCTCAGGACTACTAACCTGACCCAAGATACTCAGTCGAAGGCCATGGACTTCCCATGTGAGCCTCTGTCTCTATTTGGTGAGCAGACAGAGGCTTACATGAAAAAAATGGATGAATACAAGGCAGCATACCAGAGTGCTGCTGCAAAGGATAAGACTCCTACACCCCATAAACAGCAAGCCAGGGGTCATAGGGGCAGACCCTACAGGCCATTCTTCCAGCCCCAAGCTTACCCACAGTATCAACAGCAAAGGGGCTTCTTCAGAGGCAGGGCAGGAGAGGTGGTAACTGAACAGACCCTAGCACTCAGTCAGCATCCTAACCCAAGCAGACACCCTGAGAGGTCTGCTCGAGTTGCCTCCCCCGTCCAGGTTGGGGACAGGCTGGCCCACTACCTCCAGGAGTGGCAGTCCATCACCACAGACAGGTGGGTCTTGGAGGTAGTGGGCAAAGGCCTGGCTCTCCGCTTCAAACTCGGACCAAAGCTGAGGTCAAGGGTCTTTTGACCGTCTTCCCAATCAGAAACACTGCTGTTAGAAAAGGAAGTATTAAATCTCCTGTCTTTGGGAACAGTGGAGCCAGTTCCTCTGCTACAGAGAGGAAAAGGGTCTCTATTCAAGATACTTCCTTGCAACTAAGAAAACAGGGGTGTGGCGACCCATATTGGATCTCGGGCATCTAAACAGGCATTTGCTAAAACCAAAATTCAAGATAGTCACCTTGACTACAATTCTGCCATAACTAAAGCAAGGGGACTGGTTGGCATCCCTAGATTGAAAGGATGCATACTTCCACATCCCAATAAGACAGTCTCACAGAAAATTCCTCGGGTTCAGACTGCCATCAGGCCACTATCAGTTCAGGCTAATGCCTTTCAGACTTGCTTCTGCTCCCAGGGTGTTCACAAAGTGCTTGGCTGTGGTTGTGGCACACCTAAGGAGACAGGGAGTGACAGTTTTTCCCTATCTGGACGACTGGCTAGTTGTGGGACACTCCTTTTAGCCTAGTCAGGCAGTCCCTGGGGTTAACACAGGAACTGCTGCAGTCCCTGGGGTTCTTGATAAACCTAACAAAGTCGGTGCTACAGCCAGTTCAGCTCCTGGAGTTCACTGGGGTGGAACTGAATTCAGTGAGAGGAAAGGCTTTTCTTCCACAAGAAAGGGCAAACACTTTGGTACAGCTGGCAGGCTCCTTAAAGCTTGATAGTCTCTGGTAAGCCACACACTTTCTTCAGTTGTTGGGCCACGTGGCAGCTTCAACAGTTAGTGTCAGGAGTAAGGTTTCAAGTGAGGGATATTTGGTATTACCTCAGGCAGTACTGGCACCAGAAAAAAGATTCATTGTCAAAGCTAGTTCCAGTTACTCAAACTTTTCTGCAAGCTCTTCAGCAGTGGTTGGACATGGAAAATCTCAGGCAGGGAATTCCATTGCTTCAGGAGCAACCCTCCATGGTGCTCACCACAGATGCATCACTCCTAGGCTAGTGGGCACACCTAGGGGAGCATACTGTTCATGGTACATGGTACGGTCAGGAGTCTCCTCTTCACATTACTCTGCTGGAGCTCAGAGCAGTCTTCCTAGCAGTGCAGGCATTCGCCAGCATGCTTCAGGGCAAGGTGGTCCAGGTCAGAACAGACAACACAATCACAGTGTACTAAAACAAACAAGGAGGCACAAGGTCCACACCCCTGTGCACAGAGGCCATGAAAATATGGACTTTGACCTATTCTATGGACATTCTGCCATCGGCAGTTCACCTACTAGGAAAGGACAGTGTGCTGGCAGGTGCACTCAGCAGGATAAATCGTGACCATCATGAATGGTCCCTGAACAAACAAGTACTGGAGGTAGTAGGTGGGACACCCCAGAGATAGATCTCTTTGCTTCCCCAGACAACTACCAGCATCCAAAGTATTGCTGCAGACCCCCACTGAGAGGTTCAGTACCACTGGATGCTCTGATTCTGGATTGGACAGGGAAGTTCTTGTATGCCTTCCCCCATTTCCCTTGTTACTCTGAGTCCTGATCAAGCTCAGATCCCAGCCGGCCACAATGATGCTCACTGCCCCAGACTGGGCTAGGCAGCCATGGTACTCCTTGGTCCTGGCACTATCAGTAGCCAAGCCAGTCAGCCTCCCAAGGAGGAACAACTTGCTGACTTCATTCCAGGGCAGGATCCTGTACCTGAATCTCCGGTCTCTCAGGCTCAATGCCTGGCTCTTGAGGACCTAGAGTATGCCAACCTGCATCTCTCAGAAGGTGTTATGGAGGTCCTTAGGGTTTCTAGAAAACCCTCTACCAGGAAGATTTACATTTCCAAATGGCATAGAGTTTCTGTTTGGTGTCAGAATAAGAACTTGGACCATAACCAGGCAGGAGTGCCTGTGGTTTTGGATTACCTAGCCCATCTTCATTCTCTGGGCCTAAGACCCTCAACATTGAAGGTGCATCTAGCTGCAGTCTGTTTACCAGTCAGCAGGTAAGGCATTATCTCTGGCCTCCCAATTCAGTGTTTACAAAGTTCTTTAAAGGGCTACTACATTTGCACCCCCTCATAGAACTCCTACTCCAGAGTGGGACTTGAACATTTGCATAGCACAACTTATGCAGCCTCCCTTTGAGCCATCAGCTGATCTCAAGTATGTAACTTGGAAGACTGTGTTCCTAGTTTCCATTACCTATCTGAGATTCAGGCCTTGTCCAAGGAGGCTGACTGTGTGGCTTTTCATAGAGACAAGGTGGTCCTTAGGACCAACAGTAAATTCCTTCCTAAGGTGGTTTATGACTTTCACATTGATCACACTACCAGTCTTCTTTACTGGCCATTCCTCCTCAGGTGAGCGTAGACTGCATAGGTTGGATGTTGAGAGCTGTCAGCTACTACCTAGAGCATACAGAAAGTCACAGAGGGGACAGGACCCAACTTTTTCTGATTTATGGAGAAGTGGGGAAAGGTAAACCTGCCACTAAAAGATCCATAGCAAGGTGGATTGTGGCATGTATCCAATTCTGTTATGGTGAACTGGAAAAACAGCCCCCCTCAGGGGCATAGGGCCCACTCCACCAGAGGACAGTGGCATCAATGACAGCTTCAAGAGACATCCCTTTGTTGGAAATCTGTAAAGCAGCTACCTGGAAAACAGTTCACACATTTACCAAGCATTACTGCCTGGACACCGAGGCCAGGAGTGATGCCAGGTTTAGCACAGCAGTTTTGCAGAGCTCGTTTTCTAAATAGGTCCACTGCCCGCCACCAAAGGCACAGCTTGGGTAGTCTGCACTTGTCAGAATACAGTAAGATTTCCTGGGGTTTGAAGAAAACATTATTTACCATAGTAATCTTGTTTCTTCTAAGGGAGTCTTACTGTGTTCTGAGCTTCCGCCCTTCCTCCCCTGCTAGGACCTACAGGGCACTGCACACTGTCTGTACAACTATTTTGGAAACCTGTGGGTACCTATTAGTCTCTTAGGCATCTGACTTGAGTCTTAGTGATGCCCCCATTATGTAAGAGGTTTTTACCCTAACTAAGGGTATTTATGGTTAGTTAAGCTTAGATTGGTAAATATTATTAGTTTCTGCATGCTTCGTAAGAATATGACAGTTGCAGGAAGTGCAACCAGGGACAGTGATTTGAAAACAGAGCTCGAGCCTAACATTCCACTATTAGCATAGCTTCTATTAACCATTTTGGCTCTGGGGCAGTCCTATGGTGAGACCGTACTGCACTTGACAGAATACAGTAAGATTCCCTTAGAAGAAACAAGATTACTATGGTAAGTAATATTTTCTTCTTCTCTCCCCCCCCCCCCGGCCTTGGTCAGCCCCTCATCTGGCTGCCATCCCAATGCTCCGCTCCATGTCAGGCCCTAACCCCTGTAACTGCCACGACTTACCCTTCTCCCCCGTGGCAGGGCACGAGTGCTCCCCTTCTCACCCCCGCCGGATCCATATCCAGTTCGGGGGCATTACCTCTGGAGACAGAGCTCTGGGGACAGCCATCAAGGTGCAACGACTAGCTGCCACGGTAATTTTTTTCCTGTGGTTTTTTTTCCCATTCAGGCAGGTGGGTGCGTGCCTTCTGTCGAGCACCTGCCCCACTCCCAAGCCCCCATTGGTTGCAGCTTCAGAGCGCTGGCCCCCAGCCTCCACTAGGGGTCAGGTGAACTCCGACCGCTGATCCCCCCCCCCCCTCCGCAGAGCAGAACGCGAGGTGTGGCGTCCAGGGCCTCAGTCCTCAGCGCCACTGGGCCGGTACTACTTTTTTTTTCCTATTTTTATCCCTGTCCCAGCCCAGCCCCAGCCCAGCACTGCCACCTGGCTGCCCTTACCTTAGCTGTTTCTTCCGCCGGGGACTCCCGGGCCTGACACTCCACAGGCAGGGACATGGTGGGGTGCGCCCCAAACCCCCTCCCCAAAGGGATCAAGTCATCATTTGGATCCAGGGTGGTACTGCAGCCGCAGGCAGGTGAGGACCCAGTATAAGGCCCTCACCTATGTCGTGCTGGGAGAGGCATTTTTCTGTGTATGCCCTCCCAGAGCACGACATGCCACAGTGCCAAGGCTTACGCCGGTGTCTGTCACGCTGTCCCCTCTTGGAGTGAGCATTGGAACTACAATACCTCTGGCTGTCACCAGTGGTCAGGCCACCCCCAAGCAAGTGTCTCTTCTCTTCCCCCCCCCCTTCTCCCGGAGGAGCTGAGCAGTCCACTGGATGCTCAGACATCCTCCCCCTTGCCAGCCCTATGATTCCCGGGTCCGCTCCCGAACTCAGATCACCAATGTTGCAAGCGGAAATCCAACCACTGAGCTTACGAGCCAGCTGAAAATGATATACTTACCATAGTTATTGATTTTCCCAAATATCGTAACCATTCATTATGCCCCCAAAACCTGTAAACAGGCACTGGGCAGTGCTGTCCCCCACTCCTTGAATCTGGGGTGAGGGTTGGGGTGGGGAATAGCTCTTCTTAGGGGCAAACCATGCTCCTTATGCCACCTGGCATTCTGCAGGCCTTTTTCCTGGACTGCCCTTCTGGAAGAGTCTGTCTTCTACTTCTTCTGGTCAGGGAGAAGTTCTCCTCCAGTAGTCCTTCTCTTCAGCTCCCTCCAAGTCTCCTGCCTTTAGCAGGGGTAAAAATTTACTCCAGACTGTTAGCCCATGTTGGTAGACTGGTTTGGGGCCAGTAGAATATTCATTAGATGGCGCTACTGGAGGAGGTTCTCTTCAGTATGTACATCTACTAGGCCAGTGGAAGAGTCTCTGTGGCCAATGGCTTTTTCCCAGTCAATGGCCCTGCTGGCTGGTCACTGCAAAACCTATTTCGACCCCTGCTTCAAGGGAACTCTTCTTATTCAGAATGAGTCCATTTCCTAGTGGATTCACCTCTGTTTTAAAAAAAAAAAAAAAATGCAAGCATGGTTCATGCTTCAGTACTGTTATGTGCCTCCACTCTGGTTCTCCTTCTAGGAGACACTCTGAGTCCTTTTTGAAGAGAGAGAGACCTTGGAGTCTTCAACGGTTTCCCTCCTGAGGAGTGCAGTGAAGGCTTAAACACCCTATCTCCTTCTCCTTCCCCGCTCTGGTCAACCTGAAAGAGTTCTTAGCTGGGCAGAGGCAGACGTGATGCTCATGGGGCCTCTTCTTGGCCCAGCTGAACCAGAGTCCTTTCCTTCTTGCAGATGCCTGTCTGTCAAAGATGGATTGGAAAACCTGACTTGACCCCTCATAGGGGGCCATAAAAAAAAAAAAAAAAAGGGAGGATGTTGGATGAGGACAGGGAAAGCCGCCTCAGGAGGTGGAGAGACTGTTGTCCCACCCTCTCTCTGTCTCTCTCCTCCTTTCTCGTTCTCTTTCCCCTTTTCTGTTGTTCCTTCTGCCTCTTAGGGTTACCTGGCATGCTAGCCATCCCTGCCCTTCCTAGTCCATCCCTCTTGTCTGTACCCTTGTCAGTCAGCTTTATATTTATTTTCTCCCATCCGCCCTCTAACCCTGTCTTTCTCTTCCTCCCCTGGCAGACAGAACTGAGGGCTGGGAGGAGTCAGTGTTGGTTACTGGCCAACTCACGAGTGCCATGCAGAATGCTGGCCTCATGGGCGGCGCTGCCCCAAGATTGACTCCTCTAGCCCAGAACAATTTAGAGAGGCAGTGCTTTTTATGTCCTGAGCAGGGTCCTGATCTCCAGTAGGACCCATTAGTAATGAATAGTGATATTTGGGAAGATAAATAATTACGGTAAGTACAACATTTTCATTTTTATCCATCAATTGCTCTGCGCTAGCACTTTTGCTGTTCGTTGGGTATCATTCTTTGTAGTTTGCTTCTTTTAACTCTAAGGGTTTTTTTGCCTTTTTTTTTTTTTTTTGAAACAGTGTGAGCTATTTCCATAGCTTCATTCCCTTTTGTTTGTGCTGTTTTGGGTGGCATTTCGTGTGGCTGACTCATTTCTGTTGTTTTTGATTTAGACACTGCTTTGGTTTTTGTATTGGCAAAGAAAAAGAAAATGTTATCATGAAATGATCTTTAGTGGGCAGGTATTTCTGGGAGTGGAAACAGGAGATCCTCCACAGCTGTTAATGCTGGGAGATGCAGGAATAGAGGAGATCATGGGGATGCATTGTTGCAGCTCGTTTCTTCTGTCGCTTTTCTTAAAAGTATTCATCGGTGAGCTCCTTTGTGCGACGAACCACTTTGGACATCCATCCCGGCAAAATCTTTGTGTTAGTCAGAAACTCAGTGGGGAATCTTGAACACGCCAGTGCATTCAAGCCCTTGCACCGTGAATGAGCTCTCTATTCAGCTGACCATCTTGGAGTCTACCTACGTCATGTAGCCCCTCGTCACAGTTGCCGGATTGCCCCCTTCCTCCGTTTGTGCTGCTTTTCGAATAGGTGTATGGAAGTAACCCATTTTTATTAGCGCATGTGTACAAAGGTAGCAAGAGCAGATGATGCCAATGGGACAAGGATCCATTTTATGCACGTCCTCCTGGGAAGGAATAAATTTGAGCAAGAAATTTGCAGTCATGGAAAATTCAGTGTCTGGGTTCCTAGGTATTGATCTGTAATAGATTTTCTTCTGCATTTAGGTGTACATTATTTTGACATCATGCAAATGTTTACTGTGGCTGCCAAGTGTACAGTATATGGTGTTATTACATCTCAGCTGGACTGACAAACAAAATGGTTTACCTCTTAAGTAGAAAAGTACAGTATGTTTAAAGTGTTTTATGCAGATGGTGTTGACATTTTACTAAATTTTGTTTATTATAGCTGGACAATGCTCAACTGGCTAGTGTAAAGAGTAATGATTTTGCCAATGCTACCAGAGAGGAGCTGATGGCTACAAAAATCAGAGTGGAGACACTGACATCACAACTCACACAGTACCAGAATCAGGTAAGTTTTACATAAGTGTGAGAGATGCTGCAAACAAGTAATATTCTTCCCTCCATTCCTGTGAAATTAAGTTTTATACTTTTGTCATTCTAATGGAAGTCTAATAGTGATGTCATGCAAGTCTGGAATCCTCTTGCACTTGAGTGGTAGCTCAGAAGATGG
This sequence comes from Neoceratodus forsteri, assembly GCA_016271365.2. Lineage (NCBI taxonomy): Eukaryota > Metazoa > Chordata > Ceratodontiformes > Ceratodontidae > Neoceratodus > Neoceratodus forsteri. The sequence goes on from CM028129.1 coordinate 661,304,211, forward strand.
AATCTGGAATGAATGCAAATTCAAACTCTGCTCTGTGGTCAAGTAAGCAGTAAGGCATGATAGGGTCTGCACTGTGCAGAAATAACCGTGCATCCAGAGTCTTAGTGAGACACAAGGCTGTAGGCCAACTGCCTTCAGCCCCTTGAAGTACAGTTATCTCAGCACAGTTTACACCACTGGAGTGTCTTATTGCGCTTGTAAAACAGATTTCTTCTAACCCCATGAATCCCTCACTTAATGTTTACACTCTGTGCATCACTCTCCTTGGATACAGATGCCCCGGAGATGGAACCTATTCTGATTCTTAGAATTTAGAATCTTGGTTCAAACTCTGCAGCCGTGCTTCATTCTGAAAGGTGATCAGATTTGTTTCTCCACCTGGAGAGAGCTGTCGCCAGAGTCATGCTCTGGTATCGCTGGGTCTTCAGCCGGTGTAGTTGTTTAAAAAATAATTATTTAAAGTGTTTTCACTGTTTTAAGTTAGTTCCTCAATTACTCTGTATTAGTTGGGGATTATTACTATTATATTGGTCTCTGTGGGCCCCATTCTGATTCTCAGGAACCAGAGGCCATCCTGCTGGCTACCTTTTTCTAACTGGGCTAATTAATTTAGGGGCTGGCAGTATAGCCTAGAGGTTAGAGAAACGAGCTGTGAATGAGCTTGGTATATGCAGCAGAACTGGATTTGATTCCCACAACCTCTACTTACATACTTTGTGACTCTGAGAAAGTCACTTACCTTCCCTAGCGTTCCCAGGTCAACCCTGAAAACAAGCACTGGTGCCTCGTTGGCCTAACCCAGTTACCAAATAATTAAACAAAAAAAAAAAACACTTTTTCTTTTCATAGTGGTTTAGAGTTACCACCTTTTCAGAAGCCCAAAGTGGGACATTTCTTACTGAAACATGATTTTTCACAGGACAGTATCTAACCTCGACCAATGCAACAGACTTGTTTTCTCTCTATAATAAGAATTAAGGCTAAGTATTATAGTTTCTTAGTTGCTTCAGTTGTTTTTTGTCATTTTAATGTATTTTAGTTAAGCTATTGTAGTTTTCTGCAACATTTAGTGGAAAGTTAGAAAATATTTTTTCTACTATAAAATCAGGACATGCAGTATTTTTCATGTTTTATTTGCAGGATACAGCTGCCCAAATCAGGACTGTCCTGCAAAAATCAGGACAGGTGGTAACCCTATAGTGGTTTCATTTTTCTCCTTTCTGCACAACAGGAAACTGAGTGCTTTCACTTTCCGTTTCTGCATGTGCCCCTTCACCTTAATTAGTTGGTTCCTGTTACAGGAAACCGCAGTTTGACCGTAGGCAGTTTTTGAGGTGAGTCTTTTTTCTTACTATTGAAGTCTTACTATTTTGTGGAATCATTTTGACTTTTTTTTTTTTTTTACTAGGATTTCTATAATTTTGCATGTCAAAGAGGCCTGGGGGATCCACAGGCTTACAAAACCGTGTAAACATTCTTCCAGCTCCTGGCAAAGGCAGACTGCCACAAGCTCTGTTTAAAGTGTTGGGTCTGGACCATGACTTTGAGTCCTGTATTGTTTTTTGCCCTAAACCTAAAAAACTGTAAAAAAAAAAAAAAAAAATATATATATATATTGCTTCTCAGTCTGCCTCCCTGTCACCATAGTAATTAAAAAAGACTCTGAGAGTTGACAGTGATGGTGGAAAGCACACATCAGAAGGGTCCATCTCCCCATGTTTAGCAGCAGCATCAAATAAGTACTTTAAAGGGTGACAGGAAGAAAGGTAAAGCTGCTCTGCCATCTGAAAGACGTGCTAAAAATGGATCAGATACCAGAGTGCCCTAAAGGGGGGAACCCTTAATCCATTGATGGCAAAAATAAATAGGAGTATCTGAGCAGTCTCCGGAAACAGTTCCTGCCAAAAAGAACCTTGGAAAAAATGACACTGCTACTCCTCATGAACAAAGACAGGATCAGGAAGAGGATGCAGAGAAAATGGCATCATCTGTGGACCTGTCAAAGATGTGGACATTTTTCCAGGCCATTCAGGCTGTGGGAAATTTTAATAATGTGACTTCCAGCCCCTCGCTCAGACTCAAACCTGTTTGTCTGTGGAAGAAGAGTACTATGTCCAGAAGGAGGAAGGTGACCCCGTGGAATTAGAGAGTGCACTTGAGCAAGACTTTGACTCTACTTCAAGGCATAATGAGGACTATACTTTTTTCACATTTGTTTACCATATCCCTTCAAGTAAAGGAGGGGGATGAAAAAGATGCAGAGAGGTGCTAGCCCCGATACATAAATGACTTAAGGCCGCATCAAGAATCATGTCTGCACCTACTTCAGCTTCTGCTGCCATCAATTGATAAGAACATTTAAAGAAAATATCAGGTGGACAGGCAGGGGGTGGAATTAAATACCTGTATGCCTACTGTGATCAAGGTGTAGTCCAGGCTGGTGCTTGCAAGAGTGCAAAAGTCACCCTGCTTGCACAACCCCCTGAAGAGGACTCCAAAAAATTGGATGCTATGGCTAGAAAGGTTTATACTTCAGCTTCCCTGTTCATTAGGCAACTTATTCTGCACATGTAGCACAGTACTAGAAAGCACTGTGGAACACAGTCCTGGCAGTTGCTGATAATGCAGATAGTGAGCTGGCACAGGACTTTATTGCCACAGCAAGATACAGTAAGCCGTAGATGCCGAGTCTAATTATTAATGAGCCTAACGAGACTCCAGATTGGCTACTGGATTGGTTATTAATGTCTTAGAAATGACTGAACCAGCTGCCAGTTGATTCTGTGTGGCACGCACGGCTCATGCCACACAGCAAAACCCTCAATGAAGCAAAATAACTAGGCAAAAACAAAAGTTGTTATTGTGATTAGACTTATAATCTCAACAACCTGGAAGCCCTTAATTTCCTTGGATTAACCACTGGCTGAAGGGAGGAGAGGGGCAGGGTTGGGAGGTGATGGGAAGGTAGTCAAGTTTAAGTGCAGTCACAAGAGCTACTTGCCTAGGAGGTGCCGTCGAACCTTAGATTTAAAAGGTCTCAACTATTGTTCAGCCATGACTTCAGAAGGCAGGCTGTTTAACCAAACTGGAGCACTGTACATAAATGCCTGCTGGCATTGGTATGTCCTGCAGAGCAGGACATTGAAGGAAGCCTTAGAGGCACTCCTCATGAACCTGGGAGTGGCTGCACATGAGAGGAGCGACTGCAAGGAGGTTGGGTGAGGCCAAGGGTGATCTTAGTTAACAGATGGGACTGGTAGGAGAGCCTGCCCTTAGTTTAGCCAGTTAATATGCGAATAAAGGTTGCATGTGTGGGGTGAGAACATGGGCTGCGGTTACTAGGTGACACGCTTTGTTGAGGGCAGTCTTTATTCTGTTGAGGACTGTATCTGTGGCAGATGCATAGATGACTGTGCCGTTGTCGATGATTTGGTAACTGCCAGCCAGAGGGTGTCTGTCATGCAGCACCTATGCCTGTAGAGTAACCCTATCCTGATATTCCTATTGACGGAAATTCACTTTTTGGTGGCAAAACGGGCATACGTGAAAAAAATCTGATGAATACAAAACCACTTTCAAGATTAACAATGAGAAGGAAATGGCCTCTACCTCTTATAGGCCTTGGGGAGGGCAGAGGCGGGGTTACTTCGCATGAGCCTATACCCCATATGCACCTTACGAGTATCTGCTACAGAGAAGCTACTTGGGGCAGAAGGGGCACAAAGTGTATCGCTGCAGCACCAGCACCCAAACCCCCAGCCCAGCCAAAGCAAAACCTTGAAATTTCTGCCCAAGTTGCCCAGCCATTGCCAGTGTGGAGGGAGATTGGCTCACTACCTCCAGGAATGGTAAACATTACCACACCCAACTCTGCTCTGGTAGTAGTTGGTCACTTGTAGTCTTTGCCGTTCAAGAATTTCCCAAAACTGCAGAAACACAGACGCTTTCCAGCTCACTGTCCCATATAAAAGAATTCTGCTGGAGTCTGAAGTAAAATAAATTACTACTAGCAAAAGGTGTAGAAAAGGTCCCTGCCTCTCAGTGGTGTAAGAGTCTGTTCTCAAGGTTCTTCTTGAGCTGCTAGAGAATGGGGAGTGGCAACCCATTTTTGATCCTGGGTATCTGAACAAGCATGTAATAAAATCAAAATGGTCACTCTAAGAACAGTGATGCCATCTTTGCAGTCAGGCCATCACACAGAAAATATCTCCGCTTCTAGTTGTGGAACTGACAGTACTAGTTCACAGCTCTTCCATTCAGCCTCACTTTAGCATCAGAGTTATTCGCAAAGTGCCTGGCTGTGGTGGCAGCACACTTAAAGGCAAGGTGTGGTGTTTCTTCCCTACTTAGATGACTGACTAGTCTAAGGAAAACTGGAACAAGAGACAAGGGGCTCACTCAAATAGTGAAAAGCACTTTAGAATCTCTGGGATTCTTGATAAATCTGCAGAAGTCCCAAACAGAACCTGTCAAGTCTTGGGCTTCATAGGAGCAGAGCTGAACACCCTGCAGGGAGAAGCCTTCCTCCGGCATGTCAGAGTTGTAGCTTTGATGGCCACAGCAGAGTCCCTCACAGCAGGATGTTCCAAACCTGCAAGGGACTGCTTGCAGCTACTGGGACACATGACCGCATCTGCAGCTGTGGTTCCATAGGCCAGGTTCCAAATGAGAGATGACCAGTACCACGTAACCCTTGCGGGGCCATGGACTGACATATTAATCTAAAATTCCTATATGTTCTGATTCTGTTGGCAGCCTAAGGGTTAAGAGACAACTGGTATTGAATCTAGTGCCAGTGACAAAAGTTCTGGTAAGGTCACTAGAGTGGTGGAAGGAAGGAGGCAGCCTCTTAGAGGGTATTCCTTTGTTTCAGCAGTCGCCAACAAATATTCTTACTACAGTTGCCTTACTCTTGGCGAGGGGCACCCACCTACAAGACCTTGCAGTGAGTGGCACATGGAACCTACAGGAGTCATTAGAACACATCAACCTCTTGGAGCTCAAGGCAGTGCTGCTAACAATATAGTCTTTCTCCTCCCAGCTACAGGATCAATCTGTCCAAATCAACAGTCAACATACACCACAGCAATTTACTACATAAACAAGCCGGGAGGGACAGGATCCTCAAAACTGTACAGAAGCATTAAGGATCTGGGACCTGGCATTCACTTTAGAAGCAAACATTTTTGCTGTGCACCTACCAGGCAAAGGCAGTACCCTGGCAGAATGTTTAAGCAGAATCGGCCAGGGAAATGACAAATGGACATTGAACAGACCGGTTCTGACCACAGTTTTCAAAAAGGTGGGGCACTTCCAGAACAGACCTGTTCATCTCTTGAGAGAGGTCGGCTTCCACAGTTTGGTTGCAGAACACCAGCTTGAGGAACAGTCCAGAGGTTGCCCTGGTCTTTGATTGTACAGAAAGGTTTCTGTATGCCTTCCAACCCTTTTTTTTTTTTTTTTTAAACTTTCCTTTATTTGATTAATTTTCATATTAAGTCACCCAAAAAGGACAAAAGAAAGGTCAGTATCAAACACTAAGATGTTTAGAAGTTGTTAAATCAACCATCCAACCCTCCCCTCTCCCTAAACTCTCCCATCTAAAATATTCTCTTATGGAAAAACATGGTATGTAATGAATAATGTTTGTACGGGTCTGCAAGGCAGAAGAGCAAGATGGGCCAACTTCACCTAATGAATAACATGCCACTTACATAATTGATTATACCACTAGTTCTACGCCTCAGTTATGATGTTTTTTGTACAGTATTAACCTGAATTAAAGGTAGATTGAATTAAGCCATCATAAATCTTAGCCCATCTATTGTAAAAGGTAGTGACATTGTTATGGAATATATATTAATCTAGTAATGTGTAAATTAAATAGAATAGTCATAGACCATTCTTTCAAACTTAGATTCCCTTTATCAATCCAGTGTTTAATAATTAATTGTTTTATTGAAATAGAGACAAAGTTGCTTTATTGGTCTTGTATCTAACTTTTTCCAAATTACCAAGAATGCAAGCCTGAAAATTAGAAGCATTGCTTAACAATAACTTCTCTCCTATACTGTTTTTAACCAGGCTCCAAATCCATTGAGCCCAAGGACAAGACCAAAGAATATGGCTAATTGAACCCCCTGATATGCCACATTGAAGGCAAATGTTTGAATCTGATAGCCGAAACTGGAAAGGTTTTTGTGGAGTCAGATATGCATTGTGTTCAATTTGAAATTGAATCATCCCTAAGTTATCTAGGGGAATATAATTTGTAAATATTTCTCCATTGACTGGTCCAATGTTGTAAAAAAACTTTTTTTTTATTCCAGAAGGAGGGAAATTATTGGATCTTTTGTATATTTTAAATTTAACAATAACAAATAAAGGTTAGCTATGGAGTGGGGTCTAGAACTCCATGGTAATTCCATTACTATATCCTGTGTATCCAGAGACCACGGTTTAGGGCCTAAATAGGCCTTTATAGCTATCTTGACTAATAGTAACTTGGGTAGATATTTTTTACCCAAATTCTCTTTTTCTGCTAGTTCAGTAAGAGGGAGAAAGTACTCATCTTTTTAAAAATGAGGATAATTTGAGTTGCATAGACCTTGTAAACCAGTTAGAAGAAATAGGCTTGCCATTTATCTTGAAATTTAAATTGTCCAAAATAGGTTGATAAAAAATTTTTAAACTTTAGTTCCATATATGAGGCAATCTGTTGATGGATTTTCAGTGATGTTCCTATAACCGAAAACTTTATTTTCGGGGGAGAAGGTTAGGTCTAATGTATAAAATAGCCTCGGGTGATAAATTGAATTGCTGTAACAATCTAAGTTCAGTCAAATAGGGGAATAATTCCCCTGTTCTTTTGGGGCACTAAGCCATTTTATATATTTATTAATGTAAGCGGCCACATAATCTAGAAAGCAGTTGGGTAGTTTAACCCCACTCCTTGTTCCTTAGGAAGAAATAATTTATCCTTCGCTATTCTTGGAGTTTTTCCATTACATATAAAATTAGAAATTATTGAGTGTAATTTGTTGAACCAATTTAAGGGAATATACGAATTCAGCATATTAATAGGGTAGAATATCCTTGGGAAAATAATCATTTTAACTATACTTATTTTCCCCCAAAATGAAATTGAAAGATTTGTTATTGTCTCATGTCCTGTTTAATTGTTGTAAGTAGGTCCTCTAAATTTAGCTTTGTAAATTGCAAATGATCTGGGATTAAATAAATACCCAAGTATTTTAACTTATGAGGAGACTACAAAAGACCCAAGTCAATGACCTCTTTTCTAGTACTGAAATAATTTAAAGGTAAACCCTCCATTTTTCTATATTTAATTTATAATTAGAAAAAATACTGCATTATTGTATAGTTGTTAATGCAGCTTTTATAGAGGAAATTGGGTTAGAAACATGCAATAGGATGTCATCAGCAAAAGCAGAGGCTTTAAGATGATTGCTGACTCTAATGTCAGATAATGCTGGATTAGCATTCAAATGAAAAAAGGCTATAAGTATAAATTAAAAAGTAGTGGAGATAAGGGATAGCCCTGTCTAGTTCCACAATACAATTTTGTAGAATCTGATATTACACCATTGCAAAATATTCTAGTAGTGGGAGAAGAATAAAGAGTTTTTTAACCAGTCAACAAAGGTATCTGGAAATCCAGATTTTGAAAGTGTAAGAAAAAGGAAATCGTGATTGACCGTGTCAGATGTCTTTTCTGCATTCAGGGACACCAGCGCCATCAGAGCATTGGAATCCCTGGATACGGAAAAAATTTGGAAAAGCTTCGTAATGTAATCTGAGGCTTGCCTATGAGAAACAAACCCTACTTGTTCATTTGAGATTAACAGCTGCCAGACCTTAATTCTTTGGGCCAAAATCGGTGTGAGAATTTGAATGCAGTTTACCAGGGATTGGCCTATAGCTCAGCTCCCCTGCTGTTTCTAGGTTTATCAGGTTAAGGAAGCAAGATCAGAAGAGCTTCCAGGAGTGAAGCTTCCACTAGCCCTTTGTCTAGAATAAAATTATAGTTCCTGCAGTAGTGGAACCAAGGCTCCCTTAATTTGCTGTGAAGGTGTCTGGACCCGGAGATTTATTAAGCATTAAGTTATCTATGTCTTTATCCATTTCTTTTTGCACAACTGGTTTTGTCATATCCTTAGCTTGGTCTATCAGTATTGTTGGGCAGATAAACTTGTCTAAATAGGCAGCAATTTCTGCTGAAGTAGGTGGAGTAGGCATTGGACCGTATAATTGAGTGCAGTACTTTTGGAATTCCCACATAATTTCTTTGGGGTTAGTCTTAACCTCTTAAGAATCTTCCATAATAATCGACTGAGTCTTGACTGTTGTTGAAATTTGATTCTGTTGGCTAATAGTTTGCTAGGTTTATCACCTAAGTCTATGCATTTGGCTTTAGTCTTAATTATAGAAAATTTAGCCTTTTCTTTGGTGAGGGAAAATAAATCATTTTTATATTTTTGCAACTGAATTCTTTCTTCAGTTAAAAGGTTATGATCCTCATTGTCTAAGACATCTATTTTTTGCAGAAAGTATCGAATTTGTTCTAAAGTTAGTTTTTTGTGTTTAGAGGCAAATCTAAAATTCTCCTCTAATAGAAGAACATTTAAAGGCTGCCCAAAGGATGTCAAATCTCGTAGTAGAGCTTAGATTTTCTTATAAAAAAAGTTTTAATTGAAAGATTGATGTAATTAATGATATACTCTTGCCTCAACAGGGTGTTATTTAACCTCCAGCTCGATTGCCTTGTATAGTCAAGGGGTAGTGAAATATACAAATCGATCAGAGAATGATCTGATAGACCTCACCATAATATGTGCATCCTGCACCTCTTTCATCCAGAATTTAAAGATGAGAAAAAATCTTTCCTTGAGTATGAGCGATGCACTGGCAAATAAAATGAGTATGTTCTCATCTCTGGATTTAAAGTTCTCCCATGGGTCCACCAAGTTACATATGTTGAATGCATGCATATATATGAATGAAGAGTTGTGTTGGCAGGGTTAGACCTGTCCAGTGTCTGATCTAATAGGATGTTCCAATCCCCTCCCAAAAGCAATAGTCTAGCTGTTAAGAGGTTAAACCTGAAAGTAATTTTGTTAAAAATAGTGAAGAATTTGTATTTGGACCATAAATGGAGCCAATAACAATTTGTCTGACACTTCCCTGAGATGATAATGTACCTACCCTCAGGGTCCTGCACAATTTGTGCGGGGATGAAATTTAAGGATGTGTCCACCAAAATAGCTACATTGCATTTTATTGTGTATTTCCCTTCCCCAGAAATCTGAGAATAACTGTATCTTTTAAGGAGATATAATTCTGAGTTAATAAATGGGTTTCTTGTAGTAGTACAAGATTATATCTTATTGTGTACATGTATTGGAGAATTTGTAATCTTTTAACTCTGATGCGAATGCCTTTACATTCCATGAAGCAACCTTAATCTGGACTGCCATATGGAACTATAATATAGTAGGTAAAGAATGTATAAAGTTTGCGCCTTGGTAATAGCCTATCCCTGACCAATGCCTTGCAGAGTGCTTCCCCTCTCCCCCATCCATAACCTATTGACCCCACTAGGAAAAAGGAAATAGACAAGATAAACCATAGCATCTGAAGGTAGAATACAAATTGTTATTAAAACTTTCACTCCCTCCCATTTCCTGAGACTGGTCTCCAAGAAACATTTAAATTCCATTACATGGAACTAGTGTAAGGCAGAACTCTATTCCTGTAATAAGCTAGTATAAGAATACTAAGAATATTAAATCATTTAACTCTCTTTCGCTAGAGACCCCTAAATCTTTAAATTTCCAGCACCTTAACTATAAATTTTTCCAAGCTGCGTCCCAGAAAATTCTTATAACAATTATAATCAGAATAAAACTGGTCCAATTAACTTTCCATTATTATTCAGAATAGATGTTTTTTCTGGAATAAGCTAATAAAATAGGTTTGAAGTAAAGAGGGCTAGAGTGACCCATCTTAAAAAAACAAGGTCTACTTAAATTGAGTCCATATTTTAACAAAAGTACTCGAGGAGCTACAATATTATAAAAAGAGGAAGTTATTGCAGTCACAATCAGGTTAGAGCACACTAGAGTGGGGCAGGTGTTAAAAACTAATTACCCCATGCATGAACTGAGCCCCCAGACCACCCCCAGTGAACATGCTACTGTTATTGCTGACCCGAAGGGACGTCTGCCCAAGAAATAAACCATTCATCCAAGTGAGCTGAATTATATAGATCAGTTGAAGAGTGGCACGTCATCACCATAGCCATATACGCCTATTTAATGGGGTTGTTGCTGGTTAGGTGTCAGATTTTAAAGTCCAAAGCAAAAATGACATGGTGCCTGCTGCCTCTTGGATCTATTATGAACTTAGACAGAGGAGCGATTGGGGTTCACCCTATCTAGCTGGTGGAGCTCCCCTAAACTTGAGAACAGTCTGCATCATTCTTAAGGTTATCAAAAGGGTATCCAGAAGGTGTAAAACTGGAGGTCTTTTAAAAAGTTCCCTAATGGGAAAAGAAAATGAGCATTTGACCTCATGCTGCAGAGTTCTGTTTTACAGCCCGGAAAGGCCTCTGTCAAGAGCTGTTATGAAGGGATCCTGAATTAAGCACTCACAATAGATAATTTACCCTTCTACACCCTATGTAACGGGTAAAAATAAAAAGGAAAAAGTAGATGGCAGAAGACCATAATCCCTTCAGTAAGGCCCCATAGTAAAACATATTGTTTATACCCATCCGCCCATTATAAATGAATCCCTATTTAACGAGAAAATAATGGCAACTGATTGGTAGCAGCCAAGCAAAGCTAAAGTTTGCAACCTAGTTAGTCCACTGCAAGCCAGTCTGAGTGTACCAAAGTCCATGCAGAGACGATTGGTCATATTTAATAACCCGCCCTATCTAACGTGAGGGTCATATCTCAGCCCTGATCTGTGTGCACCCTTATCATTTTAACATCCTCTGAGCAAATGCCCACAATAACCCCTCAATGGGAAATAACCAGAATCTATATACATGGTATCGACCAAATATAACCCCATTGAACTTTCAAAATCTTAGATATAACTCCCCGATCAGAATCATTATAATAACTGTACTAGAAGTTTCCCATAGCATCCAAAGCTGCTTGCAGCCATGATTGTCCCCAAAATTTCACCCCAGCGTGTAACGGCTAGCAGCACGATCATATAATGGGGAATCTGACCAGGCTTGCCCTCAAATTATGCATATTATCTAAATTCTAATAATTAGGTTGGTCGCTGACCCATTTCAACCACTACTGGTATGGGGTAGTTTAAAAACAGCTCACCAATATATTGTCAGTGACAAAATACTGAAAATTTTTTTTAATTTTTTTTATTTTAGTCTTTGGTAGTCTTTTGGTAATTCAGTCTAGGTAGGGGGGGGGATTGTGACGCTTGACCAGCTGGTTCTGATCACTCTATGATTTTTGTAATATAAAAATGTGTTATTGAGTGTCTCTCATGAGAGAGCCTGTGGGATGACCCCTCGCTAAGGTTTTAGCTACAAGATGTTAACCTGAAAGCCAGGAGATAGACTAAAGAGATACAATTAAGGGTCTCCTGTTTATCTGACTTAATTGCAGCTGACCAGCTGCCAGGATAGAGATCATAAACTTTTATAACGTTTAGAGGAAGAACAGTTAATTTCAGCTGATGTTAGAAAGCTATATGACAGCTAAGTGAGAAATAGTTGTAAAAGTTCTCTGATATCTTTGAAAAAGCAGGAAACCACTCATGATCAAAGAAGTTATTTGAGAAATGAGTTATTGCTGATGTCACTTTATTTAATTTACCTCCTGAGTGATAAGACATCCTGGTTGTATAATTTTTAATATTTTAAAAGGAGGAGCTAGGTGGCATCATAGAAGGGGTGGAGACACAGGATTTAAACTGTATTCTGTATTTCCACTTACATACATTCCTGTTTGGACTCTGTCTTGAAACAACAGCTAACTAAAGCACTGTTTTAGAAGGTAATACATTAGATAGACAAGTCTAATTGTATTTTGGTAGGAGCTTGTTTGAACTTTTTCCTTGTTTTCTTTTAAGTGATTGTATGCTTTGTGATGTATGGTTCTGTGTGTACATTTTACCTGTTTTTATCCATTTTCTAAGTAAACCTCTTATATTTAAAGAGACTGCCTGGTGCCTTCGAAGTTCTTTCTTTTGCATGTGAATTTCAGACGGTTAAGGCTGACTAAACTGTTCATAAGCTTAATGGTATACCAAACTAAGAAAAGGTAAGAATTTATCTAAGGTCTTTCATAGTGTTTTTAAGGGTTCATTTTGTTTACCTGGTTAGGTGCCTTTGGCGAAAGATATCTGGCATTCACCGAAGAGCAGAATTATCTGAGCCTGTACATTTGGGTATGCTAGCATAAGGTTCACAGTTTGAATCCCTCCAGAACTTGAGACCAAAGGTGATTTGGTCCCACAAAACAGACAGGAGGGTTACCCTGTTCACAACACTGCGCTCAGAGGTTGGCACTGTGGGAGCAGAAGCCTGACCTGCTGAGTGGGGTTGTGACAGTGTCAGTGGGCTCAGTAGAGGTAGTACACTGGCCTCTGAGGCTGGGAGATCAGAGGGCTGTGGGTTAATATCCCAATACTGACATTGTAGCGCAGCATGAGAAGGGGTACTGCACTTCTGAGGTGCCGTCTTTCGGATGAGACGTTAAATCGAGGTCCCATCTGCCTGGATTGGTGGTAGTTCAGATGGATGTTAAAGATCCCATGGCACTTGTCGAAAAGAGTTGGGGTAGTTTTATTAAGAAGAAAACCATCGTAAATACATCAAAATAAATAACTTTTGAAACAGAGCAAGGAAACATAATTAAACAATTATAATACAGAAAGAAAAAATAACAAGTCATACCTTGAGAAGGGTAAATAAAATAAGAAACAAATTCCTTGAAAAACTAAAAGAAATTTCCACAATACACCTTATAACATTTTACCATTAATGTTTGCTCTTACACTAAAATCCCCATTTAAACGAAGTAGAAAAAAAACCAAAAAATAATTTAAACCAAATTTATTCTGAACACCTTATTTATATTTTATAAAAAAATGAAAAACCTTTCCACCATCGTTGGACTTGCCTATCCGTTGCCTGTGTAGTATCAGTAACATATACTTGACCCATAGCATCACAGATAAAGATCCTAACCATCTCGTAAGACATTCTATTCTGATGAAGTACCCAACTACATCTTGCCTGCCATAGATAAAATTTTAAACAACAAAAAAAATAGCAAGAGTTTCTGAGTGGAAACTGGAGCCCAAAAAGTAATAATTGCCTATAACGCATATCTCATAATTTAAATTAACAAGCCAAGGTATATTCCATACTTTGGCCAAATAGCACCATAATTGTGTAGAATAGGAACAAAAAAATAAATGATGCTCCATGGTTTCTTCCACATTTATACAATCCGGATAGGGACAATTCTGTTCCTCGATTTTATGCTTAGCGTTCCCCCTTACCTGGGTTCTACCATAAACTGATAACCACAAGTGCTCCCACATCTGAGGTGAGATTCTGGGGTTTACTAATTGAGCCAAAATATATTTATTACAGTCCAGGGTACAAAATTTAAAACTCTGCTCTATTGGGTAGATTTTATCTAAAACAGTTTTATACAGTTGCTTCCCAGATTGAACCTGAATCTTTTTTTTTTTTTGTGAGGTCCCAAATATATAATTTGGAAACAGCTGATCTAAAAAAAATCAGGAACATGTAAAAAAGACCCTAATCTTGGGACTACCACCCCCATGCCCTAAAATATCTGTCTAAACTTAATCTACACCATGACTTTTGTGGTGGTGGTGATGATCCTAAACCACATTTAACCATTTGCGTTAAGAAAAGGGTGTGAAAAAAAACAATAGGATCTAACATACCTAACCCCCTTTTTTTTTTTTTTTTTGGGAGACTAGTAAAACACCTCCTAATAGGGTTTAAACGGTTTCCCCAAAGCATTTGAAAGAAAACACCATTTAATCTGATCTCTAACTGTTTTGGTGGGGGATACAACATAGCTACATAAAGTAAAAGTGGGACCAGGAATTTTTTATTATCTGTATGCGTTTAATTTTCGACATACTCCATGATTTCCAGTGGGATACTTTGGTTTCAACTTTTAATAATGATTTTTCCAATTAAATAAGGCCATATTCTGGGGTCCAAAAGTAATACCCAATATTTTCAGTGGTTCAGATGATATACAAATGCTTGTACTATTTGAGCCTCCGGAATCCTACCCCAATATATAAACCTTGACTTTTGCTATATTCATTTTAGAGTTGGATACTTTAGTAAAATCCAACATAATGTTTGAAAAATTTCTGAAATTGTGAAATGTCTGAAAAAAACAGGCAGAGATCATCCGCAAAAGCTTGAGCATTTAGGCTGGTTGCGAGCCTAGTCCCTGATTACTTTTCCATTTAGGTGTATCTGTTATAAATCTTAAAAAGGGATCCAAAGAGAAGACATAAAGAAGAGGACTCAGGGGACAGCCCTGACGCACCCCAAGCTGTGTTTTAAAATGATAAATAATTTAATTTTGTATAATTGGGTAAACTGTTGTAGATCTATAAATTAATTTAATTAATCGGATTAAGTACTCTGGAATTCCATAATATTTCAGAACTGAAAACAAATATATATGGGAAACCCGATCAAATGCCTTTTCTTGGTCTATTGTTATTAAAGTGCCAAATTTACGTGAAAGAGAAAGATGTTCAATAACATCTCTCACTATCATTAGGGCTGATTGTATTTTCCGTGAGGGTAAACTACAATATTGAGCTGGAGTTATAACCTGATCAGCAAAAAGCTTCAACCTGTTGTTTAAAATGTACGTAAAAATTTTATAATCCGAATTAAGTATGGTAATAGGCCTCCAATTAGAAATGTGCTGTCTGTCACCTGATTTATAAAGATAAATTAGAATACCATCTAAAAAAGCTGGGGGGATTCTGTTTGTTTTGAAAAAATAGCCCAAAACTACTGCTAAACAATCAGATAATTCCACCTCGAATGTTTTATAAAATTCAATGGGCAAACCATCCAGCCCTGGGGATTTCCTTGATGTCATTTTCTGAATTGCTATTTTTATTTCCGAAGAATCAGTACTCGTGACATTGTGTAGGAGCTCAGAAGGTATAGGAGGAATTTTAATATAATTTAGGTAAGCCCCAATATCCTGAACTGTGGGATAACTATCTGGTAATGTTACCCAATAATCTTTTATGATAGAAAAAAGGTCATAAACTGAACTTTGCAACACCCCCTGAGAATCAAACAGAGCTGTCATTTCTGTATTTTCTCTCATAGTTTTACATGCCTGAAGAGGATCGCCCGCTGTTTTTTTTTTTTTTTTTATCCCGTTCTGAAATAATACTTTCATGGTTTTAGCTCTATCATATTGAGAGACTAACATTTCCAATTTAATTTTCTTGATTTGTTCAGAATAATTAATTTTCTAAGTATTAGCCCAAGTGTACAGTTTATATAATTGTTGTTGCAGAGAGAGATACTTTAAAAAATCATCATGCACCTTATGTTTCCCATATTTTTTTAACCAGTCTTGGAAATCTTTTTTCGAGTCCAGCCACCATTGGCATATATCTGTAAATAAAAAACAAACAGAACATCTTGCCTTAATAATGGCTCTTATTCCTTGTTGGACCCCTAGGTCATCCAGGGCTTTAATATTCAATTTCCATCTGGTAACAGAAAATGTACATTCAGGGATATCGTATATCTGTACTATTAATAAAGCATGATCTGAAAATTCCACTGGACAATTTACCATTTTAATTCTAGATAAAGCCTTAGACACCAGTACATAGTCTATAGTGGACTTTAAATTCCCCTTCCTAAATGTAAAGTTTGGACCCCGTTCCTTGAATCTACTGCAGTCAATCAAGTTAGCCTAGGATATTAAATCTATCAGAGCATTGGAATCACAATATATTTTAGCCATAGGCTTTCTAGTTTTAACATTAGATGGAATTTATAATTAAAATGCATACAGAAAATTATATTCTGAGTGGTCATTAGGTAAGGTTTGACTGCCGCCAGCAGTGCTACTCTCCTGCTTTAGTCTGTGGGTTGTAAATATTAATTAACCTATAATGCTTATTTTTCCATGTCCCATCCAATAGCAAGGCTCTTCCTGGAAGGATATCCACCAATTTTAGAAGATGAAAAGAAAAAGAGTTAAATACAATCCCAACCCCGTCTGCAGTATCCTGTCCGAAGGATCAATAAGATGGTCCCCAAAACCATTCACTGTGATAGTTTCGTATATTATGAGTAGAAAAAAACCTAAGTTTTTTTTTTTTTTTTTACAAGAAAAATTTCCAAATTAGCATATGCAAGTAATCAAACACAATCGGTCTTTTCCCAGAGTTTAACAAACTGTGTACATTTATTGATCCAATTTTAATCATCAGCAGATGAAAACGTTTCTAGACTTCTTGGTGATCAACTTTTTTTCCTTTTTTTTTTTTTTCCCCTTTGTACCCTGCAAACCCTTTTAGAGTCTCCATGTCTTGGTCCCTAGTATTACTGTCCCCTTCCTCTTGGGCCATATCTGAGTCCCCCCATTCTGCTGCTAGGGCTGCAAAAGGGTTTTTGGACTGTGCATCCTGTGAAGAATTTTTGGACGACACAACATCCAAAGGAAGAGTAGTGAAGGGGGGGGAATACAAAGTGACCTTTGATTTCTTGGGGATCTACGCCTCTGAGGTGGGGATGAAGCTTCAAGAACATTATCCTGAGCTGGTTCACTGTAACACACTGGAATCGAGCATTCCCACTAAAACCCCTGTTGTTCCAACTTATGAGGGATGGGGGGGTGGAGGGATAGGGATGGTAGTCTGGGTGGTTAAAGCCTGAATTGCAACCTGGCCCAAACTTCTTTCAGAACAAGGCTCTTTCTCTGATTCTTTTTGTAGCGGTTGTGCAGGTACCTCAGCTATATCTTGTGCTTGTTGAATTAGGAGATCAGGACTGACATTACAAGCCGCATTTTTAGCAGCCCAGGGACAATCCTTAAATGCATGTCCTACATCGTCACACAAATCGCATTTAGTGTGTGATGCGAATTGAAAGGAAATGTGTCCCACCTCCCCACAATTCCCACATCTAGGTTTATCACATGTGTTTGATATATAAGTACGGGAACCACATTTGTAGCAGGCTCTGGGTTGCCCCACGTAAAAGCACACCCCGCTATCTCTACCTAACATAAATGAGTTAGGAATATGGACTATGCCTGAATCTGTATTTTGCAGTTTAACCTTGTATCGCCAAGCCCCGGTCCAAAAAGAGTTCAGTATCCAAAATAGCTTCAGGGTCACTTAATATTTCACAACGCTGGATAACCAATCTGTTATATCTGCTACATGCACACTGCTACGTAAACATTACCGTAATGAATTTGACCAACGGTTTATAAAGTGGGATAACCACAAAGGAGACCAGATGGGGAGTATTTTACCTGGGCATACCTTTCCCAAAAGAGATCTAAAATGAGCAGATCGAAAACTTATGTCAAATTGTCCTCCTCTGAGATGTTTATGAAGGCAAACACCTCGGGACCTTAGAGTCTTTCAGTAATGTTTTCCTACAAAATGCCTGTCTGGTCTGTCCTCCATCCCCCTTTATACCAAATTCTCACCGCGTTCCTCCTAGGAGCTGCTTCTTTTTTTATATTTGCAAACAGTTCTGAAAGCAGAGGTTGTTTATTAGCAGATTCATCCAAATTGTGCTCAATCTCAGGATCTGCACTAGTTATCGGGATTTCTTCAACCTGTCTAGCAGTGTCAGTTCCCCCTGTTGGAGAATGTACTTCAATGGCTGCCTCAACAACCTTTGTTTGTTTTGAATCTGGCTTCTCTTGGTTTTTAAGAGTAACTTCTGCTTGTTCTAAACCATGTCCTGGAGTCCAAGTCGATGAAGAAGGAGTGAATGATAAATTATCGTCCCACTCCGGATCTGGTGCCCAAATCCCTGCAGGGTTTTGTTTCCAACCTGACCGGGACAGTGCTCCACCCGGAGTCCAGGTTGTATCTTGCAATTCAGCTGTCTTGAGAGTCGGTACCGATACAGTTTGTAAAGGTTTCATATTTAAACGTCTGTGTGCTAAGGTTTGTGCTAGCCTTTTATCTTTCTGCATTTCTTTTTGGCTAAACTTGTTTAAGTCAGTAAAAGAAAAATGCGTTGCCGTAGCTTGTGTTTCCAAGTTTTGTCTGAAATCTGACAGCTGCTTGACCATCAGGTAAGGCCACAAACCCTAAGGTTTTTGACAGTGTTAAATGCCCTGACTTAAGGGTGGTGTCAACAGTTTTAATGTTGTTCTGAGTGATAGGTATCTCGGCAACCTTACTAATCCCAGTTCGTTCAACTTAGGGGCTCAGCTGTAGGCACACGTTTGAGACTATGTTTAAACTGCCAGCTGGCTGATTCTCCCCATTTACTTTTTCAAAGACATTAGAGGAATGATTTAACAACTGTGACTGACTCACCCTGCTCCAGCTGGGCCTTTGAGTTTGCTGCGTCAGAGGGTTCCCTGACCGGCTTCTCCTTTGTATTTGTGCTTAAAACCAAACATGTTACTTCCTCAAGTTTAGCTTGCAACTTGGGTTTTTCCTGAGCGTGCCTCAATTCCTCCTTTTGCAGAAATAAAAGTAAAGTCTGTTCAGTATTTTCAACTGTATCCTTAGAACTCGTGGCCTCTGCCTCATTTGTTGGGTTAGCTGTAAGATCCTCTGTTGAAAAAAATTCTGTAGGAGTATTTCCTTCATCTGAATGTAACAATGTTTCAACCAAATGCTGCATTTCCATACTTTGCACTAACTGAGGTAATTCAGACCCCCTGTAGAGCTTGCACCTCCATCCTCTCCAACTGCAGATCTGGACTGGCCATTTCCTCGGCCATAGGTTTCCCCCTACTGACAGCAATGCAGTCAACTCCACCTCCTCCAGGGTCTGGGACGGCAGCCATCTTGGTCCCGCAGGAAAACTGTTCCCCCTGCTCACAGAAAGCAAGAGTAGGGGAATTTCCCTGGTGTCCTGGCCAAATTTTCCTCATTCATTAAAAATAACACCAACCGCTTAATCTGGTTCCGTTTCAGTTGCTTACCATCTGTATCCTCCTCCCCCGGTCGCCCCTGAAAAAGGGACTTATAGGCCCAGTGGGCTTACCAGGTCAACAAAATTCAACAAACATATCTCTGGATGGCAAACAAAACCTGAACCCAGAGATCTAAATATTAGGCCTAAACCATTTGATGGCACAGATACAAGAAAAACAACCTGTCACCATTTCCTTTCACACTCTACAAAATGAGCAGATTAAATTAGATCATTTTACCCACTGGGCTTTTCAGCATTATTGTTAGTAAGCTGTTCTATACAACCAAACCAACCTAATGACTGTTACAATTACCCCGTTTCCATTGAAGTCCTCAAAGCAAACACTTCTCCAGTGATTTAACTAAAATCAGATCAGCAGAATTAACTCGCTTGACAATACGCTTTGTAGTATGTCAACACTTAGTCCTTCTGAAGCTATTCAATTCTCCTTGTTGGCTAAGCTTCGGTGGACTTCCAGAAAAATCTCCAACTCTGCTCATTCATTTAAGCACTGGAAGCCTCCTTTTAAAATGGAGCTAACCTCTTGCAAGATAATTCAAAATCTTTAAACAATAAAACTTGAGATTTTAAACTATAAATACGCTGTGCATTAACCACAAGTAAAGGAAACAGAAATAAGGTGCTGTTTCATTTCCCCCGTTCGTCTGAAACTTAAATATTATTGAAAGAAAGCAAAGCTCCCTATTGGTCCAGAAATCACCATCCTTAAACAATTCTCGGGAGACAGATTCACAGCATGACTCAGTAAAAACACTTAAAGTACTCCAGTAAAACCTCAGCCTTTTTTAAACAAATCAGAAAATAATTGCACCAGTTGAGGTTGTGCTTGTTTAGGAATAGCGAAGGAGCAGGGTTTTCCATCCTTGTAAATAGAGTCTTGCTGGATAGGACATCCTGAATTTAATTCCAGCTGATGTTAGCTTGCCCACAATCGGGGTAAAATTTCTTCATTTTTGCCTGACTTCTTGTGGCAGGTCTTGGGAAATACAAATATATTTCCCATCCCAGGACAAGTCTCTAGTGTCTTTAATTTTCTTCAACACATGGACCCTGTCTAAATTAATTTAAAAATCTCATTATAAAGGATCTTAGCGATTCGTCTTTTGCAGGGAGCGGTCTTAATGCTCTCTGGGCCCTTTCTGTTACATATGAAACCCCATTAGATTTGCCGGCAATGTTTTCACGTAGTACCTGAGCAAACTGAATCGGGTCTGACCCTTCGGAGAATTCTGGAAGCCACCGTAGGCCACCACATTTCTACGTGAGCTACCTTCCAAATCCTCCAATTTTAAATCAGGTTTGTTAATCCAGTGTTGTATTGCTGGAAATTCTGGCTGTGTTCTGGATCTCTAATCCTTGACCGAAGAGATCCTGGCTTCTGCATCGGTGAGTCTGGTATTAATTTTATCAGTGGCCCGCCGCATTGCTTTAGAATCATCAGTAAGAACAGAGATGGCCTCCTTTAGTTATTTTATTTCCTCCATAAATCTCTCTTCTGAAAGTGGAGTATTGCAAGGAGATTAAGGCGTTTTCTTGCCTGTGGCCTGTTTAGAGTGTTTTGAGCTCCCTGTCTGGTCTGGTGTCAGCGGTGGGGTATGCTTGAATGGGTTTTTCTTCTCCGTATCCATTTTATTTTTAAAACGGGTCTTAACTAAAATATGATGATCAAGGTAGTTAAGCCTATAAGTTATTAGAAAACTAATAGATAAACCGCTTTCGCGAGATAAGATTCTATTTTAGTCAGATTTGGGCCTGGAGAACAGCCAGACACGGCTCACCTCGTCGAGCTCATCACTGGAAGTTTATCTTCCGACCATTTCCACTCTTACAGAAAGTCCTCCTGACTCTCAGGAGGGCACCTGCAACAGTGATTTTTTTTTTTTTAGGTTTTTTGGGTGCCAGTCATCCAAGAGCTCATCTGAAACTTAAATATGACCTCCACCCACCCACAGACTTACTCGGGGTGGCGAGCCACCCACGCCTGCTCCCTCGGGGAAGGGCTGTCAGCCAGGCAGGGCACCACAGAAGACTGTACAAGGTTCTCTGCAGAAGAACCACAGGGAGGCACTCCTGTCGCAGGGGTGAGCTGCACTGTCGAAGACACTCTTAGTTGCTGGTCAAGCGTCACGGAGGGTGGCATGGGGACAGAAGAGATAGGGCATCATGAATGGAGCTGGCAGCAGTTTTCCTGATAATGGGCTCACTGGGAGGTGTGGGCGTGCAGTGACATAATGTACAACTCGCTAATGTCCGGCACGCCTCCCTGACAGCTTGGCTCCAGCAGCTAATGATGCACTAGCCATCACCAGAGGTCAATCACTTGCCGTCGCTGCCCCCAGAGGACGAGAGCAGTCCCCAGAGCACTCAGTCCTCCCCCACCCCTGGCTGGCCCTCCTATGCCCCGGTCTGGTCTTGAACCCGGGTTGCCGGTATCACAGACGGAAATCCAACCTCTGCGCCAGTGTGCTGGTTGCAGCGATGATTCGAATAGCTCCAGAATAGACCAGCCAGACCTGGTATTCATTTCTCATGGCCCTGGGCCAACAAGTCTCTAGTCAGCCTACCACTTGAGTCTAAATCTACTAACTTTATCCCAGGGCAGGATTTCCAAGCTCCTGGGCAACTATGCCTGAGGGCATGGTTCTTGAAGAGTTGGAATACTTGGGAGTGAATCTCTCGGATGAAGTCCTGAGGATGGTTAGGATTTCAAGGAAACCAGCAACCGGGAAACACAGAAACATAGAATGTGACGGCAGATGAGGACCGCTTGGCCCACCTAGTCTGCCCATTTTCCTACCTAACAGATAAGCTGCAGATCCTAGATAACCAACAGCTTACTTCCTCCTACCCCCACTAGGACTGCCTTATGTCTGTCCCATGCATTCTTGAATTTCCCCACTGATCTTGACTCCACGACCTCCTCAGGGAGGCTGTTCCATGCATCCACAACCCTCTCTGTGAAAAAATACTTCCTCACATTACCTCTGAGCCGTCCCCCTCTATCTTCAAATTGTGCCCCCTTGTTCTTGTATATCTCTTTTTCTGAAAGATGCTACCCTCTTGGACGTTGTTGATTCCCTTGAGGTACTTGAAAGTTTCTATCATGTCCCCCCTCTCCCTTCTTTCCTCAAGGGTATACATGTTAAGCTCCTTTAGTCTTTCTTCGTATGTCTTCCGGTGCAGACCCTGCACCATTTTGGTTGCCCTCTTCTGGACAGCCTCCACTCTGTCTGTCTTTGCGGAGATGGGGTCTCTAGAACTGCACACAGCATTCCAGATGGGGTCTCGCCAACTGTCTGTACAGAGGGATAACAACTTTCTGTTTTCTACTACTGATGCCTCTCCCTATGCATCCCAGTATCCCCCCAGCCTTCCTTACTGCCTTCTCACATTGCTTGCCCACCTTTAGGTCATCTGATATAATTACCCCCAGGTCCCTTTCCATTTTTACTTTTGTCAGTATCTCACCCCCCATTGTGTACACTCCTTGGGTTTTGTTTCCCAGGTGCATTACCTTGCACTTCTTTGCATTGAATCTGAGCTGCCATACATCTGACCATTCCTCCAACTTTGCCAAGTCCCTTCTCATCCTTTCCACTCCATCTTGTGTATCAACCCTGTTGCAGATCTTTGTGTCGTCTGCAGAGAGACATACTTTTCCTTCCAGTTCCTCTGCAATGTCACTTATAAAGGCATTTAAAAGGACCGGTCCTAGTACTGAACCATGCGGTACCCTTCTAGTAACCCTCCTTTCTTCACCGTGGACTCCATTTACTACTACCCTTTGTGTCCTGTTGTCTAGCCAGTTTTTTTTATCCAGGCTACCACCTTGGGACCCTCTCCAAGGCTGGCTAACTTGTATTAATCTTTTGTGTGGGACTGTATCAAATGCCTTGCTAAAATCTAGGTAGTCCATGTCCACAGCCCCTCCCTGGTCTACTACTTTGGTCACCCAGTCAAAGAAATCCATTAGATTCGTCTGACACGACCTTCCCATTGTGAATCCATGCTGCCTTGGGTCCTGTGCCCCACTGGCCTCAAGGTACTCAACAATTCTTTCCTTCAAGTGATTCCATCATTTTCCCTACCACTGAGGTCAAACTAACTGGTCTGTAGTTTCCTGCCTCTGTCCTGCTCCCACTTTTGTGAAGAGGAATCACATCCGCCCTCCTCCAGTCCTCAGGTACCACTCCATCCCCCCATGATTTGTTAGACGGTAGTCAGCGGTGTCACTAGTTCTACCCTTAGTTCCTTTAGAATTCTTGGGTGAATCACATCAGGCCCCATTGCTTTGTCCACCTTCAATTTTATTAGTTCTTTCAGAACCCTTTCTTCTGTAAATGGACTGGTATCGACCCCCGTCTTCAGAGTGTTTCTCTTGTTTGGTTTAGGTACCTCCCCCTCCTCTTCCTTTGTGAATACTGAGCAGAAATATTCGTTCAGTATCCCTGCTTTTTCATTGTCACTCTCTACCCACATTCCCTTCCCTTTATTAAGCCTCAGTATTCCTCCTTTGGTCTTTCTTCGCTCCCTAATGTACCTATAAAGGGTCTTATCCCCCTTCTTAATAGAGTTTGCTCTCCTTTCCTTGGTTTGGGCCTTTGCTGTTCTGACTGCTTTCCCAGCCTCTTTCTGCTTTAACTGATAAAGTTCTCTGTCCTGCTCCTTCTGTGTTTCCTTATTTCCTGAATGCTATCCTTTTCTCCTTAACCTTCCCTGCCACCTCTTTTGAGAACCATAGCGTTTTTTTTTTCTTCTTTGTGTGTTGTTGATTTGCTTTACATAAAGGCTTGTTGCCTCTGTGATGGCTGTTTTGATTACTCCCCATTGTTCCTCCACCCCCCTTTCTTGCCTGTTTGCTAGTGCTTTTCTGAGGCACTCTCTCATTTTCCCAAAATCAGCCCTCCTAAAGTCCAATACTCTTGCCTTTGTATGGCTGTGTTTATCGTGAACCACACTGTTTGGTGGTCGCTTGTTCCCAGATGGCTACCCACTTCTAAATCTGAGATTCTTTCTTCATCTCCATTTGAGAGTACCAGGTGTAAGACTGCTCCCTCCTGAGTGGGTTCCAATACTAGCTGTCTGAGGCATGCCCCCTGTAGGGCATCAAGAATGACCGTTCTCTTGGATGTGCCTGCAGCAAAGGTGCTACAGTTAACATCTGGCATATACGGGTCCACCATCAACAATATCTCCCCTTTTTCTGCCATTCTAAGGAAGCCTTCTATCATTTCCTTGTCCATTCCCTCCCCCGAGATGGGGGTCTGTATGCAACCCCATGCGGATTGTGGTGCCATTTCCTGTCTCCAGGGGGACCCAGAGTGCCTCATCTGCTCCCTGTTTACTCTCTAGTTCTGTTGCTTTGATCCCTTCCTTTACATAGAGAGCTACTCCTCCTCCTCTCTTACCCTCCCTGTCCCTCCTGTAGATTGTGTATCCCAGTATGTTGACATCCCAGTCATAGTTCTCTGTGTACCATGTTTCTGAGACTGCCACAATATCCAGGCAACCCTCTTCCAACAAGGCCACTAGTTCAGGGAGCTTATTACACAGACTACGGGCATTGGTACTCGTCACCCTCCACTTTTTGATGGCCTTACCCTTTTAGTCCCATTCCTGTCCTTACTGCCTTTGGCTTTTTTTACATTTACTTCTGTCCTTCTCCCTAATGACTTCTCTACCTTGGTGTTTACCTCACTAATTACCGTGTTTTGTGGGGGGAGGCTGGGATTTCCCTGCTCCTTTTCAGTGCTTCCACCCTTGGCTAGTTTAAATGCTTGCCAATGAAGCATTTAAACCTTTCATCTAGGATCCTGGTTCCTCCCTGGACAGATGCAGACCATCGCACCAGTATAGGTCTGCATCCCTCCAGGTGGCTCTCCAGTCCCCAATAAAGCCAAAACCCTGAGCTCCACACCAGATTTTCAACCATTTAGTGAATTCCCTGGTGAGGAGTACCCTAGCATCATCTTTGCCATAGACGGGCAGCACCTCCGAGAAGGTTATCATATGTGCTACTTGTCTAAGGCCCCTCCCCAACTCTACAAACTCCTCTTGCACTGCTGTGATCCCATTTCTAGCCAGGTCATTTGTCCCTAGGTGGACAATGACATCCAGCTCCCTCCGTCGTGCAGCTGCTCCCACAATCCTGAGGATTTGCTTCCTGTTCCTCCAAGATGTGGCGCCAGGCAGGCACCTTACCTCCCTCTCCCCTTCCTCCCCCATTTCTACCCCCCC
This sequence comes from Neoceratodus forsteri, assembly GCA_016271365.2. Classification (NCBI taxonomy): domain Eukaryota; kingdom Metazoa; phylum Chordata; order Ceratodontiformes; family Ceratodontidae; genus Neoceratodus; species Neoceratodus forsteri. The sequence goes on from CM028129.1 coordinate 661,329,700, forward strand.
AATGATTGAGTCCCCCACCAGGAGTTGTTTCCTTCCCCTGTGGGGTCCCATGCCACCCTCTTGTGGGTCTTCTTTGTGAAGGTTCCCGGCATCCTCCTTGGTCTCCACTGCAGGTGCCTCCATAGAGGAACCACTATCCACCAGAAGAGTGAATGGATTGTGGAGAGGTACAACTGGAGGGATGCAACTCTGTTTCACCACCCTCTCCCTCCCTCCCTGAGCCCACCCTGGTCCAGCCTTTCCTCTTTGTTGGCAACCTCTGAGGTAGTGGCATTGGCTCTGGTGGTCCCTGGGTGGGGAAGGAGGTTTCACGAATCCTAGCCAGATCAGCCTGGAGACTGGCAACCTCCTCCCTCAGACCAGAGAGGTGCCTGCAAATAGGGCAGCATCATAGTCTCCAGAATGTCTCCCGGAACACTGCTGCCCCACAGCCATTGCACTGCACCACTCCTATCATGTCTTATTTTGTGTCCCCTCTCCTGTTTCTCTGTATGCTTACTCTTTTCTCTCCTTACAACTCTCACCCTTCCTGTTCTGTGACAGCAACTTCCTGTATTCTTCAGTAGCCTCCTCCTTCTTTGCTCAGTGTCAGACCACCACCAGCTGGGGGGGAGAGTGAGCTACTTTTTTTTTTTTCTTTTAGGGTTGGTACCAATGTTTATCTATGATCCTTCCCTTCCTACTGCCAAACAGGAAGTTCCTGTTGACAATCAAATCCAGTGGCTATAAAAGTAGAACTGGCTTAGGGAGGGGTGGGATGGAGGGCAATTGGTAAGAAAAAAGGCTAGCAACAGGAAGTTGTAATTTGAGTCACCTGCTTTTATAGTGTCTAAGCCACACCCCCAATTAAGGAAAGCATACTCCGCTAAGTGGAAGAGATTGTCTTACTGATGTGCCCCCAGAAAAGTAATCCAATAGAGGAAGGGGGTGCTTGTGGTCCTGGAATACCTAGTACACTTGCAATCTCTAGGCCTAAGGCCTTAAACACTACAGGTGCACATTTCAGCAGTATAACCCCCTTCCTCTATTGGATTACTTTTCTGGGGGCACATCAGTAAGACAATCTCTTCCACTTAGCGGAGTATGCTTTCCTTAATTGGGGGTGTGGCTTAGACACTATAAAAGCAGGTGACTCAAATTACAACTTCCTGTTGCTTGAATAGCTTGGCAGAAGACACCAGGAGAAAGGACTGCTGTGTGACTGGACTTCTCTGCTGGGACTAAAGTAGAAGAACTTTTGTACTTGGACCTTTAATTTAGGTAAAAAGAAACTAAAATACAAAAAAGTGTGTGTTTGGGTTAACTGAACTGAATGGGTATCTGAAGAGTTATCTCAGGTGATTGAAAGGACTTAACTGCTGTGAGGTTTAAATTACTTGTAGAAAGATCTGGTAAGTAGGGGAGTGAAGCAGCTAGAAGGAAGCTACATTTAAAGACTGCCTTAGAAAGATTCTGCTAATAGCTTGGCAGAAGACACCAGGAGAAAGGACTGCTGTGTGACTGGACTTCTCTGCTGGGACTATATTGCCCTCCTTCCCTCCTCTCCACCCTAAGCTAGTTCTATTTCTATAGGCACAGGATTTGACTAACAGGAACTTCCTGTTTGGGGGCAGGAAGTGAGTGATCACAGAACCACCAAGGACCCACCATCCTAGAAGGGCAAGAGTAGCTCTCCGGCCCCCTCTAGTTGCTGGAGGTCTGCCTCTGAGCAAGTAAGTGGTCTACTGAGAAATATAGGATATTCTTGTCTCAGAACAGGACAGTCAGGAGCTTAAAGGGCACACAGGCAGAAAGTAAGGAGAGAGAAAAAAAGAGGAAAGAGTAAGGATTGCAAACAGTTAAGGGGCCAGAAATAAGACATGATTGAGTGGTGCAGTGCAGTGGCTGTGGAGCAGCAGTCTTCGGGAGATGTTCTGGAGGATGCGGTGTTGTCCCATCTGCAGGCACCTCTCTGGGCTGAGGGAGGAGGTTGCTCATCTCAGGCTGAGTTGGCCAGGATTGGGACCTCCTCTTCCATCCAGGGACCACCAGTGCCACTGCCGTTGCCTCAGAGGTTGCCAAGAAGAGGCGGTTGGACCACAGTGGGATCAGGGAGGGTGAGGGTGGTGGAACAGAGGCACATACCTCCAGTTGTACCTCTCCACAATTACTATGCCATTCTGGCAAAGTGTGGTTCCTCTATGGAGGCACCTGCAGTGGAGACCAAGGAGGATGCTGGGAACCTCCACAAAGGAGACCCACAGGAGGTGGCAGGGGAAGAAACAACTCCTGGTGGGGACTCATTGTTAGGAAGGTAGAACTGGGGAGGAAGGAGAGAGGTAGGTGCCTGCCTGGCCCATGGCTTGGAGGGACAGGGGCGAATCCTCAGGATTGCCAGAGCAGCTGCACAGGGAGGGAGCTGGATGTCATTGTCCACCTAGGGACAAATGACCTGGCTAAGAAAGGGATTAGAGAAGTGCAGGAAGAGTTTGTGAAATTGGGGGGCCTTAGTCAAGTAGCACGTACGGTAACCTTCTGGAGGTGCTACCCATCTATGGCATAGGAGGCTAGGGTGTTCCGTACCATGGGATTCAATCAGTGGTTGAAAAACTGGTGTGGAGCTCAGGATTTGGCTTCATTGGGGACTGGGGTCCACCTGGAGTGATGCAAGCCTATACTGGCATGATGGGCTGCATCTGTCGGGAGGAACCAGGATCTAGGTGATAGGTTTAAATGCTTCATTGGCAAGCTTTTAAACTAGCCAAGGGGGGAGGCACTGGAAAGGAGCAGGAAAATCCTAGCCCCCAAATAATCACGGTAGTAAGTGTGGCAAACACCAACATAGAGGTGTCGATAGGGAGAAGGGCAGGGGTAAATGGAGAAAGTGACAAAGGCAAGAAGGACAGGGATGGGGCAAAAGGGAGTAAGGCCATCAGGAAATGGAGGGTAATGAGTACCAATGCCCGTAGTCTGGGCAACAAGCTCCCTGAGCTGGAGGCCTTGATGGAAGAGGGATGCCTGGATATTGTAGCAGTCACAGAAACATGGTACACAGAGAACCATGACTGGGATGTTAACATACCAGGGTACAAAACCTCAAGAGAGACAGGCAGGGAGAAGAGGGGAGGAGTAGCTCTCATGTAAAGGAAGGGATAAAGCAACTGAACAAAAAGTAAACGGGAGAGGAGGCAATGTGGGTCACCTTGGAGACTGGAAAGGGCACCACAATCCGCACAGGGGTTGTGTACAGACCCCCATGTCAGGGAAGGAATGGACAAGGATATGATAGAAGGCATTCTTAGAATGGCAGAGAAAGGGAGATACTGTTGATGGGAGACCTGAATATGCCAGGTGTTAACTGGAGCACATTTGCTGCAGCCACATCCAAAAGCAGGGCCATTCTTGATGCCCTACAGGTGGCAGGCATTAGACAGCTAGTTTGGAACCCACTCGTGAGGGAGCAATCTTAGACCTCGTTACTCTCAAATGGGGGCAGTGAGAGGATCTCAGATCTAGAAGTGGGTTGCCATCTGGGGACAAGTGACCATCAAACAGTGTGGTTCACGTTAAACTCAGCTACAGAGTCAAGCCATACAAAAGTGAGGGTACTGGACTTTAGGAGTGCTGACTTTGTCAAGATGGGAGAGTGCCTCAGAAAAGCACTAGCAAACAGGCTAGAAGGAGGTGTGGAGCAACAATGGGGAATTATCAGAACTGCCATCACGGAGGCAACAAGCCTTTGTGTGAAGCAAATAAATAAATCAAAACGAAGAAAAGCCACTATGGTTCTCAAAAGGGTGGCTGTGAAAGTCAGGAAGAAAAGATAGCATTCCGGAGTATAAGGAAACACAGAAGGAGCAGAACAGAGAGCTGTACCAGTTAAGGCAGAAGGAAGCAGGGAGGGAAGTCAGAATAGCAAGGCCCAGACTGAGGAAAAGATAGCCAACTCAGTTAAGAAGGGGATAAAACCTTTTATAGGTACATCAGCGAGCGTGAGAAAGACAAAGGAGGGATAGTGAGGCTGAATAGAATGAGCGGTGGGTGGGCAGAGGGGACAGTGAAAAAGCAGGAATACTGAATGAATATTTCTGCTCAGTATTCACAAAAGAGGAGGGGGAAGTGCCTACTCCAATTAACAGAAGCACTCTTGATAGGGGGGTTGATTCCAGTCCTTTCACAGAAGAAAGGGTTCTGCAAGAACTCCTAAAACTGAAGGTGGACAAAGCAATGGGTCCTGTTGGAATTCACCCCAGAATCCTAAAAGAATTAAGGGAGGAACTAGTGAAACCACTGGCTACTCTTTTTAATAAATCATGGGAGGATGGTGTGGTACCCGAGGACTGGAGGAAGGCGGATGTGATTCCCCTTCACAAAAGTGGGACCAAGACAGAGGCAGGAAACTACAGACCTGTCAGTCTGACCTCTGTGGTAGGGAAAGTGATGGAGTCACTTCTGAAGGAAAGAATAGTTGAGTACCTAGAAGCCAGTGGAGCACAGGACCCAAGGCAGCATGGGTTCTGGGGAAGGTCATGTCAGACAGATCTAATAGATTTCTTTGACTGGGTGACAAAGTAGTAGACCAGGGAGGGGCTGTGGACATGGCCTACCTAGACTTTAGCAAGGCATTTGACACAGTCCCACACAAAAGATTACTAGTCAAATTAACCAGCCTGGGAGTGGGTCCCAGGGTGGTAGCCTGGGTAAAACATTGGCTGGACAACAGGACACAGAGGGTAATTGTAAATGGAGTCCACTCTGAAGAAAGGGGGGTTACTAGTGGGGTACCGCAGGGTTCAGTATTGGGTCCAGTCCTTTTTAATGTCTTCATCAGTGACATTGCAGAGGGACTGGAAGGAAAAGTATGCGTTTTTGCAGATGACACAAAGATCTGCAACAGGGTTGATACACAAGGAGGCGTGGAAAGGATGAAAAGGGACTTGGCAAGGTTGGAGGAATGGTCAGAAGTATGGAAGCTAGGATTCAATGCAAAGAAGTGCAAAATAATGCACCTGGGAAACAAGAACCCAGGGGAAGAATACACAATGGGTGGGGAGGTAGTAACAACAACAGAAAAGGAAAGGGTCCTGGGGGTAATCATATCAGATGACCTTAAGGTTAGCAAGCAATGTGAGAAGGCAGTAGGGAGGGCTGGGGGTATACTGGGATGTATAGGAGAAGTCATCATCAGCAGAAAACAGGAAGTTGTTATCCCTCTGTACAGACAGTTGGTGAGACCCCATCTGAGTACTGTGTCCAGTTCTGGAGAACCCATCTCCATAAGGACATAGACAGGATAGAGGTGGTCCAGAGGAGGGCAACTAAAATGGTGCAGGGTCTGCAAGAGAAGCCGATGAGGAGGAGACTAAGGAGCTTAATATGTATACCCTTGAGGAAAGAAGGAGAGGGGGGACATGATAGAAACTTTTAAGTACCTCAGTGGAATCAACAAAGTCCAAGAGGTAGCATCTTTCAGAAAAGAGACTTGCAGAACAAGGGGACACAATTTAAAGATAGAAGGAGGGCGGTTCAGGGGCAATGTGAGAAGTATTATTTCACAGAGAGGGTAGTAGATGCATGGAACAGCCTTCCTGAGGAGGTTGTGGGGTCTAAAACTGTGGGAGAATTCAAGAATGCATGGGACAGACGTAAGGCAATTCTTGGGGGGGGGGGGCAGGAAGAAATAGGCTGTTGGTTAACTAGGATCTGCGGCCTATCCTGTAGGTAGGGAAATGGGCAGACTAGATGGGCCTAGCGGTCCTTATCTGCTGTCAAAGTCTATGTTTCTATGTTTCTATGTCATCCTACATATCAGTAGGCAAGGGAAAGTCACTAGCCTTACAACCCATTTTCAAAAGTTTTTTTTTTTTTTAAGGCCTCAGTCACTTGTACCCACCAATAAGGGACCCAGTCTCACCACTGGATCTCAGTGATTGCGTTGCCTATGGGCACTGCTGGCCTAAAGTATGTCCCATGGAAAACAATATTCTCACCCCAGGAATTCTTCAGTATGCTTGACTTGGCTGTAAAGGTTCCGAGGTGAGCCAGCATTTTCTATTCCTCCACTCCTTTGTTACTAGCTTAAAATAATTTGGGAGAATTGAAGCCCCGAGAGGAATTTAAGCTCAGAGACTTTTGGCATTTTAAAGTTTTTAGTATAAAAAGTTAGTTAGAAGTAAGTTAGGGTGCCGGCCTGGTGGCGCTGAGGGCTGAGGCACTGGATGCATTACCTCGTGATACGCAGGCGACCCATGTTTGGGAACAAGCACGGGCCACCGGGGGTCAGCAGGGGAGGAGAAGGATTGAGCATCTGATGGACTGCTCTCCTTCTCCGGGGAAGGGGGTCCTCACTCGTTCACCCCGGCCCCCGTCGGAGGCTGAGGGGACAGGGTGCTGCGCTGCAGTACGGGGAGGAGTTGGGGCAGACACTTGGAGGGAGCGTGTGCGGATGCGTGCATGCCACAGCTCCTGGGAGAAAACACCAGGAAGAAGTATGCTGCAGCACAGTGGTGGAGGGTGCCTCGCAGGCTCCGCTCCTGGCCAGCCATGGCGCTGGCCCACTGGATCCGAACTTCGCTGGGGGTTTGGGAACTCTGCCGACCCTCCCAAGGGGGGGGGGGCAAGCTCTGGGAGTTTGGATCAGCGCCAGCTGGTGGACGCTGGGGGTGCCCTCCGGAGGATAACCGGCATAAGAGGAGGAAAAAGTAATTAAAAAAACAACAAAAAAAAAACAGTAAGGGTTCTGATGCTAATTGGAGCTGGCCAGTGAGAAAGCACAGGAGTTATCTTGGTTTTATTTTGAAAGGTCCTGTAAGTGCCATGCTGTGGCAACACTGAAATCTTTGAGAAGCATAGTTGCAGGGTTGGAAAGCTTTTATTCGGCTAGTCTTTGAGATTCTTACCTCGGTTGTTAATGAGCTGTACCTGTGGCTAATCTGACATTGGCTGGAGGATTGAAGAATTGCAGAGAGTTCGGACTAGAAGTGCTTGGAGGAAGAGGTTGCTGGAGAGAGTGGATTGGTGGGCCAGGAGCTGTGAAGTTTGGGCGTGATCAGTGAAGGGCGGTGGTGAGAGCACCATTCCTCCTGAGAAAACCCTGTTTTCTAGGGACATGGATATGTTGTTCATCCACACTTATTGGCAGGTATCCTTGCCGCTTTAAATCTTGCCGGAAGGTCTTCAAGCTGGCTCCTCCCACCCACCTGGGTGGTAAAACTCTCGGCTCCGCCCCATGACGCCAGATCTTCCTTACCGCTTGGAAGCTCAGGTTCCCTCCTTAACGCTCTGCGATTAAGACTGGTTCCTAATTCTTCGAAAGTTCGAAATCAAAAGTTTTTGCTAAAAAGACTTCGGTCTTCTTCTCCTCGCGGCTGCGATGGACAAATCGACTCCCGGTTTCCGGAGGTGCCCTTGCGGGCAGAAGATGTCTAGGACGGATCCGCACTCCACGTGCGTCTACTGCCTGGGCCTTGAGCACGACCCGCAGGCCTGCGACTTGTGCTCTTCTTTTTCGGCCTACGTCCTTGAAGACCGTGCTGCCCGATTACAACTGGGGCGCCCTGAGAAGAGAATTCCACCGGTGAAATCTAATGAGACCCGGTTGGCGGTGTCCGCGGCGCCGGGCTCGGCGGATCAGCTCAAGCAGATGATCGCCCTCGAAGGCGGCGGGCAGCTTCTGCAGCTGCGGCATTTGTCCGCTCTCTCGGTGCCTCATACTCTGCTTCTTTTAAGGAGCTTTGTCTGACCCTCTCGACGAAAGGTGAGGTCCAACTTCTGGGACCTTTTTCGGGTCCAAAAGAGCAAAAGTAAGTCTCTCCGTCGGCGCTTTTGGGGCGGGAAAGATCCCCTCCCTTGTGGACAGTTGACTTCGGTCGACCCTCAGCTTCAGCCACTGGCTTCCGCGGTGTCCCGTCCAGGTCAGTTGACTGAGACTCCGCGACACGGTCGAGATTTTCTCGACCCGTTAGACGGGTTGTCGGCTGGAGAAGCTGAGAATCCTCTCCCTGGTTCCCCGGTGAGAGTTGATCCGTCGGCTCGTCTGTGCCTCCAGTTCCGGAGCCTTGATGGGATCGTCCGAGCCGAGGTGCCGATTCCGACACTTCTCCTCGCCTTCCTCGGCCTAGTCGAGACTCTCGGTCTCTGACATCCTCGCGGTCCGACCGATCCCGCCGCCATAGGCGGTCTCGGCACCGCGGCAAGCAGCGCCGCCGCTCTTCCTCGGACGAGGGGAGGCTTCGGCGCAAGTTGCGTCGGAGGTACGAGGAACTCATGTGGCAACAGCTCCTTTTGACCGGGAATAAGCCAACTCAGTCGTCTTCCCCGGCCATTAAGTGGCTGTCACCGGAGCGGCCGAAACAACCCCTCGTTGTAGCCGAGGAGCCTGTTCCCAGGCCGGTTGTTCGGCCAATTCCAGCTGCCCAACCGATTCTGGTGGAACCTCCGCCTCCACAGCCATTAGTTGGGGCTCCGACCAAAATTTCTCGGTCGGCCTTGGGTTTGCCCCATAGGCTGTCTGTCACCCTCACTCCCGATAAACCTCGGCAGGTGGCGGGTGGCTCAGGCCCGAGGCAGCTCTTTGAGGACTCTTCCAAGTCCGATGATGGTTCCTCCCTGTTCTCCAAGCGCATGGACTTGGAGTCCTCGGGAGGGCAGTCAGTGGACGATAGCCCTTCGTCCTTCTTAGGGTTGCTTCGACTCATCTCGAGTCCACCGGGATGAAGCTCGAACCCGTTTCTAAACGGGCCAGGTATCCCCTCACGGAGATTCTGGACCGAGGGGATTCTCCTACGGAGGCCTTTCCAGTGGTCGAAGCCATAGTGGGTCCGGCCTTGGAACTTTGGCAGCGTCCTGCTTCCTGCCCTGCGCCTTCGGCCAGGATGGCCAGGAAGTATGCGGTCCCTACCGGTTCCCTGTCCGGTTTTTCAGAACACCCCTCGGCCGAGGGGTTGGTTACCGACAGCGTTTTCCGGCGTGCCGGGAACGCCAGGGATGTGGACAAACCTCCCGACAAGGAATCCAAGAAATTGGATTATGCCGGGCGAAAAGTCTATGCTGCGTCCTCTCTCGGCCTTTGTCAGGCCAGTTCGGCCATCCTCATGGCACATTTTTCTTACACCCTGTTGGGCTCCCAGGATGAGGTTCTCCCTCATCTTCCCGCAGATCTGCAGACTACCGTCAGGCAGGTGCAGGACCAGGGCAGGGCAGTGGCTAAACAGCAGCTCCAGACTGCGTTAGACATCGGGGACTCATGTGCCAGGTCTGTGGTGGCCGCAGTGGCCATGCGTCGTCGGGCTTGGCTGAGGATATCCACCTTCACTCGGATACCCTAGCAGTTGGCGGATGTTCCCTTTTGGGGACTGACCTCTTGACCCTGGGGTGGAAGGTCACCTGCAGAGGATCGAGAAGTCCAGCTACCTTGGACTCTGTCTCTTCGCGCCAAAGGACAAAGGCCGAAACCACAGCCTAAGTCCTTTCGTCCTTCTCTGCGCCTGACGCGCCCAGCCCAGCAACGTCAGGGCCAGCAGGCTCGACCTTGGTATCCCAAGCCCAAGCCGTCGGCTTCCTCCAACAGGAAGCAGGGAGGTAAAGGCCCAGGAGGTCCCTCGGCCGGTCCCTCCTCCAAGCCTGCCCAGTGACTGGCTGAGGGATGTCGCCCCCATTCCCGTCACCTTACCCCTGGTTCCCCCCCGTGGGGGGACGGCTCAGACACTTCCTTCCGCCTGGTCCGCTGTTACCACGGACAGGTGGGTACTGGAGGTGGTGGGAAAAGGCCTGCCTCTAGAATTCAAGCAGGCCCCGCCCTTCAGAGCCGTCGCACCTCGGGGGGCCTCGGGGTCCGTAGCCTCACTGGCGGCTCGTCGAGCCGACATCGCTCTCCTCCTCCTCCAAAAGGAGATGATAAGGGAGGTAGAGGACCCCCCCTCAGACCTGGGGTTCGTGTCCAGGTATTTCCTGGTTCCGAAACGGACAGGGGGCTGGCGCCCCATTCTCGACCTGCACAACCTGAACAAGTTCTTAAGGTCTCGAACCTTCAGAATGGTCACTCTGGCACAGATAATACCATCTCTGGAACACGGCGTGTGGTTCTGCTCTCTGGACCTACAGGACGCGTTCTTTCATGTCCCTATCTGTCCGTCACATCGGAGATTCCTTCGCTTTCGAGCGGAGGGATCCCTCTTCGAGTTCCAAGCCATGCCCTTCGGCTTATCTCCAGCTCCCAGGGTCTTCACCAAATGCATGGCAGTGGTGACAGCATTCCTGCGGCGCCGAGGGGTCCGGGTGTACCCTTACCTGGACGATTGGCTGATAGCAGCCCCCTCCAGACAGGAGGTGGAGCGGTCCAGAGATCTGGCCCTCCAGGTTTGCTCTCAAGTTGGCCTTCTCATCAACGAGGCCAAGTCGGAACTCGAGCCGAAGCAGGTGATCCTGTTCATCGGGGTAGAGCTCGACTCTCTTCGAGCCAGAGCACGGCTCCCGGCGGACAGGGCCGAGGTTCTTACCTCCTTTGCCCAATCATTTCTGGTTGGGCAATCGCGCCCTGCCCGGGACTTCCTGCGCCTCCTGGGTCTCATGGCAGCCTGTACCAGCGTGGTCCGTTGGGCACGCTGGCACATGCGCCCCCTTCAGTGGGGACTGGCCAGCCAGTGGTCACAACGCTGCGATCCATTGGACAGGCTAGTGATAGTGACCCAGGAGATGTGGAACGCTCTCCAGTGGTGGACCGTTCCATCTCATCTGCAGGAGGGCATCCCGTTTGTCCGCCCCGAGCCGACAGTCTCTCTATCGACCGATGCCTCTCTGATGGGTTGGGGTGCCCATCTGGGGGAACACCGAGTGCACGGCCTCTGGTCCCCGCGGGAGTCCCGATGCCACATCAACCTGCTGGAGCTCCGAGTGGTCCGCCTAGCTCTCACCGCCTTTGCTCCATTTCTCCGGGGTCAAGTGGTCAGAGTCCAGACGGACAATACCACGACCATGTACTATCTGAACCGCCAGGGCGGGACGCGCTCCTTGCTTCTATGCAAGGAAGCTCTCCGCATTTGGTCACTCATGTGCAGCCTGGAGGCGGATCTCCTAGCCATTCATGTGGCAGGAGCCTCCAACACCCTGGCCGATGCCCTGAGCCAGATAGGGGCTGCATCTCACGAGTGGTCTCTCCTGCCGGAGGTAGTACAAGACCTATTCTCCCACTGCGGCACACCTCAGGTGGACCTGTTTGCCTCCAGGGAGAAGGCAAAGCTGAGGCTGTTTCATGCCCGCCCCCCTCAGCAGGGCTCGCTGCAGGGGGATGCCTTCTCGAGGCTCTGGACCCCGGGCCTCTTTTACGCCTTTCCCCCATTTCCCTTGATTCACAAGGTGCTTCTCAAGGCAAGGAAGGACAAGGCGCAGGTGATTCTGATAGCCCCAGACTGGCCCCGCCAGTTCTGGTACCCAGATCTCCTCAGCCTCAGCTCCAGGCTTCCGAGGCAGCTTCCAGCTCGCCTGGACCTGCTCTCAGTCAGTCAGGGGAAGGTGTTCCATCCGGACCTTCAATCCCTGCACCTGACGGCCTGGTTCCTGAGCGGCTAGAGTTCCAGGCCTTGGGTCTTTCCGACGAGGTCCTCAGTGTTGTTGAGGTGTCCCGTAAGGAGTCGACCAGAAAATGCTACGCCTTCAAATGGAAGAGATTTTCCATTTGGTGTCAGGGCAAGGGCTTGGACCCTTCCTCCTGTTCTGTGGCAAGCATTTGGACTATTTATGGTCCCTTTCTAGTCAAGGGCTTAGGTCGGCGACCCTAAAGGTGCACCTGGCAGCCATCTCTGCTAACCGGGCGCGGGCCGGGGAGCAGTCGGTGGCGCAGGAGAAGGTGGTCTGGCGCTCTTTCAAAGGCCTTGATCACATTTCCCCTCCGGTGCGAGAACCTCCAACTCCGTGGGATTTACTGCTGGTACTGGCAAAGCTCATGGGCAAGCCATTCGAACCAATGCACAGGTGTGATATCTCACCTGTCGTGGAAGACTGCCTTCTTGGTGGCTATCACGTCAGCCAGAAGGATGGGAGAGCTCCAGGCGCTTTGCATCGAGTCTCCTTACCTGGTCTTCCACAGGGACAAGGTTGTCCTGCGCCCCCACCCGAAATTCCTTCCGAAGGTGGTGTCGGAGTTTCACCTTAACCAGGTGCTGACTCTGCCGGTGTTCTACCCCAATCACACCTCGGAGGCCGAATATAGGCTCCATACTCTGGACCCTAGAAGGGCGCTCGCTTATTATAAGGAGCGCACGGCTGAAATCGGGGAGAGGTTCGCCAGCTGTTTGTCACCTACACTGAAGCCACACCTGGCAGACCTGCAGCCAAGCGGACGATAGGCAGGTGGGTCACCTCCTGCATAGATCGCTGCTATAAGTTGGCGGGCATGGAGCCTCCCAGAGGGATAAGAGCTCATTCTACCAGTCATACTGCTGCATCGGTGGCTGCTTCCAGGGACATCCCTATCCAGGAAATCTGCAGGGCTGCTACCTGGAAGTCAGCACACACCTTTATTACCCATTACCACATCGACCTTGAGTCACGCCGGGATGCTGGTTTTGGGGCCTCGGTTCTCCAGTCCTTATTTCCCAAGTAAGTATTGGGGGTGTGCGCCTTGCCTCCCTCCTCCCGGAGAACTGCTAGGAGTCTGCCAATAAGTGTGGATGAACAACATATCCATGTCCCTAGAAATACAGGTTACTCACCTGTAACAGGAGTTCTAGGAATGGTATGTATTGTTCATCCCTACGACCTACCCGACCTCCCCGGCTTCGACGCACAACCTGAGCTTCCAGCGGGCCAGATCTGGCGTCATGGGGTGGAGCCGAGAGTTTTACCACCCGGGTGGGTGGGAGGAGCCAGCTTGAAGACCTTCCGGCAAGATTTAAAGCGGCAAGGATACCTGCCAATAAGTGTGGATGAACAGCATATACCATTCCTAGAACTCCTGTTACAGGTGAGTAACTTGTATTTTCATGCTGCTGTGCTGTCTGGCCTGGAGGTCGTGTGCTGGCATTGTGGAAGAAGTGGCTCCAAAGTATAACTGAGTCATGCTGGCTGCATGAATGGCTCTGTGAGAGCTGCGGCTGCTAGTGTTTGTTCTAGCACCAGCATCCCAAGAGTTTCGTCTATCTTGGGTCCTGATTTTGGGCTTTCCAAGCCTACTCTCAGATTGTTGACACAGATTAATACCTCTGAATACCGGTGAGAGTGGTGACTGCCTCGTTCTGCGACTACTGTGAAGTGGCTCTACAGGGTAAGAATTTTTCTGGACTTGATTCAGCTGGCCGTATACTCTTTATGCTACTGGTGAGAGGAGTGCTAACTATGGAGTTTTAAAGCCGGCCTTTCTTGTGCTTCCTATTTACTGTTTCTAGCAGTCTTTGGGACTCTTCATCTGGAAGGAAGGCTGTGTGAGCTTGGTTCTCCCCCCACCCCCTTTCCTTGGGACCATTTGAACTGGGTTAGTTTGAAGTGTGCGAAGGATTGTTTGACTGCCAGAGCTATTGTGATTCTTATTTTCACTTACATTGGCAGTGCTCACAACCTATGCAGGGGAATCCGGGGGTTGATCCAGTCAGCGAACGCTGCAAATGTGTAAACAAATCCTGGTTGAGCCCTGAGGGAGAGTCTCCCCTTTGGTACAACTGAGGCTGTATGGTTCCAGAAGGGCAACCCTCAGTGCTGCCCACTAAGGGCACCCCTGAAGTCTCAGAGGAGGAGAAGCGGGGCTCAGTGCTTCCGCTCCTCCCCACTCCCTGCAGGGTAGTGGAGGAAGGCCTCCACACCTCACCCCGGACTCTCAACCCTTCGGACTCCGAGGCTGCCCTCTTCCTCGAATCCAGTGACAAACGGTCCTCCGATCCCACTGGGCCCCCACCCCCGGGAGGCCACAGAAGAGGGGGTCCCCGTCCCCACCAAGGAGGCCCTGGCAGCACCAGAAATGGCAGCTGCTATGGCCCCTGCAGTTGAGACCACCACACCAGGCCCCTCGAGACTGCTATCCACCGCAGTGCCCCCAATGTCTGCGTGCGGGGCCACAGGGACCACAGGCTATGGGGAGTGCAGGACACAAGCACTGGGCCTCCTGGTGCAATGTCCAAGAGGACACCCTGGCTCTGAGAAGTGAGGATGCCAGTCCAGATCGGTAAGCAGGTCATCTGCCTCTGAAGAGGAGGAGACCATGCATACCGCCAGACTAGCGACCGCGGGAGGTCTCTTAATGGCGTCATCTCAGGACACAGCACTGTCGTTCTATGGCACCGCGAACTGTGCAGAGATCCAAAGTGACACCAACAGGTGGCGCAGAGGGTCCACTGGTGCCAGGCCCAGCAACTGTGGGCCGCAACACCGGGGGAGCCTCCATCTCCATGGAGGTGACTGCCGTGGCAGTGATCACAACCCAGCTCCGCAGGGAACCGAGCCACTCCTCCGGCACCTCAAAAGAAACCTCGATGGCAAGGCTAGAATCTGAAGAGGTTTCTTCCTCACCGGGCCGTATAGACCTGGGAGGGGACCCAGAGGCAGGGTCAAGAGATCTTGCCATGGCATCCCTGGAATGACGCCATCCTCCGAAAGTCGGCGGGATCCTGCCGACTTTAAACGCTCGGATCTCTCAAGAACACGGCAGTCCATGGAGAAACAGGCATCGCAGTTGTCCATATTGTGGTTGGGACTCAGGCAACGCAAACAATCATCATGTTGGTCTGTAATGAAAAAATGCTAGCCACAGGGGCACCGAAGCATGGGGGCACAGCCTGCTTTAGATTTTCTCTTGGCCCGCGAACCAGACATGATGCAAAAGAAATTCAACAAACTTTAAGAAAAAGGACCTGGCACCATTGGTAGAAATAAAAGGAATGGGCTTACCGGATTCCAACGGCGTCTGGTGAATTCAGAACCAGGATGGAGAGGCAGGAAAAATGCCATTGAATGGTGAAGCCCTAGTGATGCAGATGAACTTTCAGCAACTTGCGCAGCAGGTGCGACCTTGATGGTAGAAGAAACAGAACTGGGGTGGAGGAGGAGTCGTCTGAGGCACCTAATGGCCAACCCCTATGCACCTTGCAGTGTTCTGCCTCTGGTGCCACTGTCGGTGCAGTCTCCCCAAAAAAAAAAACTCCCGTGTAGGTGTGCACTTCTGGCTTACACCCAGCAGTAATTAATGGTGAAGATTGACAAGGGAAGATTAACATTTTTTTTTTTTTTTAGCCAACTCTTAAAAGGAATAAACTTCTTCAAGTGTGGTTGAGAGAAGGACTCGACGAAGGCATCATTTAGGGGTACGCCAGGTTCGCATTCAGACCCCTATGACAAGACTTGACCCTGCCCTTGCCGTAAGCTTAATGGATGCTTAAAAATATTAACTTATTTTTTGCCTCCCCGGCGTTACATGTCTGCCCGTGCGTCTGTGGCTTGTGCAAGTTGTTGTGCTGCTGCTGTGTGGAGGAGGGTTTCAGCAAGGAGTCTGTCTGTCTGGTGTGGTGGTGCCTGGCGTGCGTTCTGTCAGCCCCCCATCCCCCCACTCACGACCCCAATATCCATCCTTTTGCCGCCATCATTGAGAGAGGATCACCTGACAAATTGGAGGATTGAGCAGGAGCAGCAGCGTAACCTACCCAACCACCACATGAAACAACTTCCAAGTTGAAGAGTGTGCATTGAAGTGCTGACTGACGGAGGCCGAGAGAGAGCTAGGCGAGACACTCAGATTCAGTGATTTCTGAAATTCAGGTGGTAGTTAGTTAAACCGGCTGGCGGGTGAGGCGAATCTAGTGAGTGGAGGAAAGAAGTGGGCATTGTTTTTGTGTCGGAGAAGGGCAGAGCGTCCAGAAGCCATAAGGTAAGGATGCAATCCGAATCTCCCCCCACCAGCACTACAGGTATACTAAAAGCACTAAAGATATATTGCCAGTAAATATAAACTGCGCTGAAGGACCATGGGCAAACCACAGATAGCTTGCCAGGTTTTAAAGCAACAAATCTAACTGTAGCACTTGCTCTCCTCAAGTGGCCTATGTTTATTGTTTAAATGATATTCTTCTTTCCTTCTAATGGTGGTTTAAATGTTAAGTGAAGGATGTGTCAGTTTAGTCATTTGAATCAGATTCAAACCCACCAAGATTAATTCAGCCTTCCAGTCTTTCCATAATGTGAACTAACTGCAAGTTTTCATGAATATTTGTTTTGAAGGAGGCGAGGCTTACATTTCCAGTAATCAGTATCCTTACTTTTTAAAAGCACCAAATGTATAACAGTTAGCAAGGCATTGGTTGATGACCTGATTTTTGGGGTCAAGACTGGGGTGGTCAGTAGCAGCTGAGGGGATGCCGGAGGATCAAGTGATACTGGGGTCACTCCAGTCAGTTCTAACCTCATTCACTCTCTCTTCATCCAGTCATTTTTGTAACAAAAAAAAGTCTGGGGGGGGGTTGGAGAGTGACTGGGTGGTAAAGATGTGACTATAGGACTAGCCTTGGCCACTTGTATAGGGCTAGACATTTTTTATTTTTTTTTATTTTGCCAAAGGCTGAAGTGATCCATAGTGGCCCAAAAGTTCAGCTGGACTGAACTGAAGGTAAACGAGCCAACTTTCAGCAAATTCACTGAATACAAATTAGGTACTGACTAATTGTTACACTCTGTGGAAACGGGTTCTTAAAAGAGGGCTAATAGCATGGGATCGAAGCAAAGATAACATTACTCAAGGCTACTGAAATGTCAGCAGTGCTAGTCTGGAAATCCACATCCAGGCTACAAGGGTGTCAGAGGTGCAGGCCCATCAGTTTTTCTGAGGGCTATTAGAGTGTCAGCAGTGTTAACCTAGCAGCCTTTCCCAGGGCTGCAAGACTGTTGTCAGTGGTGGTATTAGCAGTGTTCATCAGCACTAACAGAATGCACGAATGTTAGCCCAGCATCCTTCCCTAGGGCTGCTACTGTCAGTGATGTTTGCAAGGATACTAGTGTCCGTGGTGTTTATGGGAGCAACCACATCCCTACCTAGACTTTTCTCCGATGCTGATGCTAATATCGTTGGGCAGTTGGCATGGCTTAAAAAGTTGGGGTGGAGACTGGCCCCCATCCCCCCAGTGGTTGTGCCCATGTATTAGCCCAAAAGCCTTCTCTGAGGCTACCATGTCAGTGGTGTAAGCCCAGTAGCAGTCCTCAGAGCTATCAGTGTCAGTATTTTAGCCTAGCAGCCTTCACCAAGGCTGAGAGCCAGCAGTACTAGCCTAACTACCATTCCCAGGGCTACCAGGATGTCAGCAGTACTAGCCCTGCAACCTTCCCCAAGGCTGCTAGAATTTCAGTGATATTAGGTCAGTAGCTTTCCCCAAGGCTACCACAGTTTTTTTGGTGGTAGCCCAGCTGCCTTACCCAGGTCTGCTAAAGTGTCAGCAGCTATCCACAAAGCTACTAGAAAATGAGTGTCTGTGATGTTACTTCAGGATTCATTTCTTGGGCTTACATAGTGTCAGCAGTGTTAGTCTGGCAGTTGTCCCCAAGGGGCGTCATTTAGGGGTAGCCAGGGTTTGCAGTTGCAACATCTATGATGTCCACCGCAACCCCTACTTCCCTAGAATTATTTTATGAAAAGTGAAGTGAGCGGGGATCTTTGCAACCCCTGTGATTCTGGAGAAATTACAATACTGCAGCCAATTAATGCTTATTAACACAGGGAAATACTCTTTTAGCGAGTCTGATGCTTAGAAGGCTCCTAACTGACCTGACAGCTTGTACTGTCACTTAAACCACATTCTCTGGGTTAAGAAAAAAAAAAGCCAAAGCAGGGTTTTCTTTGTGGTCGGATCCCTGGTCAGATATCTTGCCACACATTCTGTAAAGGGATGTAACTGGAAAATTCCAGGAGGGCAGTGGAGGTACTATGGCCTTGCCAGAAGCCGTGTTGTTCAGAAGATAGGTGGTCATTTTTGGTGAGTTACTCTGTGAGCTGGTCCAAGATGATGCTTTCTGGGGCCATGGAGAGAGGGGGAAGGATGGAAATGGGGCGGTAGTTGCCGGGGGAGAGGCAGTCGCCAGATTTGATGATGGGGTAATGATGCCCATTTTCCAGGCGATGGGGAATTTACCAAGTTGGAGCAAGGGTTGGTGGGGGAGAACTTCATCTTACACCAGGTGCAGCATCCTAAGGTCAAGTGAGTCGCTGTATGGCGGGAGCCACTTACGGCTTTATGGATGTGGGGTGAGGACCCAGAAGCAATTACAGTGAGTTGGGATGTTGGGGTTGGGATTGCCATTGAGGGATTTCATATTTTCCCAGAGTTTGCAACCAGATCCCCAGGAAGTGGTCAGTGCGGCCTTATAGTGTTCAGCCTTTGTCTTCTGGGTGGCTCAGGTACACAGATTATGGGCAACCTGGTATGCTTGACAGTCCGCTGGATTACCAGAATAGAGAGCTTTTTTCCATAGGTTGTCCACGGTCCTGCCACTGCATAAGGTCCAAGAGGGACGAAGAGATCCAATGGGTATCTAACCCTTTGACCATCTTACTGGTGAGGGGGGACAAATTTGTTACATGCCTCATTAAAGGTGCGAATGAGGTAGTCAAGGGCTGCATCAGGGTCCAGGGAGCAAAAGAGGGGAGAACATTTCCAACAGGAGAGAGAGAATTTCAGGTGGCTGAGCATACCAGGTCGGAGCTGTCTAGTAAGGATGGATTTGGGAGGTTGCTTCTTTACAAGACAGGACCAGGTGAAGAGAATAGGGGAGTGGTTGCTAAGTTCATTGGAGAGGACAGTGATATCCATGAATTTGCCGGGGCAGTTGGTCAAGACCAGGTCTAAGAGGCTGGCAGTGCCAGTTTTATGGTTGAGGCGAGTGGGGCAAGTAACCAGTTGGGTTAAATCCTGGGCTGCCAGGGCATCGCGGTAGTGAGAGGCTGAGGGGGAGAGTCAGTTTATATTGAGGTCACCCAGCATGATAAGCTCAGCTTTGGGGGAAACCGAGAGGGAGATATTCAGTGAGATTGGAAGGTGGATTTCTGGTCCTGTGGGGAATGTAGGCTGCTGTGAGAATAAGTGGGGCCTTTGAGGGGCCAAGGGAGATATTGAGGGCAAGGACTTGGGCACCATTGGCAAGTTGGAGAGGGCATGCGCTTGGAACTTGTCACAAAGGTAGATGGCGCAGCTGCCCATTGACAAATGCCACCCTTTCTGGCCCCGCCCACACCGTGGCCCCACCTGCATCGTGCCCCCCCCCACCTTGCTACCCCTATGATTTTGCTGAAATGACGCCCCTGGACTCCGGGGCAGTGTTGTTTGGTCTGCGGAGAGATGAATCTGACAGATTTCCCAGGTTACCTCAGGCAGCACTCTCCTGCTCTCTGATTGGCTGATGCAAAAAAAATCATAAGCATTAACTCCTCCTCTGGGGCAGCTGAACCCAGCCGCATACTGCACCTGTTAAGTAAGCAAGCAAGAGTTTACTTGTATCTTGCACCCAATCCCAGAGGCTCTGGGGTCTATTACATAAACAAGAGTGTGGCGGTATAACAGTAAAATAGTAGTAAAACTAATACAATAAAGGGAAAGGGGACATCGTATAACCAAGAAAGGCACACTAAGCCGAAGTTTGTTTTCAGGTGTGACCTGGGAGAACAAGGAGGTTGTGACTTGCTCAGAGTCGCACAGTATGCAAGTGGGAACTTTGGGATTCAAACCCAGGTCTCCAGGTTTGCAGCTCAGTGCCCCTAATCACTGCGCTACACTGCCTCCAATAAATACAGTAACATTTAAGGACCCTTTTGAACACCTCCAGTGATGGGGCATCCCTCATTGACTCTGGCAGTGAGTTCCTGAGTGCTGGGCCGGGCACCTCGAAAGAGCAATCTTCGAGGTTTTCCGCCTTGCCCTCTGAACCTCCAGGAGGCCCTCAGCAGAGGAGCAGAGGGAGCGCATGCTGCGCACAAGGATGGCTGGAGTAAGGAGATCAGACTGTTGGCTAAGGACGTATAGGTGAGCAAGCCCACCTTGAAGGTGATCCTTCACCTGACGGGCAGCCAGTGCAGATGCCACAGGACTGAGGTCACATGACAAGACCTAGAAAGACCCATCAGCAACCTTGCCGCCGTGTTCTACACCAGCTGCAGTCTGTAGAGGATCCCTCCATTGACCCTGAAGTATAGACCATTACAGTAGTCCAGCCTGGAGATCACAAAGGCATGTACCAGTGACGGCAAGTCTTCTTCTGGTGGAATCAAAGATCTAATTCAGGCAGCATTCCTCAAGTGATGAAAACTAATTCTGACAACAGATGACACCTAAGTCTCAAGTGTCAACCTGTCATCAAAGGATGATGCCCAGATTTTTCACCTTGGGGGACACCAATAATGGAGTGGACCCCAGGACTAAACCTGTGACCACTCCAGAGGCATTACTATCGTGCCAGTGACCAGGCTCAATCATCAGTACCTCCGTCTTGTCTAGGTGCAGCCTCAGCCAGTTAGAGGACATCCAGTCCTGAATCTCTGTCTGGCATTTGTTTAGCACTTCAGCGACAACCTTAGTTCCAAGGGCAAACGACATGTACAACTGAGTTTTGTCTACATATTAGTGGCAACCCAGACTGTACTGTCTAGTGAGCTCCCCCAGGGGCAGCATGTACACCACAAACAGCATTGGCAAAAGGATCAACCCCTGAGGAACTCCACATGACGGGGTCTTCGAGGAGGAGGAAAAATGTCCCATCACCACTCGTTACACCTTGTCAGAGAGAGATAGGACTCGAACCATTTAAGAGCTGTCCCACTGAGTCCAACATACACTCTAAGGTGATGCAACAGCACAATGTGGTCCACGGCGGTGTCAAATGCTGAGGATAACGAGAATTGACTGTTCTCCTCTATCCTTCATTTTTCACCTCAGCTAGTGCCATCTTCATGCTATGCTTGGCTCTGAAACCAGACTGGAGTGGTTCGTAGGTGTCAAAGGCCAAGAGGTGTGCTTCGAGCTGCAGAGTTGTCATTTTCTTGACAATCTTCAGGACCTGCTGCAGGGTCTCAGAGCCCGGGCAGAGGCCGGACACTTTCTGTGAAGTTCCCTTCCCCAATTACTGTGCAGACAACCCCCCCAGGTCATGTGGGTCCTAGTCGCCGCAGGAGCGGTGCACCCCTTTTTGTCGACACCTCGACGGCGAAACGGGGGAAAAAAGACCATTACGGTGACATTCGTGGTAATGGTCCTTTTTCCGTGTTTTGCCTTCCCCCAGTGTTCAAACAACATGAAGTCTTGCTGTATTCTGACTATTGCAGTTAGCCCCAGAACTCAAACTGCCCCGGAGAGTAGAGGGTTAATTTTCTGTGCAGAGCATATGTAACCCCCCTACAAATGGGGGTTCCCAAAAGTCTTCCAGGAGCTTGCCTGAATGCTCCAAGTCTGGGCGGTGTTTGGCACCTGAGCTGTTTAAATGAGGTTCCAAGTGCGTGCTATTTGAGCCTCCATGTACTCTCTTTAAGAGCTGTCTGCGTGCAGACTTAATTAGTTTGTCTGGGGGGGCTGTGTGTTCTAATGCCCGAATCCCGCTCGGGCTGCTGTCAATTCGGTCCTTTTCTGCCGTTGCTAAATGTGCAGAGGGAGCCTTGTTGAAAGATATAATGTTTGCCAGAAATCATTTAGAGTACTGCGAAAATGTAGTTTGTCTAACCTGTCTTCATTTCAGCACGAACTGTTTCAGTGTCACTCTTTCATTTTGGTCTTGAATAGCTGACTTGGACCAATCAGGATGATTGGGAGACCCTAAAATGGAGCCTGTGGACGAATCAGAACTTGGACTCAATTTTGAGCCAGCCACAAAGGGATTGTATGGGCAGTGACTCTGGGAAATGTAGATCTTGCTTCGAGAGGGCTCTTGCAGTAGGCAATTACATATAGGACTGACGTCTGCAGGCGGCAGGACCCCACGGAAATATTTCTAGCTAGCAGTCCCTGGCGAGGGACCGCCCCCACGTCAGGTGACTGGTGTCATGAAACGTTGGTATAAAGGGGCGGTCCCTGATGCCCACCTTCCAGTTCTTTCCCGCCGTTGGCTCGTGCAGCACCTCTCAGAAAAGTTTGTTGCTTCGTCGGTTTTTACCGCATAATTTTGACTTTTTTCGACATTCGTCAGGTCATCGTCTGTGTATGTCATCCCCTACACCCTCCGAGCACAAAAATAAGTGCGACTCGTGCGGCGCCCAACTCCCGCACAAGGACGGACATTCCCTGTGCCTGTTCTGTCTAGGCCCCGATCACCCGGTCGAGAAGTGCCAGCACTGCCTCAGCTTCAACACGGCTACCGGAAAAGGCGGCAGCAATCCCTGGAAGCCCACATCTTGAAGAAAAATATGAGTTTGATGGAGAAGGAGCTCAAAAAACTGAGGCAGGCGTCCACTTCCCCGAAGGCCATCGGAAGAAGAAAGACAAGGAGAGGCACCAGGACAAGGGCTCCTCCGCCGCATCTCCCTCGGGAGTCGCCGGGACTCAGGTAACATCCCCTTCGGGGGACCGCTCCTTGACGGTGTTGGCCTGCCCGTCTGGCTTGCGCTCGGGCCTTCTGGGCACCTCCGGCCAATTGGAGGCCTCCGCCCCCAGTTCAGCTGTAGCTGCGGCCTACTGGCATGGCCGCTCCGGTAAGCGGACGCCTCCTCCGGACGTCCGCCGGAGAAAATCGGTAAGGCGCACGACCCTTCAGGGCGCGCGCTCCTCTCCTGCCGGACCAGGCCGATCCTTCCTCTCGGTCTGCCTCCAACGAAGGGTCCCATAAGTCAGATGCCGGCTCCTCCGGCATCTCGCTGTAAAACCGCACATCGGCTCGTCTGACATCCGGTCGGCGAAAGAACGACAGCGGACCCCAAGTCCGTCGTCCCGGTTCTCCGCAGACTTGTATCATCGAGGACTAAGTTCCCCAAGCGCGACCCGAAATTTCCTCCATCCCGGGTGGCGCTGGGGTTCCTCCTCCGTCTGACCGGTCTCCTTTAGGTGCGCCGGATTTGACGTCTGTTCCCCGGACGCCGGCTCTGATGCCGGCACCTCAGACACCCGTACCTCTGATGCCGGGGCCTCTGATGCCGGTTTTACAAACTCTGGCTGAAATCCCACTCCCAGATGTTGCCTCGCCGCCGGGCCCTCCGCCCTCCATGCCCTCCAACCTGGAACCGCCCGTGAGGCCGCCGGCCAGGCCGTCTGCTCCTCCGGCTCCCGGATACCCTCCGTCCTATCCGATGCCGTCGTATCCGGCACCACAAAACCCGACGCCACAATACCAGACGCCTGGTTTTCCGCCACCGGGTTTTGGATACTCTCCGTATGGATATAACCCATACCCTTATCCCACTCCTCCTCCTCCACCGCTCCCATAGCCGCCGGTGGATTTGCAGGAGATTCTGGCCTCCTGATGGGCTGAGGCCAAGGCTCAACTCACCAGGGAGTTGGAGAGCCCCCTACCGACAGTGCCATCTCAGGTTCCTGTATGTCCATGGTGGCACACTCCCTCACCACTTCCGGACACCAGGGCTCTCCCCTTTGGGTCCAGAGTGGGGCAGGATACGCTTCCTCGGGTGCTTCCCAAGGGGTCCGTTCCCCCCCCCCCCGGGTCGGGAAAGGGAGTCTTTTCCTCTTCCTCTTCACCCTCCTCGGATTCCTCCGACGGTTGCTCCGAAAGGGATGATGAGCCACACTCTGTCGAAGCCCAGGCCAAGGACTCCTCTGAAGTCTCCTCCAGAAGATCCTTCCTTTACGGAGTTGCTACGAAAAATCCAGGAAGTTAATCAGTGGCACTCTTTGGAACCAGACCCTCAGTGGTTGAAATTCGCTGAACGTCTGGATCTGCCCGTGACAGCTCCTACTTTGGTGCCACCCTGGATAGAGCCTCATGCCGACCTTGTTACCACCATCTGGAAGCAGCCGTTGGCTCTAGCCCCACTGACGCGGAAGTCGTATAGGCTATACCAGGCTCCCCAGGGTGTTGATTTTTTAGATTCTCACCCTCGTGCCAACTCAATAGTGATTAGTGCCGCCCATGGCCGGTTGGCTAACCCAAAACATCTCAGCTCATCGCCACCTGGCAAAGAATCCCGCCTACTGGACCAGTATGGAAAGAAGATCTTCGCTTCCTCCATGCTGGGAATTAGAGCCCTGAACTATGTTGGTGATATGGGGGACTACCAGAAGACCATTCTTACTCAGGTGGAAACCAAACTAGACTCCCTGTCGGACTCTCAGGTCAAGCAGGAGTTGGCTGATCTTGTCCGCTGTGCACATTTGGCCAATTGACACATGCTTCGTGCGACCTATGATGCAGTGGACACTGCTGGACGGAGCTCAGCTTTCGCCATAGGCTTACGCCGTCATGCTTGTCTCCGTGTGTCAGGGTTGGTCCCAGAAGTGCAGTCCGCTATCCAGGAAGCACCTTTCTGGGGGTCAGTGGCGATGTCAAGGACATCATCACCGATTTGCTGGAGAAGGGGATGGCACTGAAGTCCGCTGACTCCATGTACCATCCCCACCAGCTGCAGCGCCGTCCCTTTAGCAGATGGAATCAGCCCAAGGCGAAACCCATGACGGCGGGCCACAAAGCGTCGGGCCCCACAGCTGCTAAGCCCCCACCCAAAAGCAGCGGTGCTTCAGTCTGTGGCGCTGCCCTCATAATTATTCTGACTACTCTCCTCTCCCACAGCCTCCAGATTCCCCGAGGAACCGGTAGGAGGGAGGTTTTCCTCCACCTTTGGGATAGAGAGGATAATATCAGATTCTTAGGTGCTCCAGCTATCGCAAAAGGACACTGATAGTTTCTACAGAAACGCCCTTACCACCCCCCAAAGTAGTCATATTCATGGGAACATCTTCTCTTGGTCCAGGAAGAGATTTTAGCTCTGCTACTGAAAGAAGCAATAGAACCCGTCCCCCTTCATCTTCAAGGGACGGGTTACTATTCCCATTTCTTCCTGGTCCCAAAGAAGACAGGAGATCTCAGACCTATTCTAGATCTTAGTTCCCTGAATCTTTTTGTGGAATACAAAAGGTTCAGAATGCTCTCGTTGCAGAGCCTTCTGCCCCTTCTTCAGTCGGGACAATGGCTGTGTGCTCTGGATATGCAGGATGCTTACCTGCACATTTCTATTCACCCGTCTCACTGCAGATACCTTCATTTTGCGTTCCAGGGGGACCACTACCAGTTCAAGGCACTTCCGTTTGGCCTATCCTCGGCTCCCCGAGTATTTACCAAATGCCTAGTGGTGGTGGCGGCCTATCTGCCTACCCGGGGAGTGCAGGTTTTCCCGTACCTGGACAGTTGGCTCCTGGCGGCCTCATCCAGGGAAGAACTCCTGCGCTGCCTCACCCTTGCCCAGCAGGTTTTTGCCTGCCTGGGTATTACCATCAACCATTCCAAGTCTCACTTGATCCCATCTCAGAGACTACAGTTTATCGGGGTGATTGTAGACACGACCATTTGCAGGGCCTTCCTGCCACCGGACCGGGCGTCCACCCTCCAGACTCAAATAAGTCTGTCTGGCCGCAGGCGGATCAGTGCAAGGTCGGTCCTTCGCCTTCTCGGGCTCATGGCGGCTGCTATCCCGACAGTTCCTCGCTTTGCTTCACATGAGAGTTTCTCAGTGGACTCTCCGCTCCCAATGGGATCAGTTAGTGGACAACTTAGATCACCCAGTTCTAGTCTCCTCGCCGATGCTCCAAGACTTGCAGTGGTGGATGGTTCGAGAGAACCTGCTTCGGGGAGTTCCTTTCTTTCGTCCTCCCCCTCCCAAACCACAGATGCCTTGGGTGAAGGTTGGGGAGCCCATCTAGGTCATCATCGGACCCAGGGGTCTTGGTCCAAGCTCGAACAGACACTCCACATCAATGTGCTTGAGCTTCGGGCGGTGTTGTACGCTCTCCAAACCCTTCACCCATACATCCTTCCTGGCCACCTAGCCGTTCAGATGGACAACATGTGCGTGGTTTGGTACATCAACAAACAGGAGGGGACTCTGTCATACCCTCTTTGCAGGGAAGCAATGAGGGTTTGGGAGTGGGCAACACATGACCTTCACCTCACGGCAATTCATGTTCCGGGAGTCGACAACACCTTGGCAGACAAGCTAAGTCACTCGTCTGCTCTGGCTCATGAGTGGGAACTGGATCAAGGGGTCCTAGACAGTATCTTCCGACTTTGGGGAACACCACAGGTCGACCTGTTCGCACCCCCTCTAAACGCAAAGCTTCCTGTCTTCTCCTCGCTCGTTCCAGAGCGAGGCGTTTTCTGGAGACGCGCTCTGTCTCTAGACTGGAAGGACAGATTCGTCTATGCCTTTTCCCCAATTCCACTGATCCCACGAGTCTTACAGAAAGTAGCTTCAGAAGGAGCACGAATTTCTGGCCCAGGCAAGTTTGGTTCTGTCTTCTACAACAATACTCAGAGGATCATCCTCTTCCTCTATCACGAGGTTTGCTGACCCAGGATCAGGGGACCCTGGTCCATCCAGGCCTCAGATCTCTTTAGCTGCATGCATGGCTCCTGCAGACTTGGCTCAGTCCCGGTTTCTCCCCAAGTGGTGGAAATTTTGGTGGAGGCTAGAAAACCTTTTACTAGATCTACTTACGCCATGAAGTGGAAAAGGTTCACTATCTGGGCTGCCTCTAAGGACGTGGAACCCTTTTCCTGTTCAGCGGGGCTTCTGCTGGTGTACCAATGCCATCTTTTTGACTTGGGTCTTAGTCATTCTTCTCTGAAAGTCCACATGGCGGCCATCTCGGCCTATTATGTCCCTTTTGCAGACAAGACATTTGCTCAACTGGAGGTCTGTAAGACTTTTCCTAGAGGGGTCCTCCATCTGAGACCTCCTATACGTACTCCTGCTCCCCCTTGGGATTTGAACTTTGTTCTCGAGAAACTTACTCTGCCTCCTTTTGAACCGGCAGCTTCAGCAGACTTGAAGTTCCTTTCATGGAAGACTCTCTTCCTGGTGGCCATTACTTCCGCTCCGAGAATTTCCGAGCTCCAGGCCCTGATGTGTAAAATTCCATACTTGATTTTTCACAAGGAACGTGTTGCTCTGCACACTAAACCCCAAGTTTCTCCCTAAGGTAGTAGCGGAGTCTACTCTGAACCAGTCCATAGTTACCCACCTTTTTTTTTACACAGTACTCCAATCAAGGGGAGTATTTACTCCATACTAATGATGTTCACCGGGTTCTGAGATACTACACTAACAGAACAAAAGATCTCAGGAAGACCGATCAATTGTTTGTCTCTTTTGCACCCAAAAGAGAAGGCAATGCTGTTTCTAAGCAATGCGTATCTAAATGGTTGGCTCATTGCATCGCTTTCTGTTATGACAAGTACAAGACCCTGCCGGGTCAAGTAAGAGGCCACTCCGCCAGAGGAGTTGCTGCCTCAGCGGCTTGTTTCAAGAATGTGTCAGCGGCAGATATCTGTGCTGTCGCCACCTGGCCCTCCGTCCATACCTTTACAAAACACTACAGTTTGGATATTGCCTCTCACCGTAGAGCAGGCTTTGGGCTGGCTGTCCTGCAAGGCCTCTTATCTTAAGGCTTGCACAGCTAGAGCTCCTAATTGGAGTAGATTTCCTCCTCCCGGTGCTTCTTGTTCCAAACTGCTTGAGACTCAGTCCTATATGTAATTACCTACTGCAAGAGCCCTCTCGAAGTTAGATAGTACAGTTACGTAAGAACTTACCGTAACAGTAGATCTTCGAGAGAGGCTCTTGCAGTAGGTAATACCTTCCCGCCCTCCATGCCCCTAAGTTTTTTCAGCTCCTTTTTCATTGAGGGAAATATCCGCTCCTCCCTCGTCCAGCCTCTTCTGGCCTGTGGCAGGAAAGAACTGGAAGGCTGGCGTCGTGGACCGCCCCTTTATACCGACGTCTCCTGACGCCGGTCACCTGACGTGGGGGCGGTCCCTCGCCAGGGACTGCTAGCTAGAAATTTTTCCATGGGGTCCTGCCGCCTGCCGACATCAGTCCTATATGTAATTACCTACAGCAAGAGCCTCTCTCGAAGATCTACTGTTACGGTAAGTTCTTACGTAACTGTACTTTTTAACCTTGGTGCCTTTTCCTCCAACAGAGGGAGTCTTACTGTGAGTGATGGACGAACCAGCCAGCAGAATGGTGCGGCGCTAAAGGAAATGCCCTGCTGTGTGACTGGAAAGATTAGATCAGTTGTGACAGTGAAGAGAGAAGGAGCTCTGTGCTTCTGCAGTGTATAGTTTCACGTGGGAAGCACATGTGAGGCCCTGAGTTTCGGTCTGCAGCCTTTGTGAGTGCCAGTTTGGACTGAATCAGAGTTGTGAAGAGAAAGAAGCACCGGAAGTGTGGAAACCAGGCTCACCCTGTAGAAGACTGGAGAAATTGTTGAATCGTGCTCGGTCTGTCAGGAACTGAAGCTGCTGTGTGTGCTCCCGGGTATTTTGCAGTAGCTGCGATTGGGATCTAGGAGCAGCTTGCCTGGTGTAGTACTTTCCTTTTACATATGAAAGTGCGTAGTGCTTGTGGGGAATCGCTATTTCCAATCCCCTGTGCTGTGTGTTGAAGCTGGAAGCAAACCCCAGCTTGTCTCGGACTAAATCCATTTGCTATCTACTGCAGTGGGGTCCAGTCACAAGGACCTTGTCTCCATGTCCTGTTGTTCTGGCAATCCATAAGAACATCCACCATCCGGTTCTCAGTTTGGGTATTGAGTACAAATCAGGGTATTCCCCTGCAGTCTGTTTTCAATTGCAAGTGTGTCATCTAATTATTGTTTCACTTCTTCATGGACTGAGCCATCCGGCTCCGGATTACAATTGGTTGCTGTGCATATATTTTCTTCTACAGGTCCCTGTCCATCTGCACCTGCCGCCAACCCCGGCAATGGACCTGGCTAGCCCTCCCCCAACCTGGATACCCAGAGTGTGACTTTTCAGACCCTGTATGTGTGCACAGTACTGTGATTTAATGCCACCAATTAACCTGATTTCCCCCTCCCGTGTTACTGTCCCCTAAATAAATCAGATTATTTGTTGTTATACTATATACTGTCTGTGGTGTTGGTACTTATGGAAACAGTATTGTATTGTTTAACCTTATTGTACAGGGGGTCTTCAGAGACTTGCTGCAGAATCAGTCTCGAGGGTAAGTGGTACTTTGAGTGAACAGTGTGTATACGTGGGGTATTGGGGCTGTAACTTTTGTGTACCGTGTGAGCCACTAGAGGGAACCAAAGGGGGTCACGTGTCCCAGAGGGCTGTGATCAAGCTAGTCTAACCTCTACAAACCCTGACCTCTGGGTGGAGGCACCCACCATAGAACCTAGGCCCCTCAACCTGTCAGTAGTCAAGCAGGCAGGGGTAGTAGCCCTTGGGATAGCGCCACCTAGGGGTTACACATAGAACGTTGAGCTCGAGTTCGGTTCAAACCTCTGTGTGCTGCATTTTGAAGCGCAAATGTCAGATTCTTTACTCCGCCTAACTGAATGTCCGCTCCGGAGATTTCTCCTTTGCTCACGGTTCGCAAGTCAGAGTACTCTGTTTTACCAATTATTTTTCGCAAGTTTCGTTTCAGATCTCTGTCTGTGGTACAGTAAGTACTAGGTAGTGAACTAGACGTAGTAAACTTGTGGAAATTGTAAAAATGTATTTTCCGACCGGTTCGGCTGAACTGGCTGTTTAGTGATTTATATATTCTGTCTTTGTTTTTAAACTTAAGAGTGTGGTTACCGGTCTTTATCGGTTTTAAAAAAAAAAAACTGCATTTACTTGTGGTTTTTTCCAATACCCGTGACACGGTTAGAAACCGATAAGGGTGTCTTGCCTGGTTGTTTGTCATAAAAAGGGCAAGTTTGTGGTTAGGATGGCTATGTCTAAGAAACCCAAAAGAAAAACCGGGCTCACTGGGTTTCAACACTGCAGTGTGTGTGGGGAGGTCTTTAAGGCTGATCCCCCACACCACCTGTTTGTCTGGGGTTTGACCACCTGGATTCAGACTGCCAAATCTGTAAAAAAAAAAAAAAATTTCCTAAGTCTACCCTGGAAAATAAATTAGGTAGGCTGTGGGATAAAAAGGCCGTGAAGTCCGCTGATCCGGATGGCCAGCCCGGTTCGGTTCCGACCGAACCTGAGGGAGTGCCCTCTGACCAGGATGATACTTCTTCGGTCAAGAGAAGAGACAATCCTGAGGGATCAGTTCCTACAAAAAGAAAAGAAAAATCGTCCGGTTCGGTTCCAGAGACCCATTTTCCGACCACCGAAGAGATTGCTAATGCGATAAGGATTGTAGAATTGCCTCGTCCAGTTCCGTCTGATCTGGCACCTTCTTGCAGGTGCTCGGTTCGGTTGGTTCCTCCTGTTCAAGATTATGCCCTTGAAGATTTCTATGAACCGGATTTGGAGGGGGGTGAAGATGGTGGTGGTGGTGGTGATGATGGTGTGGGAGGTCTGGTTGAGCCCACTGAACCGGACATCTCCCCAGACAGGCCTTCTGGTGTTTCCCCTCCTAGGTTTTCTGAGTCCCCTTCCCACTACATGTTGTACAGGAAAGTGGCAGAAACCCTCCAGCTCCCTGTGGAAGAAGCTGTAGAGGAACAAGAGGAACCTGATTATGTGGAGATGATGGGCATCTCAGAGTCCACAAGACTGTCTATTCCCCTTCATAAGTCTTTTGGGAAACCGACACAAAAGATTTAAAAAACTCCAAATTCTGTACCTCCTGTCGACAGAAGGATGGATAAAAGGTACATCTTATCAGGTTCTGGTACAGAGCACTTGTATCAACAATGCAGCCATGTTGGGGTTGTCCAGGCTGCAGCCTGTGATAAGGCTAATATACCCTTGGCTTCACACACCCCAGATAAAGATTCTAGGAAGCTGGATGCCATGGCAAAGAGACAGTACATGGCATCCGCCTTGGGACTTAGGCAGGCTAATTATATGGCCTATGTAGGCAGGTACCAGAATCCAGGTGGGACATTGTACTGGCACTGGCTAAGCAGGCCTCCCCCCAGCTAGCCTTGGAGCTGGAGGGAGTGGCTGCTGATGGGATTGAAGCATCTGAGGTACCGTTCCATGCTGCTGTGGACTCCAATGATGTGTTTTCTAGAGTCATGGCTACATCTGTGGCTCTTCGGAGAATGACTTGGCTCAGATGTACTAGTCTCTCACAGGACACCCAGGCTAAGGCCATGGATTTCCCTATAACTGGTAATTCTCTGTTTTGGTGAGCAAACTGAGAACTACATGAAGAAGATGGATGAATATAAGACCACCTATAGGAGTGCTGCAGCCAAGGAAAAGCAGGCCACTCCTCAGAAGCAGCAGTTCAGGGCTGGCGGGGCAGGCCTTTTTTCACAGGCCCTTCTACCAAGCTCAGACCCCCTCCTCCTCTTTCCAGCAGAGGGGGTTCTTTAGGGGGAAGAGGCAGGTGTGGGATGACCAGGACCCCATCATCCATGTAGTCTAAACCCCTTGCCAAACGGACACCTTGAGGTGTCGGTCAGGGTCGCCTCCCCAGTTCCAGTAGGGGGCAGGTTGGCTTACTACTACCAGGCCTGGGAGTCTATCACTTCAGACAAATGGGTCCTGGAAGTAGTGAGCCAGGGATTTGCTCTCAGTTTCAAAAGGTTCCCAAAAAAGAGAGCAAGGTCCTTCAGTCCTCCCTCTCCCTTGGAGACAAAGGCCTTAGAGGCAGAAGTCTCCTCTCTTCTGCTTCTGCAAGCACTAGAGAAGGTACCTCATTGTCACAGGGGAAAAAGACTGTACTCCAGATACTTCCTTACCCCAAAAAAGACAGGTGAGTGGCAAACCATCCTAGATTTAAGTTACCTGAACAAACACCTAACAAAACCAAAGTTCAAGATGGTGGCTCTGGGAATGATTCTTCCCTCTCTGAAACCAGGATACTGGCTAGCCTCTCTGGATCTCAAGGATGCCTACTTCCACATACCCATCAGACATTCGAGTTGCCCTCAGGCCATTACCAATTTAGAGCTATGCGTTTTGGCCTAACATCTGCTCCAAGGGTGTTCACCAAGTGTCTTGCTGTAGTGATGGCATTCCTCAGGAGCCGGGGTATTGTTCTGTTCCCATACCTGAACAACTGGCTCTTTGTTGGCCAGTCCTCGGACCAAGTCAAGTCAGCCCTAGAGGTAACTCAGAAGCTTCTAGACTCCATAGGTTTCATTCTGAACATAGAAAAGTCTATCCTGGAACCAGCCCAGATCCTCACTTTCATAGGGGTGGAACTACAGTACAAGTCACATTAAACTGTTCCCCCAACTCACTGATTTAGCATTTTTCAATGAGTTGCTTAATGTGTGCACTTCTCACTGCAATGAATTATAAAGAGTTGCTTAATGGCTGGCCTGTTAGCTGCTACTCAGTTGCAGCTCACTGAAAACTCTTATTCACTGCAGTGCACTAATGAGTGCACACATTAAGCAACTCATAAAAATGCTGTACTGTACAGCTGGAGCCAGGGCTTCAGTTCTCTAGTTGTGTGGGGGAAAAAATGGAAATTCTGCCTGCCCTTCACTCTGCTTTAGCAGCTGTCACAGGGACCCAACCACCACCTGATTGCCCCAGATAAATCACTGGTGGCTAGCAGTACTCCCCATCACCTGTCTGCCAGAGGTGAAGAAAGAAAATCACCCGCCCGAGTCCCGTGATACTGTATAATACAGTACACTACTGTAGTATCTCCCCAATCACCGAATCCTAAATTTGCATTTCAGAAAGAATATGGTTTAAATCATAGCTACATTTATTTCTTTTGTCTTTTCTGTTTTCTGTCTGTGTGCGCCATATATGCACTCTGCACCCCGGCGAGGAGATGATGGTGGTGGGAGGGAGAGGGGGCACTTCTGGAGAGCAGCTGGGCGCCAGGATGGTAACTGGAAGATTTTATGATCGAGAGGGGAAAGTGCAAATTGCACAAAAAGTACTGGGGGCGATTAAATGGATATATCGACGGGAGACTCGAACAGTAGTCTAGTGTGGAGAGGACCGGTAATTAGAAGAGCTGTAATATTTAAATGGAGTATTTAAATGTGTCTGGCATAGCGGCCCTGCGTTCACAGACTGTCGGGAAAACGGCAGTTGGCAAATCATGCTGTGGGCAGATGTCAGTGATGGGCAGATAAATTCGGGCATTTTAGAATCGGGCAGTTGGGAGTCGGGTCATCAAACGGATCCCATCTTGAATGTTGTACTTTTTTCTTAAATTCCTGGTGGTCCCTCCCACAACCCCTCCCCATCCCAACAGATAATATCCCACACCACTCTCCCTATCCCCAAAGGGAGTAGACCGCCAGCACAGCCCTCCTCTCCTCCATGGCTGGCAGCCTGCTAAGAAGTTAATGAATGAGCGCATGCTGGCTGTGCACGTGCTCATTCATTAACTTCCCAGCGGGCTGCCGGCCATGGAGGATTGACGGCTGTGCCGGCGGTCTGCTCCTTTTGGGGATGGAGAGAGCAGGTTGGGATATTACAGTACCTTTCAGAATGGGGAGAGGTTGTGCCTGTGGGAGGGACCACTAGACCACCAGGAAATTACGTAAAACGTACAGCATTGAAGATCGAGATTCAGGGATTGTTTTTGGGGGGGGGGGTTAATACTGTAGTGTACTGTACCTGTACCACTAGACCACCAGGGAAAACAAATATATTTTACATTACTTTAAGGGTGATTGGGATGAGACCAACTGGGGATCGGGGGACGGTTGCGTACAGTACTGTACAGTACATGCATCTACTGTACAAGTACTGTACTTACGGTTTGCCGTTCTCTGAGGTCACTCGCTGTACCGTGCTGTCAGTCAGCAAGTAAAATATACATTAAACATACAGTACTATACTGAATAAATATACTGTACAGTACAGTAATCAGTGAGTGAGACGTGGGACAGTGGCATTGGCAGTCAAGCTCAGAGCTAAGTGAGAGGCAAGGTGGCGGATACTGTAGTGCTGGAATTATGTACAGCACAGTACTGCACTGTAAATGCATTTGGCAAAATGCATTACATGACCATTGGGGTGGGAGCTGAAGTGAATTGCATAGTGGCTGGAACTGCATTGCATATGAGCTGATGACTAGCTAAAAAATAGCCTGTGTTTTTAACGTTTAGAATTGCCACTGCATTAGCAGCACAAAAAATACAATGCTAGAGCAGTGAGCTTAAGGAACAGTTTGATGTGGCTTGTACTGTAGACACTATTCAGGCAAAAGCATTTCTCCCTCTTTTACGGGTTCAGTCCCTTGTCATTCTGATACTTTTTACAGTTGCTGGGTCACGTGGCAGCATCCACAGCAGTGGTCCAGGGAGCAGTGTTTCAGATGAGAGATATGTGATTTCATCTCAGATCTTATTGGTCTCAGAAAAAAGACCCTCTCTCCAAATTGGTTCATGTGTCTCAAACCCTAGTTCAGGCCCTCCAGTGGGGACTGGAGGAGTACAGTCTTTGACAATGTGTCCCCTTTGTTAGTCAGGCTCCTTCAGTGATTATCACCACAGATGCCTCTTTGCTGGGGTGAGGGGCTCTCCTAGATCAGCTTACAGCTCAGGGAACCTGGTCTCACCAGGAATCTCTTCTACACATAAACCTTCTCGAACTGGGAGCTGTCTTTCTAGCACTTCAGACATTCTCAACTGCTGTTCAGTGGAAAGTGGTGCAGATCAGGACAGACAATACCACAACCATCAACAAGCAGGGAGGAGGCCGGCCCAGTGGCGCGGAGGGTTGAGGTGCTGGACGCCACACCTCGTGCCGCGATGGCGACCCAGGTTCAGGAATGAGCCCGGGGCATCGGGGGTCGGCAGGGGGAAAGAGAGGATTGAGCATCCGGAGGACAGCTCTCCTCTCCTTGGGGAGGGTTTCGGAGCCAGCTCGGCTGCCTGGTGACTCCCAGTGGAGACCGGGGGTACTTCAGGCAAGTCAGCTACATGCAAGAGTGGAGGGAGTATGGCAGACGTCAGCAGGGCAGCCGTGTACAAACGTCATTGCATGCTGCGCTCCCTGGGGGAACTACAAAAAGTAGGTAAAACCCTCCGTTTTTTGTGGAGATGCTGGGGGCTCCAGGGGCAGGACGCACATCCCGGCCCACTTCCTCTGGTGATCTCCTGGCCAATCCATCGATCCAGGTAGGGCTCTCTCTAATTTCAGACAAGGCTGCTAGGGGAGAGCGGGCTCGGCCCGGGAGGTGATCCGAGGCGCTAGGGGTCTGCTTGGTTGGGGGAGTTCACTGGGGTCTAGGGTTTCAGGCTGAGAGTAGTAGTCCTAGCCGCGTGAGCACACTGGAAGGATGCCCAACATGGGGGAGTGTAAAAATAATGAAAAAAAAAAGGCAGGGAGGCACTCGGTCTTCGGCCTTGTGCACAGAGGCCATGAAAATATGGTCTCTAGCTTATTCCCTTCAGGCTTCCCTGATGGCTGTGCATCTCCCAGGGAAGGACAACATTCTAGCAGATGCTCTTAGCAGGATTTCCCTGGGTCACTACGAATGGACCCTGAACCCTCTAATTCTTCAGGTCATTTTGCAGTGTCAGTGGCTCAGTATGTAGCACACCCACCTCTGAGGCCGGGAGATCAGAGGGCTGTGGGTTCAGCTCCCACATCTGGCACTTGGGTTAATATCCTAATACTGACACTGTAGTGTAGAATGAGAGGGGTGCTGCACTTCTGAGGTGCCGTCTTTCGGATGAGACACTAAACCGAGGTCCCAGCTGCCTGGATTGGTGGCAGTTCAGGTGGATGTTAAAGATCCCATGGCACTTATTGAAAAGAGTAGGGGAATTTTTTATTGAAAAAAAACATAACATCAAGCAAAGAAACAATTGAAAAAACAAGACTGAAAAGCCAAATGAACAGGAAATACAATATTCATGTACATCAGACATAGACACTATATAAAGAGTAAGTATTTCAGAAGCAAAAACACTACAGGCACTGTATCTCAAAATTACAGAACAGCAGAAACTAATGGAAAAAATCGATATGAGCCCAAAAGGTATTGTACCGGTATAATGGGAGCTGTTTGTATTCTAACTCCATAATAGTCTATATTGCGTTTTCAATATGTTGTATAGTGGTAGACGGACAGGTTGGAATTTGTTGCAATACATATTGGCATCTGGCTTGCCACATATAATATTTACAGATAGCAAACAATACTCTAAGAGTACTAGGATGGAATTTTTTCCATGGAGCAGAGAAATCACCCAAAATTAACACTTGATATGTAATTCTGCTCAGAAAAGGCCATTTCCACTTATTGGCCAGTGTTTTCCAAAAGAGATGGGCATCTGTGCAAGTAAAGAAAAAATGTCCCATAGTTTCCTCTGTGAACACACAAGGGTTTAGGGCAATACCTATCCTGTGAGGATTTGTTTCAAATTTCCCCGGACTTGCAACCTGCCGTGGCAACACAGCCAGGAGACATCCCACATATGTGATGGGATTCTTTTTTGTCTAAGAATGTCAAGAGCACAAGTCATACGGGATAGAGGACAATTAGGAAATTGTGGCACTGGTTTAGAAACTGTTATAAAAGCAACATACAGTTGTTTCCTGGTGAGGAACAAGAGAGATGTTTTACTAAACTTCCAAACCCGTAGTATACGGAATCCATCTATGGCATAAGATGGAAAGCCAGAAACACGGGAAGGGGTAGGCGGGAGATCAGTCCAAGCAGACATGATAGGATCCACAGCTTTGCATACCTATGAATCGCAGATATGAGATAAGTATCTAAAGCTCTGAAAAAGGTGGAAAAGAAAAAGAGAGAAAAAAAGCAATCTGATGTATCATACCTAGTCCACCCTGATGTACCGGTAAGTAAGTCACATCACGCTTAATTGGATTAAGGCGACTTCCCAAACCATTTGAAAAAATACACTAAATATTCTGGTTTCTAAGTGTTTGGGAGGGGCATAAATATGACTAAGAAATAAAAAAAAAAAAAAATAGGGAGCAGAAATTTTTTTACTACTAAGACCCTCTTCTCCTTACCCAATCTCCAAGTTTTCCAGATTCGAACTTTATATTCGCCAAGTGATGGGCGTTTTTCCCAGTTATAGTTAGCCCCATCTGTAACATTGAACCAGATCCCTAAAATTCTTTGAGGAGTAGTACAAATTCTGATACCACTCACCCCCGGCATAATGGCAGACACAGGGTCCAATGGAATGCAGACGCTTTTCTGTAAATTAATATTACCTCCTGAAATTAAAGAAAAGGACTGAAATATCTGGATTGCTCTATCACCAGAGTCTTGATTCAGTGTAAACAACACTACATCGTCTGCATAAGCAGAAATCTTTACAGGTAATAAATCAGGATGGGGTGTTAGACCAATAATTCTAGAATCCCATCTAATCTGTCTAATAATGGGATCTAACGCAAAAGTATATAACAATGGGCTAAATGGACAATCTTGGCGAAGCCCAACCTTCTGTAGGAACGTGTCACCCTGGAAACCATTAATTACCAGAACAAAATAAGCTAGTGAGAATGTGTGTAAGCCAATGCAAAAAAAGGTTTCGGGATACCATAAAGTGACATAACCTGAAGTAAATAAGTGTGGTGTACGGAGTCAAAGGCTTTTGTTTGGTCCAGGGAAAGAACAAAACCTGATAGTCTATTATTTTTTTGAGCTTCAAAAATCTCACGTAAAAGAAAGAGATTTGTTTGAATAGAGCGTCCCGGTATAGCACAAGATTGAGCTGGGTCAATGAGATCAGGGGCAACCTGTCGAAGGCGAGAACAAAGTATTCTAGATAGAATTTTGAAGTCTGTGTTTAGGAGATGAAGGGGTCTCCAATTAGTAAGAGTGTGCATCTCCTTTTTTATATAGAAACTTTAAAAAGGACATACCAAATTCAGGAGCCTTTTCTGAATTATTCAAGACATAATTATAAACTTGGGTCAAAACTTCTAATAAATTATCTTGAATTGTCTTGTAAAACTCATGTGTGAGACCATCTGTTCCTGGAGCCACCTTCAGTTTGAGATGGGATATAGCATGAGCAACTTCATCTTGTGTTATCTGGCCAACAAGGTCCAGAACGTGATGTACAGAAAGTTGAGGGGTCGGGGCTGATAAGACAGTGGATAAATCAGGTGAAATGTGGGGCAATGTACAAAAGTGTGTTTTGTAAATAAGAATGCATAACAGAAAACATACCAGGGATAGTGTGAACAGTAGTACCATGTTGATCTAAAAGACCATGCATGACAGTAGATTGAAGTCTGTCTTTGTAGGCCAAAAATGGGTTAGCAGAAGGGGAAACGGAAGTACCCACCTGCATAAAAAAATCTAAGGTCCGAGCGCTGTCATATTGGTGAGCAAACATATGTCGTTTAATTCTAGTAATTTGAGAAGAGTAATCAACAGAAGAAGAAACAGAAAGGGACATTAACTTATATAATTGATTGCAATAACTTAAATATGTAAGGTATTCATCCCTGACCACCTTCTTCCCCAGATTTTGAAAAAAAGAACAAAAATCTAACTTTGTATCTTTCCACCAATCCCAAATGGAGTCATAGCAGCAGAGAACTGAAATTCGGGCTTGAAAAATAGTATGAACTTGTGTCTGGATAGAAAGAGGAGAAAACAAAGAATTATTCAATTTCCACTGGGGAGAAGTCGAAACAGAGGACATAGAGGTATAATCAATAATAAAAATACCCGTTAGGAGACAGTGGTCCGAAATTTCAGTGGGGCATAAAAAAACTCGACTGGGAATGCAATGTGTAGAAACAAAAAAATAATCAATCCTAGTGTGATACCGATCTATGATATGTGTATCCCGCATCAGAATATAAGGAACGGTATGCATCCGTTAAACCTGCATCCTTAATTAAGGTGGACAAAGCGAGGGAATCACAATATACCTTTTTCCCAGAAGCCGTTCTATATGCGACATCAATAGAACAGTTAAAGTCCCCTCCCCAAATAATATGTTTATGAGTACATAAAAATGGTTTAATCAAATAAAGAAATACGGGCAGCTTTAGTTTGTGGACCATAAACAACAATTATACGCAAAAATATTTTGTGAATAGAACAGTCCATAAGTGCCCTGCCGGGAAAAACATCTATGATGCGGGACATGGAAAAATGTGGTGAAAAAACAAAATTGCTACACCATCAGCAGAATCACTCCCAAAAGTCCAATATAAGGGGCCCTTAATCCACCCTCGCTTAAGTTGTTGTATCTCAAACAAGGTAGTTATGTGAGTTTCCTGTAGCAAGAGTATATCTAAAGAGAGGGAGGCAGTATGGTGAAAGAAAACCATCCGTCTTTTGTAGTTTTTCAAGCTACAAACATTGAAGAAGGCAATCTGGATAGTAGTCAGGACAGAACATTATTCAACCATTCCCATCCGTAACAGTCATATTCTTCCTTTTCTTACTCCCCTTTTTTGTTTTAGTAAGTTTTTTCCGAGCAACATCAGGGGGTTTAGAAACAGGGAGATCTATGTCAGATGGTAGAGCAGAAGCATCAGTATCACCATCAGTATCATCCTTGTCACCTTTCAAGCATTCAAAAGTATTAGAGAGGGGAAGATCAGGAGTTTTCAAGTTCTTGCGTGCAGTAGCCCTAGTAACCAGTCTGCCTGGTTGAAACCCCTCAGAATCTATGATGGGAGTAGTAGGAGTCGAAAGGGGGGGGGGTAGGAGGAGGAGAGGGTCTGTATGTAGTTCCGCCTGGGAGGTATTTTCCAGTTCAGGGAAGGTCTAGTACCATTAGTGAATCAGGAGGTATGGCTGGAAATCCAGAGGGACTACTATATGGGTTAGATACAGGAACCAGGGAAGCAAGATGGTCTTGGGCTTTATCCTGAGCTTTTGAACTAAAACATCAAATTCCATCCCTCAGTACGGTTCTTACTAGCCCAGGGACATTGATGGTACGCATGACCAGATTCATTACACAAATTACATTGAAAAACATTTTTACAGGAAACACTAGAGTGTCCGTACCCCCCACATAAGCTACATTCAATAGGTCACAAGTACTGCTTAAATGCATGTTAGCTCCACATTTATAGCAGGCTCTGGGCTGTCCGCCATAAAAACAGACACCCCTATCCTTACCTAAGAAGAAACTATTAGGTAAGTGCACCACATCACGTCAATACCAGCAGGAAAACATCTGCCAGAACTAGACACATAGTGGATTCCCTGCAGGGCGAGGGCCTCAAACAACTGGTACAGCAACCCACAAGAGACAGGGCTATCCTAGATCTAGTACTGACTAACAAGGAAGGGATCACAGATCTCCAGGTAGGTCACCTGGGGGCCAGTGACCATCACATGGTATGGTTCAGTTTGGCTACTACATCTAAATCATCCCATTCCAAGGCAAAAATTTGGGACTTCAGAGGAGCTGACTTTGATAAGATGGCCAACAGAGTTAAGCTAGCCCTGGCAAAAAGAAACACAGGTGAGGGGGTACAGGCAAAGTGGGCAAGCATTAAGGATGCAATACTTGAAGCAACATCCCATTGTGTTAGACAGAAAAGGAAGTGCAAAAGAAGAAGGAAACCACTTTGGTTCTCAAATACAGTAGCAGAAAAGGTCAGAGCCAAAAGGCTGGCCTTCAGGAAATATAAGGGAACACAGCGGGATGAAGCTAGGGAGGCATACCAAACTGCCCTAAGGGAAGCAGGAAGGCAGTAAGGCAGGCAAAGTCCCAAACTGAGGAAACACTAGCACGAACAGTAAAAGAAGGTGACAAGACTTTCTATAGATACATTAGTGAAAGGAGAAAGTCCAGAGGGGTATTGTTGCTTAATGGAGAAAAGGGAGCATGTGAGGAGGAGGACCCTGTAAAGGCATCTATCCTAAATAGATACTTTGCTCAGTATTTACTGAAGAGAAGGTAGGGCAGGGCCCACAGCTCAGCACCATGGACATGGGGAGGAGGTGAGCACTACTCCCTTCACAAAGAAGGGGTCCTACAAGAGCTCACTAACCTCCAGGATGGATAAGGCAATGGGACCTGATGGCATACATCCCAGGGTACTTAAGGAGCTAAAGGTGGAACTAGCAGAGCCATTAGCAGAACTGTTTAGTGAGTCTCTGAGCACAGGAGAGGTCCCAGAAGACTGGAGAGAGGCTCATGTGATCCCGCTCCACAAGAGTGGTAGCAGGGAGGAGGCGAGAGACTACAGACCAGTCAGTCTTACTTCAGTAGTGGGCAAGATTATGGAGGCACCCTTAAGGAAAGGAATAGTGCAACACCTGGAATCCATAGGGGCACAGGATCCAAGACAGCATGGGTTTACAAAGGAAGGTCCTGTCAAACTAATCTCATAGATTTCTTTGACTGGGTAACCAGAGTGGTGGACCAAGGGGAGCAGTTGATGTCGCCTACCTTGACTTCAGCAAAGCTTTGACACTGTTCACATAGAAGATTGATAAATAAGCTGGGTAGGCTCGGGGTGGGTCAGAAGTTGGTCAACTGGGTGGCAAACTGGTTGACTGGCAGAAAACAGAGAGTGGTGGTAAATGGTATACAGTCAGAAGAGATGCAAGTCACAAGTGGGGTACCTCAGGGATCAGTCCTGGGGCCAGTCCTCTTCAACATCTTCATTAGTGACCTTGCAGATGGACTGGAGGGTAAGGCTTGTCTGTTTGCAGATGACATCAAGATCTGCAACAGAGTAGATGATCCAGATGGGGTGGGCAGAATGAGAAGAGATCTGGATAAACTAGCAAAATGGTCAGAAGAGTGGCAACAGGATTTAATGAAAGAAGTGCAAAATCATGCACATAGGGAAGAAACCCTGAAGCCACCTATAGGCTGGGAGGGAGTTGCTAGCAGTCACAAAGGAAGAAAGAGACTTGGGCATCATCATCACTGATGACCTGAAATCATCAAACAGACCTCTAAAGCAGTAGGTAAGGCTAGGGGTGTTAGAGTGTATTAGTAGGGGTATCACAAGTCGTAGAGGAGGTAATAATCCTCTTTACAAGACACTGGTTAGGCCCCATCTGGAGTACTGGTGCAGTATTGGAGGCCACACCTCCACAAGGACATTAACCAAATTGAGGCAGTCCAGAGAAGGGCAACCAAAAATGGTGCAGGGACTGCATCAGAAGATATATGAGGACAGATTAACAGAGCTCAATATGTATACCCTTGAGCAAAGGAGGAGAGAGGTGATATGATCCAGCATTCAAACACCTTAAGGGCATTAACAAGGTGAAAGAGTCTAACATGTTTAAATATAAGAAAAATAGCAGGACAAGAGGACACAGCATGAGATTAGAGGGGGCCGATTAAGGGGGAATGTGAGGAAATTCTTTTTCACAGAAAGGGTAGTGGATGCATGGAATGGCTTACCACAAGAAGTGGTGGCTATGAATACAGTGCAGGGCTTCAAACAGGCATGGGATAGGCATAAGGGAGCAATACAAATGAGTATGAATAGATAGGCCACTGACAGAGCAAAGGCCGATGGCACATTTATAAGGTAGAAAAAGAAATGGGCAGACTGGATGGGCCTTGCGGTCCTTATCTGCCATCAACTTCTATGTTTCTATGTTACATCAGAGTTTACCTGAAAAAGTTTAACTCGAAACCTCCAACCCCCCGTCCACAACCCTTTGTCATCTAGAATGGCTTCAAGGGGAGACGGAACATTACAACAATTCTGCAACCAATGGTAGATGTCACTTATACTAACACCCTCATTCCTAAACATAATAGTAACAGTACGCACTGTTGGTTTAGTAAGGGGTATAACATAGAAGGGAGTCCAGAGGGGAGTATTTTTTAGGGATGCATACGTATGCCAAAACCTATCTAAACTGGCTGTGGTTTTAAAACTAATATCAAAAGTCTCCTCCCCAGAGATATGGATCAAGGCATAAATGTCTGAAGCCTGAAAGTGTGTTGAACCCTTCAGGAGAGTCTGAGCTACATAATAGCGGTCAGGAAACTCAGAAAGACCACCTTTATAGCGTGAGCGAACTGCATTGCGTCTGGGTGCTTGTTCAAGTTTGTTTATTTATTTATTTGAAATTACTGTTTATTCGCCTTCCTGCCTGCCATCCCCGACCCTTCAGGAGCCTCAAGGTAGACATCCCTCTGCCTTCCACCCTGCCCGTATGACCCCACAGGAACCCCATAGAGCTTTGGTTTACCCCTCGAGCGGGGATGGGGCAGAGCCCCCTTACCCCAACAATCAACTTTACGTCGGTCTGAGGCCGTCTCCGGAGGCTCCATCTTCCAGCGATGGCAGGCGTTTTCGCTTTTCTCCACCCCTACAGCGTGGGACCCCTGGCGATCAAGGCGCAGGCGCCCGACGTCATGCTATATGTGGG
This sequence comes from Neoceratodus forsteri, assembly GCA_016271365.2. Taxonomy (NCBI): domain Eukaryota; kingdom Metazoa; phylum Chordata; order Ceratodontiformes; family Ceratodontidae; genus Neoceratodus; species Neoceratodus forsteri. Next base: position 661,373,000 of record CM028129.1, read on the forward strand.
CAGCCCTTCCCTTTTTAACATTGGGGCTTGCAGTACTCCGAGCCTCCGGCAGGTCAGACAAGTGTTCGGGGCTATGTGTAACCCTCCCGGAGTGGCGAGCTGTCGTGGGGCGCTCAAGCCTAACTCCCCAGCCAACCACCAGCACCGAGTCCGCTCCCGAACCGGGTTGCTGGCGTGGAGCAAGGTGTGGCATCCAGCGCCTCAACCCTCAGCACCACCGGGCCAGCTTTTCAAGTTTATTTTTAAATAAATCTGAGAGAACAGATCCCCTGCCAGAAGTATGCGGGTGATCCGAGGGGGGGGGTTTAGAGGGTACTGTCACAGTTGAGGTTCCCTCCCCAGGAGTATCCAAAAGAGATGGAGTTTGGATAGAGTCCAAAGGGGGGGGGGGAGAAGAACCAGAAGTACAAGTAGGGGTCTTGTGAGGGGTAATCGTAGGCTGAAGAGGAGGGGGGTCCTCTGGTACCTGAGACAAAGTAATAAGGGGTACCTCTATATCCCTGGAGACTTCGTGAGAACTACAAGTACTAATATGGTCCCTAGAATCCATAATGTCCCCCCAAGTAGCCCCAGAAACAGTATTTTGTACAGAAACATCACAGTCCTTGGTAGCACAAATGTCATTGAAATGAGGTACCTCGTTGGAGCTCAGAAGAGGTGCAGGCCTGTTAGGAAAAAAAAGAACCCCATGTTTGTCCACGTCCCACGAGGGATCCGGAGTCCAGGTACCCGAGGTGGATCGAGTCCATTCTGCACGATGTAGAGCATCAGGAGCGTTCCAGGAAGGGTCCGAAATGTCTACAGAATCGTGGAGTCCAAAACTGGAGCGAAGGAGTTCAGCAGTGCTGGTGGAGGACTTAACATTCCCAGGGAGTGCAGGCGAAAGTAGAGGATCTAAGGAAATCAACGCTGAGGCCCCTGAATGCGACTCTGCAGTCGCAGCAACTCTCTGCAAAGGAGAACCGGAAGACACAGGGGGAATAGGCAGTGTTACACTCGATGCAGCTGTAGACTCACGTTCCGCGGTAAAACCCGATGAACATAGCATAGCAACAGTACAAGGTTCCAAATGCATAGGAGAATCAGCGAAAGAAGTCGAGAGTGAAGTGTATGTTGAATCCGTAGTCGCAGGCAGTGAAAGAACCGAATCCTCAGGTAAAATGGTCGTAGGAGCTGTGGAAGTTGCTTTTACCATCAGTGGAGCACTGGAAGAGAGGTCTGTACTGCTACAGGGTTGAACAGAAACCGAGATATCCATCGTGGTGACCAGAGTTCCCCCTACTGACAAGAGTAGAGGAATTTCCCCGGTGTCCTGGCCAAATTTCCCTCGCTCATTAAAAATACCACCAACAGCTTAATCTGGTTCAAAGTCAGTTGTCATTCATCTGTATCCTCCTCCCTTGGGTCGTGCCTGAAAATAGGCACAATTTGTCTAGTGCCCTTACCCGGTCAACAGAAACTAAATAAAATACAAATAAATAAATACAATTTTAAAGAGGTGGGGCACTCCAGAGATGGATCTTTTTGCAGCCCCGGACAATCACCGACTTCCTCTTTTTTTTTTTTTACTGCAGACCGCCTCTTTCGAGCCCTGTCCCTCAGGATGCTCTCTTGTTGAAATGGACAAACAGGTTTCTCTATGCATTTCCTTCTTTTCCTTTGATATTCGGGGTCCTGATCAAGATCAGGTCTCAGCAATGCAAGGTAATTCTAGTGGCTCCAGACTGGTCTTGTCACTGTCAGTGATGGTGCCTCTGTCTTCCCAGATAGTTCAATCTCCTTACCTCCTCTCAGGGGAGAATTCTTTACCCCAACCTTCAGGCTCTCGGGCTCAAAGCCTGGCTCTTGAAGAGCTAGAATATGCAAGCCTGCATCTTTCTCAATCAGTCTTGGACATTTTAAAGGTTAGCAGAAAACCTGCTACTAGAAAGACTTACAACTCCAAATGGAAAAGATTTGTGTTTTGGTGTTCCCAGAAGCATGTCTTGCCAGAGCTGGCTGATATTGCTACTGTATTGGACTATTTGGTGCATCTTAACAGTTTAGGCCTCCGGCCTACTACTCTCAAGGTACATTTGGCAGCTGTCTGCCCTCCTTTCTGCTGGTAAGGGCTCTTCCCTGGCATCTCATCCAGTTTTCAAGAAATTTTTCAAGGGCCTGGTGCATGTTAATCCTCCCTTTCGGGAGCCTACCCCTTCTTGGGACCTGGATATCTGTATCGCACAGCTTATGCAGCCCCCTTTTGAGCCTCTATCCTCAGCTGAGCTAAAGTACTTGACTTGGAAAACTGTATTCCTGGTAGCCATTACCTCTACCAGGAGAATCAGTGAATTACAGGCTTCATCAGTGGAACCTGACTTCATTTCACAGGGATAAGGTGGTCCTTCGAACCAACAGAAAGTTTCTTCCCAAGGTGGTATCAGACTTTCATTTGAATCAGTCTGTGTCATTGCCTGTATTTTTCACTGACCATTCTTCCTCGGGGTGAGAAGATTACACAGTCTTGATGTAAAGAGGGCTCTTAGTTACTATGTGGATCACCCTAAGGCCCATAGAAATGGCTGTTCTCAGCTGTTTCTCACTTATGGGGAAGTGAGAAAGGGCAAACCTGCCACCAAGAGAACTATTGCCAGGTGGATTGTCTCCTGTATCCAGTTCTGCTATTCAAAGTTGGGGAAAGAGCCTCCCTCAGGCCTGAGGGCTCATTCCACCAGAGGTAGAGCTGCTTCGGTCGCAGCAGCTAGAGACATACCGTTAGTGGAAATCTGTAAAGCAGCCACCTGGAAAACTGTTCACACATTTACCAAGCATTACTCTATTGACATTCAGTCTAGAAGTGATGCTAGGTTTGGCACTGCTGTGCTGCAGAGCCTGTTCCCAAAATAGGTTCTGTGACTCCCTCCTCCAAGGGGATACTGCTTGGTAGTCTGCATATAGTCAGAATACAGGAAGACTTCATGTTGTTTGAAGAAAAAATTACTCACCATAGTAATGTTTCATCTAATGGAGTCTTGCAGTATTCTGACCTCCCTCCCTCCCTGAACATAGTAGTTTTGGGATGTGGTTTGGCAGGCACAGTGCTGCACCCCAGAGGTGTACTTGGCATGCTGTATCTTATTAGGGGTTCTTATTATGTTTTAATTGTTTTCACTACCTGCTTAGATTCTTTTTGGGGTTCTTGACTTGTTTTTGGACCCTAAAAATCTGTTTGGTGCCTTTTGGCATAAAAATTTTAGACAGTTTCTATCTATTGAGTTAGTTTAGTGCTCGTAAGAATCTGACAGTTAGACTTAAGAGTACCACGGAGGTTTGAAAACCAAGCTCGAGCTCAACGTTCTATGCCTTGGCATATAGTTAACCCTTTACTCTCTGGAGCATTTCAAGTGCTGGGGCTAACTGCATATAGTCAGAATACAGCAAGACTCTGTTAGAAGAAACATTACTATGGTGAGTAATTTTTTCTTCTCTGCCTCACACACCCTCGGGGCTGACGGCTTTAGACACTTCTTCCGGGCTTCAACACCCGGCACATGACCGACCACCAGATCTGGATTCCGCTGAGTTCGACCAGTGCGGAAGAAGAGTTTTCTCATCAGCTCGTGTATTACTCTGCATCAGCTCATATCAGGCTCACCACATTGCCTACAACAGGCGCCTGTGGTCGATGCTGGTGCAGGTTTTAGCATCCTTGCCTAAATCTAGGCAAGCCATTGCCCTCTCTGCACACGGTCTGGAGCTTGCAAGGCACCAGGCAAGGGCATCATACGATGCCAAGGTGGCTTCCAGATTGGCAGGGACAGCGATCTGCATTTGGTGGATGGCATGGCTTCGCCTGTCTAGAATGTCACCCATTGCCCGGCGTAGGGTGATTTCCTCTGCTTTCTGGGGGACCCGTCTTTTTTTCCACAGGGCGAGGAGGAATCTTCAGAGGCATCTTCCGTCTCTTCCCCCCCCTCCCCCAAGCAATGGGGGACACTTCCTCGACCTAACCAGCCTTAGGCCATTTTGACTTAGTGTGGCAGAAGGGTCTCTCCCTCCTGTATCTCCCCCGCAGGAGGATGAGGGAATCTGTTTACTCAGGGCAGTGCCAGGTCCCCTCCGGGGGCCTTGGTACTCACTCAGCAGTAATGAATGGTGAAGATTGGCAAGGGGAAGATATTAAAATGACGTACTTATCGTAATTTTTGATCTTCTCTTGTATCGTCACCATTCAGTTTCCCACCCACCTTCCCCTCTTGAGCGCTGCCTTCACCCCGCTCGCCCTCCCCCCCTCTGAGGCCAGTTGGGGGCAGAGTCCCCCTGGTACCTCAGGGCCCTCTGTTTCCTTTTCTAAAAGTCATGCAGTGCCCATTTTAGGAGGGTGGTGAGTAGGGTCTTCACCCTGGCCTCAGAGGGAACTCCCTGGGGTTCTCAGTCTGGTGCACTGTGGTATCCTCCTTGCTTGGCTCAGATGTCCACCTGTTTTTTCATCACTTGAAATGGGGACTGCGTCAGTGCATCTCGGGGGAGAACCTTTAGGGATTGCTCTCCACCTTTCTCTTTTTGCTTCCCCTCTACCTTAGAGGTCATTCTGGACAGAGTCCTCTCCTGTTTAGGGAGTTTCTCCCCGATGGAGCCATGTTCCAGAACTTTCATCCCAATTGTGGGTTTAAAGGGTAGAAGGAAGGGGGGCTGTCTCCACCATGTTTTATATTCTCCAAAGACCATTTCAAATACTCTTTTCTAGGGACATGGATGTGTGTTTCAGTCCACACTTATTGGCAGGTTCCTTGCCGCTTTAAATCTTGCCGGAAGGTCTTCAGGCTGGCTCCTCCCACCCACCCGGGTGGTAAAACTCTCGGCTCCGCCCCATGACGCCAGATCTTTCTTACCGCTTGGAAGCTCAGGTTCCCTCCTTAGCGCTCTGCGTTTTAGAGTGGATCCTAACTCTTCGGTTCGTCCGAAATTGGTTTTGAAGTTTTCTAAACTTCGGTCTTCATCTTCCCTCGCGGCTGCGATGGACAAATCTATTCCCGGCTTTCGGAGGTGCCCTTGCAGGCAGAAAATGTCCAGGACGGATCCGCACTCCACGTGCGTCTATTGCCTAGGCCTAGATCACGACCCGCAGGCCTGCGAGTTGTGCCGCTCTTTCTCGGTCAACGTCCTGGATGATCACGCTGCCCGATTGAAGCTCGGGCACCCCGAGAAGTGTTTCCCACCGGTAAAATCAAAAGAGGCTCGTTGGGCGGTGTCTGCGGTGGCTGGCTTGGCTGAGCAGCTCGAGCAGATGATCGCCCTTGAGGAGGAGGCGGCCCAGGCCACATCTTCCTCCTCCTCGGCCGCGGCATTTATCCCGCTCTCTGAGTTCCTCGTATACGGCCTCGTTCAAGGAGCTTTGTCAGTGCCTTTCCACGAAGGGAGAGGGGCCATCGGGACATTCTTCTCGGCCCAAGAAGGAGGAGTCGAAGGGTAAGTCCCACCATCGGCGTTCATGGGAGCGGGAGAGGTCTCCTTCCCCAGACAGCTGACCGTTGACTTCGGTCGAAGTTGCGGCTCAGGCTGCTGGCTTCACTGTATCCCCGTCAGGCCAGCCTGCCAAGACTCCCGTCGATGCAATCGAGATTTTTCTCGATCAGTTAGACAGGCTGTCGACTGGTGGAGCCGACAACCCACCTTCACTGGTTCCCCCGGTGGAAACTGAGGATCTGCCTGCGCCCTGGGGCCGCAGTCCTCGGTTAAAGTGCCTGAGCCGAGGGAAGAGCGGGTGTCCCCCGCCCCTTCCCGGACCCACCCTCGGTCCCCGAGGGTCTCGGTCTCTGACTTCATCTCGGTCAAGCCGTTCCCGCCGACATCGGCGGTCTGGATACCGAAGTAAGCGGCGACACCGTTCCTCCTCATCCTCTTCCTCGGATGAGGGGAGGCTTCGGCGTAAATTACGTCAGCGCTACGAGGAGCTTATGTGGCAGCAGTTGCTGTTGTCCGGGTCTAAGCCGACTCCGGTCCAGACCCCGGCCATCAAGTGGCTGTCGACCGAATGACCAAAGCAACCACTCGCCTCAGTCAAGTTGCCCGTTCCTGGGCCGGTTGCTCGGCCAAAACCAGCTGCTCCACCGATTGTGGTGGAACCTCCGCCTCCACAACCAAAGTCTGGGGCACCGACCAAGGATTCTCGGTCGGGTCACGGCCTGCCCCACAGGTTGTTGGTCACCTTCACTCCCGACTGTCCTTGGCAGGTAGAGGGTGGCTCAGGGCCGAGGCAGCTCTTCGCAGACTCTTCGGAATCAGACGACGACTTCTCCCTGTTCTCCAGGCAGGTCGACCTGGAGTCCTCCGGGGCCAGTCATTGGATGATAGCCCATCGTCCTTCTTGGGTCTGCTTCGACTCATCTCGGAGTCCACCGGGATGCAGCTCGAGCCCGTGTCCAAACGGGCCAAGTATCCCTTGACGGAGATACTGGACCGAAGGGATTCCCCCACAGAGGCCTTTCCGGTGGCTGAGGCCATTGTCGGCCCAGCGTTGGAGCTTTGGCAGCGGCCTGCTTCCTGTCCTGCGCCCTCGGCCAGGATGGCCAGGAAGTATGCGGTCCCTACCGGCTCTTTGCCCGGTTTCTCGGAGCACCCCTCTGCTGAGTGGTTAGTCACCGACAGTGTTTTCCGGCGTTCCGGTAACGCTTGGGATGTGGATAAGCCCCCCCGACAGAGTCCAAAAAGCTGGACTTTGCCGGGCGCAAGGTGTACGCTGCATCCTCCCTCGGCTTCAGACAGGCCAGCTTGGCCGTGCTGATGGCACACTTCTCCCACGCCCTCTTGGGCTCCCTGGATGAGGTTGTCCCTCATCTCCCGACCGACCTGCAGACCACGGTCCACCAGGTGCGGGACCAGGGTAGGGCGGTGGCGAAGCAGCAGCTTCAGACTGCTCTGGACATAGGTGATTCCTGTGCCAGGTCAGTAGTGGCCGGGGTGGCCATGCACCGCAGGGCATGGTTGAGGATATCCACCTTCAGAGCGGATACCCAGCACAAGTTGGTGGATGTCCCCATCTTGGGGACTGACCTCTTCGGCCCTGGAGTGGAGTGACACCTCCAGCGGATCAAAAAGTCCAATGCCACCCTGGACTCTGTCACCTCCGCCCAGAGGGACAAAGGCCGCCATCAGCAACAGCAGAAGTCCTTTCGTCCTTCGGCCCCTGCATCTGGACCGGCCCAACAGCACCAGCAACAGGGCCAGCAGGCGCATGCTTGGCGTCCCAAACCCAAGCTGGCGGCTTCCTCCAACAGGAAGCAAGGAGGTAAAGGCCCAGGAGGTCCCTCGGCCGGTTTCTCCTCCAAGCCTGCCCAGTGACGGGTTGAGGGGTGCTGCCCCCAGCCTCGTCGCTCCCCTGGGGTTCCCCCTGTGGGGGGATGGCTCCACCACTTCCTTTCCGCCTGGTCCGCTATCACCACGGACCACTGGGTGTTGGAGGTGGTAGGAAAAGGCCTGCCTCTGGAGTTCTGAGTAGGCTCCACCCTTTCAGCCGTCACTGGGGCCACGGGTCCGTAGTCTCGCTGTCGGCCTGCCGGAGCTGATACACCTGCTCCTCGAAAAGAAGTGATCAGGAAGGTGGTGGATCCTCCTCCAGACCCAGGGTTTGTCCAGGTATTTCCTGGTCCCAAAGCAACGGCAGGCGGGGGCTAGCGCCCCATTCTCGACCTGCACGACCTGAACAGGTTCCTAAGGTCTCGGACCTTCAGGATGGTCACTCTGGCTCAGATAATCCCATCCTTGGAACGAGGCATGTGGTTCTGTTCCCTGGACCTCCAGGACGCGTTCTTTCACGTCCCGATCCGTCCATCTCATCAGAGATTCCTCCGCTTCAGAGTGGAGGGATCCCTTTTACGAGTTCTGGGCCATGCCCTTCTGCCTCTCCCTAGCTCCCAGGGTCTTCAGCAGATGCATGGCAGTGGTGACAGCATTCTTGCTGCGCAGAAGGGTCCGGGTGTACCCCTACCTGGACGACTGGCTGATTGCAGCCCCCTCCAGAGTGGAGGCGGAGCGGTCCAGAGATCTGGCCCTCCAGGTTTGCTCTCAGATTGGCCTCCTCATCAACGAGGCCAAGTCGGAACTCGTGCCGAAGCAGGTGATACTGTTCATTGGGGACGATGACTCTCTTGAGCCAGAGCTCGGCTCGGCGGACAGGGCGAGTTCTTTCCTCCTTTGCCCAATCATTTCTGGTTGGGCAATCGTGCCCTGCCCGGGACTTCCTGCACCTCCTGGGCCTCATGGCGGCCTGCACCAGCGTGGTCCATTGGGCCCGTTGATACATGCGTCCCCTTCAATGGGGACTGGCCAGCCAATGGTCACAACGCTGCGATCCGTTGCACCAGCCCGTGACAGTGACCCAGGAGATGTGGAACGCTCTCCAGTGGTGGATTGTTCCGGCACATCTGCAGGAGGGCATCCCGTTCGCCCTGAGCCGACTGTCTCTCTTGACCAATGCATCTCTGATGAGTTGGGGTGCCCATCTGGGGGGAGCACAGAGCGCATGGCCTCCGTTCCCCTCGGGAGTCCCGATGCCATATCAACCTGCTGGAGCTCCGCGCGGTCCGTCTAGCTCTCACCGCCTTCGCTCCGTTTCTACGGGATCAAGTGGTTCAGGTCCAGACTGACAATACCACGACCATGTACTATCTGAACCGCCAGGGTGGGACGCGCTCCATGCTGTTATGCAAGGAAGCTCATAGATACATAGACGGTGTTGGCAGATAAGGGCCTATGGCCCACCCAGTCTGCCCATTTGAGCTTGTAAGTTCAGTTTATGTTTTCCTAGAAGTCTGTTGCCCCTTACCCCTGACCTCCAGAATTCCTTTGTCTATCCCATGCATTCTTAAATCCCGTGATTGTTTCAGCCCCCACCACTTCCTCTGGCAGGGTGTTCCACTTGTCCACCACCCGTTCTGTGAAGAAATTCTTCCTCATGTTTCCTCTGAATCGTCCTCCCTCCAACTTCATCCCATGCCCTCTAGTCCTGGAACATCTTTTTCGCTTAAAAATAGTGTATTCCTGCACCCTGTTCCTCCCAGTGAGATACTTGTATGTCTCTATCATATCCCCTCTCTCCCTCCACTCCTCCAGGGAGTACATGTTCAGTTCCTTCAACCTGTCTTCATAGGACTTGTGATGCAATCCATGCACCATCTTTGTTGCCCTCCTCTGAACCTTCTCTACCCTGTCTATGTCCTTACGTAGGTATGGTCTCCAGAACTGTACACTGTACTCCAGGTGGGGCCTCACTAGTGTCTTGTATAGTGGAATTATGACCTCCCTTTTCCTGCTGGTGATGCCCCTGCCTATACATCCCAGCATCCTATTTGCTTTACCTGCTGCCTTGTCACACTGTTTCCCTACTTTGAGGTCGTCAGAGATAACTTCAAGATCCCTTTCCTGCTTGGTGCTCTCCGCATATGGTCCCTCGTGCGCAGCCTGGAGGCGGATCTCCTAGCCATTCACATGGCAGGAGCCTTCAACACCCTGGCCGATGCCCTAAGCCAGATAGGGGCTGCGTCTCACGAGTGGTCTCTCCTGCTGGAGGTAGTACAAGATCTGTTCTCCCACTGGGGCACGCCTCAGGTGGACCTGTTTGCCTCCAGGGAGAATGCGAAGCTGAGTCTGTTCCATGCCCGCCCCCCTCAGCAGGGCTCGCTGCAGGGGGATGCCTTCTCGAGGCCGTGGACCCCGGGCCTCCTCTACGCCTTTCCCCCATTTCCCTTGATCCACAAGGCGAGGAGGGACAAGGTGCAGGTGATTCTGGTAGCCCCAGACTGGCCCCACCAGTTCTGGTATCCAGATCTCCTCAGCCTCAGCTCCAGGCTCCCGAGGCGGCTTCCAGCCCGCCCGGACCTGATCTCAGTCAACCAGGGGAAGGTATTCCATCCGGACCTTCAATCCCTGCACCTGACGGCCTGGTTCCTGAGCGACTAGAGTTCCAGGCCTTGGGTCTTTCCGACGAGGTCCTCAGTGTCGTTGAGGCATCCCATAAGGAGTCGACCAGGAAATGCTACGCCTTCAAATGGAAGATATTCTCCATTTGGTGTCAGGGGAAGGGCTTGGACCCTTCTGCCTGTCCCTTGGCAAGCATTCTGGACTACCTGTGGTCCCTTTCTCAGCAAGGGCTTCGATCGACGACCCTTAAGGTGCACCTGGCAGCCATCTCTGCTTACCGAGCGCGGGCCAGGAAGCAGTCGGTGGTGCAGGAGAAGGTGGTCGGGCGCTTTTTCAAAGGCCTTGACCACATTTCCCCTCCGGTTCGAGAACCTCCACCTCCATGGGATCTACTGCTGGTATTGGCCAAGCCATTCGAACCGATGCACAGGTGCGATATTTCCCACCTGTCGTGGAAGACCGCCTTCTTGGTGGCTATCACATCAGCCAGAGGATGGGAGAGCTCCAGGCACTTTCCAGAGAGTCTCCTGATCTGGTCTTCCACAGGGACAAGGTTGTCCTGCGCCCCCACCCGAAATTCCTTCCGAAGGTGGTGTCAGAGTTTCACCTCAACCAGGTGTTGACTCTGCCGGTGTTCTACCCCAATCACACCTCGGAGGCCGAATATAGGCTCCGTACTTTGGACCCTAAACGAGCTCGCTTATTATAAGGGAGGGACGGCTGAAGTTCGGGAGAGGTTCGCCAGCTGTTTGTCACCTACCCTGAAGCTGCACCTGGCAGACCTGCAGCCAAGTGGACGATAAGCAGGTGGGTCACCTCCTGCATAGAGCTCTGCTATAGGTTGGCGGGCATGGAGCCTCCCAGAGGGATAAGAGCTCATTCTACCCGCCATATTGTTGCATCGGTAGCTGCTTCCAGGGATGTCCCTATCCAGGATATCTGCAGGGCTGCTACCTGGAAGTTGGCACATACCTTTATTACCCACTACCACATCGATCTTGAGTCACGCCGGGATGCTGGTTTTGGGGCCCGGTTCTCCAGTCTCTATTTCCCAAGAAATAAGTATCGGGGGGGATGTGCCTTGCCTCCTCCTCCATGAGAACTGCTAGGAGTCTGCCAATAAGTGTGGATTGAACAACATATCCATGTCCTAGAAATACAGGTTACTCACCTGTAACAGGAGTTCTAGGAATGGTATATGTTGTTCATCCTACAACACCCAACCTCCCGGCCGACGCACAACCTGGCTTCCAGCGGGCTACATCTGGTGTCATGGGCCGGAGCCGAGAGTTTTACCACCTGGGTGGGTGGGAGGAGCCAGCTTGAAGACGTTCCGGCAAGATTTAAAGCGGCAAGGAACCTGCCAATAAGTGTGGATGAACAACATATACCATTCCTAGAACTCCTGTTACAGGTGAGTAACCTGTATTTTCTGGACCTCCATCCAGTGGTCCCTGAGGTTGATGGGATCCTTGCACCTGTGTCTTCATACCTTCAGGTTTTTGAGGCTAAAATAAGCCAATGGTCTTCCAGTTCAGCATGGGGCCCCCCCCTTTCCCCTACGTATGCTGTATCTTTCGCTTTTCTCTTTCTCTCCTTCTTCCCCCTTTTCTGTGCTACTGCCCAAGGGCTGGGCTCCTATGGCCTCTTAGGATGAAAAAGTCCTATCCCTCTGTCCTCTGGTTGGCGTCTTCTTTTTCAGTTTATATCCTCTTTTTCCTATCCCTCGGCTGTCTTGCCTCACCTTGGTTTTCTCTATCCCTCTTTGTTTCCTCCTCTCTGGCAAAACAGAACTGGGACGAAGGAGGAGTCTGAGGTGCCTAACGGCCAACTCTTGAGCGCCACGCAGTGTGTTGGCCTTGTGGGTGGTGCAGTCGGTGCAGACTCTCCCCCCAAAAAATCCCATGCAGGTGCGTTCCTCCAGCTTACACCCAGCAGTGATGAATGGTGAAGATACAAGAGAAGATCAAGAATTATGGTAGGTACGTAATTTTCATTTTTGTGCTACCTTAGTGTTTTTGGAGGTATTTGTATTAGTTTTTGCGGTTTTTATACCAGTTCCTTCTGTTCCCAGGAACCATAGATTTCTTTAACTCAGTGGTTCTTACTGTGGTTCCTGCTGTTTTCCTGAGATAAAATTTTTGCACTTTTGAATTAAATAAACCGCTTTTTCTTTCTTTTACTTTGTTTCCCTGTTTTTTTTTTTTTTATCAGAACCGTGATTTTAGTCTGTTTTTAGCGCTTTTTGGAACCATATATTCTCTGTTCCATTGCACTTGGGAACCAACTGAATTTCATTCTTTTCCCTTTTGGGAACACTTTTTTGATGTTCTCTGAATTGGCATGTCAGATACAATAGATCTAAAAAGAAAACTGGACCAACTGGTTTTAAAAACTGTGTGAAGTGTGCTAAAATAGTGACCAAGGCAGACAGCCACAATCTGTGTTTGTTGTTTGGGTCCAGACCATAACTGTGAACTTTGCTCTAAATTTTGTTTTCTAACGCAGTTAAAAAACAAGCATTTGTCAATGCCAAATGTTTGCTTGCTGGCATTGGCATTGGTAGTGTAGAAGTTACAGAGCTGCATAATAAGAATGGCAGCGAAGTATTGAACTGAAGCCAACCCCACCACCACCCTGCAGTGAGTGACAGGCATTGGGGTGTGCCTTTGGAGTAAGTCGGCATAACGACCATGCCATTTCACCACCCTACCCTGCAGACACTGACAAGTGTCACCGGTGTGCCATGGGGTCTTTGGCCTTGTCACGCCCCATTCCATCAGGAAATATGGTGAGATGGGTGCGGTACAGGAGAATGGGGTGAAGTTTGGGCCGAAGAGTCTGAGGCACACCTTGATGCTTCTCACTGGCTGCAGGGTGTTTGGGGGGGGGGGGGGTGGAATGGTATGACCATGACAGGCAAGAATCCCAAGTCACACCTCTGATGCCTGTCATTCTCTACAGGGTGTGGCGTTATGGTCGGAAACCCTAACGCCTCAGGCATTCGTTGGTATTTTCACTGCAAATTTTCAATATGTTTTTTTTTGTGACCCCCACCTCATGAACAGTGGCAATATCAGTTTGTTAGCGGAAAACTGCTTTTGCACAGCGACTATGGCATTTGGCACCACAGGTGCAAAAACGCATTCTGAACAGGATGTGAAAAATGACAGCGGTACTGTTCGTGGGAGGTGTAAGAAAACAAAACAAAAAACACAAAAAAAAAAATGGCAATGTTGAAAATCTGCTGTGAAAATCTTAAAAAAACTGGTGAAGTCACGAGCATGCATAGAAACTGTGCAACGCACACCCCTAATGTAACTAGTTTGGGGATTTTTTTACAGCAGATTAACACAGGCATTTTGGGACCTCTGATCATGAACAGTGTCAGTGTGATTTTCTTTATCTGTCCCGAACAATGATTTCCCACAGCGACCACGCATTTCTGTGCTGAAAGTGTGAAAACACATTTCGGTCTTGTTGTGGAAAATGACAGCTGTACTGTTCATAAGGAGGTGTGGAAAAATGCCACTGGTGAAAATCTGACTGAAAATATTACAAATTCATGAACTTACGAGAGTGCGTGGAAACTGCGCAATGCTCACTCGTAACACAGTCATTTTATGGAGTTTTGTCACCAAATTTTCAACATAGCCATTTTAAGACCTCTGCTCATGACCAGTGTCGCTGTGATTTTCTTAATTTGTCCCAAACATTGTTTTCGCACACCGACTGTACCATTGTGCGCTACATGTGTGGAAACGCATTTTGGGCGAGATGTGAAAAATGGTAGCTGTATTGCTCATAAGGAAGTGCGGTAAAATGGCACTGTTGAAAATCTGGTGTGCAAATATTACAAATTCGCAAACTTGCCAGCGTGCGTAGGAACTGCGCAACGTGCGCTCCTAAAACAGTCATTTTTGGGAATCCATTTTAACACCGCTGCTCATGACCAGTGTCACTGTGATTTTCTTAATGTGTCCCATACATTGATTTCGCACACCGACTGCGCCATTGTGCACTACATGGGCTGAAACACGTTTTGGGTGAGATGTGACAAAAATGACAGCTGTACTGCTCATAAGGAGGTGTGGTAAAATGGCAGTGTTGAAAATCTGGAGTGAAAATATTGAAATTTCGCAAACTTACGAGCGTGCATAGGAACTGCGCAACGCATGCTCGTAAAAGTCATTTTTAGGAATTTTCCACCAAATTTTCAAAATAGGCTTTTTGAGAGCCCACCTTATGAACACTGGCAGTGTCGTTTCGTTAATCGTTCCGGAAAGGTGATTTCACACCGTGGCTGCGAAATCACCCTTCTGGCCCGAGTAACGCCATGACTGTGCAAGAATTCACGAGGAGGCGTCCCAAAAACCCCATGTTGAAAATTTGGTGCAAAAATTCCAAAAAATGCCTGAGATATGCAACAAAGTTGAAAAAACCCTATCTATCCCATTATACAGCTTACCGGCATTTCCTCAGTTCGCGGTCGGCTTTGAAGAGTGCAGACGTGTTCCCCAGTTCACGAAGATCGCGCCGGACTCGGAGGTAGGTATGGGGTGAGGTGTGTGGGGAGCAGGGTGTGCAGTGGGTGGGTCTGCGGGTTGTGGGGTAGGGAGACTGCGAGGGACCGTTTTTCTTTACAGGTTTTTTGTTTTAAAAGACCCTACAGCGGGGCGTTTGCCACGCTGGGTGAGCTCCCAGCGGCGGCAGGACGGCTGGGGCGTGGAACCGACGAAGGATTGGGCACCCCCATCGGCCGTGGCATCTGTTGCCACGCTGGGGTGGGCTCCCAGCATGGCACCCTGTACTCGGGGAGACACAGTGGAGGCGACTGGGATTGGGCACCCCGGTCGGTATCTGATGTGGACGCAGCGTGGCATATGAAACTGTGTTTCTGGGGGGGCAGCACAGCCCGGCGGGGATTGAGCACCTCCGTCGGCTGCTACAGTGTGTGCGTTTGGGGGGCAGCAGTGTGTAGGGGAGCGCCGCATGAGCAGGCATGGCGATCCGATCGCTGCTCACTGAAGCGTAGCTCCCTTTGTGCGATCGCGCAAAAATATACCCTATCAGGACCGCGGCACAGCGGTTGGGTTCCGCTGCGATACGGCGACCCGGTTTGGGAACAGACCTGGGTCGCTGGAGGGGCAGACGGGAGGTAAGATGGAGCGTCTCATGGACTGCTCTCCTTCTCCGGGGGTCACGCATGCTCAACTAACCCCTGGCGGAAGCTACTGCACAGCTACTGGCGCCAACATCTGAGGGGCAGGGCAGATGCTGGACGTCATTGCATGTCCCTGCCCCTGCTAAAGCAAGGAAAAACTCCTCGCAGCTGGCCGCGCTTGTGAAGCCTGCCCCCGGCTTCGGTTAGCCTCCGGGTCCCGCTGTCCCCCAGGCAGTTACTAGTCATGCGGCACTTGGGTGCCACATCCCCGCCCTCTGGGGGATAAGCCAGGGGTACTGAGGTGGAAAAAGGCATAAGTGGCCGGGAGGTGGAAGCCCAGGAGCACCGTGACCAGGCTGATGTACGTCGGCAGGCTGTGGGAGCAAAAAGAGGGGGGAAAAAAAATATGCCCTCTGATAAAGAGATGGCTAACACTTGGCATTTATACCAAACTTCACAGGCTATGGGCAATATCTTTAATGCCCCTCCTGACCTTACTACTCCTCACACTTCAGATCCTGGATTTACCCAGGGCTTTTACTGTGAGGAGGGTGATAATGATATACTAGAGGGTGAACCCTTAGAACCAGATGTATCCCCTGACCAAGAGTTTGGCTTTCCCTCAAATGACCAGGAGGATTTTTGTCTCTCACTGTGTCTTCATTCAGCATATGGTAGACACTCTGGATCTCACTATTTAAGAAACCAGTGACCAGGAGGTGGAGGAAGACTTTTTAGATATGATGGGTCTTCCTCCTTCCAAAAGGTTGCTTTTGCCCATACATAAATCATTTCGCAGAGC
Source organism: Neoceratodus forsteri (assembly GCA_016271365.2). Taxonomy (NCBI): domain Eukaryota; kingdom Metazoa; phylum Chordata; order Ceratodontiformes; family Ceratodontidae; genus Neoceratodus; species Neoceratodus forsteri. Next base: position 661,388,863 of record CM028129.1, read on the forward strand.
AACATTTCAAAATAATTGAGAATCCCACTTCCATTTCAGGAGTGGACATGAAAATTGCGAAAAAGTACCAACTAGCAAGGGATAATGCTGAATTTCTGTATAAACACCCTGATCACGAGGGGGGTGGTGCAGGCTGCTGCTTGTGACAAATGCTAAAGTGCCCCTTTCTTCATGGTCTCCTGGAAAGAAATCTAGGAAGCTGGATTTTATTGGTAAAATATCTTGTACAACATCTTCCCTGCTGCTTTGCCTGTCTACTTATATGGCCTATGCAGCCCAATATCAAAATGCTCTATGGAACTCTGTCGTAGCTATTAGCCAGCAGGCCCCAGACAAAGTAGTCCAGGACCTGGCAGAAACTGTAAAAATGGCCCTGGAAGCTACAAAGTACCAGTTTCACATGGCAGTGGACACTAATGACACTGCTTCCAGAGCCATGGCTCAGGCAATCTCCCTTAGGCACCATGTCTGGCTAACAGCAGCCATTCTCTCGCAGGACACTCTGACTAAAGCTATGGATTTTCCTTGTGAGAATAATTCTCTGTTTAGAGACAAAACTGAAGCGTATGTGAAAAAGGTGGAAGAATACAAAACCACCTACCAAAATAATGCTGCAAAGGAAAAAGCTTCCACTTCCCAGAGATCTCAGAGTAGAGGGAACTGAGGCAGAGGCTACTACCCCAGGGACTTCTACCCTATGCTAATACCCATGCCCCTGGACTACTCTCAGGTGAGAAGTTATTTTAGGGGAAGATGTAGGAGAGATCAGAGGCAGACTGGTTCCTTTCCTCCCTCTTAGTCTAAGCAAATCTTCTGATTGCAAAAGCCAGGTCGCCTCCCCTCCCTAGCAGGAGGAAGGCTGACCCATTACCTCCACCAGTGGCATCTCATTACCACAGACAAGTGAGTTTTCGAAGTAGTGAGTCAAGGACTTACTCTGCAGTTCAAAAACATTTCCCACTCGACAGGATCAGAAGTCCGTAAAATTTCTAACTCCTACAGAAAAACTACTGTTGGAGCTAGAAGTAGTAAAGTCCCTTCTGTCTGCAAAAGCAGTGGAGAGAGTTCCTCCTCCCCAATGGGGAAAGGGTCTCTATTCTAGATACCTCCTCACTTGGAAGAAAAACTGGGGGCTGTTGACCCATTTTAGCACCTCGGGTACCTGAACAAACACCTACTCAATCCCACATTCAAGATGGCCACCCTGGCTGTGGTGATTCCATCCCTGCAAAAAGGGATGGACTGGCTAGCTTCCCTAGACCTAAAGGACGCCTATTTCCACATTCCAATCAGGCAGTCCCAATGAAAATTCCTCTGGTTCAAACTGCCTTCAGATCGCTATCAGTTCACAGCACTGCCTTCCGGCCTTTCTTCAGCACCCAGGGTCTTCACAAAGTTGCCTGGCAGTAGTGGCAGCCCATCTCAGGAGGCAACAGGTATCTATCTTCCCTTACCTGGATGATTGGCTAATAATGGGCAAGTCTCCACAAGAGGTCAGAAACTCTCTCAGCCTAACCCAGAGTACCCTGGAATCCTTAGGCTTCCTACTCAATGCTCAGAAATCCCATTTCAAACCAATACAGTTGTTGGAATTCATTGGGGCACACAGGGGAGGGGCCCCTGCTTCCACTCGACAGGACACACAACCTTCAGAACTTAGCAAACTCTTTCGTCTTGTGCCAGCCAAGACCAGCTAGGCACTTCCTGAGGCTTCTAGACCATATGGCTTCTACCAGAGCTGTGGTACCAGGCACTAGATTTCAAATGAGGGACATTCAGTATCACCTAAGGGCTCACTGGTCCCAGAAAAGACTGTGCCAAAACTCATTCCAGTCACAAGGTCTCTGCTACAAGCCCTAGACTGGTGGAAGGACTTAAAGAACCTCTGGGAAGGGGTCCCCTTCCAGAAAAGGGAACCATCCAGAGTACTCACTACAGATGCCTCCCTCCTATGATGGGGGGCACACCTGGCAGACCAGTCCATAAGTGGGACATGGTCCCCCAAGACGTCCACCTACCATATAAACCTCCTCTAACTCAGAGCTGCTAATCTATCTATCTGAAAATACCACCAACAGCTTAATCTGATTCAAGGTCATTTGGCATTCATCTGTATCCCTTTTCCCCCCGGGCCATGCCTGAAAATAGGCAGAATTTGTCTAGTGTGCTTACCCAGTCAACAAAAAACTAAATAAATAAATCTGGCAATAAAAGCCTTTGCTTCTCTCCTAAAAGGTCAACGTCTGTTCATATCAGAACAGACAACACCACAGCTATGTTCTACATCAACAAGCAGGGGTCACAAGGTCTGCAAAGCTCTGCACAGAGGCCATGAAACTTTGGTCTCTGTCCTGTTCTCTGGAAATTCAGCTCTCTGCCATTCACCTGCCAGGCAAGGAGAATGTGCTGGCAGATGCTCTGAGCTGCATCAGCCAGGGTCACCACGATTGGGCCCTGAATAAACAGTGGCCACAGTTTTCAGGCGATGGGGCACTCCAGAGTTAAACCTATTTGCCTCCAGCCGCAATCAACTAACCCTGTACTGCTGCAGTCCTCTAGCTGTGGGCACAGTATCAGTGGATGCCTTAAACCTGGACTGGACAGGGAAGTTCAAGCCCCAGGAAATCTTACTGTATTCTGACTTGTGCAGTATGGTCTCACCATAGTACAGCCCCGGAGCCAAAAAGGTCAGTAGAGCCTATGCAAATGATGGAATGCTAGGCTCAAGCTTGGTTTTCAAACCACTGCCCCTGGTAAACAGTTCTAAACTGTCAGATTCTTTACTCCACTTGCCTCAGTAAGACGTCTCCGGAGAGCTCTCCTTCAGCACTTGAAGAAAACTTTATTTTCTCGGTTTTTCCTAGTAGTTTTTAGTTTATTTTGGTATTCCTATCTCTGTCCTTGGTTTTCAGGTAGAATTTGTTTAGATTTTAGTTTTTGTAGGCTAAGTAGTCGGTTTTCTCTTCGGTTCATTAACTGAGGGGAAACCGACATTCTCCCTTAGTCTATTTAGTTTAGTCATTTAAATTGTGCCAACTCTGGTATAGTCGGTTGTTTTTACTTAAAATTTAACCAGGGTAACTCCTGTTTTTTTTTTTTTTTTTTAATTGGTTAGCATAACCGGGGGGGAAAAAAAGTTTATTTACTTTAGAGTTAGTCACTCTGTTGTTGTTTTTGGGTTATGTCACAGAAAACCAAAAAGGAATTGGACCCAGGGGTTTCCAGCACTGTACTGAGTGCGGGGAACTTTTTGACAAGGCTGGTCCACATTTAATTTGTTTATTTTGTCTTGGGTTTGAACACCTGGAGATAGATTGAGATCTGCAAGAATTTTCCAGTCTACCATCGAAAGACATTTAAAGAGACTGAAGGAAAGGATGTCTGACAAGGCTCCTGACCCAGTCATTGAACAACTGGTTCCTCCTCAATCTGAACCATGGGAGCTGCCCTCCGAAAGGGGCGATAGTTCCTTTACCAAAAAATGAACCGCTGAAAAGGCTGCTGAACTGGCCCTTGCAGTTAAGCAAAAGAAAAGGGAAAAGCAACAGGAACCACAACCAAAGAAAGCCGTGGTTCCTTCTGCAGAGGAGATCGCTAACGTGATCAGAATTATTCAGTCTTGACAGATTCCACTTGGCAAGCAACCATTACCAGTCATGGTTCAAACTCCCGGTTCTACTCAGGTGCCTGGTTTAACAGAACTGGGTGGGGACCGGTTTGAAGAAGACTACTATGAGGACGATGAGAATTTTGGGGAATCTGTTGATCCTGTCATTTCCCTGATCCTCATAGGCCAGATTCCTGTGATAAGGGAACAGAGGATTTTACATCCTATTTTTCTTTCATGAAACAAGTTGCACAGACCCTTGACCTCCCAACCCAGGAATCTGCTGAGGACAAGGACTATAAAGAAATGATGGATGTGCCAGCATCAAAAAGATTACTGATGCTACCCCACAAATCCCTGAAAAAACAGACCATGAGATTGTTGCAGACACCCACTTCTGTGCCTCCTACAGATAAGGAATACAAAAAGTATTGGGTGGCCAGGACTGGTGCCAAATTTCTTTTTGGGCACCCCAGTAATGAAGGTGTGGTATAGGCTGCAGCTTGTGACAAAGCTGGCATCCCCCTGGCCTCTCACTCTCCAGATAAAGACTCTAGGAGGGTAGATTCTATTGCAAAAGAAGTGTACCTAGGGTCCTCCCTGGCTATTAGGAATGCCTCTTATATGTCCTATATAGCTAGGTATCAAAAGAACCTTTGGTATATTGTGCTAGAGATTGCCAAAGCAACTCCCTTTCCCATGGCTGCTGACCTGGAGGAAGCTGCAAAAAGGGGACCAAGGCTCCTAAACGTCCAGGCAAATGGCATCAACAGTGTCACTTGGCTTAGAACTACCAGTCTGACGCAGGACACACAAACTAAAGCTGTGGATTTCCCTTGTGACCCTATGTCTCCGGAGAACAGACAGAGGTAGATGTGAAAAAAATGGATGGGTACAAGGCTGCCTATAAGAGTGCAGCAGCAAAAAAGAGCTTCTACCCCTCAGAAACACCAGGCCAGAGGTGGCAGGGCAGAGCTCGCTACAGGCCTTTTTTCCAGCCTCCAGCTTTTCCCCAGACCAACAAAGGGGATACTTTAGAGGCAGAGGGAGAAGGGGCAGTGGACGTACTAACCCCAGTGTCCAGCCAGCAGCCCAGACAAAGCAGACACCCTGAGGTGTCTGCACGGGTCACCTCCATAGTCCCATTAGGGGGCAGGCTGGCCCACTACCTCCATGAGTGGAAAAATATCACCACAGACAAGTGGGTCCTGGAGGGTAGTGGGCCAGGGGCTTGTCCTTCGCTTCAAGTTCATGCCAAAGCTGAGGTCAAGAGTCTTCAAGCCCTCTTCCCCATCAGAAACAGTCTTGTCGGAAGAGGAAGTTTCAAGCCTTCTGTTGCAAAAGGCAGTAGAGCCCGTTCCCTCAGACCAGAGGAGAAAGTGCTTGTACTTAAGTTACTTCCTCACAATAAGGAAAACGGGAGTGGGGACCCATTCTGGATCTCAGACACTTAAACAAACATTTGTCAAAACCAGATTTCAAGATTGTTACTCTGGCTACTATATTACCGATACTGAGGCAGGGAGACTGGCTAGCATCCCTGAACCTAAAGGATGCTTACTTCCATATCCCAATAAGAGGATCACACAGGAAGTACCTCAGGTTCAGATTGCCATCAGGTCATTACCAATTTAGGGCAATGCCCTTCGGATGGACATCTGCTCCAAGGGTGTTCATAAAATGTCTGGCTGTGGTTGTGGCACACCTAAGGTGACAAGAGGTGTCAGTGTTCCCCTGCCTAGACAACTGGCTGATAGTAGGCCAGTCATATCAACAAGTAATAGAGGCATTGACACTCTCACAAGATACCCTACACTCCCTGGGGTTCTTGGTAAACCAGAAAAAGCTGTTCTGGAACCATTTTAACTGCTCAGATTTATAGGGGCAGAAGTGGACACAAGAAAGGGAAGGGCTTTCCTCCCTCGGGACAGTGTAGACAAACTTATCCAGCTAGTCCGTTCTTTGAAGCTGAATGTCCCAAGGCCAGCAAGACACTTGCTGCAACTGTAGGCCATATGGCAGCATCCACAGCAACTGTCAGGAGCCAGGTTCCAAATGAGGGACGTCCAGTTCCACCTGAGAGCTCTCTGGCTTCAAAATAGAGAGACACTGTCAAAGCCAGTGCCTGTCAGTGACATTTCTCCAAGCTCTGCAGTGGTGGCAAGAGCAGGCCAATCTCAGGCAAGGGGTGCCATTCTTGCAACAAGCCCCCTCACTGGTACTGACTACAGATGCATCCCTCCTAGGATAAGGAGCACATCTGGGGATCATACAGCACATGGACAAAACAGGAATTACTCCTGCATATCAACCTGTTGGAGCTCAGGGCAGTTCTCCTGGGTCTCTAGTCATTCACCAGTTAAGTAGAGGGCAAGGTGCTTCAGGTCAGAACAGACAATACAACCACCATGTACTACATAAACAAGCAAGGGGGCACAAGGTCAACTCTTCTCTTCATGGAGGCAATGAAAATGTGGTCCTTGGCATATTTCCTGGAGGTTTCCCTCTCAGCTGTCCATCTCCCAGGAAAGGACAATGTGTTGGCAGATGCTCTCAGCAGAATCAACCAGAACCACCACAAATGGTTATTGAACAAGCAGGTCCTGGAGGCAATCTTCAGGAGATGGTGCACTCCAAAAGTGGACCTGTTCACAGATCCTAGCAATCATCAGCTACCACAGTTTAGCTGCAGACCCCCCATTAAGGGAACAATTCCTCTGGATGCACTTCCGCTGGATTGGATGGGGAGGTTCCTGTATGCATTCCCTCCCTTCCCTCTGCTGTTAAGGGTGCTGAACAAACTCAGAGCCCAGCCAGCAACAATGATGTTCATTGCCCCAGACTGGGTCAGACAACCTTGGTACTCCATGATGCTGTCAATGTCAGTAACCAAACCAATCGGTCTCCCCAGGAGGCACAACCTGCTGTCATCCTCACAGGGGCAGGATCATGTACCCCAACCTGCAATCCCTCAGGCTCAAAGCTTGGCTCTTGAGGACTTGGAATATATAGGTTTGCACCTGTCAGAAGGGGTTATGGAGATCCCGAGAGTATCCAGAAAGCCTTCCACTAAGAAAACCTATTCTTCCAAATGGAAGAGATTTTCCTTTTGGTGTCAGGGCAAGGGTGTGAACCATAACCAGGCCAGCCTGTCTATAGTCCTGGACTTATTGCCCATTTACATTCTACAAGCTTAAGGACCTCTACCCTGAGAGTGCACCTGGCAGCTGTCTCAGCCTACTTGTCTGCGAGTAAGACCTCTTTCCTAGCTTCTAACCCAGTGTTTAAAAAAATCTTTAAGAGTTTGCTACACCTGCATCCCCCACACAGGGAACCAGCTCCCATGTGGGACCTGAACATTTGCATTGCCCAGCTCATGCAACCCCCCTTTGAACCCATGTCTTCGGCAGACCTCAAGTATGTGACTTGGAAAACAGTATTTCTGGTAGCTGTAACCTCTACCAGAAGGATTGGTGAGCTTCAGGCATTGTCTATAAAACCTGGGTACATAGCTGTCCACAGGGACAAAGTAGTCCTTAGGACTAACAGAAAATTCCTGCCCAAGTTGGTATCACGAGTTCCACCTCAATCAGTCTATTACTTGCCTGTCTTTTTTTTTTTACTGATCATTCCACCTCAAGTGAATGTAGGCTGCTCAGCCTGGATGTAAAAAAGGCAATCAGCTACTACATTGACCACACAAAAGGTCATAGGCAGTATCAAACTCTGCTTTTTCTCTCCTATGGGGATGTGGGGAAAGGAAAACCAACCACAAAAAGATCCATTGCACGATGGATTGTAGCCTGTATTCAGTTTTGCTACACTAAGGTGGGTAAGCAGCCACCTGCAGGCCTCAGGGCCCATTCGACCAGGGGTACAGCAGCTTCTTTGGCAGCTGCTAGAGACATTCCCCTAAGCTTATCCACCCTGAGCTTAGCAAGCTCTTGTAGGACCCTTTCTTTTGTGAAGGGAGTAGTGCTCACCTCCCTCCCCCCTGTGTCCATGATGAAGAGAAGGTAGGGCAGGGCCCACAGCTCAGCATCATGGACACAGTGGGGGAGGTGAGCAGTACTACCCTCTACAAAAAGGGGTCCTACAAGAGCTGCTAAGCTCAGAGTGGATAAGGCAATGGGACCTGATGGCACATCCCAGGGTACTTAAGGAGCTAAAGGAGGAACTAGCAGAGCCATTAGCAGAATTGTTTAGTGAGTCTCTGAGCACAGGAGAGGTCCCAGAAGACTGGAGAAGGGCTCATGTGATCCCACTCTACAAGAGTGGTAGCAGGAGGAGGCGGGGAACTACAGACCGGTCAGTCTTACCTCAGTAGTGGGCAAGATTATGGAAGCACTCCTTAAGGAAAGGATAGTGCAACACCTGGAATCCATAGGGGCACAGGATCCAAGACAGCATGGGTTTACAAAGGAAGGTCCTGTCAAACTAATCTCATAGATTTCTTTGACTGGGTAACCAGAGTGGTGGACCAAGGGGAGCAGTTGATGTCGCCTACCTTGACTTCAGCAAAGCTTTTGACACTGTTCCACATAGAAGATTGATAAATAAGCTAGGTAGGCTCGGGTGGGTCAGAAGTTGGTCAACTGGGTGGCAAACTGGTTGACTGGCAGAAAACAGAGAGTGGTGGTAAATGGTATACAGTCAGAAGAGATGCAAGTCACAAGTGGGGTACCTCAGGGATCAGTCCTGGGGCCAGTCCTATTCAACATCTTCATTAGTGACCTAGCAGATGGACTAGAGGGTAAGGCTTGTCTGTTTGCAGATGACACCAAGATCTGCAACAGAGTAGATGATCCAGATGGGGTGGGCAGAATGAGAAGAGATCTGGATAAACTAGCAGAATGGTCAGAAGAGTGGCAACTGGGATTTAATGCAAAGAAGTGCAAAATCATGCACATAGGGAAGAAAACCTGAAGCCACTTATAGGCTGGGAGGGAGTTGCTAGCAGTCACAAAGGAAGAAAGAGACTTGGGCATCATCATCACTGATGACCTGAAATCATCCAAGCAGACCTCTAAAGCAGTAGGTAAGGCTAGGGGGTGTTAGGGTGTATTAGTAGGGGTATCACAAGTCGTAAGAGGAGTAATAATCCCTCTGTACAAGACATTGGTTAGGCCCCATCTGAGTACTGCGTGCAGTATTGGAGGCCACACCTTCACAAGGACATTAACCAAATTGAGGCAGTCCAGAGAAGGGCAACCAAAATGGTGCAGGGACTGCATCAGAAGACATATGAGGACAGATTAACGGAGCTCAATATGTATACCCTTGAGCAAAGGGAGGAGAGAGGTGATATGATCGAGACATTTAAACACCTTAAGGGCATAAACAAGGTGAAAGAGTCTAACATGTTTAAATATAAGAAAATAGCAGGACAAGAGGACACAGCATGAGATTAGAGGGAGGCCGATTAAGGGGAATGTGAAATTCTTTTTCACAGAAAGGTGGTAGATGCATGGAATGGCTTACCACAAGAAGTAGTGGCTATGAATACAGTGCAGGGCTTCAAACAGGCATGGGATAGGCATAAGGGAGCAATACAAATGACTATGAATAGATAGGTCACTGACATCGCAAAGGCCGATGGCACATTTATAAGGTAGAAAAAGAAATGGGCAGACTGGATGGGCCTTGCGGTCCTTATCTGCCGTCAACTTCTATGTTTCTATGTTTCTATGAACATCTGTAAGGCAGCCACCTGGAAGACAGTCCACACTTTTACCAAGTATTATTGTTTGGATGTCAAGGCCAGAGGGGATGCCAGGTTTGGCACAGCAGTCCTACAGAGCCTGTTTCCTAAATAGGTTATAGGCCCACCTCGAAAGGTACTGCTTGGGTAGTCTGCATAAGTCAGAATACAGTATGATTTCCTGGGGCATGAAGGAAAAAAATCACTCACCATAGTAATCTTGTTTCTTCCAAGGGAATCTTACTGTATTCTGAGCTCCCTCCCTTCCTTCCTTCCTTCCCTACTAGACACCTATGGTCACTGCACTCCAGCTGTATTAGGAATGTTGCAAACCTGTGTGTGTGTGGTGTTTTCTCTTGGGCATCTGTGACAAGAGTCTTAGTGGTGCCACATTAAAATTTTTTCAAGGGGTGAAATTTATAGTTGATAATGGGGGGACTATTGTTAGTATTAGCATAGTTGGATAGTTCTTGCTGCATGCTTCGTAAGAATCTGACTGTTTAGAACTGTTTACCAGGGTCAGTGGTTTGAAAACCGAGCTCGAGCTTAACATTCCGTCACGGTCATTTGCATAGGTCCTATTAACCATTTTGGCTCCAGAGCAGTCCTATGGTGAGACCATACTGCAAAAGTCAGAATACAGTAAGATTCCCTTGGAAGAAACAAGATTACTATGGTGAGTAATTTTTTCTTCCTGTACGCCTTGCCTCCTTTTCCCTTGATTCTCAGGGTCTTCCTCAAACTCAGAACCCGGTCTGCCACCATGATTCTGGTGGCACACGACTGGCAAGACAACCTTGGTATTCCCAGCTCCTTGCCCAGTCCTCTGAATCTACCTAAAATGGGGATAACGTACCCCAACACAGTCTCTTCACCTCAAAGCATGGTACTTGAAGAACTAGAGTACCCAGACTTTCAGTACTTGGAACAAGTCCTAAGGATCTGTTGTCTGGGTAAGAAACCTAGTACTAAAAAGACCTATGCCTCAAAATAGAAAAGATTTTCCCAGTGGTGCAAGGACAGGCATCTTTATCCACTGAAAGCTTCCCTCTCTTCAGTGCTTGACTACTTGGTTCAGTGCCTCATCCTTGAACGTCCACCTAATAGCCTTTTCAGCCGGGAAGGAAGTCTACAATTTCTCACCCCATCTTTAAGAAAAATTTCAAGGGTCTGTTACACCTTCAGCCCCCATGTAGGGAACCTATCCCTCCTTGAGACTTGAACCCCTGCATAGCCAAGTTTGTGGAGCCTCCCTTTGAGCCAATGGCTAAAGCACATCACTTGAAAAACTGTCTTCTTAGTGGCAGTCACCTCAGCCAGAAGGATTTCAGAGCTGTAGGCCCTCTGCACTGAAACTAACTATATCATCTCCGACAAGAATAAGGTAGCTCTCAGGACAAATAGGAAATTCCTTCCTAAATTAGTGTCAGAATTCCACCTGAACCAGCCCATAACACTTCCTTTCGTCTTCAGACAAATCCACTCCTGATGAGCGAAAGCTTCATAGTTTGTATGTGAGAAGGGCAGTGACCTACTACCTGAAGCACACCAAGCAGCTCAGGACTTCGCATACACAACTCTTCCTTACCTATGTCGAGGCAGTCTCTTGCGTTCAGGTCTGGTACAGTAAAGCTGGCAAGCAGTCGCCTCAAAGCCTTGGGGCCCACGCCACTTGGGGCACTGCAGTTTCAGTGGCTCCCCTTGCTAGATGTCTGCAAAGCAGCCACCTGGTAGACACTTTCACAAAGCACTACTGTTTAGATAGACACAGCAGTCCTGCAGAACCTCTTTCCAAAGTAGGTTCTGTACCTGCCTCCTATCTGCACTGCTTTGTAGTCTGCACCTGTCAAGCATACTGGAGAATTCTTGGAGTGAGAAGAAAAAAATTACTCACCATAGTAATATTATTATTTCTTCCAAGGTATTTTTCAGTATGCTTGACCTCCCACCTGTCCTCCCCTACATAACCTTACTGAGTAGTTCTGCAGTCTATACTTTGCCAAATTTCACAGTTTGAACTCAGTTCTTTAGATCTTTATAGTTAGGGGTGTTTTTACAGATCTTACTTTGAGAGGGCTCTTGCAGTAGGTAATAACCTTGAGGACTGCACTCCCTGGCGTCGGGACCACACTGATATTTAGCTAGAAGTGTCTGGAGGAGGACTGCCCACCCATTATCACGTGACTGACATCAGCATGACACTATATAATGGGTGGTCCCCACGCCTGCCATCGACCTGTGCATGTCGGACCTTGTGGAGCTCGGTGCTGCAGTTGGACCGCCATTTATTGGATGAGTATATTTCTTTCTTTATTTTACAATAATTCTTGATTTTTTTTGTATGTCTTCTCCATCGTCCAGAGTCTCATAAAAACAAGTGCAATTCTTGCGGCAGGCAGCTCCTGCACAAGGACTCCCATTCTTTTTTCCTCTTCTGCTTAGGCCCAGAGCATAACACTAAGGACTATGAGGCCTACCGAGGATTCAGTCAGGCCACACAGAAGTGCCGACAGCAGGCCCTCGAAGCCCATCTCCTAAAGAAGTAGTAATCTATGGAAAAAGAGCTGCAAAAGTTGAAGAGCGTGTCTTCCTCGCCCACTGACTTCCAAAAACACAAGAAGAGGGCGAAGAGAAACACTGGGACCAGGACTAGTCCCCCTCTCACCGCGGTCCCTTTGGTGAACAGCAACCCCTTCCTCCAGGAAGGCTGTCACTGCATCCAAGTCTGCCCTACATTCTCAGGAGCAGCCCTTTGTCCTCCCACTGCCACTAGTTACGGTGGCTGTGGGCTGCTCAGTAGAGTCCGAGGCTTCTGCCTTCCTTAGGCCCATCTCCACCTCTGGGCCTAAGTTGACTGGTGGGGCCAATAAGCCACTTGTCTGGCCCTCTGGCGAACGCCAAGCCTGGGACGAAAAGTCTGGCACCTGGGACTAAGTGCCCGCCTGGCCAAGTTCGATAAGTTAGTTGGTTCCTCTGACAACTGCCTGACTGCTCATGTGTGGCTCCTGTGTAAGCCCCAGACACGTCCAGCTGGATGAGAGCCTGCTGTCTGTCTCTGGGCAGCATTCTCCAGTAGGTTCTACCCACAGAGATAACCCTCTCCAGTCATGGAGCCTCCTTTGCCCTCCCCAGACCAGCGAGAGCCTGAGGACGGGGGTTTTCCGGGTGTTACTGTGACTGAAGCACCCCCAGACCCAACGTTGGAGCTTCTGGGCACTCCACAGGACCCTTCACCACCGTTTTTTCTGGCAGGACTGTCCGCTACACCACTGGACTTGCCTCCTATCAGCCCTACTCCTGACTCAGTTCCTTAGAGTCCTTTTGGGCCTTTTTTTTTTTTAAGGACCTCCTCAGGGTCCCATGTCAGCTCCCACAGTTTCTCCATTGGGCTACCCTCCACCCAGCTACCTGGCTTCTACTTATGTCTCCAGGTACCCTCTGCCAGGCTACCAGATGTCAGGCTTCACAGTGTCGAGGTATGAGCCATCATACCCTTGGCTGGGTTACCTGATGCATGGGTACCACACATAAGGATACCCAACAACGGGGTTCCAGCTGGTCTGTCAACATCCTCCACCTCCTCAGCCCCGGGCGGACGTTTGGGCCGTCCTCCAGTCCTGGTGGTCTGAGACACAATCTCTGCTTGTCTTGGAGTTGGACAGCCAGCACCCAGTGAGCTCCTTTTCCCAGGTCCACCCAGATCAGACTCCTAGGTCTGTCTCCCCACTAGAACTGCGACAGTCTGCATCGGGCCTGTCAAAAGGTCCTTCACTGGCCCCGACGGTGGTCAGTCATTGTCCTAGAACTCAGGAGGTCTCTCGTTTGGACGTCAGGCCTTCTGATTCTTTGGACTCAGAATCCGAATCTGGGTCTTCTGCAGCTTCAAGGTTTAAGACTCCCCTTCTGGAGGGGCCCAAGTCGGAGTCCCCTAGATCGCCTCCAGAGAACCCTTCATTCACAGACCTCCTGAAAAAGATTGCAGAGGTCTACGACTGGAAGTCTAATGCGCAGGATTCCAAGCATCAGCAGTTTACTGAATACCTGGACATCAGGAGTCAACACCTGTCCTCACACCTCCGTGGCTCGCCTCACAAGGACTTGGCCTCTACTGTTTGGATGATGCCTTCCTCCATTCCAGCTGTAGCGAAGAAGACTGCTAGGTGATCCTTGCCCTCTGGAGTTCTATAGGTCCTAAGTGTCCACCCAAAGGCCAATTCTGTGGTGGCCCTTGACAGGTCCTCCAAGCCCAGGCACATGAGCACCTCTCCTCCTGATGAGTCGAGGCAGCTGGATCAGTTTGGGAGAAAGTTTATTCTTCCTCCACTCTAGACATGGGTGCACTTAACTATGTGGCACACATGTTAGTGTACCAAAAGTTGCTGTTCAACCAGTTGGAGCCCATCATTGAGACCTTACTAGACTCGGAATCCAAGACTGTTTTGGCAGACCCAGTTAGGTCGGCCAGAGTCATCCGTCACCCTTCTCTGAGGGTCACCTATGATGTGGTGGATTCCTCTGCCAGGGGCACCGCTACGGCTGTATGCCTGAGATTTTCCTGGCTCAAGGTGTCTGGCTTGGCACCTGATGTCCAGGTGGCTATCCAGGAACGCCCCCTTCAGGGGGTTCTGTCCTGTTCTGGGGTGATGCCCAGGATTATTACTGGCCTACAGGATAAGGGCAAGGCCTTGAGGTCGGTTCACACCATGTACCAGCCTAGATACAAGGCCAAGAGGCCTTTTCATCACCGGACCACGTGGCAGACGAAGCAACAGCAGACGGCCAGACATCAGACTAAACGTTGGGCCCCTTTAGCATCAGCCACCCCTCCGGTCAAATCCCAGAGAGCCTCAGGGTGGCTCTTTCCATTCCTCCTTCCGTCTCTTGACTTGTGGCCCACCCCCTCTCCACCTCTTCCATCGGGGGAGCTGGTGGGCGAAAAATTCACCAGTTACCTGATAGGGTGGGAGGCAACCACCATAGACCCGTGGGTCCATCAGTTGATGAGATCACACTCTGGAGTTTCTCAAGAGTCCCCCAGACAAACCACCAGGGGTGTCTCATTATCCAAAGGTGCACATTCCTCTCATAAGGAAAGAAATAGAGGCACTTCTGCAAAAAGAAGCAATAGAGTCCGTTCCGCCAAATCAGGAAGGAAAGGGGTATTACTCCCACTTCTTCATGGTTCCAAAAAAGATGGGAGACTTGCATCCCGTCTTGGACCTTGGCACTCTAAACCTGTATAGAGTACAAACGGTTTCGAGTGCTGACTCTCCCAGGTCTGTTGCCCCTCCTGCACAAGGGACAGTGGCTCTGGATATGCAGGATGCCTACCTGCACATCCCAGTCTTTCAGGCCCATCACCACAACCTCTGATTCTCCTTTCAGGGGAAACATTACAAATTCAAGGCCCTACCCTTTGGCCTGTCCTTGGCACCCTGGGTGTTTAATAAGTGCCTTGCGGTAGTGGCAGTGGCCCTGAGATGCCAGGGCCACTACGTTTTCCCCTACCTCAATGACTGGCTTCTGTCAGCCCTGTCGAGGGAGCAGCTGGAACTTTCCCTTTCAGCTACCCTAGCCCTTTTTGTGCAAGTGGGAACTACTGTCAATTATCCCAAGTCCCAACTTGTCCCTTCCCAATGCCTCCAGTTTATTGGAGCATTGTCAGACACGGCCCAGGGTATGGCCTTCCTCCCTTTGGACAGGGTGAAAACCTGCAGAAACAGGCTAATTTAGTAGCCTCCAGCAGGTGACTTCTGGCCAGGTTGGTTCTTCGACTTCTTGGCCTTGTGGCAGTGGTCATCTCCACTGTTCCTCTAGCCAGGCTCTACAAGCAAATTTTACAGTGGATGCTTAAGAGCACAGTGGGATCTGAGGTCGGATGAGCTAGACCACATGGTCATGGTCTCCAGTTTGATGCAGAGGGATTTCCTATTGTAGTAGGATCTCAACAACCTCACCAAGGGGGTTCCCTTCCAGTCCTCTCTTCCCACCCAGACTCTGACTACAGATGCATCGGGGATGGGCTGGGGCGCTCACCTAGGAAGCCACAGGACTCTAGGGCTGTGGTCTCTCTGAGCTCTCTCTGTACATAAATGTGTTTGAGATGAAGGCGGTGCAGTATGCTCTTCAAGCCTTCCAGCACTTGCTCCACCAGGGTCCACTATTAGTCCAGTTGGACATTATGTGCATAGTCTGGTACCTCAACAAACTGGCACTTGCTCATATCCTCTCTGCAGGGAAGCGATGCGGGTGTGGAACTGGGCAATTCTGCACTGGATACACCACTCTGTTGTTCATGTTCCAGGTGTGCAAAACGTCCAAGCGGAAGCCTCAGCCACACCAGAATAAGTGCCCATGAATGGGAGCTCAAGCAAGCAGTGGTAGAAGAAATATTCACCCTATGGGATCATCCAGACCTGGATCTGTTTGCCTCTCCATGCGATGCAAAACTACCCAGGTTTTGCTCGCTTGTTCCCGGACATGGTGTTTCTTGGAATGAGATGGGCTATCTCTTTGCTGTACAGTGAGGTTTTTTGTACGCCTTCCCTCCCAGTCCTGCAGAGGGTGCTGCTCAAGCTTCAGGCAGAAGGGGCTCACATGATCCTGATTACCCCATATTGGCCTTGCCAAATATGGTTTCCGCTTCCTCAGCAGCTTGCAGTGGAGCCTTCGGTCCCCCTTCTCCTCTGCCATGATCTCCTGACTCAAGAGAGGGGCACGCTGATCCATCCTGGGCTGAAATCCCTTCACCTTCAAGTGTGGCACCTCAAGGCACAGCTGCTTCATGCTATGGAGTTTCCTCTAGAGTGGCTCAGGTCCTTGTATGAAGTGGAAGCGTTTCTCCATTTTGGCCACTGCGAGGGGTTGGGATCTGTTTTCTTGCCCTGTTCCTCAGGTCATGGAGTATTCACTACACCTCTCTGACCTGGGCCTGAGTTACTCTTCGCTGAAGGTTCACCTGTCTGCTATTTCTGTCTGCCACACCTTAGTGAAAGGGCAAAATTATAGCTCAGC
This sequence comes from Neoceratodus forsteri, assembly GCA_016271365.2. Classification (NCBI taxonomy): domain Eukaryota; kingdom Metazoa; phylum Chordata; order Ceratodontiformes; family Ceratodontidae; genus Neoceratodus; species Neoceratodus forsteri. The sequence goes on from CM028129.1 coordinate 661,405,185, forward strand.
TGGAGGTTTCCAAAATCTTTCTGACAGGTATCCTCCACCTGAAACCCCCAGGGCACAGTCCTGCACCACCTTGGGATCTAAATCTTATTTGGGAAAAACCGACCTTGCCTCCTTTCAAACCAGCTGGTAGTTGTGATATGTGCCATTTATCATGGAAAGTGCTCTTTTTAGTTGCAGTTACTTCTGCTCAAAGGATTTCTGAGTTTCAGGCCCTGATGTGTAAGGTGCCTTATTTGATTTTTCGCTGGGTGGCTGTGCTTACCAGTCCTCAGTTTTTACTGAAGGTGGTTTCTGAGTTCATGTTGAATCAGTCTGTTCAACTCCCAGTGTATTACCCTGAGCATTCCAATCAGGGCTAGGCAATTCTACATACCTTAGATGTTGCAAATCAAAAGTCAGCACTCGGTAGAACTACCAAGCAAGTGTTTAATTCTCACACCATGGAGTAACAAACAACTCCCTGACCGGATGTTCACATAATCTTGCGTTGTTATACTCACAGAACTGTCTGTCCAGAAGACAGACCATCTTTTTTGTTTCATTTGCATCTAAGATAGAAGGTGCGGCAGTTGGCAAACAGTGCTTATCCAAATGGTTGGCAAACTGTATTGTTTTCTGTTACCATAAGTATGGTAAAACCCTCCCGGGAGAGGTTAAGGGGCATTCTACCAGAGGCATGGCTGCTTACTGCTTGCTTCAGGAATGGGTCAGCCGCTGACATTTGTGCAGCCGCTACTTGGAGCTCTGTCCACACTTCACCAAGCACTACAATCTGGAGTGTGCCTTTAGGTGCAGGGCTGGTTTTGGTCTAGCTGTCTTCTAGGGCCTTCTATCCTTTATTTTTTTTTCTTTCTGTCCCCTTTTATTTATTTATTTATCAGTTAAATGGTTGAAGAAAAATATCTGAAAATAAAAAAGTAGAATAAATAAAAAGGTGAACATTGAGAACTTAAACTATAAATGATAAAGCAGCATTGTTTGTTGCAATTTGGAGTATGTAGCACTTGACCTAAGTGTTTTATTTATTTTTAAAGTGAACATATACAGGAGGCAATTCTTGAGGAGTCTTGGCAGATGTTTGGCTTTTGTTGACATTATTAAAAAGTAAGGCAATGAATTTTCATGCATTTATATTGGTGGCATCTAGTTGGGCAAAATGTATAAGAATGTTATGATTGTTAATGAATGTAAAGGATAACCAGGTGATTAAAATATCATTTTGGTTTTAATATTGCTTTAATAACCACAATTGAAAGTTGGTACATCCAGTCATTTATGACTAGCATGGTCTAATAAGGAAAGATATTAAAAATTGAAAATTAAAAAATTAAATATTTTCAAATGTGAAATATTGTAAATATTTGTTTATAAATCTTTTCACATTTCCCCAGAAGAAGCCTAATACTAGGTGAAACGTTGGGACTTTATAAAATAAAAATATCGAACTTTAAAAAGACTTCGTGTGTAGTAGCATTCATTGCTCGAGCAGGCCAGAACATTGTTGTTGGATTCATTTGCACCTAAGACAGAAGTTGCGGCAGTTGCCAAACAGTGCTTATCCAAATGGTTGGCAAACTGTATTGTTTTCTGTTATCATAAGTATGGTAAAACCCTCCCGGGAGAGGTTAAGGGGCATTCTACCAGAGGCATGGCTGCTTACTGCTTGCTTCAGGAATGGGTCAGCCGCTGACATTTGTGCAGCCGCTACTTGGAGCTCTGTCCACACTTCATCAAACACTATAATCTGGAGCGTGCCTTTAGGTGCAGGGCTGGTTTTGGTCTAGCTGTCCTCTAAGGCCTTCTATCCCAAATTCTCTGCCTTTCTGCAGACCTTTCATGCCTCCCGTGTTTCAGTTCTTTCTGATTCACATTGCTTGGTACTCAGTCCTCAAGTTTATTACCTACTGCAAAAGCCCTCTCGAAGTAAGATAAGTACAGTTACATAAGGACTTACCATAACAGATCTTTGAGAGAGGCTCTTGTAGTAGATGACCTCTTTCCTTCCTTCCTTCCCCCAACTTCTGCTGCTCTTCCTGTGAGCTTATTTAGGCTCCAGGAGCCTCTTTCCATTCTCCTGTCTCTCCGTTTGGAGGTCTCTGACGGGAGAACTGGAAGGCGGGCGTGGAGACTGACCAATTTATTGTGTCACACTGACGATGGTCACATGACGGGTGGGTGGTCCCCTGTCACACACTATCTGAAGTTTCTGTGTGGTCCTGACACCAGGGGGTGCAGTCCTAGGGTTGCCGGGGGTTGATATCCGCCGCTTGTAGCTGGTGCAGAACGCGACAGCCAGGCTATTGACTGGTGCATCAAGAACAAGTCATATGACGCCTGTGCTCCGCGGTCTGCACTGGCTGCCTATACAGTGGCGGATCACCTTTAAGGTTGCTTTGTTAACCTGTAAGGCCCAACATGAACAGGGACAGAGTTACTTGAAAGATCTCATTTGTCCCTACCATCCCCTCCATCCTCTCCGATCCTCCGATGAGGGATTGCTAGAGGTTCCCAGGGTACGTCTTCAAACATGTGGAGCAAGGGCATTTGGCTTTGCTGCCCCGTCCATGTGGAACTCTCTACCTCATTGGGTTCGAGACTGCCTAACCATCCAGAGTTTTAAAATAGCTTTGAAAACTTATCTTTTCAGACTGGCATTTATTGATTGAGGTTCAGTTTTGCTTTTATATGCTGCTATTATATTGCTGTCTGTTGAATTATATGTTTGTTTAGAATAATTTATTTTATGTATTTATTGTACAGGCGCCTTGGTTTTAGAAAGGCGCCTTTTTATAAATAAAATTGAATTGAATTATTACCCACTGCAGTAGCCTCTCTCGAAGATCTACTGTTACAGTAAGTTCTTGTGCAACTGTACTTTACGTATTGTTCTTGTTCCTATAGTTGTAATAGGTCCTCATAAGTACTTTTGGGGCCTTTTGCCCTTTAGCTTCGAAATAAATCTGACTGATCTTCCATTCTAGCTCAGGCAGCACTCTTTCTCTGTCCTGCTCTTTGATTGGCTGATGACAAAAAATCATTAGCAGTAACTCCTTCAGGGCAGCTGAACCCAGCTGGCATATTGCACCTGTCAAGCATACTGAAGAATACCTTGGAAGAAATATTACCATGGTGAGTAATTTTTTCTTCCTAATTATCATGACCTCTGCTGGGAAGGTGAGTGAACTACAAGCCCTCTGCACAGAACCAAATTAAGTACTCTTTCACAGGAAATGGATAATCCTTACAAACTACAGGAAATTCCTACCTAAGGTGGTGCTTGGATTCCATTTGAACCAGTTAGTAATACTTGCTGTGGTCTGTCTCCAGAACATTCCAGTTCACATGAGCAAAATTTGCACAGCCTTGATCTGAAATGAGTTCTTGGCATCTACTTGGACTGGACAAAGGACGTTGGGTCCCAAAACACTCAGCTTTTTGCTACCTGTGGTGAGGTCGGCAAAGATAAACCAGCAACCAAGAGGTCTGTCTTTTACTAGATGCTCTTTTTATTTATTTATTTATTATTATTTTTTTGTCGTCATGGCTCCAGGGATCAGCCCAGTCATGGTCCCTGTCGCCCCTCGCTCTCATATTGGCTGCTCTCCTTAGCCCCTGGCTTGCCCCCCAGGGCAGGGCCACGGCACTGGCCAAGGTGCCCCCGACACAGTTCGGGTTGATGGGAGCCAGCCTAAGAGCTATTGAGGGGCGGTGAGGCGGCTTCTTAGAGGAGCCAAGGCGGGTTTTTTGATGATGCTCCCTCTGGAGCCAAGTGCGTGCAATGACACCAGTCGAGGGAAGAACACGCACGCTCCCGTGCGCGTCTCTTCGAAGCATCTGCACTCTGCTCCCCCCACGCTAATGCTCATCACCTTGCCTCTCCAGCCTCCACCAGAGGGCACTTGGGTGCCGAAGCTGCAGTACCCCCTTCCCCGGGGAAGGGAGGCAGTCCATCGGACCGCTAGCCCTTCCCGCCCCTATAACCACTGGTGACCATGTCCGTTTCGGAACACGGGTCACCAGCGTGGCGCGAGGTGTGGCGTCCAGTGCCACAACCCTCAACGCCACCGGGCCAGCACTAGATGCTCTCTTGCATCCCATTCAACTTTGAAAAAGCTAGGAAAATGCGACCCAGAAGCTTAAGGACACAGTCCACAAGGGGTACCTCTGCCTTTGTGGCATCTACGAAGGTCATTAAACGTCTTATTAAGCATTTGCAAAGCAGTTACCTGGAAAACGGTGCAAACCTTTACAGAGCCCTACTGCCTGGACAAACCATCCATGAGGGATGCCTGCTTTGGAACTGCTGTCCTGTAGAACCTCATTCCTAAGTAGGTTCTGTTTCACAGCTTCCCAAAGTACTGCTGTTGTCTGTATATAGTGTAAAAGTGAGGGATTCCTAGAGTTAGAAGAAAAAAAATTACTCATCGAAATAATGTTGTATCTTCTCAGGGATCCCTCACTATGTTTACACTTCCCACCCTGCCTCTCCTTACAGAACATGAAAATAGATTCACTCAATAATCTGTTCTTTTTTTTTTTTAAGGTTGCTTGAGCATTACTATTGCAATTACTGTACAGTTGTAAAGCTTAGATTGTTCCTAACATTTCAGTGATTCTTTTTTTACATTTTCATATCTGCTTCAATTTGGTGTCTCCCCCCCCAAAAAAATGTTTGATAGAATTGCATACATTTTTGGTAGCCTCTTAGCTAGTTTTACTAGCCACTGCGCTCTGGCTACGGAAACATATTTGGCCAACTGCCAGAGTGGAGTGTGGCTGTTGAGTCAGAACCATGTTTCTAAGGTCTAAGAATTGGAATAGGTTTGGCTGGTCTGCTGGCGCAGGGCTATGGCTTTCGCTTGAGATGCCGATGTCCCAGTTTTGGGAACAGACCCAAGGAATCAGAGGGCCGGCTGGAGTGGAAAAGTATTGAGCGTCCCATGGAATGCTTTCCTCCGGGGAGTAAGTGGGCAAGCGTTTGGTGCATGAACGACCCCTGGCGGAAGCCTGGGGGAACAGCTGCCGGAGCAGAGTTTTTGGGGAGGCATGCTCTATGTCAGCACTTCGGCACCCTATGTCATTGCATGTACTGCCTTCTGGGGAAAAAGCAAGTAAAAATGCTGACCCCATGGATGACTCCTCGCTTCCTGGTCTCACTACACCCTCCGTGTCACTTGGCTTGTGATCCAGTTTACACACCATCAGGAGTAGATCGACCCTGCGGCCCCGCTTTGGGGGTAAGCTGGGGAGGAGGGTCTACCAGGAGTCAAGTACAGGCTCGGGGTCATGCCTGTAGCAGCCCCCCTGTGGGGGCAAGCCTGAGACGATCATCACCTGAGGCAAGTCCCGGGGGAGGGAGCTGGGGCTGAGCTACCGGGGATCCAGGCACTAAAAAGAATACAATAAAAAAGAGGGATAATTACAGTAGGTTCTGTCTCTGGCGCATCTGTAGCCAAGGAGATTAATGCAGAGTATAAACACAGTGAGTGATACCCGAGAAGAAACTTTAATATGGTGAGTAATTATTTTCTTTAAATATGTTTTAACAATTAAAATATACATTCATAAATACATATTAATTAAACTGTTTAACTGGATTTTACCTAAAATAATAATTCCACCTGCTGGACTTGATGCCTTTTTTGTTTTGAGTTAGGAATTTTGCACTACTGTGCTTCCTGTAGTTGTAGCTTTTCTGTAGTTTCGTAATCCCATAGTTTATACTGTATCTGCCATACCCACACACAAATATATGTATCATCCCCACAGACAAATATTACTTTATTTTTCAGATATCGAGGCAGAGTGAGGCTGAATGTAGTAAGTTGGCCTTCTGCCAGTCTGAAATAGCGGGACCACTCTTTAAAATATGCAATGAGTTTTCTGCTCCGACTACTGCTGGTGAGTGGCCTGAAGAGAAAACAGTGCTGACATCCTGCCTACTTCTTTCAGCACTTGCCGTGCTTCTGTGCAGAGTGTAAGAGCAGTAATACCACTCTCTATCAGCTGCCAATGCATGGCTTATAGTAAAGACACTGGGCTCGTGCCAGCATAATCTCTGTGTCTGTCATGCTTTCAGTTATTTAGTTGGGCTCCCTCTCTGCTGCCTATGAGCGGCTTTCCTTATCTTGTGCTTCAGCACTCAGTCCCTATTGAGTGTTGCTGCCTGCTGAGATAGCATGGCAGGCAGCCATCAAATGTCATCACAGCCCGGTTTTAACTGGAGAATGGGGTTGAAGACATGGTGACACCCTGGGTTGACTTGAGGTATATTGGACTTGGCAATGGCAGTATTTCAGGTGGTGTTTTTTGTGGATGAGGGCAAGACGAGCAACTTTTAAATGTGCTCATTGACTAGGTGGTTCTGGCTAAAAGAATACAGTTGAGGGTATTTATAAAAAAAAAAAAAAAAATTAACAGTTGTTTCTCAACCCAGGGATCCTTTAGCATCAGTAACAGTATGCAGCAAGCTGACTAGGTTGTACTGTCTCGGAGGTGGAGACTATGATAATGAACTAAGTGAATTAGCCAATCAGGAGAGAGCTTGAGGGTCTGCTGAGAGGAGCCTGCCCAGAGGGCACCAGAATTTTTTCTTTCACTGACTGAGAAACACTGCCTCTGAGGTGCTCTCTCTCTCATCTTGAGAAAACCAATTTTTGGCCCCAAAACTTTACATTTGTGCTGAGACTGTATGTTCTTCTTTTTTACTAATTGAAGAGTATTTTAGCAGTTCCCATTCGGTTCCCAGGAAGCGCGTTTTCCCCTTCTTTCCGCGGTTCCCTTTCCTATTTTTCTGAGGTAAAACTTTACAGCGTCTGCAGTTTTTGACGATTCTTTGTTTTAATAGTGGTTCCCTCTTTTTACCGGGAACTGCTATGTTCTTTCCTTAACGTTTTTGGCTATTTTAAATCGTGGTTCTTTACCACAAGGGAACCAAATGCTATTTTCAGTACTTCCCATTTGGGAACCATTATTTTCAAGGTTCTGTGAAAAATTGGCTCCCCCAGATGTACCAGGGGATTTGCCCTCTGAAGAAATGGCTAAAATAGCACATCTGAATGTACGGAGTCTGCACCCTAAAATGGCCAAATTAGAAGTCTGGGTTGCTCAGAAGACTCCTGACATTCTGTGCATCTCAGAGTCTTGACTTAAGCCTGTTATCAAGCAGCACAAGGTGGTATTACCTGGCTGTAACAGCTTCAGGAAGGATAGGTTGGGTAAAAGGGGAGGAGGTATTCTTATGTATACTCTGTCTGACTTGGATGCCACCAAACTCCCTGAGCCTGACACCAGGTCTCCTGGTGTGGAATCCCTATTTCTCTCCCTGACTCTTGGCAATGTCAAAAAGCTAATTGTTGGATGTGCCTATCTGCCTCCCAAAAAAGTCTCTGTCTCTCCCCCTTCATTACTTCCCTTGCCAATCTTCCTTGTGATGACCTCATACTTTGCAGTGACTTTAATACTGATTGGCTAAACCCCTCCACTGACAAGGTACGTGCATCTCTTGCAGATTCTAACCTGGTTCAGCTCATTCATGACCCCACGCATATTAATACAAAGTCTGGAAAACACTGTGCTTGACTGGGTGGTCACTAACTGCCCTCAAGGTTAAATCTGTGGGAGTTCTCTTGGATAGCATCAGTGACCATTCTCCTACTCTGAATCTGGAGGAATAACTCCCCTAACTCCCCTTGTAAGATTACCCTGGTCAGGGATATGTCCAGATTTGATACTAGTAGCTTTCTTTCCTGTAGCAGCAGTGCTGACTGGGGCCTACTTAACACTCTCCCTGACATTAGCTCAGCCCTGGATTTCTTTATATCCACTTTCACCCGAATAGTTGATAGTCATGCTCCCCTAAAAAGGTGCAGCTCTAAGGGTATCAACACACCTTGGCTCGCTAAGGACCTTAGGAAGCTCATGTCCTCTCGTGATCATGCCTGGTGGACTTACAAAGGTAGTGGGCTGCCCTCCGACTGGCAAGTCTACAGGCAACTTACAAGTAACTGTAAAAACTCCCTCCAAAAAGTTAAATGCCTCCACTACAAAATGCTCCAAACTGAGCACCTCTGTAATCCCAAGGAGTTCTGGAAGCAGGTTATTTCTCTTACCAAGGGGAAGGCTGCTGAACGCCCTTGCGCCCTCACTGCCCAGGGTTCTATCCTAACAGAACCTTGGTCTATCACCATTGAATTAAATGAATTTTTTACTGATCTCCACAAATATACTTTGCTCTTTCCCAACTCATCTGTACCCTTCTCAGCCCCGCTGTCTCCTGGTGACCCTGGGGCTCGACCCGCATTCCATCTGAAGTTTGCTTCCCTGAGTGAGGTCTGTTGGCTCCTCGCTAAGCTGAAACCTGATAGCTCACCAGGTCTTGACACTCTTGAGCGTAAGTTTCTCAAGTTGGGAGCTCCTGCCCTTGCCAGCACTGTTCGTGATCTGTTCAACCGATCCTATCAAGCACTGTCCCTTACAAATTGAAGGTTGCCATGGTGGTGTTCATTCATAAAGGTGGGCTTAACACTGTTGCTGAAAATTTTAGACCCATCTCAATCCTCTGTCCATTGGCAAAACTCCAGGAGCGTATCGTTTATGATCACCACCAGAACTACCTGGAACACCATAACCTGCTATGCCCCTACCGGCATGGGTTCAGAAAGAACCATAGTACCCTCACTGCCTTAATTAGTCACTTCTGATCTGCTTCAGGCAATGGACCAGGGCTTTGCCACTAGCGCCATCTTCGTCAGCCTCACAGAGGCATTTGACCTGGACAGCCACGGTCTCCTGCTTCAGCAGCTACAGGTTCTCGGCCTTAATGCCAGTGCCTTAGCACGGGTCCAAAGTTATCTCACCTTCCACTCACAAAGGGTCAAGTGGGTTGGTTATCTTTTGGGCCTTAGACCAATAACTCACGATGTTCCACAGGGTACTATACTGGGCCCACTGCTGTTCTCCCTATTTATTAATATTCTGCCAAATAACTGTGGAGGGGCTTTCGTGCACCTCTATGCGGGTGATGCAATCATCTGTCGTTCCTCTTCTGATGTCGAGTGGATCAACAGTACGCTAGCATCTGACTTCACTGCTCTCGAAGGATGGTTTATATGAAATCATCTTGTTCTTAACACCAAGAAAACAAAAAGTATGCTATTCTTCTATCCACCCTCTTCCTCCTCTAGCCTCCTCCCCTCTCAGGATTACTTCCTTCAATGGTGATGCCCTTGAATTTGTCCATACCTTTAAATACTTGGGCATCACCTTGGACACCTCGCTATCTCTTAATGCTCATGTCACCATCCTAATCAAATCTCTGAACCAAAAGCTAGGCCTTCTCTATCGTATCTGCCCCTTTCTCACCTCAGCCTCTTGTCATAAGATTACATTTTCCTCTCTCCTCCCACTTCTATCTTATGGTGCTCTGCTTCTACTCGCAACTAACACTACTACCTTATCGCTCCTCAAACAGGCTCACTATAGGGTGGGTAGGTTTGCCCTGGGGGTCAACGCCTGTCACCACCACTGTGATGTCCTCTCTTCCCTGGGTTGGTTATTGTATGAATCTGAATTAAGGTATGACACTCTAAGTTTTCCGCACAAGCTGGTCCACAGAAATACTCCTCCTTGCCTAAGTGAGTCTAGTAATCTTAAGACAACCTCAACGAACCTTGAGATCTGCCTCCCCCCCCCCTTCTCATAATGCCCAAACTCTGGTTAGCTGTAGCTTGTAATCATTCACCTACGCAGCTGTGTCTGACTGGAACTCCCTTCCTCCCTCCATTTTGTCATGCTCTAGCCTCCCTGACTTCCCATCCAACTTGCTTTCTTTTCTCTCTCTGCCTCTTCAGTATGCTCCTGCTATTGGTGATATTAAACCTCAACCCCAACAGATCTCTGTTTCTTGTCCTTGCTCTTCCCTCAACCCTGGCTTCTTACCTTTCCCCCTGTGCCTCACCTTAAAACGTTACTGCTATTGATTAGCCCTCTTGTAACTGATATCGTTAGCTAACAATTATATATTGTAGTGCATTCTCTTGAATGGGTCATGTACTTGTCGCACTACTGTGTAACCTACCTGCTTGTTACTTCATAAACCCGTGGTTGTATCTGTCTCTCTCATAATCCTGTGGATAATTGAATGCTGCATATCAATTTTTCCATTTTAACTGTCATTGTTCTGTTAAAGCACTGTACTATATACATACTACATTTCCAGGTCACCTCTGAAAAAGGGGCTGCAGTTGTCTGTGTACTTACCCAGTTAACAAAACTCAAAAAAATAACTAAAGCCTGGCATCTGTACAAGACGCTACAGAACATGGGGCCCATTTTTCATACCCCTGCCACTGTTAGTCAGCCCTCAGTGCAGTTCCCTCTGATGCAGGCGACTTTCCTGGGGTGGTGGTGGTGGTGGTGGTGGTGATGATGATGATGATGATGATGATGATGATGATGATGATGATGATGATGATGATGATGATGATGATGATGATGATTCAGGGGAAGGTTCCCTAGAGCCTGATGTTTTCTCTGATTTCAAATTTTGGAGCTTCCCTCAGTGATCAAGAGGATACTTCCTCGATGCTTACCTTCCTACAGCATATGGTGGACACCCTGGATCTTCCCTCACAGGAGTGAGTCCACACATGACAATGAGGAGGAGGATGATGAAGGTTAGAGACATGATGTGTCTTTTTTATTTATTTATTTATTTTAGTCATTGGTAACCGGCTAAGGCCCACTAGGCACAAGAGCCTGATCTTACTTCGAGATAGAGCTCTTGCAGCAGGCTATCACAATTAGGACTATGCCGCAGGCACTAGGACCACACGGAAAAACTTTTGCCAGCAATACCAGCGGGGGACCGCCCCCGAAGCCAGCCCCGCCCCTACGTCAGTCAGGGTACAAGAGGGGGCAGACCCAGCTCCACCTCAGTTCTTTCCTGCAGCGTACCACAGCGGTGAATAGCTGCTGCCTGCAATTCCTGGCGAAAAAGGATCTTCAAGCAAGTTTCAGCGGTTTACAGGTTTTTCTCTTTACCGCAACCGACGCCTGTACAGTTACCGCTAGTGGCTTGGTTTTTTCCAGTGATTCGTCTTACTTTACCTCGGTGTTTACCGCTGTGAGTACCGACGTCCGTACCAAAGTTTCTTCCCGCATGTTCGATGTCTTCCCGGGTGTCTGTTTGTTTCACCAGACCACCTAAACAAGTGCGAGTGCGGCCGGCAAATTCTCGCCAAAGATGGTTATTGGCGGTGCGTTTTGCTTGGGCCCGGACCATGACACCGCTAACTGCGCCGACTGCCAAGCTTTTACAAGCCGGACTCGCATCCGACGCCTGAAGGCCTACCTTTTAGAGAAAAAATGGACCTGCACTCGTCCGAGGGGAAGAAGGAGAACGTCATAGTAAAGCGCCAGTTGGTCCCGCACGGTCCGGTTTCGGTCCGGCTCGCGATCGCGACCTTCCCTCAGAAAGCCCATCGCCGGGCTCGGGTGAGTCGCATCATCTCAGGCTAAGGCCGGCCCGTCGGGGAGCAGTCGACCAAGCGAAGGTGACTCGATCAAAGTCATCACCAAGTCCGTGGCAGTACCTGCTTGACCCTACGACCGCGGCACGGCGCCGCCTGCTAAAAGTGCGCCTCTGGGCATAGGACTCTCCGGCGCCCCTGTCATCACCCGTCTGTTGCAGTACAGGCGGCGGTTAAAGGGCCAGGACCCGGGTCGGTCATTGTCAGCAGCGTCCCGTCGCCCAAGTCCTCCTCCCCCTGGGCCATCAGGAGAGCTCGCGTCGCGACCCACGCTCAGGAGACTCTTTTCCGCAGCGGGCGGCTGAAATATTCTCCCCGGACGAGCTTAAACAGCTTTTTTCGTTTTGGTGGGGGCAGGTTCACAAGCGTATCACCCCGTCGCCGGCCCAGACACTGGTGAACCACAGCCAGAGGGTGAGACCTCTCCGTTGAGGTCCCCGGAGCGCCATTTTTCGCCCCCATCTAGGGCTCGTTCCCGCTCCGGATCCGAGGACCACCGATGTCGCTCTATGGTTTCGAATGACCGACGTCGGTCCCGTCGTTCCCGGAGCCCTTCTCGCGCTCAGTGGGGCGGTTCCCGGCGTCGGTCTCCTGACCGTCGTCGGACCAGGGACCGTCGCTGGTCCCCTGCATACCGACGTCAGCATAGGCATGGACATGGGGCAGAACCAGACTACTCTAAGTCGGATAGTCGGTCCTCCTCTTCCTCGTCATCCTCTTCGTCTTCCTTCAGCCTCAAGCGCTCCCCTGAGGAGAAGGACATGCCTCGCTCGCCTCTGGACGATCCCACGTTCATGGACGTCATGAGGCATATCCAGGCTTCCAATGAGTGGGACACGGAAGACCTGGACCCGGAACGCCGGAGATTGGCCAAATACCTGAGGCAGAAGGAGCCAAAGTCTTTGGTCATTCCTCCTCTGGTGGATACTTTTCAGGACCTGACTAGATCCACCTGGCTGCGCCCAGCCTCCATCCTGGCAGTTCCCAAAAAGTTGGACAGGCTTTACAAGGCTCCGAGGGCTGAACCCTTCTTGGCGGAACACCCTCAGGCAGACTCCACTGTGATCACGGCTGCTCATGACAAGTCTCGACAGCCGCGGCACCTCAGCTCCCAGCTTCCCGACTTGGAGTTCCGTTACCTGGATCAGGTGGGCAAGAAAGTTTACGCTGCTTCCACCTGCTCCATTCGATCCCTGAACTTCCTCACGCATATGGTGCAGTTCCAGAATGCGTTGTGGGAATGGGGTCTTGAGCTGGCACAGGCCATGCCAGACTCCAATAAGAAGACTGAGCTCCTGGTCCCCTTACAGTCGGGCTCGGACGTAGGCACTCATGTTCTGAGGGCCTCGTACGATACTGCAGATACGGCAGCCAGGGCAGCCGCCTCTGGGGTTTGTCTCAAGCGCCATGCCTGGTTGAGGCTTTTGGGCTTCCACCAGGATCTGCAGTCCGGTATCCGGAACCTGCCGTTTCAGGGTACCATTTTGTTTGGGCAGGAGACGGAGGCCTTGATCTCCTGTCTCCAGGAATCGGGTAAGTCGATCTGGTCTGTCCGCCAGATGTACCGTGGTGACCAGTGACGCCCCCATTGCCGTCGGCTTTTTCGCAAGTCCTCAGGCAGTCAGACTTCAGCCCGAGGTTCCCAGCAGGGGCAGAGAGGTGGCTTCCGCTGGAGATCCGGAAACCAGCAGTCTGGTGGACCTTCTGCCCGTGGGACCAAGTCCTCCCAGGCCTCTCTCCCTACCCCCGGTTCTGCCCAATGACTCCCTTCTGCCCCCCCCTTTGGTCAGACATCCAGGGGGAACCGGTTGGGGGCCGCTTCTCCCTTCATCTCGAAGGATGGAGCTCTATTACCACAGATCACTGGGTCTTGGACGTTATTCGGAGAGGACACACGTTGGAGTTCAGAGTTCCCTCCATGTACTCCGCCAAAGCTCTCCCGTTATCCTCCTTCTCACATTCCACTCTTGGAAGGAGAAATTCAGGCCCTCCTGCAAAAGAGAGTAATAGAGAGTTCCCATGGAACAATGGGGTCAGGGGTTCTACTCCCACTTTTTTCTGATCCCAAAAAAGACGGGGGACCTTCGTCCCATTCTGGATCTCCGTCCTTTAAATCTCTTTATAGAGTACAAAAAGTTCAGGATGGTGACTCTTCAGGGTCTCCTCCCTCTACTGCACCAAGGGGATTGGCTCTGTTCTCGCGACATGCAGGATGCGTACATGCATATCGGGGTCTTTCCTCCCCACAGGAAGTTTCTGAGGTTCCACTTCCTAGGGGCACATTATCAATTCCGGGTGTTCCCATTCGGCCTTTCTTCCGCTCCGCGAGTCTTTACCAAATGCCTAGCAGTGGTGGCTGCGGCTCTAAGGTGCTCAGGCCATTATGTCTTCCCTTACCTCGATGACTGGCTTCTCACAGCCCCGTCAAGGGACGGCCTCCTGCGCTCTCTTGGAGATGCCTATACTCTATTCCGAGAGCTGGGGATCACCCCGAACTTGAAAAAGTCATCCCCAGAGCCCAGCCAAGCCCTCGCCTTTATTGGAGCGACTCTGGACTCCGTCCAGGGCATGGCTTTTCTCCCACAGGACAGGGGAATTCGCCTGCGAAGTTTGGCAGAACGGATCTCCATAGCACCTCGAGTTCCGGCTCGGAACTTCCTCAGTCTACTGGGACATATGGCGGCGGCCATCCCCGTAACACCCTTGGCCCACCTCCACATGAGAATCCCACAATGGATGCTCAGGGTGCAGTGGGATCAATACTCCGACGACCTGGACGCTTTAGTCAGGATCTCGGAGCCAGTCAGGAGAATGTTGTTTTGGTGGCTGGACCCCAGCAGTCTGGAGAAAGGGATCAGCTTTCGTCCAGAGCCTCCAGGTCAGACTCTAACGACGGATGCCTCAGACCTGGGTTGGGGGGCTCATCTCGGTGTTCGCCGAACGCAAGGGGTTTGGTCACCCGAGGAACAGTCCTCCACATCAATGTCCGGAAATGCGAGCGGTCCTCTGGCCTTCAGGATGCTTCAAGAGGACCTGGTACCTGGCTCTTCTAGTTCAGACGGACAACATGGTGGTCATCTTTTACATCAACAAGCAAGGAGGCATCCATTCATATCCTCTTTGCCAGGAGGCGATGAGAGTCTGGTACTGGGCGCCGGAACGGGGCATTCATCTGTCGGCTATGCACGTTCCAGGAGTCCTAAACATGCTGGCCGACAACCTCAGCAGGTCGTGGGCCAGAGCGCACGAGTGGGAATTGCTTCAATCCATAGCGGATCAGCTCTTCGGAAGGTGGGGCCTTCCCGAGCTCTATCTCTTTGCGTCACCACACAATGCCAAACTGCCACGATTTTGCTCGTGAGCATGCGCCTAGCGTTTTATTGACAATTCTCCCTTGTTGGGCAGGAGGTTTCTTTATGCCTTTCGCCCTTCCCTCTCATCCAGAGGTTCTGCTCAAACTACAGGCAGAGGGGGCGCGCATGATCCTTGTGGCCCCCAATTGGCCCTGACAGATTTGGTTCCCACTCCTGCAGCGGTTGTCTCAGGAACCTCCAATCCCGCTGCCCATATGCTCGCAACTGCTGTCCCAGGACCAGGGTTCTTTGGTCCACCCGGATCTTGGATCCCTGCACCTTCATGCTTGGCTCCTCCAGACGTAACTAAGAACCGATACGGGGTTTCCCCGGAAGTGGCTGAGGTCTTAGCGTCCGCAAGAAAGCCCTCTACTCGCTCCGCTTACGCTATGAAGTGGAAGCGTTTCTGTCTTTGGGCCTTGCCACAGCATTTAGACCCTGTCACCTGCTCTGTGAACTCCGCTTTGCAGTATCTCCTCTCCTTGTATGAGAAAGGCCTGAGCTATTCCTCTATCAAGGTGCACATGTGGGCGATTTCGGCCTATCATGCTCTCGTGGGAGAGAGCATTGGCCCAGTTAGATGTGGCCCGCACCTTCCTTAGGGGGATTCTTCACATGAGACCTCCTATCAGGGACCCTGTCCCATCCTGGGACCTCCTTTTTGTGTTGGAGAAACTCACCTTTCCCCCTTTTGAACCCGCAGCGAGTTGTGAGCTGCGATATCCGTCTTGGAAAGTTTGTTTTCTGGTTGCTGTTACTTCCACTCGAAGAGTTTCCGAGCTGCAGGCTTTGATGTGTAAAGAGCCCTATTTGGTTTTTCATAGGGAAAGGGTTTCCCTCAGAACTAATCCTAAGTTTCTTCCCAAAGTGGTCTTGGAATTGACCCTCAACCAGTCGGTTGATCTTCGTTTATTTTCGTTAGAGGGGAGGCTCTCCTCCACACATTGGATGTCCACAGGTTCCTGAGGTATTACCTCAACAGGACGGTTCAACACCGTAAATCGGAGCAACTCTTTATGGCTTTTACGCCACAACGCTTGGGTCAACCGGTGTCCAAGCAGACTATCTCCAAATGGATAGTCCGTTGCGTCTCGTTTTGCGACGAGCATCACAATAAACCCATGCCGGGTCCGGTTAGGGGTCACTCCACCAGGGGAGTGTCAGCTTCTTTTGCCGCAATGCGAATGTCACCATTCAGGACATCTGTGCGGCCACGACCTGGAACTCGGTGCATACCTTTGTCAAGCATTACAGCTTAGATATCGTCTCCAGACGCCGTGCTGGCTTCAGCCTAGTGGTTTTGCAAGGACTCTTGTCCTGAAGGCCTCTGGAGTCAGCATATTCCTCCTCCCGGGGTCGGCTACCTCTTTGCTATGGGACTGCTTGGGACTCAGTCCTAATTGTGATAGCCTGCTGCAAGAGCTCTATCTCAGTAAGATAGTACAGTTACGTAAGAACTTACGTAACATAGGATCTTCGAGGAGCTCCTGCAGCAGGCGCTGTTTCCTCCCCCGCCTCGGAGGTGCAGGTCTATTTTTCTTCCTTATCAATGGTAGGCTTGGCCTCCTTCTCTGTCAGGCCTTCTGCTGGGTACTGGCGGGAGAACTGAGGTGGAGCTGGGTCTGCCCCTCTTGTACCCTGACCGCGGTCAGGGCTGGCGTCAGTGGTCCCCGCTGGTATTGCTGTGCAAAAGTTTTCCGTGGTGGTCTTAGTGTGCTCATGTGCAGTCCCAATTGTGATAGCCTGCTGCAAGAGCTCCTCTCGAAGATCTACTGTTACGGTAAGTTCTTATGTAACTGTACTTTTTCAGGGGCGACCTGGGAGCACTGGGTGGTTAAGTGACTTTGCTCAGAGTTGCACAGTATGCAGGTGGAGGTTGTAAGAATCAAACTCAGGTTCTGGTCTGCTAGATGTACCAAGTTCGTTCACACCTCGTTCCTCTTAACCTCTAGGCTATATTGCCATCCCAAATCATTCACCTACGTAGCTGTGTCTGACTGGAACTGCAAGTGGAGGTTGTGAGAATCAAACTCAGGTTCTGGTCTTCCCTGTCCTAAAATGGTAGTCCTCCCTATGTATAAGGCTTTCAGAAAAAACACTCTGAAGCTGCCCCAGACCCCTGCTTCCCTGTCTGGAATGGACAAGAAAATAGACAAAAAGTCAGCTTTCCAAGACTGACACTGACTTCCTGTATGTACATCCAAGTCATGAAGGCGTGGTATAGCAGGCAGCTTGTGACAAGGCTAATGTCCATCTCTCCTCTCAGCCCCCTGAGAAGGAGTCTAGGAGACTTGACTTCATGACTGAAAAAAAAACTATAGTTCAGCCTCTCTTCTCCTGCCCCTTTCCTCCTACCTGGCTTATACTGCCAAGTACCAAAAGGCTCTTTGGAACTCCTGGTTATTGCCCAGCATAAGTCAGACACTATGGTCCAGGACATAATGAAGACAGCAAAAACCACCTTGGAAGCTACTAAGTTTCATTTCCATATGGCAGCAGACAACAGTGATGCAGCCTCCAGGGTTATGGCCCAGGCCATCTCCCTCAGGCACTTGGCTTGGCTAAGGGCAACCAGTCTGTCACAGGACACCCAATCCAAGGCTGTGGACTTTCCCTGTGACCAGAACTCCCTCTTTAGAGTGACAGAACAGAAGCCTACATGAAAAGGTAGACCA
Source organism: Neoceratodus forsteri (assembly GCA_016271365.2). Taxonomy (NCBI): domain Eukaryota; kingdom Metazoa; phylum Chordata; order Ceratodontiformes; family Ceratodontidae; genus Neoceratodus; species Neoceratodus forsteri. The sequence continues at coordinate 661,422,744 of CM028129.1, forward strand.
GTACAAAACAGCCTACCAGAGTAACACGGCCAGAGGGAAGGCTCCCACTAACCAAGGGTCTCAGAATGGGAATAGGAGCAGAAGTTACTTCCCCAGACCCTTCTTTCCATACCCTATGCCAGTGGACTATACACAAATGAGGGGTTTCTGTAGAGGCAGAGGCAGGAGAGGTACCTCCACCCCTTTTCCTGCCTCACAAACTAAGCCCTGATTCTTGTGTCCAGATTGCCTCCCCTCTACCAGTTGGGGGCATGCCGTCCCACTGCCTCCAGTCCTGGACCCTCATAACTTCAGACAAATGGGTCCTGGAGGTAGTGGAAAAGGCCTTACCCCTTCAGTTCAGAAAGTTTCCCTCTCAGGGTTCCCTTAACAGAACCCCAAGCTCCTACAGAAAGACTTCTTGGAGCTGGAAGTACAGAAGCTTCTAACAGCAAAAGCAATAGAGTAAGTTCCTCCTTCCCAGAGAGGCAAACATCTCTATTCCAGATATTTCCTGGCAAAGAAGAAAAATGGGGAGTGACGACCTATCCTCGACCTCAAGCACCTGAACAGGCACTTACTAAAACCAAAATTCAAAATGGTCACTCAAAACAGTGATTCATTCTCTTCAGCAAGGAGACTGGCTAGTCTCCCTGGATCTCAAGGTCGCCTATTTGTATATCCCAATAAGGCAGTCCCACAGACAATTCTTAAGGTTCAGGCTACCATCAGGGCACTACCAGTTTGCAGCCATGCCCTTTGGCCTTTCTTCAGTTCCACGAGTATTCGCCAGGTGGCTAGCTGTAGTGGTGGCTGATCTCGGAAAACGGGGCATTTCAGTCTACCCATATTTGGACAACTGACTCCTGGTAAACACTCCTCTGAAAGTGGAAGAGGCCCTCAAAATCACATCTCTGGGCTTCCTTATAAACAAGAAGTCATCCCATCTGACCCTAACTCAACTCCTTACTTTTATCTGAGCAGAGCTGGGTACACAGCAAAGCCAGGCCTTCCTCCCAGCAGACAGGATAAAGAATTTCCTGTCACTGACAAACTCCTTTGTCTTGGGTCAGCCCAGGCTAGTCAGACACTTTCTAAAGCTCCTGGGACACATGGTGTCCATGACGGTGGTTGTTCCAGGAGTCAGATTCCAGATGAGGGACATACAGTACCACCTACGGGCTCACTGGTACTAAAAAAGGCATTCTCTGTCCAAGCTGGTCCCAGTCGCAAGAAGCTTACTCGAAGCTGTGGACTGGTGGAAGGATTCTACAAACCTGTCGGTGGAAATCGCCTTCCAACTGCCTTCTCCCACAAAGGTCATTACCACAGATGACTCACTCCTGCGATGAGGAGCTCATATGGACAGTCATTCAGTCAGTGGCTTCTGGACCCCCAAGGAATCTGCAAGCCACATCAGTCTTCTGCAGCTCAGAGCCATCTACCTTGCCCTGAAGTCCTTTACCCCATAGTTAAGGGGTCATTCAGTGCAAATCAGAACAGACCACACCACACAAATGGTTTACATAAACAAGCAGGGTGGCACAAGGTCTATAGTACTTTGTATGGAGGCAACAAAAATTTGGTCCCTGGCCTACACTCTCGGTGTCAGCCTTTCGGCCGTACACCTTCCAGGCAAGGACAGCATTCTGGCAGATGCCCTCAGTTGCATCAGCCAGGGACACAATCAGTGGACCCTGAACAAGCAGATCCTTACTACAGTCTTCAGGCAAGGCATACCAGAAATAGATCTGTTTGCCTCTCACCTCAACCATCAACTTCCTCTGTAATGCTACAGGCCCCCAGCACAGGGGACTCTTCCGACAGAGGTCTTGTACCTGAACTGGTCACAGAGGTTCCTTTATGCCTTTCCTTCTGATACACAGATTGTTGCACAAGCTAAGGTCCCAACCTGCAACAATGGTTTTGGTGGCACTAGATTGGCCAAGACAGTTGTGGTACTCTCTCCTGTTAGCCCTGGCTTGCAGTAACCCTGTCTGGCTTCCTCTCAGTTACTCTCTCCTGACTTTTCCTCAGACACAGGTGACATCTCAGTCTGCAGTCTCTTCATAGAAACATAGAATTTGACGGCAGATAAGGACCGCTTGGCCCACCTAGTCTGCCCATTTTCCTACCTAACAGATAAGCTGCAGGTCCTAATTAACCAACAGCTTACTTCCTCCTACCACCCAATAGGACTGCCTTTTGTCTGTCCCATGCATTTTTGAATTCCCCCACTGTTCTTGACTCCACAACCTCCTCAGGGAGGCTGTTCCACGCATCCACAACCCTCTCTGCGAAAAATTACTTCCTCACATTACCTCTGAGCCGACCTCCCTCTATCTTCAAATTGTGCCCCCTTGTTCTTGCACATCTCTTTTTCTGAAAGATGCCACCCTCTTGGACTTTGTTGATTCCCTTGAGGTACTTGAAAGTTTCTATCATGTCCCCTCTCTCTCTCTCCTTTCCTCAAGGGTATACATATTAAGTTCCTTTAGTCTTTCTTCGTATGTCTTCTGGTGCAGACCCTGCACCATTTGCCCTCCTCTGGACAGCCTCCACTCTGTTTTTGCGGAGATGAGGTCTCCAGAACTGCACACAGTACTCCAGATGGGGTCTCACCAACTGTCTGTACAGAGGGATAACAACTTCCTGTTTTCTACTATTGATGCCTCTCCCTATGCATCCCAGTATCCCCCCAGCCTTCCTTACTGCCTTCTCACATTGCTTGCCCACCTTAAGGTCATCTGATATAATTACCCCAGGTCCTTTTCAATTTTACTGTTGTCAGTATCTCACCCTCCATTGTGTACTCTTGCCCTGGGTTTTTGTTTCCCAGGTGCATTACCTTGCACTTCTTTGCATTGAATCTGAGCTGCCATACATTTGACCATTCCTCCAACCTTGCCAAGTCCCTTCTCATCCTTTCCACTCCATCTGGTGTATCAACCTTGTTGCAGATCTTTGTGTCATCTGCAAAGAGACATACTTTTCTGTGCTCCAAGTAGTAGGATAGGGCTCTCTTCACATCCAGACTGTGGAGTCTCTATTCACCTCAAAGCCTGGCTCTTGAGGAGTTTCCCAGTATTCTGAACAGGTCCTTAAGATCCTGAGAATGGCCAAGAAACCTAGTACCAAGAAAACGTACACAGCTAAGTGGAAAGTATTTTCTTTCTGGTGCAAAAGGCTGCATATAAATCCTCTCAAAACATCAGTCTCTTATCTTTTAGACTATTTGGTGCACTTGCACGACTCAGGCTTGAAACTGCACTTTCTGCTTACCAGTCAGTCCCTTCTTTGCCTGTTTTCAAAAAGTTAAAGGCCTTCTCCACCTTCAGACCCCAATCAGGGAACCTGTTTCCCCTTGGAGCCTTAATCTTTGCATTGCCAAGCTCATGGAGTCACCTTTTGAACCCATGTCTACTGCTCATCTAAAATATGTCACTTGGAAGACCATCTTCCTAGTTGCCATTAGCTCTGCTAGGAGGATTTCAGAGTTGCAGGCACTCTGCACAGATCCTAACTACATTATCCTTCACAGGGATAAGGCAGAGCTTAGAACAAACAGAACATTTCTGCCTAAGGTAGTCTCTGAGTTCCACCTTAACCAGTTGATCGCTCTTCCTGTTACTTTACTGAAAAATCCACTCCTGGAGAATAGAGACTCCACAGTCTGGATGTGAAGAGAGCCCTATCCTACTACTTGGAGCACATCAAGCAGTTTAGGGGCTCCACTACCCAGCTTTTCCTCACCTATGGGGAGGTAGGTAGGTAGAGGAAGGCCAGCCACTAGGAGAACCATCTCTTGATGGATAGTCTTCTGTATTTAGTTTTGTTATAACAAGGCTGGTAAATAGCCCCCTGAAGGCCTCAGGGCCCACTCTATCAGGGGCATTGCTGCAACAGTGGCAGTTGCAAGGGTCATCCCCTTGCTCGATGTATGTAAAGCAGCTACTTGGAAGACTGTACAGTCATTCACAAAACATTACAACCGGATTTTTTTTTTTTTCCAGAAATGCTGAAAATAATGGTTCCCAAATGGGAAGTATTGAAAATAGCAGTCAGTTCCCTCGTGGTAAAGAGCCGCGATTTTAAAATAGCCAGAAACATTAAAGAAAGAAAATAGCAGTTCCCGGTAAAAAGAGGGAACCGCTATCAAAATAAACTAAAGAATCATCGAAAACTGTAGACGCAGTAAAGTTTTACCTCAGAAATATAGGAAAGGGAACCGCAGAAAGAAGGAAAAAAACCCTTCAAATAGTAAAAGAACAACATACAGTCTCGGCGCAGACGTAAAGTTTTGGGGCCAAAAAAGTGGTTTTCTCAAGATGAGAGAGAGCACCTCAGAGGCAATGTTTCTCAGTCAGTCTGAGAAAAATTGTGGTGCCCACTGGGCAGGCTCCTCTCAGCACACCCGCAACCTCTCTCCTGATTGGCTAATTCACTTAGTTCATTATCATAGTCTTCACCTCTGAGGCAGTACAACCTAGTCAGCTTGCTGCATACTGTTACTGATGCTATTGCACTCGTTTTGTAACTGCCTTACCCACTTTGTATTCACTGTATTACTTGCACTGTACTGTTTGAAATGAATGCCAAACCTTGCATCTACCTCTTTGTGATGGCACTTATCTTGTACAACATTTATCTTTTATGTACATTTATCTTGTATGTACTGCTAAGCTGTGTACCATTTTGTGTTCTTTTTACTTCACCTGTTGTATCTTGTAAAACATTTCTTGTGTGCTGCTAAGCTTTACTATTTTTATTTACTTCGCCTATTATGACATACTCAGGTTGCTGAACATTTCTGTCTCTGTATTGTTTGACTTTTGTCATGTATTCTGTACCACTACTTTGTAACCTCCCGGGTTATGCCTGAAAATAGACATTTATTTTGGCTAGTGCACCTTACCCGGTTAACAAATACAAGTAAAGGCTCCTTGGAAGAAATAATATTACTATCGTGAGTAATTTTTTCTTCTAGGAGCATGGATATGTTGTTCATCCACACTTCTTGGCATCTCCCCTTCCATTTTAAATCTTGTCAGAAGTCTTCAAGCTGGCTTCTCCACCACCGGGTGGTATATATCAACTCCACCCTTGACACCAGATCTTCCTTTCCGCTGGAAGATACAGGTGCCCTCGTGCTCTCAGCATATCATAGGCCCTGGATTCTAACCGTCGGTTTTTACTGAAAATGAAACTCATTCAAGTTAGCAATCGCGCTTTCATCGCTTCTACCATGGAGGAAAAATCTTCCCCTGGATTTCGCAGGTGCCCCTGTGACCAGAAGTTGCCGCGCACTGATCCTCACCTCACGTGCGTCTATTGCCTAGGTGTCGGCCATGACACCTTGTCGTGCAGTTTTTGCCTGGCTTTCCATCCCAACTTCCTGGATGACCACAAGGCATGCTAGAAGGTGAGGAGATCAGAGAAAAGGATCCCACCAGTGAAATCGAAGCAGGCGAGGTGGACGGTTTCTGCTGAACAGCTGGAACAGATGAAGGTGTTCAAGAAGAAAGCAGCTTGCACTTCGACCAGCCAAAGCTTTTTTGTTCCTCTGAACCTTGGCTTCACCTTTTCGGACTCCTTCAAGGAGTTGTGCCAGTCTCTCCCCACTCATGGTGAGGCACCCTTGGGTTCGCACTCCACCCACTCTCAGAAGAGAGAGAAGTATCCTAAGTCTTCATCTCGGCAAAGATGTTCCTGGGACTGAGAGGGGTCTGAGTCCCAGGAACACGCGGTCTTGACTTCGGGCGAGATCGCAACCTCAACTGCTGGCTTCACGGATCTTCCATCTGGCCAGGGGACCGAGGAAGTGGCCGACGAGGTCAAAATTATCCTCGACCTGAGAGACCCCTTGTCGCCAGCCGTGGCGATGACTCATTGGAAAGGACTCCGGTCCTTGTTGTTCCTGGTGAGGAGACCCAGTCTGTTGGTGTCCCCATCAAGGACCTGGTTCCGGACCCTCAGTTTTCACTGACCCCAGTGTCTCCTGATCGACCGAGTCAGCCTCCCCGATCTTGGTCGAGGTCCAGAACCCCTTCGGTTGAATGACCGAGAAAGAGCCATAAGCACTCTGAGGCATTGCCACAGGTTCTCATCCTCCTTGGATGAGGAGAGGCTCCAGTGGAAACTGCGGCGCTATGAAGACCTCGTGGCAGCAGCTGATACTGATGGGGCAGAAGCCGGCTCCGCCACCCACCCCAGCCATAACTTGGCTTCCACCTCCAAGGCTGACCCCTCTGGAACCGAAGCCACCAGTTCCTCTGCCCATGGGGCTGGCCTGTCTCCCATTTCAGCCTATTCTGGTCTCTCCACCGATTCTGGTGGAACCACCGCCTAAACAGCCTGAGGGAGGGGCGCCGCCCTCGAAAGAGGACTGACAAGACACCAGGCTTCCCCGACGACTGTCTGTCACCCCTGGACCGCCCTCAGCATATCGAAGGTGACTTAGGCAGTAGACCGCTCTACCATGACTCCTTGGACTCTGACGTCACCGGCTTGCACTTGCATCCTGGGGATGATGAGTAGATGGTCGGTGCAGGGTTGGAGGAAGACCCCTTCTCCTTCCAAGGCATTCTCCGCCTCATCTCCGGCTCCACCGGAATGCCCCTGAAACCCATCTAGAAAAAAGGCGGAGTACCCTCTCACTGACATCCTCAAGAGAGGGGACACCCCGACGGAGGCCTTTCCAGTGGCCGAGGCCATCGTTGGCCCAGCCCTTGAACTTTGGCAGCGCCCTGCCTCCTGCCCAGCACCATCTGCCTGCATGGCCCGCAAGTACGCGGTGCCCATGGGGTCCCTTGCGGGGTTCACTGAGCACCCTTCATCCGAAAGCCTGGTGACTGCCTCAGTGTTCAGGTGTATGGGTAGTTCGCCCGACACTGACCCGACCCCCTGGACAAGGAGTCCAAAAATATGGACCACTCTGCCCACAAGGTCTATGCTGCCTCTTCTCTGGGCCTTCGTCAGGCCAGATCGGCAGTTGTTATGGCACACTTCTCCCATGCCCTCCTGGGGTCATTGGAAGAGGTCCTCCCTCATCTCCCACTGGACATACTGACTACAGTCCAGCAGGTCCGTGACCAAGGTCGTGCTGTCGCAAAACAGTAGCTCCAGATCAGCCTTAGATATAGGAGATTCTTGTGCCCGCTCGTTGGCAGCTGCAGTGGCCTCTCGCCGCAGGGCTTGGCTGAGGCTTTCATCCTTCCCGGCAGATACTCAGCATAAGCTTGCTGATGTGCCCTTCCTGGTCACCTTCAACATACAGAGCAGTCCAGTGCCACTTTGGATGCTACTTCTGCTAAGGGTTCTTCAGGCAAGAACCAGCAGAAGAGAAAGAAGCAGCCATTTTGGCACTTTCCCCTGTGGTCGGGCAGATCTCCTATCAAGGAGGTCAGCAGCAGCAGGCTCAAGCTTGGCACCCGTGGCTCAAGCAGGGTCCTCAGCAGCCCCGTAAAGGAGGCAGAGGTGCAAGTCCTGGAGCCTCCTCCTCTTCCAAGCCTGCTCAGTGACGGGTTGGGTGCTGCCACCCCTACACCCGTCATGCCAGCTCTGGGTCCTCCCGTGGGGGGTTGGCTCTGCCACTTCCTTTCCACCTGGTCCGCTATCACTTCAGACAGGTGGGTCCTCGAAGTGGTCGGTCAGGGACTGCCTCTGGAATTCAAGCAGTACCCTCCCAGCCAAGCCCGCACCTCTCAGGAGGAATGGATCTCCACATGCACCCAGTTCGCTCTTCAAGACGACGTGGCTCACTCTTCTGCAAGGAGGCAGTAGCTCCAGTGCCAGATCCTCCTACAGACCCAGGCTTTGTTTCCGGTACTTCCTGGTGCCCAGTCGAATGGGGGGGTTGGTCACCCCATCCTAGATCTCCACGACCTGAATCAATATCTCTGGTCCCGCACCTTTCGGATGGTCACTCTGAACCAGATAATACCATCCCTGGAGCGGAACATGTGGTTCTGTTCACTGGATCTACAGGACACGTTCTTTCACATCCCAATCCGTCCATCCCATCAGCGGTTCCTCCGCTTCAGGGTTGAAGGGATCCTGTACAAGTTCAGAGACATGCCGTTCGGCCTGTCATCGGCCCCTCAGGTCTTCACCAAATGCATTGCAGTGGTGGCAGCCCACCTTCGGCGTCGAGAAGTCAGAATCTACCCTTATCTCGATGACTGGCTCTTGGCAGGTTCCTCCCTTCAGGAGGTGAAGGTGGTCCAGGGACATGGCCCTCCAAACCTGCTCCCAATTCGGCCTCCTGATCAACGAGGCCAAGTCGGAACTCGTGCCTTCTCAGGTGATGGGCTTCATCGGGGCAGAGCTCGACTGTTGTCAAGCCAGAGCTTGGCTTCCGGTGGAGTGGGTGGAGGTTCTTTCCTCCTTTGCGGATTCATTTCTGGTTGGGCACTTGCACCCTGCCTGAGACTGTCTGCGCCTTCTGGGTTACATAGTGGGGTGCACCTCAGTGATCCGTTGAGCCCGGTGGCACATGCGCCCCCTCCAATGGGAGCTGGCCACCCAGTGGACTCAGTGAGATGGTCACTTCGACCAGCTGATCACTGTAACCCAGAAGATGTGGGACGCTCTCCAATAGTGGACCGCCCCAGACCGGTTGCAGGAAAGGATCCCGTTTGTCCGCCCCGAGCCGACGGTCATCCTTACAACCGATGCATCTCTCATGGGCTGGGGAGCCCACATGGAGGACAACAGGGCCCGTGGGTTCTGGACCCCCGAGGAGTCCCGATGCTACATCAATGTGTTGGAGCTCAGAGCAATCATACTAGCATTGTCAGCTTTCGCTTCTCAGCTCCGGGGTCTAGTGGTTCAAGTCCAGACGGACAATATCACGACAATGTACTACCTCAACAAACAGGGCGGCATGCACTCCCGTCTGCTGTGCAAGGAGGCGCTCTCCATTTGGACCCACTTAAGCCAGTTGGAGGCGGATCTCCTAGCCATCCATGTGGCAGGAGCCTCTCAGCCACCTGGGCCAGACATCCCACAAGTGGTCTTTCCATCCAGAGGTAGCTTATAGCCTGTTCTCCCATTGGGGCAAACTGATGGTGGACTTGTTTGCCTCCAGGGAAAACAACAAGCTGAGGCTGTATCATGCCCACCCCCCTCAGCAGGGCCCACTGCAGGGGGATGCCTTCTCGAGGCCATGGACCCCAGGCCTCCTCTACACCTTCCCTCCCTTTTCCTTGATCCACAAGGTGTTACTCAAGGTGAGGAGGGACAAGGCGAAGGTGATCCTGGTAGCCCCAGATTGGCTGCACCAGTTCTGGTATCCAGATCTCCTCAGCCTCAGCTGCAGGCCCCCGGAGCGGTGTTGTACACGCCTGGACCTGATATCTCTGAACATAGGGAAGGTATTCCATCCAGACCTTCAATCCCTGCACCTCAGAGCCTGGTACCTGAGTGGCTAGACTTCCAGGCTCTGGGTCTTTCTGAAGATGTCTACACCATGGTGGAGGCATCCAGAAAGGAATCGACCAGGAAATGTTATGCTTTCAAATGGAAACATTTTTCCATTTGGTGTCAGAGTAAGGGTCTGGACCCCTTATCCTGTTCTGTGGCTAACATTCTCAACTACATTTGGTCTCTTTCCAAAGGGGGTCTACGGTCATCGACCCTTAGGGTGCACCTGGCAATCATTTCTGCTTACCGGGTGCGGGCCAGTCAGCTGACATTGGCACAGGAGACTGTGGTCGGGCGCTTTTTCAAAGACCTGGATCACATATCCCCTCCGGTGAGTGAACCTCCACCTCCATGGGATCTGTTGCTGGTTTTGGCAAAGCTCATGGGCAAGCCATTCAAACCCATGCACAAGTGTGAGTTGTCATGGAAGACGGCCTTCCTGGTGGCTATCACGTCTGCCAGGATGACAAGGGAGCTCCAGGCGATTTCGGTGGACTCCCCTTATCTGGTCTTTCACAGGGACAAAGTTGTCCTGCGCCCCACCAAAATTCCTTCCGAAGGTGATGTCAGAGTTTCACCTTAACCAGGTGTTGACTCTTCCGGTTTACTACCCTAATTACACCTCGGATGCAGAGTACCGGCTCCATACCTTGGACCGGAGATGTGCTCTCTCCTACTACAAGAAGAGGACAGCGGAAATTCATGGAGAGGTTCGCCAGCTGTTTGTCACCTTCGCTGAAGCCGCTTCTGGCAGACCTGCAGCAAAACGGACCATAGCAAGATGGATTACATCATGCATAGGTCTGTGCTATGAGTTGGCAGGCAAGGAGCCTCCCAGAGGGATAAGAGCTCATTCTGCCTGCCATACTGCTGCTTCCAGGGACATCCCTATCCAGGAAATCTGCTGGGCTACTACCTGGAAGTCAGCAAACACCTTCATTACCCACTACCACATCGACCTTGAGTCATGCCGGGATGCTGGTTTTGGGGCCTCGGTTCTCCAGTCTTTATTTCCTAAGTAGGGGGTGTGCACCTTGCCTTCCTCCTCCCAGAGAACTGCTTGGAGTCTGCCAAGAAGTGTGGATGAACAACATATCCACGCTCCTAGAAGAACCGGTTACTCACCTGTAACAGTAGTTCTAGGAGTGGTATATGTTGTTCATCCACAGACACCCACTTGACCTCCCCGACTAGGGTGCACAACCTTGCTTCCAGCAGGCTAAGATCTGGTGTCATGGGTCGGAGCCAAGGTATATACCACCTGGGTGAGTGGGAGGAGTCGGCTTGAAGACTTCCGGCAAGACTTAAAGTGGAAGGGGTTATGCCAAGAAGTGTGGATGAATAACACATACCACTCCTAGGACTACTGTTACAGGCGAGTAACCTGTTCTTTTTTAACAGTATTCTTTAGGACCAACAGGATAGGGGTTGGGGTGATAAAGTGAGAGTGAGTAAATACAGCAGACAGTTGGGCCCATGGTTGCTATGAATGCTCAGTGTGAGTAAGAGAAAAAAATGGCTGATATTCAACATTTCGATGTGGTGTAGTGATTTCTGAGAAGGCAAAACACCAGGATGAGACTGCATTTTGCTGTATTATTGCATGGCCAGGCTAGTTGTAGTCACTGAAGTTGATGGGATTTTGGTGGGACTTTCTTACCAATTTTTATAAACTCCAACCATTCTTCAGATTTCTTTTCTCTACTGAAGAATTCAGACTCCCCAGAATCCTGTTCCATCCCTTTTGGGCCAAGTTTATTTTATACGTAAAAGAGTTTAACTTATTTTAGTTAGATTAATGATACTTTGTGATAGGGTGTTTATTTAGTAAATTTTTAAATTGCATTGCTTCTCTGGTTCCCTAGTGCCTCGTAGAACTTGAGAAAAAGAAATGTGGTTAGTCGTGGTTCCCGCCTATTGGATAAGGAACCAAACACTGATTTGAAAAATAAATATATATTCCTAATTCATTACCTGTTAAATAATTGGATAGGAAAAAAAAAAATTAGACCTATATAAATAATCTGCCCACCACAACATCTCAGGTTTCTATAATGACTAGTAAACCAAAGAACGCAGAGTCTACAGATTTAGATGTGGTTTTTAAACATATTCTCTTAGTGATTTACCACATAATTTTATTTAAAAAAAAAAACAAAAAAACACACACAATTTAATTAGGGGGTTTTCAGTCATATGTGCATATCTGATGAAGCCTAAAAGGAAATTGGTCTTATACAAAAATTGTATTCCTTTGCCATTTGGCTAAAAGCAGACCACCACAAGTTTTGCTATACTGTTTGCATCCCAATCACTATTGAAAGCTGTGTGATCTTTACAAGATGTGTTTGCCCTAAAATATGAAAAGGGTTGCTTTTAGGTGCTTGTCTGCTTATATGTCACATCACTGTTCTAACAAAAAAAACAGCGCTGAAGAGGGATATCCCTGATGGTTGAAAGCAGGTGTCAGCAAGTTTCTTCACCTTGTAGCATCAGAGACTTCAAAGGTGACTTGAAAATGCTGCACCTATTAACACTAGGAGAAGGGAATGAAGGAAGTGCCCCATCTCCGATAAGGTTATAAAACAAAATCCTGAAGTATAAAGAAAAGAACAAGGGTTAAGGAAGGTGAAGTAAAAGAGGAGAGCTTAAAATACCCTCAGTATGGTCAAGTAACAAAGGGTAAAGCCAAATAAGTAACAGAAAATTATAAACACCCTTTCAAACCACTGAAATCCCTCATTTAAGCTTAACAAATACAATCATTCTCCTGGAATGAGCCACCCCCTGAGCTTTCAGAATTTTGTTGTAATTATGGAACTTTGAATAAAGTTCAAACTCAGCTGTTTGATTACACTAACCTCTGCCCTCAAATGTCAGAATTTTCTCTGCCTGAAGAAAGCAGTCTCTCTGAAGCCTCTTCACTTCTGACCAGTATAAGGTTGATTGTTATACTCTGTGTTAGTTAAGGTGTTTGTTGTTTTTTTTTTTTTTTTGGTGTAAATTTCAACTTCAAACCACTGGAATCCCTTACTTATGCTTAACAACTGCAGCCATTCCCTTGGAATGAGCCACCCTAGAGCTTTTAGAATTTTATGCTAATTAGAAGGGGAGGTGGACATAGCTGCCTTTACAGAGATGTGGGCAACCCAAAACCACCACTGGAACTTAGCCATCCCAGGATTTAAATTATTCCGGAGGGACAGAGGGAAGGCCATTTATGTAAGAGAAGGGATCAGATGTAATAGGGAGGAAGGTGGTCGGAAGTCATTTGGCTGCAACTGCACAACCGAAGGGGGCAACGGTCTGACTGGGACTTGTTTATGGCCTCCAGCCCAGAAAGAGGACACGGATAGAGAACTGGGGGAGCAGCTAAGGAGACTGTGGCAAAGGGAGCACTGTGGTGGTGGGGGACTTTAATCTGATCTACCAGGGGTGGATTGGAGCATCCCAGCTACCACATGCGCCAGAGAGCAGATCCTCCTGGAAGCATTCCAGGATGCTTCCTGATCCAGTGGGTAACAGTGCCAATGAGAAAGGAGAACATTCTTGACCTGGTGCTGGAGGATGGGGAACATGTCAGGAATATTCGAGTGGAGGAACCACTGGCAGGTAGTGATTACCGCACAGTGTGGTTCTCAATCAATCTGGGTAGGGAAGCAGCCACTGGAAAAACCTAGATCCTGGACTTCAAAAGGGCAGACTTTGGCAGGATGGGTCACATACCGGGAAGACACATAGCTAGCATCCACTGAAACATGGATGCTGAACAGAAATGGGCGGTCATCAAGCTAGGACTGACTGAATCCACTAAAGCTTGTGTCAAGAACCAGTGTAAAAAAATCTAGGATCAAAAAAACAACCTGGATGAGTAGGGAGGTAGCGTAGAAGGTGAGGTATAAGAGGAATGCATTCCAAACCTACAAGAGAACCAACAGGGCAGAGGACAGGGAGGAATGTGAAGAAATCCAGGGAAGTGAGCAGAATAAGGGCTGCAAAGGCAACTAGGAAATGGAGATTAGTGCAGGGGATAAAAGGGGAAAAAGGATTTCTTAAGATATATCAAGGAGAAGAGGAATAGCAAGGATCAAATCGTAAGGATCAGAAAAGGCAGTGGGTGAGTAGGAAAGGAGGTTGAGAAGGCAGAAGTACTTAATGAGTACTTCTTCTGTTCAGTATTCACCAGGGAGAGAGATGGGCCCGTACCTGAAGGGGGGGGGCAACCATGGATGGGGAAATCACAGTGGAAATGGTTTTGGAGTGCCTTGGGTCCCTGCGGGTGGACAAGGCACCTGGGCCAGATGGAGTTAATCCCAGGGTACTAAGCGAGCTGGCAGAGGTTCTGGTAGGGCCATTGGTGGACCTGTTCAACACCTCTGTGAATATGGGGTGTGTGCCCAGGGATTGGAGGGCAACGCATGTGGTACCTCTCCATAAGAGTGGGCCCAAGGACGAGCCGGGGAACTACAGATCAGTGAGCCTTACCACAATTGTAGGAAAACTGAGGATAATGATCCACAGGATGACAGGCAGCAGGGGTTTGTGTCTGGCAGATCCTGTCAGACAAACTTGGTTGGCTTTTTCAACGGGGTTACAAGGGCACTAGCTAGGGACCGTGTGATAGATGAACTCCACCTGGATTTCAGCAAGGTCTTCAATTCAGTGCCACATGGTAGGTTGACCAGCAAGTTTCTGGGAATAGGGAGGAAACCAGTCAGATGGGTTGAAAACTAGCTGCAGGACAGACAGCAGAAGGTAGTGGGGGGTGAGGCATCAAAGCCCAGGGCAGTGACAAGTGGTGTTCCCACAGGGCTCGGTACCAAGACCAGTCCTGTTAAAATTTTCGCTGCAGTGTGGATCAAGAGTAAGATCAGTCTCTTTGCAGACAACACCAAGATCTGTGCTGAGGTGGATTGGGGTGGGGGGCCAAAGTACTTAAGGAGGATTTGGCAAAACTGGAGGAATGGTCACACACCTGGAAGCCTGGGTTCAATGCCAAGAAGTGCAAAGTGATGCATTTGGGAGCCAGGAACCCAGGATACAGTTGCTGGTTGGAGAGTGTCCAGTTATCCACGTCCAGGGAGGAGAAGGATCTGGGAGTGCTTGTGACTGGGGAGATGAAGCACTTGGCACAGTGCAGGAAGGCAGCGGCAAAGGCAAACAGGATACTGTGGTGAATAGCAAGGGGGATTACCTCTTGGAGTAGTGAGGTCATATTGCCACTGTACAGGTCCCTGGTGAGTCCGCACTTGGAGTACTGTGTGCAGTTTTGGCGCCCCTACTTATAAAGGGACATCAAACTGCTGAAAGGCAGTTCAACACAGGGCAAAAAAGATAATCCTGGAGTTGGGGGATAGACCTTATGAGGAGAGATTGAGAGAGCTCAATATGTATACACTGAAGGACAGAAAGGGGGGGGATATTATTGAGCCCTTCAGGTACCTGAAGGGGATGAACAGAGTTGGCACAAGGTGTTTTTCAATCTTAGAGGCGGAAGGGAAACCAAGGGCCTTGCCTGAAGTTGGGGGCAGCTTCAAGAGGAAATGAGACACTATTTCACGAAAGGGTGGAACGACTGCCAGAGGAAGTCGATCATTGCAGATAGTGGGGAGCTTCAAGAGGGGGGTGGGACAGATACAAACCGGGAGGGGGCAGGGAAGGGGGAGGAAGGAAATTGTTGGGGGGCAGCTGCAGTCTAATGGACTGATGTGCTGCACACTCGAGCAGACTAGACGATAAGGCCTGTATCTGCTGCCAATTTTGTATGTTCTTACGTTCATAACTTTAGAATGAAGCAAAAAACTCTGCTGTGTAGTCACGTTCACTCCTGCATTCTAACATCAGATTTATTTCTCTGCTTGGGGCTTGAAGAGAGCAGTCGTCCTGAAGTCTTGTCTTCAGCATAAAGACCGATTACAGTTTATTATTTTAATCTTTTTAGTAGTTTAAGTTGTTTTATAGTGTATAGTAAAACGCAGTTCTAACTTGAAATCGATGTTCAGCAAAATGTTCTGCTGTAATAGTGACGTTCGTAGTGCAGCAGAAGGACTTACCTCTGCTGCACTACGGACATCATTCTGTTGTGTCCTTGAGCCGTACTGTGCCAATCACAATAACATTCCATTCCGTTTGTCAGCAATAAAAAAGAAAAAGAAAAACACTTTTCAAAAGCAGCACATAGAAGTGTCAGACTACAGCAGGTTTTATTAATAAAATGTACCTGTTAATCCTATCTCTCAACCTCTTTATTCATAAATCAGGGACAAAGCTTAAAAACATCAGGGACAAAGACCCTAAATTAGGGACACATCTTAAAAATGGTTACTATTCACTCAGACAGCTGATAGAATAAGGGGATTAGTGTAAGATGTATTTTCTGAAGAACAAGTCTGTAACTTTAATGTTTGGCATTATGTTGTACTTTTGATCCCCACTGTTCTGTCACAAAAACACAAATTTTACGAGAGACAGAGGACAATTCTGAGTCAGAATCAGGGACATCCCTGAAAATCGGGGACAGTTGAGAGGTATGTGTTAATACTTGCAATGTCAGCTGTGGTCTATTTCCAAACCAAATTTTCAGTAGCGGCTGTATTTTCAACAAAGGGGTGACTGTTCAAATTGTAAGCGAGGCTGCTGCTTTTCAATCATAGAAGACTCATCTTTCGATTCTGATTGAGGTGAGTTTCATTAGTCTAGTGTACGATCCTTCAGTGTATTTTGTGTATCCAGTGTGCAGTTTACATTGGGGGTGGAGGGGAAGGGGGAGCGGGCAGAGTTGGGCTGGAGGTAGTGGGTGGGGTTTCTAAACTGACTGTCGGCATAATGATTAGCCTAATTAGCATAATGGCAGTGATGGTGGGGGGGGAGTTAAGTTTGTCCAGGACTCTGTTGGTGACTGGCATTTACTGTAAATCCAGCATTACTACAGTGTTTTGTTTCGGGAAAGCTACTATACACTATATAGAACAGTGTATGGCTTCCTATTCATAACAAGGCTCTTCTTTATCCTCGTGGTTACTATGACGGCTGTTGGACCTCTCAAGCTTCGCTCTCAAGGTCAGCAGCCGTTGTAGTAACCACTCTAATAAATAGCCTTGTTACAAATGGGAAACCATACTTTATTTTCATTTATTTGAATTTTGGTAACCGGGCAGGCTCACTGAGACAAAATGTTCCTTTTTCAGGGGCGGCCCAGGGGAGGGCAAAAGGGTACAGCACATATATGACATCAACAGATAAATGCTCAAAAGCACTTTACAATAGTCAGAAAGATTCAAAAAAATATACAAAATAAGTAATTACAGTGATAGCGATTTACAATAAATGATCAGGGTGCACAGACGGAGATTTTTAAATTTAAGTCATATGAGATCATAGGTAATTCATAACATTCATGCATGGTCCAGTAGGATTGAAGACGGAGTCAGGGAGAAGAGGCGGGTAAGGAGAGGCACAATGATATTGAGGGGTTAAGAGAGATCCAAGAGGAAAAGGATAAGGGGGATTAGGTTGTAGGAGGTGGTTTTAATGGTAGTTACCATAGCAGATGGGTGGCGAGAAGAGAGATTCCTTTTACCATTGTTTGAATAAGAGAGACTTGCATGCAAGTAGTGATTGTGGGAGGTTCTATTTTTGTGATGCCACAAAGGAGAAGGATCTTCTACCTCTGGCTAATTGTTTTATGCAAACTTAAGATGGGTAGGTGGGAAGACCTAATGGTCCTGTGGGTGGTTTTCAGGGTGAAAAGATTAGATAGGCTGGGTGGGAGGGTGGGTGAATGAGTTTAAAGGTGGTGCAGGCCACTGGAAAGTCCATCTTGGCTTTGAAGGATGGCCAACGTAGGATGTTTAGAACATTACAGTGGTGGTAACGAGCTGGGGCCTTAGAAGCGAAATGAGCAATTCTGTGATAGGCCACTCTTAGTCTATCAAGAAGTGTTGACTTGGCTGAGTGGATTATTGGGGCCCCATAGAAGAGGCCTAGGATGAGGGTAGCAGAGAAGATGGTCCTCCTCGCACGGTTGGAGTGGTGCAGTAAAGGATGTCAGTTTTTTGATTAGTAGTCTTAACTATGTTAGTGACATGCGTAGCGACATAGGTGCTAATTCAGAGTCAGCCCCAGGTATTTGAAAGAGGCAACCCTTTACAGCAGTACACCTGAGGAGGATTTGATGGAGGAGTAAGGGAAGTATCAAAGGAAGTATGATGGAACAACATGTATTTGTTTTTCTCGGTGTTCAGGACCAACAGGCTATCCTTAAACCAGTTTTCGAGTGTATGGAAGTCATTTTCCAGGTCCGAGTTTATACTGTTGACATCTCTGGAGGATCTGCAAAGTATGGTATCATCAGCATAGAGCTGAACGGATGACCCTCCACAATTTTGCAGCATATTATCAATGAAAATTGAGAATAAAAGTGGACCAATGATTGACCTCTGAGGGACCCTGTCTGTGATAGGGATCATATTGTTCCTGCCCATTTGACACATTGGGACCAATTTGTTAAGTAGCATGAGACCCAGGAAAGGGAATTGTCATCGAGGCCAAGATGGTGGAGCTTAGAGATGAGACTAGGGTGGTTGACGAGGTTGAAAACCTTCGTGATGTCCACGAAGACCACCCTTGTGGCTTTACCCTGGTCCATGGCTTGCTATATATCAGTGGTTATTCTTAGGAGAGCTGATTCAATACCGTGTAGTTTCCTGAAACCATGTTGGTGAATGGTGAGGGCATTGGTCAATTCAAGATAAGAGTATAACTGGTTGTATAGTACTTTCTTGAATTTTAGTGACAGGGCATAAGATGGATATGGGTCTATAGTTTTCAGTGAGGTTGGTCGGACCACTCTTGTGTACCGGAATGACGACTGCTGTTTTCCATTTGTTAGGGATGGATTGAGTGAGGAAAGATCTATTAATTAGTAGGGCGATAGGATAAGCTAGCACAGATGCTTTCATCTTAAGAAATGTGGGTGCTAGGCAGTCAAAGCCTGGAGAGCTGTCAGGGTTGAGTCTGTTCAACAGTTTGAGTACCTCTTTCCGAGAGGTTATTTTTAAATGGAAGTTGGGATGGGTTAATTCAGGACGAGTGTCAGACTGTTCCGGGTGGGCATTGGGAAGGCCAGTCTTGTAAGCATCAAGGTCAGTAAAGAAATGGTTGGTACTAGTGGCTATCTCTGGTGGCGTGGTCAGGGTAGTGCCTTTTGTAGTCATGCTTTGAGGGATAATCCTCTTTGCCCTTAATGAGTGCATTAATTTGCTTCCAGAAGCTTTTAGGATTGGCAAGGTGCATTTCCTGTAGAAACATTGGAGATGGATTGGAGATGTTCCCTTTTGGACTTGTTGATTTTTGTCTTACAGGTGTTCCGTAGTTGGCGGTAGATTAACCAGGCCGACTGTAGTCCAGATTTTTTGTAGGCCTTCCAGGATTTATCTTGGGAACACGTAATGTGCCTTAGCTCCTGGGTGAGCCAAGGAGAGTGAAGACCTTTAGATCTTCTGAGTTTGTATGGGGCATGTGAGTCAGATATATAGGTAAAAGTATTGATAAGATAGTCTAAAGCCTGGATATTGTCTGGGAGGGTGGATTTGGGGGACCAGTCAACTGCGGCCAGACTTTGCCGGAAAGCTTCTGCAACAAAATTAGTTAGATCCCTGGTTTTAAGAGTTGTAGGGGTAGTGTGCGTGGTGCTAGTTTTCCAGACACAAAATGTAGGGGAATGGTCGCTTAATACATCTGGGAGGATACTTAAGCAGAGGCAGGCTTATTGATTATGATCCAGTCTAGCAGACTTTCTACCAGACTTCATGTTAAAGGGGAAGTCTCCCATAGTTTCACACCCATATTTTCCCAACTCCTTATGTGTAACTGTTGTGTTCCTCCTCTAGTTGCCAGCAGTCCAATTGCTGTCCAAATCTAGATTATAAATAAAAATATACAGCCCCAGAAGTTATCAATGTGTTTGTCCTCCATTTTACCATCAGTGCTGCTGGAGGATGATGTCATCAGAGCAACAGATAATGGTGCTGCACTAAATGCTGTTCACATGTAAACAGACCCACAATGTTTGGTCCCCCACTTGAGTAATGGGAGAACTCTAAGTGTTGTGCACATCCTGAAGTGCAGGTCTAATAGGGACTAGGACCATATGAGTGTGATTTCAGCACTGATTTGACATGTGTATATACAGTATGCCTATAAGGAAGTGCCTGTATGTGTTGTGTTAATGTTTCTGTTGGCAAAAACAGTTTACCCAATAAATGACTCTGGGTACAACAAGAGTCTTAAGTGGTATTATGTAGCTGTTGTATTATGTTCTGTGTGTGTTAGCATTCTCTGTTTTGATTGACACCAGCAGTGAGACACAATCTTGCACAAATGCCCCTTTCCCTTTGTAACTAGGCAGTCAGTGATTGGATGGCTGATGTAAGGCAACAAAGAGTTCAGCTATAATAAGGAATAGGTTACCAGGACAACATCAGCTGCAGCATATGGAAGAAGACTAATCTAGTGGTTAAAGCACAGGCACAAGAATTGGGAAACTCTGGTTCAAATCCTACTAAAGTCCCTAAGGCCCTGTCCACACTACGCCTCTGTAACGTTACAGAGGGTGTAAAACGTTACCGTAACAGGTCGCGTTTACACCTGTAACGCTACAGGAGGCGCCAGAACAGCTGTTGAAACCACATAAGAGGTGGTTTCAACAACGCTTATGAACCGTCCCGCTTGGTAACGCTACCGCAGTGTGGACTGCCGGTAACGGCCTCTGCAGGGCACTGCCGCAGCGCCGAAGCGTATTGTGGATCGGGCGCCGCTGTAAAGGTCGCCCGGATCCCGATGTGTGGACCGGTGATGCCGGTCCCATAACGGACACCGCCAAGGTGTGGATGCACTGCACCGCTCCACGGCCATAACAGATTGTATCCGTTACTGGGCGCAAGCGGTGTAGTGTGGACAGGGTCTTACACTCTAACCCTTAACAAATTCCCCTAACCTCCTTGGGAACTGTGATGGCCCCTCAGGTCCATGACTTTAACAGTGCCCCCATTCCCATTATAAATCATTAGCAGTGATGTGACAGCTACAGCACTTCACTTTGTAGGTACTGAAAACAAGCTGTGGCAGACCCCCCCCCTTTTTTTGTAATGCCAGCATTTGAGGTAGGTTGTCCCTCACAAATCAGATGCTACACTTCAGCTGTTGTAGGTAAAGAAACTAATCAGTCTGTGTTTGTAGTACTCTGTATTTGCTTAGCTCATTCCTCCTGTGTCATATGCATTCTGTATCTTGGTATTTCCAGTCAGAACCCAGTTGTAAGGAGCATTTGAAATGTAAAACAATACACTTTATAAAGTAAGTGATCTAGCTCTCCACTTTCAGGCTGCTGAAAGGGGAGTGTATAATTTGTGCAAAGGAGGAATTCAGTCTTGTGTGATCCTTTGGGAAACTGCTCAAGCCTACCTTGCAAATGAATCCTCTCAAGGGTGTTCACCTGGTTCTCTACAGAGTGACTGATTGACTGCTTGATTGATTGATTGGTTGGTTGATTAACTGATTGTCTACTGCTTTCCGCAATATGTTACAACTGTCTCACAGAAAGAAATGAGCAGTACACAGGAATAGCTTTTGTTTCCTGTGAATGAAATACTATTAGATGTATTATTTCCTCTACACATGCAGTATTAAGACTACAGGTACCACTCCCTGTGTGAGTTGCATGACAGAACTGTCTTAAGCCATTGCAAACTTAAACTAATATCAGGCTAGATAGCACTGATGCCCTTATGTTTTGTTCTGCACTGTTGCTGCAGTGACATCAAGGAATGGGAGGGGCTGTATTACAAGTGACTCATTTGCATGGAAATAGAGGCTTGCTTGACATTTTACTACCTTGTGTCTGAGCCTCAAACTCTAGATATGTGTTGCAACAGAAGAAATGGCTGATCTCTTATTGACATATGTACAGTACTTGATGTAATGTATAATAAATACATCAGATATATCCAAATCATAAATATACAGGAGTCTTCTCCTTTAAGTCTAGTGGGTTGATCAAGTAGTTGCTCAAGATTTTCGCCAAGTAGTGCAGCTTGGTATTGTGTTCTTTTAGGTCCTGCCCAATCTAGGTTAAAGTCTCCATGTAATATGTCATTATACACTATCCTGTATATGGATAACTTAGCATTAGCTTATTTTTCCGCTGCATTTGTGTGTGAATTAAACTTTTCTCTGGTGCCACGCTGGTTCCCAGGAACTGGAGAAGGTCAAATCTTCCTGGACATAGTCTGCACCACTCATTCACACTAGCGGGACTGGAGGCACCAGGACCCAGCGGGAGCCAAAAATCTTCTGGAGGGCCGGCACCAAGATAGGAATGTGCCGTATAGGCTGTCTCAGCATCGACCCTCCAACTGCCTCAGTTCCTTTTCTCCCCCCACCGTCTAGTGTGCTTCAGTGACAACGTCACTCGCCTGCCAGGAATCAAATCTTTGTCTATACAACCGCAACATAGTTGTTCAGTATTTGGTTAGTTTTTAGTATATTCATTTATCTAAAAAAAAAAAAAGTTTTAATTTGTTTTAAGACGAAGAAAAGTCTTCTTCAGCCCGCCTTCAGAGTCGACCGTGACCAGTGATGGTGAGGAGACTTTGCTTGAAAGCTGTTTTAGCAGCAGGGCTGGGTCCAGTCTGCTGCCCTCTTTAGAGGGGGGGGTCTGACCACGGGCAGTCAGATACTCTGGAGGAAGGGTGGTCCTCCTGAAAGCACAAAAAGAAGCTGGCCCATTCCCGATAGAGGTCAGGGACCTGGCGCCACTCGGCCTTGAGCTCTTCTTCATTCCACCAGTTGAAGAAAAAGCAGTACCTCTCGAGGTCGCCCTCTGGTACGTCTGCACGGAGATTATTGGTAGCGAGGGACAGGAGGCCGACCTCGCCTCCATTGGGGTCGCCTGCGGCCTTGGTTCCTAGCGGCTGTGATCCCCGGGTCCGGAGTCTCTCTCTGCCCCCTTGGGGTCCTCTGGTGAGCGGTTTCATCTTTGAGCTGCTCTTATGGAGCAGTGGGTCCAGCGGTTGTTCTGACTGCCCTTACCTGGGGGCCGTGGACCTGTGGGCAGAGTGGTTGGGTCAGCCTGGTCACTCGACACCTATTTCAGTGCAGTCGATGCCACTCCCTTGTGTTTTCCCCCCTCACATGGCTGAGGCACAGGGGCCAGCATAGGTACTGCTTTCTCCTACTCCTCGTACTTTCAGGACTCCAGCTATGGGTGCCTTGTTGTCAGGTTTGGGGACCCAGGTACTTGACCGCTGCCGGTTGTGGCACCGCCCTCTGCCTTGGCGGTGGTTGCACCACCTCGGGTGCCGGGGTTTTCGACTCCGATTCAGAGAATGCCTCCTCCTGCTCTTCTTCCTTCCTTTCTATACTATCCCTTCTGGGTTAGTAGGAGACTATATTGAGTCTGATCCTGATCTTCGATTAGGGGACGACCTGGTTGAGGAGTTATCCTTTGGAGTGGAAAGTAAGCCCTCCACTTCAGCAGAGCCTTTGGTCGAGGACCTTTCTTTTCAGTCTCTTCTAAAGAATATGAATTCCACCCTTTCTCTTCAGACTTCTGAGGCGGATCCTGGTAAGCTTCTGCGCCTTCAATATCTGCATGTTCCTGAAATTCCTGTGGAACTGACACCACCGGTGCAACCCTCTTTCGAGACTCTCACAAATGGTATGGGCCAGACTGGCGCTCATTCCTTCTGTGGATAAGTCTATAGACAGGAAATACGCCACCCTAAGGATAGGCCAATCCTTGCTCCTCAAGCCTTTGAGGATGCCATAGTGGCCTTGGCAGAGAATGACAAAGCCGTTCTCCAGGAATCCACGGCCCATCCAGTAAATAAAGAATCCCATAAAATTGACACTCTGGGAAAGCGAGTTTTCACTGCTGCTACCCTAGGTGTGTGTATTGCTAGCTGTCGGGGCTATTTCTCTCTGTATGAGTATACCCTCTGGCATTTGCTCAGAGAAACTGTGTGGCGGCTCTTCCAGAGTTGAACATTGGTTCAGAGCTTCTTCGGACCATTACTAGGGGCATTGAGTCCAATAATCTGCAACTTAAGGCTGCTATGGATGCCTTTGACACTGCTTCTATGTATTTATTTTATTTATTGAGAGATCAGAATTACAAACCTTTGAGTCAGAGACTCCTTTGCAAAGCCTTCATGTCATGGAAGTACAAAATGAGAGAAATGGCCAATACAGTGAAAGGTATTACAAATGAATGCAGAGGGTAAAAAGGTTTCAGGCAAATTAAGTTATTGCTTACATTCAAATTTCAAGGATGATACAAGGTTTCCTAAGCCAATAAAACAGATACTTAAGATAAAGGCACAATACATCAGAAGAATCGGAGTGGAGGGAGAGGAGGGAGGGGGCAGAAGGCACAGAGGTTTGGCGTCACACCGGTAAAAGAGGGGCAACTATGCAAGTGGACAGCTCAGGGGCAGTTGCAGGTACTGGTGTGAGTAGTTGCTCTCTGAGTTTGAGTTTGAAACAACTAAGGTTCTGGACAGATGAGGTATCGGGGTAGATGGTTTAGCCAGAGTGGAGCCCTATAGTGGAAGACATGTTGCCCCAAGGACGTTCTGCAGAACTTCACAAGCAATGTGGCTTTGGCTAAATCTCTAGTATTCCTTGTGGGTGGTGCATGTTGAATGAGGTTAAGAAACCGGGTGGGGGATTGACTGTTGAAAATCTTATGGCAAGGAGGCAGGTGTGGTATTTCAGACAGCCCTCAAAGTTAAGCCAGTTGGAGAGTCGATAAAGGTTACAGGTGTGAGTCATCCTATCACATCCTGTGACAAGACAACAGGCGCTATTCAGGGGGACCTTAATTCTGTGAAGTGTGGTATTGTCAGCCACGCCATAGAAGATTATCCCGTAATCCAATAGGGAAAGGACAGAGGAGGTAACTGCTAGATGGGGGGCTGCAGGAGGCATACACCGCTTGTTCCTGTAAAGGAGACCAATCTGGCATTTGCAGCAGAGCTGAGATGATGGATATGTTCATGTTAGTTTAGTGAGGAGTCAAGGGTAACACCCAGATATTTAAAGGAAGTCGCTTGTTCTAGCTGTGAGTTTTGACAGTTAAGTGTGCACAGTGGGGTTGCCCCTGTATTTGCTTTGACGATAAGTGAAGAACATAGACTTTTTTTTTTGTAATTTAACACCAGTTTATTGACGGAGAACCATGTTTCAGTTTCAGAGAAGAGACTTTGGAGGGCAAGCTGGGGAGAAGGTCACAGTGACTGCAGAAGATAACTGCATTGTCCATGTATAGCAGCATGTGGCCAGAACATGCTTTTGG